>SJYO01054996.1:4216398-4813898 GCA_006410555.1 Capra ibex
TAGTTACTTATATCATTTCAACGTCCTATATTTTAGTTGTGTGTCTTTAGGGAACGTAAGGATATGTGCTTATTACTCTTTCATCTTTTTCTTTAATTCCTTTGTTAAGGTAAGTGGTAACGTTGCTTTTCTTATTTTATGAATCCTTATATAGATGGATTTCTTTGATTTCTGGATATATATCTTTTGATATTTTGTGACTACTTTCTTTAGTTTCTCCTGTGATTATCTACCTCTTTATATGGTACAAGTACCTAGCCTTCTTAGTTATATCACTTTTACTCATATGATGGGTTTCGTTAAATGTTTAAGTTACGTTAGGGATAGTTCGATGGTCGTTGTAAAAAGTGTCTTGATCTTGTTTATTAAAGTTCTAAACATACCTTTATGTTTTTTGGAGCTTAACGGTTTCGTTAGAACTCTTTCTTCTTACCTTGACCTCCTCAGTTGAACGGGGGAATCAAAATTTAAATTTTAACTTCGGTAATAGAAGATGGACAGTTTAACTAGGAGAGGGGTGATATTAAGGTGTAGGAAAAGAAAAGAGTCTCAGTTAGTTTTCAATACTGTTTGGATCTGTCACATAATTTTTAGTCTCTGTAGAGAAACGACTGTTTCCAGACATATCAGTTTCGATAACAAAAAGGTAATCAGTACATGTCTACACTCTCGACCTGGTATTTCTTCCGGATTACGACTTCTTGACTACGAAAACTTGACACCACGACCTCTTCTGAGGACCTTCTCAGGGAACCTGTCGGTCCTCTAGTTTGGTCAGTTAGGATTTCCTTTAGTTGGGACTTATAAGTAACCTTTCTGACCACGACTTCGACTTCAAGATCATGAAACCGGTGGACTACGTTTCTCGGTTGAGTGACCTTTTCTGGGACTAAGACCCTTTCTAACTCCCGTCCTCCTCTTCCCCTGTCTCCTGCTCCACCAACCTACCGTAGTGACTGAGTTACCAGTACTCAAACTCGTTTGAGGACCTCTACCTCTTCCTGTCCCTTCGGACCGTACGACGTCAGGTACCCCAACGTCTCAGCCTGTGCTGACTCGTTGGCTTGTTGTTGTTGTTAGAGAGAGTGCTCCAACAATGTATAGGGACACAAGGTGAATTTTCACTATACTTATATATAAACATATATTTATCATATATTTTATAACCAAAAACACAATTTTTCGGAATATGTCTTCACCGTGTATAATAAGACATAGAACAGAAAAAACTGAACTAAAATTCCAAAATTTAGAAACGTCCAACGGTACATACCTAAATCACGGAGAGAAATTTTGTAAAAAATTAAAAAATCTGAAAAACCGACGAAACACACCGTACATCCCAGAATCAAAGGGCTGGTCCTTGACTTGGGCACGGGTGACATCGTCTTCGTGTCTCGGAATTGGCGACCCGGTGGTCCCTTCGGGACCAGTGAACTGTCAGTGTTGAACCGCCAGGTGGAAATAGGAGAAACGGGCGAGGGGACGACCGTCTACAACTGAGAGTCAAAGGAGAGAACGTCTGTTTCGATGTTACTTGTGACCTTGAATAGAGAGACACATATCTCAAAGAGTTCCTATATCTAGATTCTCAATCTAACGACGTAGCACCACGTCACAGGTAATATCATTCACAATGTTTTATGAGAGGTCCTCCTACTCGATTAAATAAAAGGAGTGGTCGTCACACACTCTTCCGGTTGGGAGGAGAAGGAAAACTATTTCGAGTTAAATGGGGTAAAATCGGTCAGACCAACTATTTTACTGGGGTACGACAAGATGTAAAATCCGACATGATTAGTAATAACTCCGACTCGTATAGAATGTCCGAAAATGTTATAAAAAACTACTCATTGAATTTCGGGTACGGATGTCTAATCTATCTTAAACATTCTCTTTATGAAATCTGTAAAAAAACCATAATTTTTTAAATAAATAAATAAAATTAACCTCCGATTAATGAAATGTTATAACATCACCAAAACGGTATGTAGCTGTACTTAGTCGGTACCCGCGTGTACACAAGGGGTAGGACTTGGGGGGAGGGTAGAGGGAGGGGTAGGGTAGGGGGTCCCAGTAGGGTCACGTGGCAGGGACTCACGGGGCAGAGTACGCAGTTTACGCCTGGTCGCTAGGTGAAGTGTATACTATTGTCTGTGTAAAGTACGATGGGAGAGTTTAGTAGGGCGGGAGCGGGAGAGAGTGTCTCAGGTTTTCTGACAAAATATGTAGACACAGAGAAAACGACAGAGCGTATATCCCAGTAGCAATGGTAGAAAGATTTAAGGTATACATACGCAATCATATGATATAACCACAAAAAGAAAGACCGAACGAAGTGAGACATATTTTCCGAGGTCAAAGTAGGTGGAATAATCTTGACTAAGTTTACATAAGAAAAATTACCGACTCATTATGAGGTAACACATATACCTGGTGTCGAAAGAATAGGTAAGTAGACGGCTACCTGTAAATCCAACGAAGGTACAGGACCGATAACATTTGTCACGACGCTACTTGTAACCCCATGTACACAGAGAAAGTTAAGACCAAAGAAGTCACACATACGGGCCGTATGTATGAGTCACACATTTTTCATTGTAGGAGATACGAGTAGTTGGGTACATCGAGTACCTGGTACACTAAGTAGTAGATATTTGTCCGTAAGTACTCTCTCTTCTACATAGAGTCCTCTTCGTCACCCTCGGCCTTGACGGGGTCCGTCGTCGACGACCCTCGTCGAACACCCAAAACACCCTAACGACCCAGTATACCGTCAAGATAAAGGTCAAAAAATTCCTTAGAGGTGTGACAAGAGGTATCACCGACATGATCAAACGTAAGGGTGGTTGTCACATTCTCCCAAGGAAAAAGAGGTGTGGGAGAGGTCGTAAATAACGCACATCTGAAAACCTATCGTCGGTAAGACTGACCGTACTCTACCATGGAGTACCAGAACTAAACGTAAAGAGACTATTACTCACTACGACTCATAGAAAAGTATACAAACAATCGGTAGACATACAGAAGAAATCTCTGAAAAATTCTCATAAAGTCATCTTTCATTACCTAGGAGTCGTTATTTTTCTTATTTTGAGATTTCTAACCCTTCTTCATTTTTCATTGTAGGAGAAACGAATAGTTGGGTAAGGACGTCGAGTACCTGGTTCACTAAGTAGTAGATAATTGTCCGTGAGTACTCTCTCTTCTACGATATAGAGTTCTGTTCGTCACCCTCGGTCCTGACGGGACCCGTCGTTGACGACCCTTATCGAACACCCAAAACACGACGTACCTCAAGTAGTGACACAAGACTTTGGATTGTTCGATAATCCCTCGGTAGAAAGGTGCGGTCGTCTATCACCAAATGAAGTAAAAAAAGAAACTTTTTGAAGTTCGAACGTCTTTCTAATATTCTTACTCCATTACGTAAAGATATAAGGGTAATGTCAAAATGGTAAAACAATTGTAAGACGACACAAAACGAGACAGAGACAGAAAGATATATACATTACTAACAAGAGAATTTTTTTACAAAGGAAATTTGTTAGATAACGAAATAAAAACCAACACGACCCAGAAACGACGACACACCTTCGAAGGAGATCAGCACCACTGACCCGAAGAGTAACACCCCCCACAGAGAACAACGTCTCGTACCCGAGGTCCACGGGTCCGGAGTCCTCCCCACGGTACTCCTGAGCCACCGACACCGTACCCTCAGAAGAACCTGGTCCCTAACCTGGACACAGGGAACATGACCGTCCACCTAAGGATAGGTGACGTGGTGGTCCCTCCAGGACATTACTGAATAATGTCTCAGTAAACCCTCACTCAATCCCTGTGGTAGTGGAAAATGGTGACTTAAGAAGGCACACATAGAGCTCTTGTTCCTATAAGGAAATGGGTACGTCCCATGTACAGTAAAAGCCCCTTAATTTATAGGTATGTTATGGTGACAGATTGCATGTGAGTTATAAGTTTAGAGTAGTCAACAGAGGTAGAACAGGAATCAACGTTAAATAACAAACAGGACTAAGTCCTAGGTTAGGTCCCAGTACGCAAAGCAAACGAAGAGTGCAGAGAAAGTCGAAAAATTGGACACTGACACCGAGTAGGCAGAGGTACAAAGTGCTGGGACTCTGCTTTGTCTGTCCGGTCGACAAGCCATCTTACAGGGAGTTAGACTCAAACAGACTAGCAGTGGAGCAATAATCCCAGTCCGGTAAGCGAAACCCGTCCTTGTGACCCATTTACTACGACACAAGATGGACCATCTAGGGTGGTCCTTCGAGGACTACAGTCAGAGAAAGTCGGAGTAAGGAAAATTGTTGACGTATTATTAATGTCAGGTGGGACACCTACATTATATTAATGAGGTTGGGACGGAGATACCTACTCGAAAACCCGACAAGGACCACAAACTTTCGGTACGACATTATTTGCACTGTTTGAACCCCGTCCTCTGCCCTCCCTCCAAGTTCTCCTTCCCCTATGGAGACATATGGATACCGGCTAAGTACAACTCCGAACTGTCTTTTGTTTTAAGACATTTCGTTAATAGGAAGTTATTTTTTATTTCTTTAAAATTTTTTCACTGTTTCTCACAAAGTTTATAATCTTATTATTCCTACTCGTACTAGTTCCTTCATTCTCCCACTTCTTTCTTGTTACCTCCTACCACAAAGTTAAACTCACCTAAACCCTACCACCCCCATCACCCTATGCTACCATTTTCTGTGCTAGTGAAACCGACGTCCTCCGTCCAACCCAACCTTCCGTCCTCCTAGTGACGAGTTTGTCAGGTCCCTCCTCTCTCCTTTCCGGACTTCAACTCGTCACAACCATTCATCGACCTTTCTTTCTCTTGTTAATCATTTGTCAATGTCCCAGAAAGGACCACTGGGTCACCAACTCTGAGACGGAACGTTACCTCCCCTACACCCAAGTTAGAGACCAGTCCCTTTATTCTAGGACGTACGGTGTCCTGTTGAATCGAACTCACGGTGTCGATCTCTTCGGACGTTCGAGGTTGTTTCTCTGGGAACACGGTGTTACTTCTGGGTCGTGTCGGTTCGTTTATTTATGTTTATTGATTTGTAAATGTTCATGACTGTGTGTAACGCTAGACCTACTTGGAACTTTTGGGACGTGAGTCACTTTCTTCGGTCAGTGACTTCAGGGGTCCAACGTACTAAAGAAAAAGAAAAAAGGAGTGGTACATCGTACACCCTAGGTAGGTGGTAGGTGGTACACCCTAGAATCAAGGAACTGGTCCCGACCTTGGGAACGGGGAACGTCGTATTCGTGTCTCAGAAGTGACGACCTGGTGATTCCTTCGGGACGTACTAAAAAAAAACATACAATAGACGTCTGATCCGTTTAGGTCCCTCTCTTCCTCGTGTAATGGTCCCCTACCCTCCTACCCCTTTAACCATATCTCTCAAAAAGACCAAACTACTTTTCCGAATCTTCGATTTTTTGTACAACCAACGTGTTCAAACACTCACGAGGCTTACAGTGACTTACCGTATGGAGTCTTACCAATTGACATACAATACACTTAAAGTAGAATTATTTTTTTTATCCTCTATTTCTTTTGGAGTCCTGTGTCCTGGACTACCTGTAACACTGCACCACTCTCCCTCCCTCTTAACCGGTACAATCTAAAGACCAATTCGGGGAACACATCTCCAGAAGAAATAACTGACTTTATTCCGAAAGTTCTTTTCCTTGTCGAGTCTTACCCTCTTTTACTACACAAGTCTACTAATACCATATAGTAATACCATATATGATACATATACCATTTTATAGTTTATATATGTCTTTAGTGTCTCGTCCAATTACTTTGGGTTACATGGGTCATGAGTGGATACTGTTACTGGTCAGACCCGGTTCTGTCGTAGTAGACATGTGAGGTGAAGGGTGAGTGTACGATAAGACTTTATTTATGGTCTGTAGGATAAGATAGTAGGTAATTATCAGGTCCTACAAAGAGGTTTTCTACTCTTTAAAAGAACTACTTGAAAGTTTCATGGTAATTATGTTGTTTTTTCAATTGTTACTAAAGAATTATACTAGTCCAACAGTCGGTCACTAGCGTGAAGATTAACAGAGTATTAAAAAAGAATAATAAAGACACTTAGTTCTAGGTATATTCTATGTTAATAACACTGACTCATGACACAGAGAATTTAGACAAAAATAGAATTTAGGGGAAGAGAGAGGAAATATTAAATGTACAACCCTTCAATCCAATAAAAGTGTGTCTGAGAGGACACCAGACCTAACATGACTGACGAAGGGATACTACATAAAATGTACGACAGGATGGGAGACATAAAGGTATTTAATTAACCATCAAGCCAGTTCTGAACTAGTTTAGACTCAAATTAAAAAAAAAAATTGTTCTTATGAAGTATCCACTACCATATAAGAAGACAGTCTTCTGTGTATTGTCGGTCAACGGAAACACACACACACACTACAATTATCAACAACAACCAGTTACACATCAATTGGGTCTGTTGGACGAGGGTTTAAGGACTAGGAAACTTTGTTACACTCTTTTATGTACAAATAACAATGAGATACGGCAAGTCAAAACCCTACTAAACAATACGTCGTTAGGTTGGTCAGGTAGGATTTCCTTTAGTCGGGACTTACAAGTAACCTTCCTGACTACAATTTCGCCTTTGAGGTTATGAAACCGGTAGACTACGTTTCTCGACTGAGTAAACTTTTCTGGGACTACGACCCTTTCTAACTTCCGTCCTCCTCTTCCCCTGCTGTCTCCTACTCTACCAACCTACCGTAGTGACTGAGTTTCCTGTACTCAAACTCATTTGACCCTCAACCACTACCTGTCCCTCCGGACCGTACGACGTCAGGTACCCCAGTGTTTCTCAACCTGTACTGACTCTCCGACTTGACTTGACTTATCTTTTGTTTATGTCTTTTCAACCTATCTATAGTCCTCTGGGTAATTATATTAAGTAGTATGATTGTCTCTATTCCTGTTTTTGAAGTTTTCGGTAGAGGTTTCTACTTTTTTTTTTTTTTTTTTTCGTTTTTGTTTCGAAAACTGTTTTCCGTTATGGGTGAGTTATTTTATTCTACTACCCATAAAAGGATTATGCGGTTTTTATTTGTGTGTGTATAAAATACGAGGGTTTGATCGTGAAATGAATCTTTGGTGAACTCCTAAAGAGTAATTTACTTCTTTGTACGAGTGATAAAACTGATATTAAATTGTGATACAACCCTAATACTTGGGGCCGTAAACTGTTCCCTTTCGTTATTTTCCGTAATCAGGACCTTTGTTTTTGGTTTTGACAGGGATAAAAATTTAAATGGCCTTTTGGGTTCATTTACTACTTTTCCGATAATTTTTTCTCTCGAATCTCTTTGATGGTCAGTACTTCAATTACGTATTTTATTCCCTTACCTTTTATTTTGTCGATCTTATGTCCATTCTTTACGGAACTTGGACGAATTTCTTCTGATATTCTGGGAGAACTTTTTGTGTCCATCTTGAACTTTTTTACCTTTCTGTATGTACACGAACCCATCTTTTGGGTTGTTGAATTTTCTACGTTCAAAATGTATAATTAAATATGTGCATTACATTAGGCTTATTTTTATGCGTGTTCAGGGGAGGGGGGTTCTTAATCTGATCAATTAATATTTCATGTAACCCTTCTTACTAGTTCGTTCTTATCCTCTTGTGACTTGTGCAAGTAGAAGCAGAGTCACTACAAAAAGAATTCACGAACGCCCAAACTCTCCGGCTCATCTTTACATGTCGACCTATATACTATACGTTCCGACATCAGGTCTTCAGGGGTCACTGGGTAGACCCACCTTATTCAGATCCTCCCACGAACCGGAAAGTGACCTCTCCCGTCTACCCGAAAGGCCCTTCCCACATACCTCAACTTCTGAGTCCTTTTGATGTGAACCTCCGACGACAGCTCTCACCCGTCCACGCCTCCCTCCCATTCCCAGTCTCCCTTTCACTTCGGTTCCTTATTTTTGGTCCCTTTTTCCTTCTCCTGGTTCTTTCTACTGTGACGTTTTTGGCTCTCACACGTCTCGAGGGTCCTCCTCTGTTGTTCTCGTTCGTCGTCTCTCAGAACTTTATAGTTGAGAAGGTAGACGTGGACTGCCCATCTCTAGGTGTGTGTGCGTGCTCCATCTCTGTACTGACTCCAGTGGTCGTTATTAGGGAAGGTTGCAGAAGCACCGAAAGGAGGACCTGGAACGAGACACCGATGGATGCACATCGTAGATGTATGTCTTGACGTTTATTCCAGTAGGACGATACGAGACATTAGTAAAAGGTGAGTCGTCACTTTGAGTACTTCAGTACGGAATCAGTAGATCAAGTCAGCGAGTCAGCACAGGCTGAGAAACGCTGGGGCACCTGACGTCGTGCGGTCCGGAGGGACAGATAGTGGTTGAGGGTCTCAAATGAGACTGAGTACAGGTAACTCAGTCACTTCGGTAGGTTGGTAGAGTAGGAGACGGTTTCACGACAGACTGAATCATTTTTGAACCGCCTTCATCTGAAGTAACCTGTCTGAGTAAGTAAGTAGATTGATGAATTACTCACGGAGAACCTAC
This sequence comes from Capra ibex, assembly GCA_006410555.1. NCBI lineage: Eukaryota > Metazoa > Chordata > Mammalia > Artiodactyla > Bovidae > Capra > Capra ibex. The sequence goes on from SJYO01054996.1 coordinate 4,225,027, forward strand.
AGTCCGTGACTAGACTTACGAACCCTGTAAACCACTTGTTTTGTAAGTTTCTAGGGAGGGTATACCTCGAAGACAAGACTTGTCTGTTATTTGTCATTTGTATTACTCTATATACATCTACCACCACTCACGAGATACCTTATTTCTCGTCCGTCTCCTTCCCCCTGACCTTCTCTCACCCACCCACCATCCAACGTCTTCACCCCTTACACTCGTCTCGGACCTCCCTTCACCCTGTGGACCTCTACGTTAAGTGTCTCTTTCCACGAAGTGTACACGTTAAGTGTACCTCCGCCCACCGTCTATTTACTACTATAAAGATTCACTGCGAAGAGTCCACCGTGATCACCGTTTCTTAGGCGGACGGTCACGTCCTCTTCACCCAAGCTAGGGACCCAGTCCTTCTAAGGGACCTCTTTCTTTACCGTTGGGTCAGGTCATAAGAACGGACCTCTTAGAGTACCTGCCTCCTCGACCCCGCCGATGTCAGATACCCCAACGTTTCTCAGTCTGTACTGACCTCGTTGTTGTACGTGCGTGACGCACACCTCAGGTCCGGGGACCACCTGTAGTCCTTTCCTCTGTAGAATGTCCCACCAAATCTCACACCCAGATCTCGAGTGTTCCTTACGACCGGACCTCGTTTACCAACCTTTTAAAACTACGCTAATACCTGTCGCTACCAAAGGTTTGAGGTCGTACGAACCCGAGGTTGAGGTCTTAAAGCCTAAGCCATCCAAACCCCACCCGGGACCCCTAGACGTCAAGAATCGTTCGAGGACCCCTACGATGCCCAGGTCCCTCGTGTGACACTTTTGTCGACCCAACTCGTTTCTTTCAACTCGATCCCTAAGAATCTTTTTTCCCTGTTACCCGCTTCTCCCGGAAGTTTCTCCTTATCATCCCGGTCCCCGATTTCGTCTCGTCTAAGGGTTTAGGTTTACCCACCTTTAGAGTTCCTTTACCCCCTGCCCCGACGTCTTAAGTTTTCATGTCCCGTCCGTTCACAACAGATCCATTCCAGTGACCCCTGGAAGTACTTTTGATAAAAGTTCCAGACCCTAAACTCTCACCTTTCTTTCCTTAAGAGGAAATTCTTGGTTTCCTTTCCGTCTAGACTACTGGTCTTCCGGACTCCAATCTATTCTTAATTTTTGAGAAAGAGACAAAGTAATACAAAAGAACCAATGATGAAACTGGACTTGCCACTGTTTGGAAAGTGTTCTGTAGTACTGTCTTTCTTTTTTTTCTACAGACGATGTGGCTGAGCACATCCGTGCACAAGAAATTACTGTTAACAGTATCGACGATGTTCCTTGTAAACTAAACTTGAATAGGTATTGTATCTTCGTGCAAAGAGTATAAACATCCTATTAACTGAGGATACTCGTTGATGACGAAGAATGTGGCGCCGTTTTACGCACTACGGGATTTTTATCACGCAGAATTTTCGTCTGAGTTAGTCATAAATTAATGTTTTATACGACCATCTTGTATTTTATATCCTGTTGTATCGTCTTCGATAATGTATGTGTAGCCAAATTTTGTCTCGAATCATTACTCTATGACAGTGGGGTTCGCCTTCAGTATTTCGCTTTATAGCCATCTATGATAAAACGTTTTCTTCTGAAATGTAGTATAACTTTTTATTTTCCACTTGTTGTTTAGTTTCCTTAAAATTTATATATACGTATACGTACATACATTACTTTGCAGTCACAGAAGTATTCTAATTTTATAATAAACTTTAGTCGAAGAAAATGTTTGTCACGTAATCTATTTACTAGTTTTCTACCTTTTAAGAGTTTCCTTCTTAATTTTTAACGGTTATTTATAAAATTTTTCATAGAGAAGTAATTATAAGAATCCTTATCTTTACTTTCATTGTTAGTTTAAAGCCAGAAAGTTTTCTACGTCTAATTCTTTTATTTTTCACAATTTTGGGTCATAAGAGTGGTCCGTCAACATACGACGTCTTAAAAAGACTCACCTGATAATAAAAATTAAGGCATCCTAGTGTTATACAAATCCTACCCTATTTTAGTCCTTGTTGACCTTACAAGTCATTATCCTCTACCTAAAAAAATGTCTAATACCTTATTTGACGTTGGGACTCTTTACTACCTCTTCCGTTACTGTGGGGTGAGGTCATGAGAACGGACTTTTTAAAGTACCTGCCTCCTCGGACCACCCGACGTCAGGTACCCCAGTGATTTTTAGTCTGTGCTGACTCGTTGAAGTGAAAGGGAAAAGTGAAAGTACCTAACCTCTTCCTTTACCGTCGGGTGAGGTCACAAGAACGGACCTCTTAAGGTCCCTTCCCCCTCGGACCACCCGACGGTAGATAACCCAACGTGTCTCAACCTGTGCTGACTTCGTTGAATCGTCGTCGTCGTCGACTCTTTGCTACCATATCCTCCTTCAGTGGACCGAACCACTTACTGGGGAGGGAGAGAGACAACCCAATCACACAGGTCCTGGTCGAGACGTCCTGTACACCGTCGGGGGAACCCGAAGGTCCGTCCGGTGGAGAGGAAACGACTGACTCGAGACAACCTTGTAGTAACTGGCAAAATTACCTCTGGACAAGTGACACACACCGTCACCAAATACGGATAACTGTCTTCTTAACTACGAAAACTTGACACCACAACCTCTTCTGAGAACTCTCAGCGAACCTGACATTCCTCTAGGTTGGTCAGGTGGGATTTCCTCTAGTCAGGACCCACAAGTAACCTTCTTGACTACAACTTCGACTTTGAGGTTTTGAAACCGATGGACTAAGCTTCTTGACTGAGTAAACGTTTCTGGGACGTCTTTCTAACTCCCGTCCTCCTCTTCCCCTACTGTCTCCTACTCTACCGACCTACCGTAGTGACTGAGTTACCTGTACTCAAACTCACTTGAGGCCCATAACCACTACCTGTTCCTCCGGACCACACGACGTCAAGTACCCCAGCGTTTCTCAGCCTGTGCTGACTCGTTGACTTGACTTGACTTGACCACAAACATTGACTGTTGTTCGAGAAGGTAACGTTCCTAAGACAGAATGTTTAAAGAGTAGTTAAGGGAGGGATTGGGGGAGACGTGGCTCGTGTCAAGGGTCGGGTACCTTTCATGAGTCCTGTGCACACGTCTTCGGGAACTCCTACCTTCACTGTCACGTCAAAACGTCGTTCCGGTCTCCCGGGTCTCGCCCCTTCGGTCCCGGGCATCCGGCCGGCCGCAACTCTGAACTGGCACCAGTCTCGACCGTCCCTACGAAGACCTTGTTTACTGAGGGTCCAAAGTTCGGTATGATACATACTCGGATCTTTATGCCCAAAAAGTAAAAAACCGACGTGACACCTCCAACACCTTAGAATCAAGGGGTTGGTCCCTAACTTGGACTCGGTGTCGGCACTTTCGTCGGTCAGAATTGGAACTCTTTAAGGGAACGGTCCCTTTAAAGAAACGGTCCATTAAAGGTCCTTTAGACGTAAATTTTGCGGAAAGTGTCCGATCTTACGACAACGACGTCTGGTTTAAGTCTCAGGTCTCGACGCAGACCCCTCGGGGCCCGTCTCGTCCCCGACGTGCCTCGACCGACCCCTACCTCCCTCGCCTCCCCTCTTAGACGTCCACACAACCCACTAACAAGTCTCAGAAATCCTCCCCCACGTTCCACTCGACAAACTAGAGACACGGAGACCCTTCTCCCAAAGCTTCTTCCGTCCTGATCCCTTTGTTCTAGCCGAAAGACGACCTCGGTTCTGTAACTCCCCTAGAATGGTAGGACCAAGTCGACCATTTCTTAGACGGACGTTACGTCCTCTGGACCCAAGCTAGGGACCCAACCTTTCTAGGGGACCTCCTCCCTTACCGTCTGGGAGAGGACATAAGAACAGACCTCTTAGGGTGCCTATCTCCTCGGACCACCCGATGTCAGGTACCCCATCGTTTTTCAACTTATACTGATTAACTGATTGTGAAATTGGAGGGTAGGACAACCTCCTTGTACTCACTCTCTCCCTTGACGAACCGGTTGTTCAAACCTTCACTGTCCCGGGTCTCAGGTCCGATCTTATCTCCGCCACTCGTCCCGTTCCCTTGGACGGACCACCGGGACTACAGTGTGGTTACGCAGTGTCGGGGGCCCCTGACCGACAGAGATGGTGCGGTACGAGACCCTGACGAAAAACGGAGACCGAAAGTATATTCACGGTTAATATTCCTATCGTTTACGTAGGAATTACGATAGTGTTCTCTTAGAGACTTATTAATAAAAATGAAATGAACTAATACAACTAGGTCAAGGGTCCACGCGGCTCATATTATATCGGCAAACGACAACCCCTACTACTCAGTGAATTCCGGTATAGGTGGGGTAAGGACCCCGTCTGGCAGATACGTCCCGCAGACACCGACCCCCGAGTGTGAAGACACTTTCACGTCACTGACTGTTCCCACTCCCGGGTACCGAAGGTGACTTAGTCTTCGAATCTGTATTTTTCTAGTTTCCTAAACGACCTGAGAACTTTACACACCCGAATGACAGAATCCTCCTGTCTCCGGTAAAGACGAATCAAACAACAAGTCAGCGAGTCAACACAGACTGAGAAACGCTGGAGTACCTGACGTCGTGTGGTCCGGAGAGACAGAAAGTGGTAGAGGGTCTCGAACGAGTGTGAGCACAGGTAACTCCGGCACTACGGTAGGTTGGTAGAGTAGGAGACAGTGGGGGAAGAGGGTGGAAGTCAGAAAGGGTCGTAGTCCCAGAAAAGGTGACTCAGTCGAGAAACGTAGTCCACCGGTTTTAAGTACAGAACGGTTTCTTTGTCGGGACACACGGGGACTCGACACCAGTCCGACTCAAGTCTCACACTGCAGTGCCTCAGAGGGAGAGACCCCTCTCGGTGTGACACTACGATGCTACCGGTTGAGGTCCTCCTGTTCCAGAAGACAAAGACTTAGTTCAAGTTCACACGGTGTGCCCTACGAGGGACCGGTCCGGGTCCAAACGAGGTCTGAGGAGGGAAGGAGAAACAAGACACGGAGAGAAGCGGGTCCTCGGTCCGGTCTTTTAGTGAAAGGGGACTGGTACCAGAAGGAGGGAAACTGAACCACGGACGGACGGACCGAGAAGTCCTTGGGGACAAATAAAGACTCTAAGTGTCAGGAAGTGACGGGCTCGGTTTACAGTAGGAGTCGAGATTCGGTGGGAGGACGGAGGGTCAGTGCCTTGCCTTGAAAGGGAAGGGAAGAAGGTTGGCCGGAACGTAGGACTCACAAGGAGGAGGGGTAGAGCGACGAAGGGGAAGGGAGCCGGACCCGACTCGAGAGGACGACTTCCCTACACGGGAGGGAGAAACGACCCGTCCCGGTAGAGGTGTCGTCGACAGCTGCGAACGGGTTCTGGACCACCCTCTTCAACGGGAAACCCTCTACAGTCATCTCCTTCTTCTCCTCTTACCTCTCCCAGGCCGTACCCATTCTAACCGAAAATATTTCCTTTCAACCGGGTGCAAAGAATGAAAAGGGTGCGACTAATGTTCGGGAGTACCTGAACCAAGGTCCAGAGAGACGGGAACTCGTGACGGTTGAACACTTTCCCCTGTCGATCTAAAATAAAGGGATAAAATAAATCTTTGAGAACGTATTTCCCCGTTCAACAAGTAAGATTTACTAAACGTAAACATAGTCGGAGGGAGACGAAGGGTCACCCCTGCCGAGAATTTTTACACTATTAAGCAAAACGAACCTCGGGTGCAAAACTCAAGCCCACGTAATTTTGGTGCCAAGACCGTGAGAAGTGTTATTGTGACAGCAGGAACGACCATTTTACTCGTTCCTGGATACAATCACTTTGAGTAGAAGAGAACGAAACTACGTCTAAGAATGTCTAACGAACGACGAGGAAAAGAAACGTTTTTGATTTCGCATGTCGACCCCTACTTCGGAAGTTTTATTTGATAACACCTCGAGGTTTTTAACTTTGTCATAAAAGGCGAAATTGACATCGATAACTGTCTACGAGAAGGAACACCACAAACAATCTAAAGGGACTCCATAAAGAGACTACACATTATTTCGTACTAAAGGAATCAGTGGGAAGAATGGAGGGGTGACGCGGGGGGGGGTTTTTACACAATCAGTAAGTCAGCACAGGTTGAGAAACGTTGGGGTACCTGACATCGGGTAGTTTGAGGAGACAGGTAGCTAAGACATCCACTCTTATGCCTCACCCATCGGTAAAGGAAGAGGTCCCCCAGAAGGGTTGTGTCCCTAGTTTGGGTACGGAGGACGTTACGTCCGTCTTAAAAAACCGAAGGAAACATCGAGTTTGTCATTTCTTAGACGGACGTTACGCCCTCCGAACCGAAACTGGGAACCCAGGTCCTTCTAGGGGACCTCTTCCCTTACCGATGGGTGAGGTCATAAGACCGGACCTCTTAACTTTCCTGTCTCCTCGGATCTCCCGAGACCAGGTACCCCAGCGTTCCTCAGTCTGTTGCCTCGCTCATTGTAATAGGGAAAGGAATACGGCTCAGTGAAGGGTCTACCATTTGCGTATTCCTAAGGTCAGGTAATGGTTGTCCAGTCGGGAGAACCGGACGGAACGAAAGATCGTCTACATGTGTTTCCTGTACCTAGGGGTCACCTGGACGAAGAAAGGAGAGACTGGTGTAGGAACGAGTCTTTGGAGTCACCGAAAACATAGTTGTCGGTCGTGGGTGCACAGAGGTGCGAGTAACGCCAGGACAATTATCATGTTCGACTCTGCATTCCTAGAAATACCGGGACACAATAGCGGAGTCGCCGGACGAAAGTGGGGGATGACAACCTCCTCTTCTTACATTCGTACCCCTACGGTTCAAGTCTCGTCCTGAAGGGACCTCCAGGTCCCCAATTGTGAGACTCGAAGGTGACGTCCCCTACTCCCAAGTCAGGGGCCGTCCCTAGGGCGTACGGTACTCACCGATTTTTTTTGCTCAAAAGTTTCGACTGTATCTTGTTTTGGAAAAATATCCACTCCTCAGAGTTTAGACTACGAAAACTCGTACTTTGATGTACTAGATCAAGTTCGACTTTTCTCTAACACGTCCTGTCCCGTGTCTCTCTCGACGAGACCTGCACACGACGAGACCCCCTCCTCCATTCCGTCGAAACCCGACCACACGACCAGCGTCCCACTCACAACAGCGTAAGACCCATACAAGACTCCCACCTCGTCTATCCTACTCCCCTCGCTCTCTTCTCTCCTCTGACACCAGGGATTGAAAAGACCGTGGTCTCTGGTCAAAGTGTCTTCTGTTAAAGGGGCACCTTGGTCCCCAACCCCCTTACCAAAGACCTACTAAGTCGAGTCAAGTCAAGTCAGTGAGTCAACACAGGTTGAGAAACGTTGGGGTACCTGGTTTCGTGTGGTCCGGAGAGACAGGTAGTGGTTGAGGTCCTCAGGTGGGTTTAGGTACAGGTAACTCAGTCACTACGGTAGGTTGGTAGAGTAGGAGACAACAGGGGAAGAGGAGGATTGAAGTTAGAAGAGGTCGTAGTCCCAGAAAAGTTTACTCAGTCGAGAAGGGTAGTCCACCGGTTTCATAACCTCAAAGTCGAAGTCGTAGTCGGGAAGGTTACTTGTGAGTCCTGACTAGAGGAAATCCTACCTAACCAACCTAGAGGGACGGTAGGTTTCCTGAGAGTTCAGAAGAGGTTGTAGTGTCAAGTTTGCGTAGTTAAGAAACCACGAGTCGAAAGAAGTGTCAGGTTGAGAGTGTAGGTATGTACTGATAACCTTTTTGGTATCGGAACTGATCTACCTGGAAACAACCGTTTCATTACAGAGACGAAAAATTATACGACAGAGTCAAGTCAAGTCAGCGAGTCAACACAGACTGAGAAACGTTGAGGTACTTAGTGTCGTGCGGTCCGGAGGGACAGGTAGTGGTTGAGGGCCTCAAGTGAGTCTGAGTGCAGGTAGCTCAGTCACTACGGTAGGTCGGTAGAGTAGGAGCCAGCGGGGGAAGAGGAGGACGGGGGTTAGGGAGGGTCGTAGTCTCAGAAAAGGTTACTCAGTTGAGAAGCGTTCTCCACCGGTTTCATGACCTCAAAGTCAAAGTTGTAGTAAGGAAGGTTTCTTTAGGGTCCCAACTAGAGGAAGTCTTACCTCACCAACCTAGAAGAACGTCAGGTTCCCTGAGAGTTCTCAGAAGAGGTTGTGGTGTGAAGTTTTCGTAGTTAAGAAGTCGCGAGTCGAAAGGAGTGTCAGGTTGAGAGTGTAGGTATGTACTGGTGACCTTTTTGGTATCGGAACTGATCTACCTGGAAACAACCGTTTCATTACAGAGACGAAAAGTTATACGATAGATCCAACCAGTATTGAAAAGAAGGTTCCTCATCCGTAGAAAATTAAAGTACCGACATCAGTGGTAGACGTCACTAAAACCTCGGGGGGTTTTATTTCAGACTGTGACGGAGGTGACAAAGGGGTAGATAAAGGGTGCTTCACTACCCTGGTCTACGGTACTAGAAACAAAAGACTTACAACTCGAAATTCGGTTGAAAAAGTGAGAGGAGAAAGTGAAAGTAGTTCTCCGAAAAATCAAAGAGAAGTGAAAGACGGTATTCCCACCACAGTAGACGTATAGACTCCAATAACTATAAAGAGGGTCGTTAGAACTAAGGTCGAACACAAAGAAGGTCGGGTCGTAAAGAGTACTACATGAGACGTATATTCAATTTATTCGTCTCACTGTTATATGTCGGAACTACATGAGGAAAAGGATAAACCTTGGTCAGACAACAAGGTACAGATCAAGATTGACAACGAAGGACTGGACGAATATCCAAAGACTTCTCCGTCCAGTCCACCAGACCATAAGGGAAGAGAAAGTCTTAAAAGGTCAAATAACACTAGGTGTGTCAGTTTCCGAAACCGTATCAGTTATTTCGTCTTTATCTACAAAAAGACCTTGAGAGTACGAAAAAGGTACTAGGTCGTCTACAACCGTTAAAATAGGGACCAAGGAGACGGAAAAGATTTTGGTCAAACTTGTAGACCTTCAAGTGCCAAGTACATAACGACTTCGGACCGAACCTCTTGAAACTCGTAATGAAATGATCGTACACTCTACTCACGTCAACACGTCATCAAACTCGTAAAAAAAAAAAAAAAAAGATTAAAAAAAAAAAAAAATGAAATGTTATGACATAACCAAAACGGTATGTAGTTGTACTTAGGTGGTACTCACATGTATTCAAGGGTGAGGACTTGGGGGGAGGGTGGAGGGAGGGGTATGGTAGAGAGACCCAGTAGGGTCACGTGGTCGGGGTTCGTAGGACATAGGACGTAGTTTGGATCTGACCGCTAAGTAAAGAATATACCATGATATGTACAAAGTTACGGAAAGAGGGTTTAGTGGGACGGGAGAGGGAGAGGGTGTCTCAGTTTTTTGATGATGTAGACTCATCAAACTCGCAAGAGACCGTAACGGAAAGAGACCCTGACCTTACTTTTGTGTACGACAGATCCAACCAGTATTGAAAGGAAGGTCCCCCAGTTCACGTAACGTAAATGAGTCAAGGACACTCTTTCACCACCGAGTCTGCCATTTCGTAGGCGGATGTTATGCCCTCTGGGCCAAGTCAGGGACCCAGTCCGTCTAGAGGACCTCCTCCTTTACCGTTGGGTGAGGTCATAAGAACGGACCTCTTAGGGTACCTACCTCCTCGGACCACCCGATATCACGTACCCCAATGTTTCTCGACCTGTACTGGCTCGCTGAAGCGAAAGAAAGAAACGTTCTTCATTCTCACGACGACTAAAGTGTCCTCCACCTCGAGTCCACCACTGCACTCACCACCTCTCGTCGACATTTATGTCTCCTTCGAAGTAAACGAGTGGCGGTGAGTGGACGACCTACCGGAGTAAGGACTGTCCGACTCCTGACCACGACCAGGTACCAGGGTCCCCACCCACTGGGGACTGTCCTCTCAGTTCTTCACCCGGTAACGAAACCAGACCAGTCATAACCTACCCAAACGGGGAGTGACGAGACCAACGACCGTCTCCTCACCCACACTTCTCGAGATTACCTTCAAGAGAAACGTGTGAACACAAGTTCTACGAATACACTGTAGGTCCTTCTCCTCTCATCCGACGGGTCCCTACTCTGACCCCGTCCTGCTTACGTAAATCCCTAATCAAGTCAAGTAAAGTCAGTGAGTCAGCACAGGCTGAGAAACACTGGGGTACCGGACGTCGTTCGGTCCGAAGGGACAGGTAGTGGTTGAGGGTCTCAAATGAGTTTGAGTACAGGTAACTCAGCCACTACGGTAGGTTGGTATAGTAGGAAACAACAGGGGAAGAGGAGGACGGAAGTTAGAAAGGGTAGAAAGTCCCAGAAAAGGTTTCTCAGTCGAGAAGTGTAGTCCACCGGTTTCATAACCTCAAAGTCGAAGTTGTAGTCAAGAAGGTCACTTTATAAGTCCTGACTAGAGGAGATCCTAACTGACCAACCTAGAGGAACGTCAGGTTCCCTGAGAGTTCTCAGAAGAGGTTGTGGTATGAAGTTTTGGTAGTTAAGAAGTCATGAGTCGAAAGATATATCAGGTTGAGAGTGTAGGTATGTACTGATGATCTTTTTGGTATCGAAACTGACCTGACTGGAAACAACCGTTTCCTTACAGAGTCGAAAAATTATTCGACAGATCCAACCAGTATTGAAAAGAGGGTTCCTCGTTCGTAGAAAATTAAAGTACTGACGTTAGTGGTAGACGTCACTAAAACCTCGGGAGGGGTTTTATTTCAGTCGGTGAAAATCCCTAGTCACCCGGTAAAAGTCACCCTTCAGTAACCACTGAAGCTCGTCCACCTAACCTACCTTACCTCACTTACTTACCTCTCATTCTTGGTCTCCATACATATACCTGTGCAGAAGACTTCTCGAGACGATGGTTCTCGGTACCCCTTTCCCGCCTGAGCCCCAGGTCTCCATTGACCCGTACAATCTTGTCAAAACTCTAGGGCAGGGACGGGTCGGACGACGGGCAGAGGAGACCCCTGGGTATACCGAGTACGGGTGCGTTTGAACTGGATCCCGTCCACGATCGCACGTAGAAACCTGAATTTACTCACGGAGTAATTTCGACTGTGTCGTCGCCAATTACTACGGAACACAGGACTAAGTCTTGGGGGCTGATTTTTATTGTTGTAACGGTTCGGGAACGGGTCCCGGAACGGTCGATTAATCGAGTAGGCACGGGGAATTACCAAACTAAATACACAAAGGAGGGAGTCGCTCCGCCCGAGGGTCCACTCCTTTACGACTCTACGACCATTGTACGTGTCCCCGCACACCTCGGGACTCATACGGTTCGGTCCAGGTCGGGAGGTAGCGGAAGGACGACTGTCGAAGAGCCGGGTGTCTGGGACACGGGTTAGACAAAGTCCGACCTACCAGTCCTTCGGCAGGAATGACCCCTCGCCCTTCTACGAGCCTGTAAGACCTACGACCCTCAACGTCCCCGCTCGCACCCGTCTCTTCCCACTCCCTCTCCCCAACTCTCCCTCTCCTCTGTCTAAAGTCCCACGTCCGTACGGACCGAGTAGGTCGGGGACGGGACAGGGGGTGGGGACGGTAGTGAAAGATTACTCTGGCTTGTCCCTCGAGCCCCGACCAAAGGGTGTAAGTACGGAACTCAGAGAGAGGGTAGAACAAGGTTACGTTCTACAGGACTTCATGGAATACCCACCAAAGGGGTCACGGTCCGACCCTTCCAGACCCTTTCTATGTCGTTACTTACGGTCCACGTGGAACTACCCCCCACGACCACTGGGGTTCACGAGTTCAAGTTGAGGACAACTCGTCGAACCGGTTAAGGAGTTAGTGGGGTAGGGAGACCTGAAACAGTTGGACCCATCGAACCGGGTGTCCTGACACTAAATTCTCCTTTTACGACGACGAAGACGTATCGGTTCTAGAGTGCCGAGAGTCCCTTATCCACCCACCGATTACCTGTCGTCCTTTTCTCTTACAAACGTCTTCTTTCACCGGTGCCAGGGTGGGAAGACCCCTTTGCGAAGGGACCTAATTTTCTTTGAAACGATAATTTACACGGGTCCCCGTGTTTTATTTGTTTTATTTATGTCCGAGGGGACCACCGAGTCGACCATTTCTTAGACGGACGTTACGTCCTCTGGACCCAAACTAGGGACCAAACCCTTCTAGGGGACCTCCTCCCATACCGTTGAGTGAGGTCATAGAATGAACCTCTTAGTTGTATTAATTACGACTTATTAATATCAGAAGGAACGGAACTTCTATTTCAACTCTTTAGGAGGACGTTCCCTTTCGCCTTGGAGACGGAGACGAGCACAACAAGTCCTCAGGACGAAACGACCCGTCGGTCGAGACGAAACCTTCGAAGGACCCCTCCTTTCGTCCACTTGGGGTCGACAGACTCGGGTAGGACCAAAGCCGGCGGTCGCGCCAAGGGACGCCACAGTGACCTCCTTCCCCGGGTGGGGGACGGTGCACAGACCCGGACGGAGGTCCCACGGGAGGTACACCGTCCAGGGACGGGTCGAACAGTCAGGTCGTACGAAATGGAATGGAGGACCCGAGACCGGGACCCTGACCTCACCCCGTAGAGGACCGTAACGAGAAGGGACGGTCCGGACCGTCGGGAGGGAACATCTGGGGAAGGGGTGTCGCTGGGAAGAGGTCAGTGAACCTAGGAAAAGGACGGTCACTCGGAGTCCACCCTCGATTCCCTCCGGGAATCCTCTGGCGACCTCATGGACACAAGTGGAAGAGTCCCGTGTCTACTTGGGTTGTCTAATCCTTGCACTGGGAATGCGTTCACTACGGTACGAACGACGCAAAAAGACCTGTGACTCGACATCTAGGAGTGTCTGCCGTTTGGTCATGTAGGGTCTTTGCCCATGAAGTTCATCCTTTTAAGTGAATCTGAAGGACGACAGGAGGAAGAGGAGGTCACACAGAAAAAAGGAAGAGACACCTACAAAGGTCCACCTCGATCACCATTTCTTGGGTGGACGGTTACAACCCCAGTGTGTCTCAGTCTGTGCTGACTTCACTGAATCGTCGTCGTCGTCGGCGGTTACGTCCGTCCAAACTAAGGACCCAGTCCTTCTAGGGGACCTCCTCCTTTACCGTTGGGTGAGGTCACAAGAACGGACCTCTTAGGGTACCTGTCTCCTCGGACCTTCCGATATCAGATACCCCACCGTTTCTCAACCTGTGCTGACTTCACTAAATCGTTCGTACGGACGAGGTACCTGTCCAATACTTCTTCAAATAGAAAGCGTTGAACTTCTCCCTCTTCCTTCGTTTTTGACCTGAAAGAGATTCCAAAACACTGAAAAACAAGGTCCCATACCTATCTCTTGAAGTCTGAGAGGAGACAGGGCGGGTACCCTCCTTTCTTTGGGAGTACTAGGGACGACCGGAACGACTTGCCACTGGAGGCACCGAAAAACCTTCTGGGAGACCCAGAGTCCGGTGAGGTCTCAACTTCCAGAGGTAGGAATCCCTCTCCAACCCCACCGCACTGTCGAAGACCTTCCTCGCACTGAGACGCGAACTGTCCTCTACCGTTCGTCTCTTTTAGGAAATGGACCGAAGACAGGTGCCCCAGGGTTTCCCGTTACAAAAGGACTTTAGTTGTAGTAGTCTTACTGACCAGAAAGTCTCTCTTGCGTCGGGGACCAGCTCACTTGCGACACGGTCTGGTACCAGGTTACACAGTCCCTCTTCTTGGGTCTGGAGTCCTGGAAAGTTTGGTAGTCTCAGGACGGTGGGGAAGAGGTTCCGGTACCGATCAATCGCTGTAATGAAGGTTCCAGGTTCCCTCCGGTGCCGTCACTAAGAAGGTCCTGTCACTCCAGTGAAGGCAGGGGTTCAGTCTGTTTCTCGACCACCACGATTACCTCCGATGAACGACTAGCGACAGTTTGGAGGAGAGCGATTGTCAGGGGGGCGGGGTTTCATCTGTCGCCTCTTACCTTATAACAATTCTAGGATGTCGACCAACTGTTAAACTGTCTCTGTACGGAAAGCTTACCTTCTAGGAACCGGAGACCTCCGTTTCTCCAAAATAAAAATTTATCAAAATGAATAAATAAACCGACAAAACCCAGAAGGAACGACACGTACTCGAAAGAGATCAACACCGCTCGTCCCCGATGAGATCGACACAACGAGCCCGAAGACTACCGTCACCGAAGAGAACGACCCCTTCGTTGCCGAAATCTCTTAACTCTGAAGCCATCAACTCCGTGTACCCGAGTCATCAACTTCGAGGACCCGAGATCACGTGTCCGAGACATCAACACCAAGAACCAGAGTCAACGACGCCCCGTGCACTCTAGAAGGACCTAGTCCCTAGTTTGGATAGAGGGGACGTAACCGTCTGCCTAAGAATGTGTCACTCGGTGGTCCATCCGGACCGTTTAAAAAAAAAAAAAGTGATTCATCACCTTTGTAAGGGTTGATGTGCGGGACACTGGGGCATCCACCCACAAACGACGTGTGTCATAAACTACGAATGATGCGAGTTGTAAGTCTTTTGTTTCTAGTACCGTAGACCAGAGTAGTGAAGTACCCTTTATCTACCCCTTTGTCACCTCCGTCACAGTCTGAAATAAAAAAACCCGAGGTTTTAGTGACGTCTACCACCAACGTCGGTACGTTAATTTTCTGCGAATGAGGAACCTTCTTTGCAATACTGGTTGGATCTATCGTATAACTTTTTGTCTCTGTAACGGTTGTTTCCAGACAGAGTAGTTCCGATACCAAAAAGGTCATAAGTACATACCTACACTCTCAACCTGACACTTCTTTTGACTCGCGACTTCTTAACTACGAAAACTTGATACCACAACCTCTTCCGAGAACTTTCAGGGAACCTGACGTTCCTCTAGGTTGGTCAGGTAAGACTTCCTCTAGTCGGGACCCTAAAGAAACCTCCCTTACTACGATTTCGACTTTGAGGTCATGAAACCGGTGGAGTACGCTTCTCAACTGAGTAACCTTTTCTGAGACTACGACCCTCCCTAACCCCCGTCCTCTTCCCCTGCTGGCTCCTACTCTACCGACCTACCGTAGTGACTGAGCTACCTGCACTCAGACTCACTTGAGGCCCTCAACCACTACCTGTCCCTCCGGACCGGACGACGCTAAGTACCCCAGCGTTTCTCAGCCTGTGCTGACTCGCTGACTTGACTTGACTTGACTTGACTTGCGAGGGAGGGAGGGTTCGATTGANCTGGCTCCTACTCTACCGACCTACCGTAGTGACTGAGCTACCTGCACTCAGACTCACTTGAGGCCCTCAACCACTACCTGTCCCTCCGGACCGCACGACGCTAAGTACCCCAGCGTTTCTCAGCCTGTGCTGACTCGCTGACTTGACTTGACTTGACTTGACTTGTGAGGGAGGGAGGGTTCGATTGACAGAACGGGCACGCTTTGTCCGACACTACATCTGCGTTTCCCCACTAAGTAAAGACACTTTGTCCGACACTACATCTGTGCTTCCACTAAGTAAGGCACCGACTACTCCAACAACGGACCGGACGAGGGTAGTCGGGAAGTGTCTATAGCTGAGACTAGAACTCCCAATGACTGCGCCTTTACCTCGCGCGACAAAGGCCCCTCGCGACAAAGAGAAGGGTTCGCGCGACAAAGAGAAGCCGACAAAGGGCGACTCGGACCCCACAAGACGTGCACCGTACGTGCGACGTGGAAGTCGGAGAGACCGCCAACGACCACAAGAGACATACAACCGTTTCGTAAAGAGTTTCATCCAAGCCACCTTGTGACCAACGTACCCTACAAGCACCTGTCCTACCTTTTTTATGGTAAAACCTCCTTTACGGTCAAGCAGTACACTGGTCCAAGGACACATACCATACCATCGGAACGAGTCAGCACAAACTGAGAAACGCTGGGGTACCTGACGTCGGACGGTCCAAGGAGGCAGGTACCCCAAGAGGTCCGTTCTCATGATCTCACCCAACGGTAAAGGAAGAGGGTCCCTAGAAGGGCTAGGTCCCTGACTTGGACCCAGAGGACATGACGTCCGTCTGGTAAATGTCAGACTCGATGGTCCCTTCGGGTTCTGGTCCGAGGAATTAACACACGTTTACACATAAAAACTTCCTCCCTCCTTTATGTACCGTGAAGGATTCGAATAAACTACTTCCTCTTGAAAGCCACCTCTTGTGGACGACCCTGAGTATCAGAGTCCTTTAGAACGCAGCAGAAATGATAGTAATGAGACGTGCGAAAAAACCCATCTAATTTGTCCACTTTAAAATTATGACATAATGGATTCCGTTACCGTTGGGTGAGGTCATGAGAACGGACCTTTTAGGGTACCTACCTCCTCGGACTATCCGACGTCAGGTACCCCAGTGCTTCAACCCGTGCTGACTCGTTGAAGTGAAAGTGAAAAGTGAAAGTACGTAACCTCTTCCTTCACCGTTGGGTGAGGTCATAAGAACGGACCCTTTATGGTCTCTACCCCCTCGGACCACCCGACGGCAGATACCCCTGCGTCTCAACCTGTACTGACTTCGCTGAATCGTCGTCGTCATTATCAGATTCATAATATTTTACATACATCATGTATATGTTAATATACGCTGTATATTTTGATACTAATAAAGTTTACACTAGTTGTATCTTAATTAATTAAAAGCCGACGTGACTAAGAAGTAACCACGTGTGTCTGAAAGAGATCACCACCACTCGCCCCTGCACAGAAATGACGTCAGACACCCGAAGACATCAACACTGCGAGTCCGGGATCCCGTGTCTTAGTTATCAACACCACGAGTCCGAATCAACGGGACGTAGTACACCATAGAGGGGTCGGGTCCCTAGTTTGAGTACAGGTGACGTAACCATCGACCTACGAATAGGTGACCTGACGGTCCCGTCAGGGTCCAGACACAGACTCGTCCCGACTCCCGAACACGATATCCTCCCTTGCTAACTGTCAGAGGAGGGTGAAAGGCCTTTCGTACTGCAGTTACCCACCATGAAAAGACCAACATTCGCGAAAACATCCAACAATCAATTTCGAGCCACGTACGGAGACGAAAAGACGGCCACCCACGATTGCCCGGCACACCGGTTGGGGTGTCTTCCCTCAGGTGAGACCGTCGACTATCTCGGTCATTCGGAGGAACAGACGTCGACCTACCTTAGGGACGGGTGACGGAGAACCCGGGGTAAGAAGAGTGGGGGGTTTCTGGGGAGGTGGGGAGTCTCCCGACGACCCATCTCAGGTACGGAATGACGCGTACAGGGGTCGAGACCTGCACTGGAAGGTGCAGGTGCGGAAAGGAAACGAAAGACCGGGTTCCTGGGGGAGGGGCCGATTACCAATCCCCCGGTCCAACATTCTTCGAGAACATCAGTGGTGAGTAGGACAGGGAGCAGGACACCACCCGTCGCGGACTGGGTGTGTCCTGCACACAGACACGGAGGTCGACGACCGGAGGTCGGGGCCCGAAGGAACAACGGTACCTCTACGTCCTAGGGTACCCTGGACCTTCCGTGGGTCCGGACGTCCTGGACCGTTTCTGGATCACAACTCCTCACCGCGTCTTCCAACGACTGACAACAAGTCAGTGAGCCAGCACAGACTGAGAAAGGGTAGGGTACCTGACGTCGTGTGGTCCGAAGGGACAGGAAGGGATAGAGGGCTCAAACGAGTCTGAGTACAGGTAACTCAGTCACTACGGTAGGTTGGTAGATTAGGAGAAGAGGAGGACGGGAGTTAGAAAGGGTTGTAGTCCCAGAAAAGGTTAGTACACCGGTTTCATGACCTCGAAGTCGAAGTCGTAGTCAGGAAGGTCACTTGTAAATCCTAACTAAAGGAAATCGTAACTGACTAAACTAGGGGAACCACAGGTTCCCTGAGAGTTCTCAGAAGAGGTCGTGGTGTCAAACTTTTGTAGTTTCCACGAGTCGGAAGAAATACCGTATTGAGAGTGGAGACATGTACTGATGACCTTTTCGGTATCGAAACTGATATGTCTGGAAACAACCGTTTCACTATAGAGACGAAAAATTATGTGACATATCCAAACGACCTCCAGCCCCACAATTCTACCTAGACAATACATCCTAGACTCCCACCTTCACTGATTCACTCTGGGGACGTTTCAACCGAGAGACCCT
Source organism: Capra ibex (assembly GCA_006410555.1). Taxonomy (NCBI): domain Eukaryota; kingdom Metazoa; phylum Chordata; class Mammalia; order Artiodactyla; family Bovidae; genus Capra; species Capra ibex. The sequence continues at coordinate 4,243,224 of SJYO01054996.1, forward strand.
CCCTACCTCAAGACCCGTGAATGGTCGTCTCTAACGACTCCCATTTGAGTCACCACCCATTCCGACTACCAGTCACCCCTCCGTTACTCCGAACCCCGAGATAACTACTACTGATCTACGTACTCCCAAAGGAGTCCCCATTTACTTTACGTGTCTCTTGACCCTATTTTTCAACACAAAGTATGACACCCCGTTGATTCCGGTACGTCCCGTTGATGACTTGGGTACGTGGGATCTCGGCGACACGGTGTTGATCTCTCCTCGGACGACGGTTCGGACGTACGGCGTCGATTCTGGACTACATCGGTTTGTGTATATAGTCAGTTATACTTTTTTTCAACACACAACTGTGCACAGGGGGTCTTTCGAAGTACCTTCAGGGTTGAGGGACACACCAGTAGGAACTTACACTGACCCTTTGTCCCAGAAACGTATATATTAGTTCAATTCTCCTTAATCATAACCTAGTCCCCCCTGGGATTTAGGTCACTGACCACAGGAATATTCTTCTTCTCTATACCTGCGTCTGTGTACCCCCTCTGCGTCAGTACCCCTCCTTCGGGTAAAGTCCCCACTCCGCCTCGGACCTCACTACACCGGTGGTCACTTCCTGACGGTTGTTGGTGGTCTCCGACCCTGCTCCGAGATCCCCTCTGACTCCGGGACGACTGTAGAGCTAAAACCTGAGGTTCGGAGTATCGAAACTCTATCGACTAAGGATAACAAAACTCAGTAGGCCAAACACTCCTACCAGGGTCGTCAGGACCCTCGACTACACTTTCAGTTCTTGGTCATGCATCCGCCAAGACAGACGTCAGTGTCGTCCTTCGCACGGGGAGCACGTCAAAGGTTAGATCCACTCGAGTGCCGACCAGACGCTTGGACGTCTGGTGGGACACCACACCGGGTGGGGACTATGCACTGACCCGAGACCTCGACCGTCTCAACGTGTGGGTGAGGGGTCTACACCTCATTTTCAGTATCACTTTCCTGGTACACCTTCGTCGGTCCTGTGTCGACCGTGCGAGGACGTCGCACTGGTCCGACGTCAGAACCCCTCTAAGGGACGGCCGGACCGGTTCGCCGGACAACATCACCGACAAGGTCCAGGGAACCCGACGTCCGTCCATTCTGGGTCTCGTGAGTGGAAAGAGGACGTAGGGACCAGAGAAAGAGGAAGAAGGAACACTGACTCCCGTGTTACGGCACCCGGTGAGTTGGAGTGTGCACACGTTGCTCTGCACGTCCCTTCTCCCGGAGGTCCCACTTAGGGTGGGTACCTTCCGACCCGACGACCTCTGTGACAGGTGAGGAGGGGTCGGACCTGTCCGAAACAACACCCTTTTAGAGTTTGTTGTGCTCTACCCGAACCCTTTCTTTGAACTGGACTCCGTCGGGCTCTAGTCGAGGGAAGGGGTGGTGTAGACTGAGACATGTCCAACGGGTTACAGAGGCTCAGAGAACTGACATTAAGAACTGTCACGGTGGGGAGTCCCACCATCCCCCTGGAAGACACTCCGAAGATATCCTAGACGTGTATTACCCGTGTTGTCGCTAAGAAAAAGGAAGAAAAGGGAGTCCCTTAAGGGTGAGATGGTTTATCCTCTACGACTCAGGGGAACAGTGAAGGGAACGAATGTATAATAATCGGGAAAGAGGTTATGAGACCGGGGGACTACGCTTCTTGACTGAGTGACCCTTTCTGGGACTACGACCCTTCTAAGTTCCGTCGCCTCTTCCCCTGCTGTCTCCTACACTACCAACCTACCGTAGTGACTGAACTACCTGTACTCAAACTCGTTCGAGGTCCTTAACCACTACCTGCCCCTTCGGACCACACGAAGTCAGGTACCCCAGCTTTTGTCAGTCTGTGCTGACTCGCGGACTTGACTTGACTTCCGTATAGTGTCCTTTTGTAATGTAATTTATTTAATCAGGGTCCGTAAACCTTAATCCTGAGAGTAATTGTTTTAAAGTCAGAGACTTCGTAGGAAGACTCGGTGGACACTGGTCACTCTCTCAGTGACAGGTAGACAAGTGGAAGAACTACAGGACGACTAAAGGACCCAGACCCAGTCGGGACGGCCCACGTTTCACTTCACCTCGTCCAGTCACTGAGTCACTCAGTCTCCGTGTTCACGTCTACTCTTCGAAGACCATCGACTGACGTACTAGAGTCACCCGACAGGAGAGAAGACTTTGATAGAAAGACGAAACATAGAGTCCATCAGATAGAGATTTACGGACTTACTACAACTTTCCCTGAGGAACCTCCTGTAATAACGTCGAAGGTACTTTCTCTCGGATGGGACACCATTTTGGTCTCGGTGTTCTAGTCAAACGTCCTTTTCTTGGTTAGACTGAGGTGTAAATTAGACAAAGAAAATGAAATTGGAAGTATAAGATACAACGGATATCGGACTTTATCTACCCTATCGCACTCACGATCAGTGAGCCAACACAGACTGAGAAACACTGGGGTACCAGATATCGGGTAGTCCGAGGGGGCAGGTACCCTAAAAGGTCCGTTCTTATGACCTCACCCAACGGTAAAGGAAGAGGTCCTTTATACGTCCTATCGACCAAGAGTTCCGAGACTGTAAATTCCCATACTATGACAAGGAAAGTATACCTCTAATCTTTCATGTCTTGTCTCTTATTCAACAGAACAACCTCTAAATGTCCTTGTAACATTTGACTGGACACCCCTGTCGACGTTCTTGTTTCCTAAGGCTGTGGTTCTTCAAACGTTGTTGGTTAGTACCGGAGGGAGTGGAACGGAAATAATAATAAAAAAAAAGTGGAACGGAAATTTTTGTGAAACGACTAGGGTGAGGACCTGTTTATAGACCTCTTTTAAGATTAAGTTTTTCTATGTACGTGGGATTACAAATTTCGTCGTGATAAATGTTATTAGTTCTGTACAGGTAACTGTCTCCTTACCCGTTTCTTCTACTCCTCATATATATCTCTCTCCTTATGATGAGTCGGTATTTTGACACACCTTATTACGGTAAACGGCGTTGTACCTATCTGGATCTCTAATAGCATGGTTTACTTCATTCAGTCTGTCTCTTTCTGTTTATTAACTACAGTGAATATACACCTTAAATTGTATACTGTGTTTACGTGAATAAGTGTTTTGTCTTTGTCCGAGTCTCTGTCTTTTATTTGGACACCGATGGTTTCCCCTTTCACTTCCCTTCACTTTCACGAACAACGAGTCGGTACCGATCGAGAAACACTAGGGTGCCTGACATCGGGTGGTCCATTTTCCCCCTTCGCTCCACCCTCTATTTAGTCCTCAAACCCTAACCGTCTACGTTCGATGACACAGATTTTATTGGTTGTTCTATGATAACATATCGTGCACCCTACCATAAGTTATAGAACATTATTTGATGTCACCTTTTATTAATTTTTTTTATTTTCGTGAAACGACATTTGGAAACCCCTCAAACCCAAAACCCCCCGTGTTTAGTGGGTAAGAGGAACGGACCGGGACGTTATTTAGACAGACACGAGGTTTACGGTTATAAAGTAAAACAAACCGAAGTGACACGTACCCCGTGTACTTGAACGAAAACCAATTGTTCATGTAACATATTTCGGAGGACCTCTGTACCATGGTTTTTGTGACCTCCTTTAGTAAAGAAAAACACAGAGATGAATTCACTAAAAGATGCCGACCATTCTTAGTTCTCTGTTTTTGGATTGGGTATGTTAGGTTGTGTGGTAATTTTTTTGGGGAGTTTGGTGGTCGTACACCATGTCGGGAATCACAGACTTGGACTTGACGACTTTATTGTCGTTCTCCTTCTCTCGTCTTTAGTGAAGGTGTTAGTTTCCGAGACAATTATAAAATGATGTAATAAATTTCGAGCCTCTCTGTCCCCGGAAGTGTCTTTCGATGGGAAACTTGTATATTTCGTCAAAATTACGTTTTTAGTTGAGACTGAAATATAGATAAAATTAAATCTAAAGGTAAATAATTCCTTCATTATTTTATGAGGTTTTTTCTAGTTCAAACTGTAGACTAATTCTACAGGTTGGTTAAAGAAATGGGTAATCAGACATTCTACACTCAGACATAAAAATCCGTGGGAAATTTCTTAAAGTAACCGGTCGAAAGTAATGAAAAGGGGAAAATTATGGGAGATCCATGGTTAGAGTCCTATATAAACACTAGAACATTGTCTTGGCAAAGAACAAAGTTGTGAGGTACTCTACTACTTCTTCAACTACTCAGTTTTCCAGTGATATTTTTAAATCACGTCAGTACACCGATCCAATTTTTTTTGGACGGACACCAAACGGTCGGAGAGTAAATAGGGGAGTGTCATTGGAGACACAATGGTCAGTATCGTAGTCCTACCTTCCCTTCTTTTGTATACATTCATTACGACGACTACTGTGGTAGTCGTTTATAACGTAAACAAATTTTTAAAGACGTCCCTATGACTTCTTAAACGGAGCTAGAGAGATATATGGACCGAAGTAGAGAAACCTGGTTCCAAAGAGTGGAAGTCGTGATGACTGTAAGACTCGACTCAGGAAGAAGTGGGAGAAACCCGACCCAGGTTGAAAACCCGACAGGAGACGTGACGTCCTCCAAATGACTGGAGGGACCAGAGATACGTAGCTGGTCTACGTGGGTGACGATGGGTGCTGATCATAGATGGGTGCTGATCATAGATGAGTGCTGATCATAGATGGGTGCTGATCATCGATGGGTGCTGATCATCGATGGGTGCTGATCATCGATGGGTGCTGATCATCGCTAGGGAACCGGGTTGACTCTAGTACCTTTTGTGGAGGCCTACAACGGCGCACGTAGTTTGCAAGGACAGCCTCGGTTCCCCTCAAGTCTAGGGGGCGAAACGGTAATACCGAACGTCACGAGAACCTCCTGTGGGAGGGAATGAAAGGGGACTCTCACTCGTCCAAAGTCCCAGTCAATCCGGTTAGGTTAGTAAGAGAAAAACGTCCTAAATGTGCCCTCTTCTCCCTCTTCCTTCCTGTTCCGGTCTTCCTCCCAACACATTAAGAGAAAAGAGGGGTAACCTTTCCCATTGCACCCTAGGTACCTTACGAAGAACCTCTTCAACGACAGTTAGAAGGACCTGATTTTCAAGTCGACGCCCACCTCTCCCCCAACCCCCCCTCTTTTCTTTCCCCCGACACAAAATAGAGTACAGACATCGACGGGGGAGGGGGGTCACGGACCGTGTGCCACTCATGAGTCTCTGACCAGGTAGGTGTTTCTGACTACCATTTAACGTAGGACTCAAGAGTGAGTCGTCGCCAGCACGGGGAGATCTGACGAGAGTGGTCTCAGGTACGAATACGTGTTCGTCTCCCTGAATTCCTGAAGGTCCGAACCCGTTTTTGGTGAGTCGTTTCTTTTCATAGTACAGACAAACATATTGAACTACCCATAGAAGGAAATAGTGGAAGAAAGGGTGATTGGCTGTAAGAACGTTAAAAAAATTACTGGTCGACCGATTGTCCAACGAAGATTTCAACAGAAAACGTTACAACCATCAACCGACTAACCGATGTTAGCATTGTCTCTTCTTTAGACTGAAGTATAACCTACCTAGACGGAAAATGAAACTTCACCTTCGTCACTGTCTGAAATAAAAGAACCCGAGGTTTTTAGTGACCCCTGTCACTGACGTCGGTACTTTAGTCTTCTGCGAACGAGGAACCTTACCTACGATGCTGTTTGGATCTGTCACATAATTTTTCGTCTCTATAGCGAAACGACTGTTTCCAGGTATATCAGTTCCGATACCAAAAGGGTCATCAATACATACCTACACTCTCAACCTGGTATTCCTTCCGGCTCACGACTTCTTAATTAAGAAAGTTATACACTACGACCTCTTCTGAGAACTCTCAGGGAACCCGTCGTTCCTCTAGTTTGGTCAGGTAGGATTTCCTTTAGTTGGGACTTATAAGAAGTCTTCCTGACTACGACTTCGACTGCGAGGTTATGAAACCGGTGGACTACGTTTCTCGACTGAATGACTCTTTCTGGAACTACGACCCTTTCTGACTTCCGTTTCCCGTCTCCTACTCTACCAAACTATCGTAGCACCTGAGTCACCTGTACTCGTTTGAGACCCTCAATGTCCTGTCTCCTCGAACCGTGCGACGTAGGAACCCCAATGTTTCTCGCCCGGTGAGACGCTGACTTGTTGTCGTTCTTGAAAATCAAATCGGAAACATAAGACAACTAAAACAGCAGTCGATTCTTACAATGGACATCGGGCTTTACATGTCTTATTAGGTAAGAGTCCGAGACAAATTCCCATATTGTGAAAAGGTAATGTATCTCTATTTTTCACCGTCTTGTCTCCCATTGTAAACAGAACAATCTCCAAATATCCTTGTGAAACACTAGTATGGATGTACCTGTCGACATTCTTGTTTCCCAAGACCACGGTTCTTCAAATGTTATTGGTTGATGTAGGGAGGGGAGAAACGGCCCTCGGTCGCACTCCTTAAGGTGGGTACTGTTCCAGTACACCGTCTCGAGACCACCGTTCCGATTAGTCTGGAGTCCAAAAGGGGGACCTTAAAGGACTCGTAGGTGGGGGGTTTTTTATTCTTAGACGAACAAAAAGGTGAGAAGACTGTAAGAGACCTTTTTCAGTTAAGTCCCGAAATCAGAAGACGTAATTCTCACAAAGTTAGGTTTTTGGGGAGACTACCGAAAGATCGGACGGACGTCCTGAACATGTCGACGCATTCACTAACAAACTCCGGAGGACTGGCGTCCTCCGTGTCCTTCGAATTTTGTAGGATCCTTACATCCCCGAAGGCTCCTCAGTCTTAGAAATCTTATCCTGACTAATTTCCAAAGTAAACAACTCGGTCATGAACGACGGTTTAAAAGTATAGGAAAAAAAAATCTATATCAACCATATATCTTTTTGTTCATCATCTGGACCGTAATCGTTGTAATCTAGAAACTCAATTCATGGAAGAAACAATATTGGGTGACGCGGAAACAAGATATCTCTACATTGAAATTACGAAATTCCTCTACGGCTAATTTCTTTTTGTGAATCCCCTTTGCTTTAATTGTAAGTAATTCCTTCTCTCGGTTTTTCACAATTGTTCGGAGATCCGGTCTTCTATTACATTTAGTGGACTCTGGAAAACATACGTTTTTCTATATGTCTTTCTCAGACCCGACGATTGCGATGTATTAAAACATAATGGGTAACTAGAGATACATATTAGTTTTCATATTTTCCGGAACTTCCTGTTGTCTTCCTCTCGGTCAGCGACCTGACCAAAGGGGGCACAGAGAGAGAGAGGAAATGAAATTAAAGTCCGACTTAAAGGTAGACCCCGCGACTTCCGAACGGTTTAGATGAATGAACGGGACCGACAATTCCGGGCGAACTTTCCCTCGGATTCCGCTCCGTGAGAATCTATAAGTTCGCTCGCGGCCACCGGGTTGCATCTACCACGTTTAAGGAACAGACCTTAAAATAACCAGAAAGGACATTAGGTTCGATAAGTCGGNTAGTGGACTCTGGAAAACATACGTTTTTCTATATGTCTTTCTCAGACCCGACGATTGCGATGTATTAAAACATAATGGGTAACTAGAGATACATATTAGTTTTCATATTTTCCGGAACTTCCTGTTGTCTTCCTCTCGGTCAGCGACCTGACCAAAGGGGGCACAGAGAGAGAGAGGAAATGAAATTAAAGTCCGACTTAAAGGTAGACCCCGCGACTTCCGAACGGTTTAGATGAATGAACGGGACCGACAATTCCGGGCGAACTTTCCCTCGGATTCCGCTCCGTGGGAATCTATAAGTTCGCTCGCGGCCACCGGGTTGCATCTACCACGTTTAAGGAACAGACCTTAAAATAACCAGAAAGGACATTAGGTTCGATAAGTCGGGAGAAAGAGGTGAATTAGAAGGATGATGTGATAAACAAGGATTAGATTAGAATATAATTATTTATTTATTTAAAAGGAGCGGCTGAGGCAGGTGGGAAGCTTAAGGGACCTAGGTGGCCCCGACCTGGGGCCGTGGAAAATCATATTTTCTTCAGACTTAAAATTTGTACCCGCTCTACCAAGAAACCCTGTCATCAAGTGGTAGAAGAACCAGACAACCGAATTTATTTCGAAAATAAAGAACGGAGTTGTTGTGTAGAGAACTGAATAACCGGACGAACAATTTCGAACCTAAGTCAATATTTTTCTTAATTAAATAGAGGTCCTGGAACGACTCCGAAGGGTCCACCGCGATCACCATTTCTTGGACGGACGGTTACCTCCTCTGTATTCTCTGTGGCCAAACTAGGGACTAGACCCTTCTCCCGGACCTCTTCTTCCTTTTTCCCCTAAGAACGGACCTCTTAGGGTACCTGTCTCCTCGGACCGTCCGATGTCAGGTACCTCAGTGTTTGTCAGACTGTGTTGACTCGTTGAATCGGGTGTCGTGTCGTGCACGACACTAAGTCGTCTTGCATAAGGGTTCGTCCCGAGTCTCACGCGGAGGGACTACATCAGGTCCACACTCACACGACTCCATATAGGACTCCGACTCTCAGGCCTTGACTGTAGAAATCGTGACTGCAGAGAGGTCTTAGGGTCTGAAAGTTGAACTGAAAGGGTGAACCTACCGGTTGTCTGAAAGGGTCGGATAATTCAAATTTTGACTGAAGGACTAAGCCAGGGGACTGGACGGACGGTCGTAGGAGGACAGAATTCACTACCGTGGAAGTCTGAAGGTCAATGAGGACGGTCTTTTAAACCTTTGGAAGAAGTGAGGAGAGACAGAGAGGGGTGTAGTTTTGACGTTTATTTAGCACAATCGTGGCGTAACTGAAGACTCGAATAGGTCTCTGACTGGTCGAAGGTCGTGGGGAGACGACGTAGGGTCAAAGTGTGATAACGATTTAAAGAGGATAATGACTTGACCGGAGGGAGAAGAGGAGGGACATGGAACAGAAGAGAGACTGGGGTTAGAAAAAAGTTGTGTCAGCTGTCTTACTAAGAAAATTTTAATTTATATTAGTCCAGTGAGGAGACGAGTTTTGGTTAGAGAATCCCTACAAAAGGGTAGAGTAATAGTACCTTCGGTATTGACTTCGGTAGCACAGAGGGGGTGGGGGTTATACCGAGTCGACCATTTCTTAGGCGGACGTTACGCCCTCTGGACCCAAGCTAGGGACCCAACCCTTCTAGGGGACCTCTTCCCTTTCCGATGGGTGAGGTCATAAGACCGGACCTCTAAAGGTACCTGACATATCCGGCACCCCAGCGTTTCTCAGTCTGTGGTGACTCCCTGAAAGTGAAGTGGACTGGGAAGGGGAGTGGGACCCCGTAGGAAAGGACGAAGTGAAAGGGGGAAGAGACGACGGGAGTGACAGGAGAGTGCCGACATCGGAGGCACACACCAGCCGCCGAGGTCGGTGTTCCACTCGACTCGACTCGACCCTAGAAGCAGAGAAAACGAGGGGCTGTGTAGTGTTATGGGTCGTCTCAGACCTTGGGTTGTCCGAGAGGTTCTCATAAACCATGTACTTACGTGTACTGCCTTACTTTCAGCGTTAAGAAGAAGTTAAGGGTAGAATAAAAAAAGGAAAATCAGGACCTTCGTAAAAAGGTGGACGAGCTAATTCGATGACAAACGAAAAGTATTACGTGACATTTCACAAAACCCTAAAGGTCCAGCACGTCACCATTTCTTAGGTGGACAGTTACTTCCTCCGGGTTCTCTGAACCCAAGTTAGGGACCCAGCCCTTCTAGGGGAAATCTTCCCTTACCTGTGGGTGAGGTCATAGGAACGGACCTCTTAGGGTACCCGTCTCCTGGGACCACCCGATGTCAGGTACCCCAGCGTTCCTCAGTCTGTGCCGACTCCCTGACACGTACCGTGTGTCGTTTGTGACAACGGTGACAATTCACTTTTACAAGTCAGTAGGACAAAAGGTGTGGTCAGTCAAGTCAGCGAGTCAGCGAGTCAGCACAGACTGAGAAACGCTGGGGAGAAACGTGTGGTCCAAAGGGACAGGTAGTGGTTGAGGGCCTCGAATGAGTTTGAGTACAGTTCAGTGACTACGGTAGGTTGGTAGAGTAGGAGACAACAGGGGAACGGGAGGACGGAAGTTAGAAAGGGTCGTAGTTCCAGAAACGGTCACTCAATAAACAAGCGGTAGTCCACCGGTTTCATAACCTCAAAGTCGAAGTCGTAGTCAGGAAGGTTACTTATAAGTCCTGACTAAAGGAAATCCTACCTGACCAACCTAGAGGAACGTCGAGTTCCTTGAGAGTTCTTAGAAGAGGTTGTGGTGTCAAGTTTTCATAGTTAAGAAACCGCGAGTCGAGAGAAATACCAGGGTGAGAGTGTAGGTATGTACTGATGACCTCTTTGGTATCGAAACTGATCCGTCTCGAAACAACCATTTCATTACAGAGACGAAAGATTATACGACAGATCCAACCAGTATCGAAAAGTAACTTCCTCGTTCGCAGAAAACTAAAGTACCAACGTCAGTGGTAGACGTCACTAAAACTTCACGTTCTTTTATTTCAGACAATGACAAAAGTAACAAAGGGGTAGATAAACGGTACTTCACTACCCTGACCTATGGTACTAGAGTCAAAAAGCTTACAACTCAAAATTCGGTTGAAAAAGTGAGAGGAGAAAGTAAAAGTAGTTCTTCGAGAAGTCAAGGAGAAAATAAAGACGGGATTCCCACCATAGTGAACATATAGACTCCTATACGTATGAAATATACATATATACATATATACGTATACGTATATACATATAAATACATATGTACATATACATATGTATACATGTAAAAATATAGACTCCTATATGTATATGACGTATAGACTCGTATATGTACAAAAAGTGTATCCAGAGGAAATTTAAACTTCATCGAGAAAAAAAAAAAAGGTTCTATCGAACGAGACTAAAGTTACCATCACAGAAAAGTTTGGTATGGCTCTTATACACCCACAATTAGCGAGTCAGTACAGGTTGAGAACGTTGGGGTACCTGATATATCGTCCGAGGAGACAGGTACCTTAAGAGGTCCGTTCTGATGACCTCACCCACAGGTAAGGGAAGAGACACCCTAGAAGGACTTGGTCCCCAACTTAGACACAGAGGACGTAACGTCCGTCTACGAAATGACAGACTCGGTGATTCCTTCGGGACGACTCTTACGTCGTCTCAAAAAATTTTTACACAAGAGGAACGTCGTTAAGAAAATGACTCGTATTGAAACTGACTGTACCAACAGGGAAACCTTGACCGTTTAGAGAATTGTACGAGTCATTAACAGAAGAGAGACAACTGTGAACAACCCCGAGTCACCGACTCTGCCCGAGGTAGTCTCTGACAGATCCAGTGCCGAGAATAGAAAATCCGTGACAGTTCTCCCTTTCCAAATCCAACCAACATAAAGTGGAACTGACAAATTTGTTGGTCGATAAAAAGGATTCGTTCCCCGTCTCGACATCCTCTCGGACGGTTGACACGACTCCCCTCGGACGGGAGAGTCGTCCGACTCGAACGGAGGAGGTCGTCACCGTGCACCCAGGGGAGGTGGTGTAGAGACGAGAGGAGACTCGTGCTCCCAGTAGGAACGGAGAACGTCGGGGTCCCTCGTCCGAAGTCCGACAAAAGGTCCGAGAGTCCCATCGTATGCCCCGACTTGGTTGTACAGGAGTCAAACGTCAGAAAGGTGGAAGTTGACACCCAGGTAGGAATACGGAGGAACAGTAAGCGAAGTCAGCACAGGCTGAGAAACGTTGGGATACTTGACATCTGTCAGTCCGAGGAGACAGGTGTCCTAAGAGGTCCGTTCTTATGACCTCACCCAACGGTTCGGGAGGAGGTCCCCTAGAAGGGTTGGGTCCCCAGTTTGGACGTAGTGGACACTGAGGACGGAACGTCCGCCTAAGAAATGGTGACTCGGTGACCCCTTCGGATATAGGGAGGAATGAGTCCAGGTTTATTAAACTCACCGAAAGATCCTATTCGCACCCCTTCACTCTAAAACGGGTCTGAACGGGCGGGATACAAGACGTGCCTCCGTCCACTCACGGGAGGGGGTGGGGACGGGACGGAGGAAGTGAGAGTCCATACGGCACCCGACGTGTTCGCGGAGCTGAAATGTCCTTTCGTAAACCTCGGGAAAAGTGAAGGTCGGTACACAGTCACACAGAAGGCAATTACGACCACCCTCCCTCTGACATTTGCTCACCCATGGTTGTAGAACTAAGACGTAGAGTCCAACGAATCATTGATGGGACACCTTCAACGCACAACACGTAACGTCTCATGGGTCCTCTCATTGCGGCAGAGGTTTGAGTCTTTGGACCTAAACCAACCACGTCTTCCATCCAGAACGACTTCGGTGGTCGGACGAAACCAGGGTAGACGAGTCGAGACAGGGGTCGTGAATTGAGTCGGAGGACCTGCGAAAATAACTGAAGGAGGGAAGGGGAACTGGGACACTGGTACACGTGGCACAGTAGAGGTTGCACAGTATAAGAACCTCGGGAACTGGTAGAGGACGAAGGAGACGCAACCCAGGAGTAACAGGGTAACAACTAGGAGACACGAGAGAGAAGTAAGGGAAGGGAGCTGGAAGGTAAGTGGACAGACAAAGACGGCAACGACCTCGGGTGTGGACAGTGACCTCCGGTGCACAACCCCTTTCCAAAAGATGGAAGACTAAGACGTCAAGAGAGAAGGACCACAGGGAGGAAGGTTTGCGAATTTGGACTAGCCCGAGTCAAGTAGGGGGAAAATGGGGAGAAGACGAAGGTAAAGTAAGGTACAGAAGAGTTTAGGGAAAGACCACCGTGTAAGAAGGGAGGAAAAACTAAAGGGACGGAACTGGTACCAAGTCTTGGAGTCACGAAGAGGTGACCCGTTAGCGCAGAAGAATATTGGGTAGATGGACGGGGACGAAGCCGGTGGGAGGTTAGATTGAACGTGTGGTTCCGAAGTCAAACTAGAGGGATTTAGTGTCGAGTCTAGTACAGTAAGAGAGACGAGTTCTTAAAGAACGACCCGTTTAATTTAAGGGCAAAGGATCGAGCCTTCCCTACGGGACTCCCAAACAGGAAGGTTCAGGTGATTTCCCACAAGACAAGACGTGTGTGACTACCTGACCCTCGACTTCCAAGGACCTGTGCGGGACGTACTCAGGTGTGACGGGTCCCACGGGAGGTAGACCCTACGGACTGCGGGACTGAAACTTACAGATGTAGGGTGGAGGGACAAGGTGAAGGAAAGAAGGTCCATAAGTATGTGTGTGGTAAGACAGGGTTTCGGACGAAGGAGTGAGCAACATAAATACACGTATCATGCAATGTGTCACGTCCCACGTTTCTTTATAAACAGACTACTTGTCACTAGTTTATTAACGATGTCCCGTGGTAACCGTAAGTACCCCTAATATAGAACTCTTGAAGCTCACCGATTCTCGACATCAATTCTCGTACCTCAAATGTCCCACTGTCCAACCCCAAATCCATGGTGGACACAGAAATCAATGGTGGACACAGAAATCAATGTACTAGAACGATCTCAATGAGAAAGACTCGTAGTCGAGGGAGTTTTATTGTTGCGTGTGTCTCAAAACACTCTACTCCGAACGTCCGGGAGTAGGGTCGTAAACAGGACATCGTTCCGAGTTATTTACCAGTGACAGCTATGATACACGCACGATTTAACGAAGTCAGCACAGACTGAGAAACGTTGGTACACCTGACATCGGGTGTCCGAGGAGACAGGTGTCCTAAGAGATCCGTTCTTATGACCTCACCCAACGACACAGGAGGAGGTCCCCTAAAAAGATTGGGTCCCTAGCTTGACCACAGAGGGTGTAACGTCCACCTAAGAAATGGTGACTCGGTAGCCCCTTCGGGTTGACAGTTATAATGACACTAAATAAAGGTACGTTTGTGTTTTGGTCCTTTTCTGTTCACTGGGAAGTCTAGACGTAGGTCGCTACTCGTCTCTTTCTTCCCCTCGACTTTCCGGTCACGACCCGTCCGTCAGACCGAAGACGTGGACGAAAAGTTCCGGGGGTCAGGAACGGACCTACGGATTAATAAGTGTTCGGGACTTGGAAACCTCGGGACGTCCTGATAGACTTCAACTCGTCTTTAATCCAGGTCCGACACACCTCTACCTTAACGGAGGGACCCCTCGTCTGGTTGAGTCGTTGGGTAAGAAAAAATTGTAACATAACTTCATACCAACTGGATGTTACAACACAATTAAAGACGACATGTCGTTTCACTCAGTCAATATATATATATATAGATATATATATAGAAAATATATGGAATATATATTATAATTTTACATATATATATGTATGTATATATGTATGTAAAATTATAAAGGGAATTCTAATTATGTCACCTTCACAGTTTATCTAAGTTCCCTAATCTCGAGGACTTCTTGATATCTACCTCCAAACACTGTAACATGTCCTTCGTCACTAGTTCTGGTAGGGGTTCTTTGTCTTTACGTTTTCCCGATTTGCAAACTGACTCCTCCGGAATGTTTATCGACTCTTTTCTTCTCTCCGGTTTCCATTTCCTCTTTTTCTTTCTATATGGGTAGACTTACGTCTCAAGGTTTCTCTCTATTCTTTCGGAAGGAGGTACTAGTTACGTTTCTTTATCTCCTTTTATTATCTTACCCTTTCTGATCTCCAGAGAAGTTCTTTTAATTACTATGGTTCCCTTGCATAGTGTGTTTCTACCCGTGTTATTTCCTGTCTTTACCATACCTGGATTCTCTTCGTCTTCTATAATTCTTCTCCAACGTTCTTATGTATCTTCTTGATATGTTTTTTCTAGAATTACTGGGTCTATTGGTACTACCACATTAGTGAGTGGATCTCGGTCTGTTGTACTTTACACTTCAGTTCACCCGGAATCCTTCGTAGTGATGCTTGTTTCGATCACCTCCACTCCACTACCTTAAGGTCAACTCGATAAAGTTTAGGACCCTCTACTACGACACTTTCACGACGTGAGTTATATGGTCGTTTAAACCTTTTGTCGTTAAAGTCGGTGTCCTGACCTTTTCCAGTCAAAAGTAAGGTTAGGGTTTCTTTCCGTTACGGTTTCTTACAAATTCGATGACGTGTTAACGTGAGTAGAGTGTGCGGTCGTTTCATTATGAGTTTTAAGAGGTTCGGTCCGAAGTTGACATGCACTTGACACTTGAAGGTCTACAAGTTCGACCAAAATCTTTTCCGTCTCCTTGGTCTCTAGTTTAACGGTTGTAGACAACCCAGTAGCTTTTTCGTTCTCTCAAGGCCTTTTTGTAGATAAAAGACGAAATAACTGATACGGTTTCGGAAACTGACACACCTAGTGTTGATTGACACCTTCTACCCTAATGGACGGAGGACTCTTTAGACATACATCCAGTCCTTCGTTGTCGATCTTGACCTGTACCTTGTTACCTAACCAAGGTTTAGCCCTTTCCTCATGCAGTTCCGACATATAACAGTGGGACGAATAAATTAAATATACGTCTCATGTAGTACGCTTTACGGTCCGACCTACTTCATGTTCGACCTTAGTTCTAACGACCTTCTTTATAGTTATTGGAGTCTATACTTCTACTGTGGTGGGAATACCGTCTTTCACTTCTTCTTGATTTCTCGGAAAACTACTTTCGCTTTCTCTTCTCACTTTTTTAACAGAATTTCGAGTTATAAGTCTTTTGATTCTATTACCGTAGACCAGGGTTGTGGAGTACCGTTTATCTACCCCTTTCTTACCTTTTTTACTGAAGTAAAAAAAACCGAGGTTTTAGTGACGTCTACCACTGACGTCGGTACTTTAATTGTCTACGAGGAAACTTCTTTTCGTTACTGGTTGGATCTGTCGTATAATTTTTCGTCTCTGTAATGAAACGGTTGTTTTCAGGTAGATCAGTTTTGATACCGAAAAGGTCATCAGTACATACCTACACTCTCAACCTGACATTTCTTTCGACTCGTGGCTTCTTAACTACGAAAACTTCACACCACAACCTCTTCTGAGAACTCTCAGGGAACCTGACTTTCCTCTAGGTTGGTCAGGTAGGATTTCCTTTAGTCAGGACTTATAAGTAGTCTTCCTGGCTACGGCTTCGACTTTGGGGTTATGAAACCGATGGACTACCCTTCTTGACTGAGTAAACTTTTCTGAGGCTACGACCCTTTCTAACTTCCGCCCTCCTCTTTCCCTACTGTATCCTACTCTACCGACCTACCACAGTGGCTGAGTTACCTATACTCAAACTCGTTCGAAACTCTCAACCACTACATGTCCCTTCGGACGCCACGACGTCAGGTACCCTAGCGTTTCTCAGCCTGTGCTTACTCGTTGACTTGACTCGACTCGAGTGGGAAATTACAAGAAAGAGCAATGCCAAGTGAGGGTATATAACTTGCATCAAAGACACGATACGTTATTCTGAAATAACAAATAGGCAGAATAAATACGACGAAACGTAAACGATTAGGTTCGAGAGTTAGATGGGGAGAGGGTGGGGATGGGGAATCGTTGGTGTCCAGACAAGAGACACAGACACTCAGACAACGAAACATGTAATCAAGTAAGTACAGTATAAAATCTAAGGTGTTTATCCACCACACACAAACACACACACACGAGTCAACACAGGTAGAGAAACGTTGGGGTACCTCGGGTGGTCCGAGGAGACAAGTATATTAAAAGGTCCGTTCTTATGACCTCACCTAACGGTAACGTACAAGGTCCCCTAGAAGAGCTGGGTCCCTACCTTGGGTACGGAGAACGTAGAGGACATAACCGTTCGACTGAAGAAAAAAGTGGTGATCACGGTGGACCCTTATCGACCGAAAGTCACTTATGAATTAGGCACGTACACACGCGAGTCAGAGAGTCAGTGCAGACTGAGAAACGCTGGGACAGCTGACGTCGGGTGGTCTGAGGAGACAGGTACCCTAAGAGGTCCGTTCCCATGACCTCACCCGACGGTAAGGAGGAGGTCCCCTAGAAGGGCTGGGTCTCTAGGACGTAGAGGAGTAACGTCCACCTAAGAAATGGTGACTGGGTAGCCCCTTCGGGAGCACATTCACGATAGTGTACCATTAACAGAAATAGAAAGACTGACTGAAGTGTATCGTGCTAGTAGAGATCCAGGTAGACACAAGAGTCGTGGGCAAGACTAGAGACTTACTAGAGGCCAGAGACTAGGGTCGGGACGGTCCGACCTCGAAAATTGTGTACGGTGCACTAGAATTCGAGTACAGACGGGACAAACCCGTCTAGTCACTGGAAGACTGCTGGTTGCCATGCAGTAGTCCCCGACTCCGGTCGAGACCTCTGAAGAAAGAGAAGACGTAAATGGATGACATATTGCAAGAGAAGGATCCACAGTGGTAAGATTCTTTTTCTTCTTTGAAGAGAGAGGATCCCTTTCCGTAACGAACTAGTTATTATAGTGTAATAACCTGAAGAGAGCACCAGGTGACCGATTCTAACGTTCGAGGGTTCCGTCCCCCGGGACCAATCTAAAGACGAACCTCTTGACCTAAGGTGTACGGCGTTGATTCTAGGACGCACAACGTTGTTTCTAGCTTCTAAGTCACGAAACGTTGATTCTGGGACGTCTCAGTTTATTTATTTATTTTATATTTTTTGATCTTATCCAGTATGTAAATTGTCTATTATGGTGTTATTTAGTATCATCCGAGGTCAGTACCTTGATTTCGGTCTTTGAACACAAGAAAATAGAATAAAAATCTAAGACAATCTATGTCGTGGTAGAGATTATTTTTCTTTCCGTAAGGGAAATTTAGTCTAAGATTTACTGACAAATCTTAGTCATTTTGTCATAAAGTCATAAGTGACTTTACCGGTTAGAGAAAGTGTTTGAAACTACACAGGAAAGGAGAAGAACCTGTTCAACATGTTTCGCGTACCTACTCTTTTTTGTTTTTTTCGAAAAACATAACAAGTCAAGTCAAGTCAGGGAGTGGGGCACTGGAGTCGTGTGGTCCGAAGGGACAGGTAGTGGTAGGGGACCTCGAACGAGTCTGAGTACAGGTAACTCAGTCACTACGGTAGGTTGGTAGAGTAGGAGACAGTAGGGGAAGAGGAGGGTGGAAGTTAGAAAGGGTCGTAGTCCCAGAAAAGGTTACTCAGTCAAGAAGGGTAGTCCACCGGTTTCATAATCTCTAAGTCGAAGCCGTAACCAGGAAGGTCACTTATAAGTCCTGACTAAAGGAAATCCTATCTGACCCACCTGGAGGAAAGTCAGGTTCCCTGAGAGTTCTCAGAAGAGGCTTTGGTGTCAAGTTTTCGTAGTTAAGAAACCACGAGTCGAAAGAAATGTCAGGTTCAGAGTGTAGGTAAAGAAAAGTCTACGGTACATATTCCCTACAGTGTCTCTAGTGAAAAAAGAATAACCAGGAGACTTTCCACTCACTAGTCAGAGAAACCTCGAGGGACTGACCCCAAAGACTCAGTGTCCTGGACCAGCCCAAACTTCCCCACCCCTGAATAGCGGGAGTCCTGTGTTGTCCGTAATCAAAACACTCTTTAGTCACCTTTTCACTCCTAATTAACATTTCTTTCACATCCCAATTCCTCTAACGATCTTCCAACCCCCGACCGGACTTCAAGACTCCCCTTTAAATCTGAGACCAGTCCCAGGAAACCCAGTGAACACTTCTCAAGAGAAAGTCGCACCCTCACGACACCAACCCTTCGACGTTTCGTCTGGGGTTTGGTAGTCACGAGGACCAGATGGAGCCCCGAGCACCTGGGACCCGTACTGTTTGTCGGACCTCGCCCAATGGTCATTTTGTTACAGGAACTACTGCTCGGTTCCCGACCCTCCTCGGAAGACTTTCACAGACCACTTCAACCTCGTATCCAAAGGTTTCCTTACCTCCGAGGTCTTCCGTCTCGTCTCTCCAAAACTTCCTCCTCCCACCGACCGTCTCGCTCCCGTCTCGTCTTTCTCCTCCCCCTGAGTCCCCGTCTCAACCGGCCTCTACGACCGTAACCCCGCCCGGGTCGGTTCCGCTCGTCACACCCCGTGTTCAGCGGAACCTCTAATTGTCCCATGTACGTACTTAACCAAGTGACTTGTACGAGAAGGACTTCGAACCTACTTTACTGTTAAATTTCCCCCCTCTTACTTTCCCCTCCACAACATACTGGATCCACATAGACACCCAGGACTGTTCTGTCTCCACCCACACGTCCAACCCGGTAAGGTCCTCCGAGACTACTTCCCGATGCACGTTTCCACTCTCTTCCACGGTCCCCGTCCCGAGGTAGGACCTTGATCGTCACGGACAACCCCACAGTGATAGAGGGGACGCGGGGTTCTCCCTGTCTCCTGTCGTCACCCGGTCCTGGGGAAGAGATTAGAGTCTAGAATCCAGTCACTTCCGTCCGTCGGGTGGTTACCACTGGGGTGGGTCCCCTCGCCCCCCTTGGGGCATTGGAAAGGTGGAGGACGGACTTGAGGGGCCCCGACCGGGGGGTTTAGGGTCCTCGGGTATCGGGGTGCCCTCCACCAGGAGTGACCGGTGGTCCCCGTCTTTCACCGAGTCTCTTTCCATCGCCCCCCTAGACCCCTCGTCTGATCCCCGACTCCCCAACTTCGTCTCGACCCGATGAAAACCCCACTGGTAATGGGTGGTAGACCCCGGTGAAGGAACCTATAAAACGTGTCCCTGTCTGTCGAAACGAAAAAGAAACAGTTTTCTCGGGGTCTCATTTGTCCGACGGTAGGTGGGACGAGTGGGGAAGCAAGGGAGGTAGTGAGACGGGTCCGACCCCTCCTTCGACCGTACTGCACTGCAAGTTCCACTTCACGACTACGGGGGGGCGGGGGACCAAGGTACCACGGTGGAAGGCAGGGGGTGACAGTCGTCAGTCCCTTCTCGGACGACGGGGGCCCTAGACTTCAGGTAAGGACCTGAAAGGAAACGTTTTACGAGGACTACACCCTGAGCTCTCTGTGTGCACTGCCTTTGCCCTCGAACAAACCTCTTCACTCCAAGACGGGCCCGAGAACCTCGACGTCCTCCCAGGGCACCTTCTCAAAGACTACAAGTGTCGGCGGGCCACCCGGGAGACCCCTCTCGGGTGGGGCCCTTTCGCTCCTCGCCGAACGACCCTCCCCTCGAGAAGACTGTAAAGTTTTCGGTCACGCAAATGTCTTTGACTACCTTTTAAAACTTGAAATTAGACGGGAATACAACGGAAACGACTATAACGAGTCTTCATATAACTAATCTATTAAAGATAAAGGTCTTTTCTTTAAGTGGAAAGTCAATCTAGGTTCGACGCTTTTACTGTAAGTCTTCCTTACGAGTTTTTTTTTTTTTCCTCCCCCCTTTGGACCTTTATCCCGCAATCCCTCTTTAGAGGAGTCCGTAATGAGTCGGAGGGACTCCACTGTGTGTGTTGGTGTGTGTGGGTGTTTGACATGACATGAACGGTGTTGTGTGTGTGTGTATGGAGTATGGTGTGAGTGGTGTGTGTGTGCGTTGGTGTGTGTGTGTGTTTGACATGACGTGAGTGTTGTGTGTGTGTGTAGAGTATGGTGTGAGCAGTGTGTGTGTGTGTGTTTTGGTACGTATGTTGGTGTGCGTACGTACTGGTGTGTGTGTGTTTAGGCAGTATGGTGTGCGTTGTACGTACGTCTCTGTGTGTATAGTCGTTCGTACGTGTGTGTGTAGGGGGTGATGGCGATAGTGGGGTACGTGTCGTGTGTGATATGGTGATGTGTGTACGGCATATGGAATGTGTGGGGTGTCGTGTACGTAGACACAGTGTGTGTACGGTGTGTCGTGTGTCGTGTGGTGTGTGTCGGTGGACGGAGGGCGTGACGGACTGTGCTTCAATCTAAAAGTTGTCTCGGCTTACTAAAGAGAAGGTCTCTCTTCTGCGGTCTCCTTCGGTAGGCTCGACGGCGTCTAGTGTTTAAGTGTTCGCGGAGCGCGGCGGACTTGGTCCGTGGGGCAAAACTACCGTGAGTTCACACTTGACTACGACACAAACAAGTCACTACCGAAACTGGAGATGGAGAAGGAGACCAAATCGTCGACTCACACACACTCACACTCAAATACTCACTTTACCACACTTACACATACGTAATCTCCCACACGTACGGACGAACACACTCATACACACAGACACACTCACATACACAGACACTCACACACAGACACATACACTCACACACACGTTTACACACACACATAGACACACTCACACACATTCCCACACACAGATACACTCACATACAGACACACTCCACACACACACACACAGTCTCACACACATACTTACAAAGACACACTCACACACATTGACACACTGACACACTCACACACCGGCCTACTGTCACCAGCTCCCTCTGTCCTTGGTGTGCACACCCTTGTCCCGACTCATGTCAGTCGAAGTACTGACTAAATCAATTTGAGAAACCAAAGGTCCTTATACGAACTCAGTCAACGACGTAGGTGAAAGCGAGACTGGTAGACACAAATTTTCGAGTCTTCCTCGTGCTATAGTCTAAAGGTCTAAATGTGAGAGGGACGTGGAAGGTCGGGTTTGGTTCGAGAAAGGATAAGTCTGAGAGGTAACGACGGAAGACGTACACCCCCGCGTCTGGGGGCTGATAGTCAACAGAACACCTACCCCTTGGCAGGTCAGTGACTCCGACCCTCAAAAGTCACCCTTCTCACTCCCCAGTGACGGGTGAGGGGACCACCTGGGGGTTCTCCGAGAGAGAAAGGGACCTCGACCAAACCACACTACCCGAATTCCCTACGAGGAGGTCCGTAGGACCGAGTATCCTCTTCCCACCAAGGGTCCTTTCTCCTTTCCACTCCCCTTGTAGAGTGGTCACTAAGGGTTTGGTACACTCGTAATCGTAGTAGACTCTCGAAAAAATGTTTCGTGTAGCGGACTCGGTGAAGGCCCTACGCGATTGAGTCTTAAAGGTCTTCGCTCGGGTCGGTCCCATAAAGGTTCGTCGAGGGGTCCGCTCCCACTCTACTTGTGATTAGACAGAGCTCCCAAGAGACACCAAATTTGGTCGAGTGGTCCCCTCCTTTCGTTCGTAAACCTCGTCCTTGAGGTACTCTCCGGGGGAAGGTGAGAAACGGGTCAGTGAGGATGGGTAAGACATGTAGAGTCAAATACGGACGGTGGAAGAGAGTAGGGCATTGGACCCAGTCCCTGGGAAACGAACTAGGGTACCGTCAGACTGTAAAAAGATAAGATCAAGGATTGGAAGACTTAATAATGGAAAAAACAATAAGTACCGAGAATGGCTCGCTGTTCTTCCATTCCTATTACAAAACAAACGTAATATGAGGATCTTGGACCGTCTGCCCATCAGTTATTTCTAAAAGACCCCCCTTTTTGGGTTCGTGCCTCACCATATTTCCTTCACCTCCGTAGCTTTGGTCCGTCCTGTCCCTTGTACTAACTGTGGACCTTTCGAAGGGAGTAAAGGTCCGTGACCGGATGTTATCGTAGTAATATTGTACATAGTCAGTCGATAAAGATATTGTTACGACACATTGTTTGGTGGGTCTCGTGTCTTCAAATCTTGTTGTTAGTAAATGACGGCCCTCGGTCGCACTCCTCAAGGTGGGCACTGTTCCAGTACGCCGTCTCGAGACTACCGTTCCGATTAGTCTGGAGTCCAAAAGGGGGACCTTAAAGGACTCGTAGGTGGGGGGTTTTTTATTCTTAGACGGACGAAAGGGTGAGAAGATTATAAGAGACCTTTTTCAGTTGAGTCCCGAAATCAGAAAACGTAAACTTCCCCTACAAAGTCAATTTGGGGAGACTATCGAGAGATCGAACGGAGTTGTCCAAGGGGGCCTGGAGAATGTCGAACACTTAACGAATGTGGGGGGGGGGGGGGGGGGGGGGGNTAGTATAACCATCTCCCAAAAGTGACAACTGAGTTACTGACGACGGTCTGGAGGTATAAGAAATAGAAAATCCGTGGACCCTCCTACAATTAGTTACATTTGCCCTATGCCTTTTTCTATATATCATCAAGACTACAATCGTTGTGATCTGAAAACTCAATTAATGAAAAGAGAAACAATATATAGTGACGTGAGGAGAACACAGGAATGATACATTCTTACATTGAAATAAATCACGAAAGACTCTTCCCGTGGTCTGAAACCCTTCTAGTTGTGTTTACTTAGAAGACCAACTGTTTGGGAATAGTCTTTTTTCCGACATTTTACAATTAACCGGGAAAACCGACCTTCTACTACATTTAATGGATTCTGAACACATATGTTGATCCATATGTCTCTCTTTTCGGACCAAAACTACTCAGACCTGACAATTGCGACGTATTGAAACACAATGGGTAACTAGAGGTACAAAATAGTTTTCATATTTTCCGGAAGGCTTGTTATCTCCTGCCTCGGTCAACAACCTGACCAAAGGGGGCACAGAGAGAGAGAGAGAGGAGAAATGAAATTAAAGTCCGACTTAAGGGTAGACCCCGCGCCTCCGAGCGGTTCAGATGAATGAACGGGACCGACAATTCTGGGCACGTTTTTCCTCGGATTCTGCTCCGTGGGAATCTATAAGTTCACTCGTCGCCACCGGGTTGCATCTACCATGTTTAAGGAACAGACCTTAAAATAACCAGAAGGTGTATTAGGTTCAATAAGTCGGGAGAAAGAGGTGAATTAAAAGGATGATGTGATAAAGAAGGATTAGATTAGAATATAAAGATATAATTATTTATTTATTCAAAAGGAGCGGTTGCGGCAGGAGTGAAGCTTAAGGGACCTAGGTGACCCCGACCTGGGGCCATTAAATGGGAATGTGAGTGTCCAAGTGACGTCGTGTCGGCCTGAAGTTCAACTTGAGTTCAAGGTGTAAAGAGGAAGACCGAAGGTCCGACTTACCCAGTACTTGAATCCCGTGTAAGGAGAGGGTCGTCTCTAGTCTTCTAAGGTCTCTTGTTCGGTCTGACACCTTCCTACAAATGTCGAAGACGGACGTCTTCGGACGGAAGAAGTCGAAAACTAGTAAAAAAAGAGAATTTTCCCTATTGTTACTGTTATAAATTGTAAACAACTCAGAAAAATTTTTAAACAAGTGTTTATTTTCTGAAGTCAAGTCAAGTCAACGAGTCAGTGCACACTGAGAAACGCTGGGACACCTGACGTCGTGCGGTCCGGAGGGACAGGTAGTGGTAGAGGGCCTGAAATGAGTTTGAGTACAGGTACCTCAGCCACTACGGTAGGTCGGTAGAGGGAGGTAGCAGGGGAAGAGGAGGACGGGGGTCAGAAAGGGTCGTAGTCCCAGAAAAGTGTACTCATTCGCGTCTGAATGAAAAATTTTATAAATGAATGTATAAACCGACGTGTCCCAGAAACAACACCATGTGTCTTGAAAACAACTCCGGGAACCCGAATCAACGGGACGTCGTACACCCCAGAAACAAGGGTCCGGTCCTGAGTTTGGGTGCAGGGGATATGACCTTCAGCCTAAGAATTGGTGCCCTGGTGGTCCCTTCAGGGACAACTCAGGAATAATTTACAGTTGGTGTCAAGACACCTGAGACGTCTGTAAAAGAGTTGCTTAGGGGTACTTTTAGGGTCCGTCATCCATGTTATACACACGCTAGACGGACCCAGTGTGTCGACCTTCTTCGTCCCACACTTGGTCGTCCAGACTGAAGGTTAGGGTTGAGTAGAGTGACGAGCTCTCAGAAGGGC
Source organism: Capra ibex (assembly GCA_006410555.1). Lineage (NCBI taxonomy): Eukaryota > Metazoa > Chordata > Mammalia > Artiodactyla > Bovidae > Capra > Capra ibex. Next base: position 4,268,032 of record SJYO01054996.1, read on the forward strand.
AAGAAAGTAAAAGTCTGAACTCAAACCTATCTCCAAAGTGAAGAACGGTCCCGAAATTGGAACCACCTTTACTAGACTCGTTTCAATACCTCCCTTTCTACCTCTTTCTCCAAGACTCCACCTCCGACCTCCTCAACGACTTTCGTGCCTGTCTCGAGTCTCGGTTCAAGAGAGTAAAGTAATGGACCAGAACTCGATTGGGTCTTTCTTGTGTGTAAAGGTTTACTGATCACCGGTGAATGGTTCTTTCATCGGACACCGTCTACCGTCCATGGTCCTCCAAGTCAGGTTGGAGGATCAAAATGTCTACTCCTTAACGTCGGACTCACTTCCCGTCATTGGACGGGTCCTGTATACCGAGTAATCACCGTCTGGAACATTAAGGTACCCCTCACGAGACAAAAGGACGAACGAGACACCCTCGGTACTTCCCACCATGACCCATGGTGACCGGACCCTCCCCAAAGACGAATTAACTAGGACTGTCTTGTACGATAACTAAGACGTCTTCGACAGTTTCGTAAACGTGCCACTTCAGGTTGGTTCGTTTGTCTGAGCTCAGAAGTCGAATGTCGACGAACGAACCGTGGGACCTCCGTGACGAAACTACTCAAAATGAGTTGCACATCGGTGGACCGTGAACATGTAAGAACGTTTACTAAGTCACCACCACTACATCTATAATTGACAGTCAAGTACGCAAAATAAAATAAACTGTCACTCCTTTGTGTTTTGTTTAACTTACTATCCAAATCTATCCGTTTTAACGGATCTTTAAACCAAATAACTACTATAAAAATGTATAAATTATAAACGAAAAGAGTTGTCGATATAATCTCACTCTGACAACCCAACCAACACCAAATATTACCGTTCCCCCCAGTCCCTTTTACTTTCCTTCTGTATACGTCTTGGAAGTGTCTGGACATGGTAAGTGAAAGGTTGGAGTCTTCACCTCCCCAAAATAAAAATAGAAGAAGATCGGGAGTCACCCCTAAAGGGACCACTGAGTCACCATTTCTTAGGTGGACGGTTGCGTTCTCTACATCCAAACTAGGGACCCAGCCCCTCTAAGAGGACTTCCCCTTTTACCGTTAGGTGAGGTCGTAAGGACGGACCTCTTAGGGTACCTGTCTCCTCGGACCTCCCGATATGTCAGGTACCCCAGCGTTTCTCAGCTTGTACTGCCTCGTGCGCGTGTCCATCGGGAGTCTCCAAGAGGAGAACAAGAGACGCCCTCTATCCCGAGTGACAGGAAGGAGATCTAGTCCCTAGGGGTTGCAGACCCGACACCTAGCCGTGGAGGACAGCCTAGTGGTCGCCACAATCCAATCTTTATTTCACGTGTTTTTAACATTACGTGAACTTAGTAGGACTTGGTAGTGGGGTAGGGACTAAGTACTTTTTAACAGAAGGTACTTTAGTCAGGAACCACGGATTTTCCAACATCTGAAGACGGACTCACCAAATTCTGAAATCAAAGACCAAAATCAAAGTAAATCCTGATCCCCCTCGAGGGACAGAAAGGACGTAGACACGGAAGAGGGAAGGAGGTACGGACGTGGAGACTCCTGCGATAAAGGTCAGAGGAGGGGTGGGGGACTGGTAAGAACATACGTAAACGACCTTCTGACACCTTTTCTCGGACGTTTACCCACGGTTAAGGGAACTACAAACGACTCCGATGTGAGAGTTCGTTCGGGTATAGATTGGAAAACATCAAGGAATCTCGACACCGACTTAAGAAGAACGGAGAAATATTCCAGAATCGGAGGAGAGGAGAGTACGATACGGTGTCCGCTCGTCGACGACCATGGAATGGAACCTTGAGGGAAAGGTAGAAACCTAAAGTCCTATCAACCAACGAAACGTTGGAGTCTAGAGACTATCTAGTTGTATCCAATACTAAAACATTGACTGAGACGAAGGAGAGTAGTACTACCACCCTCATTACCAAAAAGGTCGAAAAATGTAGGGTCTACTTTCGTCTTGCGGTGTAAAGAGGAGGACAAGTTGAAATCAGAAGGAAACCCCAAAAGAAGGTTTCTGAAGACTTTTTTCTTTAGAACTAAAGAAGGGTTTAAACTACGACCCCGATTACCTCGACGGTCTCATCGAAGACAAAACGTTTAGGAGACTCAGAAACACGACTTCTCTTCGGAAACATTAACGGAAATTAAAAATTTAAATATCGTGAAAATTGGAACATTAATTTCCGAAAACTTACTGGGATTTAAAGAAAGCTTGGGCAGTTGAACTGGGTAAAATAACGGAGTAGCACTACTTTAGACAAATTGTTCGTAGACTTTAACAGGAGGAGACCCGGGAAGGGGAACAATGGATTTCGTCGGGAAGAAAAGAAAAGATTTATCCAGGACTTTTATGTCTATAAGTCCCTTTGGATCTGGTTTTACTTGACGGGTCTTTAGCTTTAGGTTCCTCCGGGGTAACTGGGTCGACACGGACTTAAGGTTTCGACACCGAGAACAAGAACTACTCTTTTAGCGAAGAGGAACGTCAAAAGAGACCCAGTGTAAGAGAGACAACAATGTCGAGTCCGACGAAGTGCCGTAGAAACCCGACCGTCAACTCTCCCCTCGCCCCGGACCGGCGAGATCCCGCGAGTGTCGACGTCAGAGGGCGGGAGACTAGGAGAGTATTTGTGTTGGAAACTTCTCGGAGTCGCTTCAGAGTGAGCTTACCGGTGTCCGCAGTAAAGGTCCTGGCTGAGAAACCCCACCGTTAATTAAATACCAATTAATCGAAACCCCAATTCGAATCAGAACCGTCACTACGGACTGCAAATTTCTCCTCACTCCCTTTCCTTCTCCTTCTCCCGAGTGGGTCTGTTTACTGTCTTTTTCGATCTCCTCCACGTTTCCGTTTATCCTTCTTAAATACGTCCGCTTAAAACATAGTACTGAAGACATGCTCCCGCGAAGTGACTCTAATTACGGGTACCAATCTTATTTCACCGTTTTGTTTGAAGAAAAAAAACTGATTCCCATAATCAAAATAACTCGTCAAAAATTTCTCGACTCGTCCCGAGAAATAGTTCCTCCCTCTAAGCAATTATGGTGGTAAGTAATAGGACCACGGAGGAGGACCTCCACCCCTACTTGTCACGGCACGTTACTGACTGAGCACTTCTGGGATGGTACCGGACCATCAGGACCTGGACCATACGCCAGGTCCCGGGTCTCCCTATAGACATCGTGAGTGGAGGTCGAGACCGTCCCACGTGTCCGATTCTTCGGTCGGGCTCCGTACCTCTCTACTGTCGATTCGGTAAGTCCCGAACCTTTAGGGGTCCGTCTCTGCAGAGAAGTGAGGGAGTAGACTATAACTACCACTCACTCCTCGAGTAGTAGTTTGGATCTGTCGCATAATTTTTCGTCTCTGTGCTGAAACGACTGTTTCCAGTCAGATCAGTTCCGATGTCAAAAAAGTCATCAGTATATACCTACACTCTCCACCTGGTATTTCTTCCGACTCGCGGTTTCTTAACTACCAAAACTTGACACCACGACCTCTTCTGAGAACTCTCAGGAAACCTGTCGTTCCTCTAGTTTGGTCAGTTAGGATTTCTTTTAGTTGGGACTAATAAGTAACCTTCCTAACTACGACTTCGACTTCGAGATTATGAAACCGGTGGACTACGCTTCTTGTCTGAGTAACCTTTTCTGGGACTACGACCCTTTCTGACTTCCATTCTCCTCTTCCCCTACTGTCTCCTACTCTACCAACCTACCGTAGCGATTGAGTTACCTGTACTTAAACTCATTTGAGGTCCTCAACCACTACCTGTCCCTCCGGACCGCACCATGTCAAGTGCCCCAGAGTCTCGCGACCTGTGGTGACTCACCGACTTGTTGTCGCACCCCTAGTAACATTCTTACAGAACCCATATCCAACCTTTTGTTATCAGTCCCGGGTGTAGACCGGGTGGTGGTCTAAAATATTTATTTCAAAATAACCTTGTGTCGAGTAAACGAGTAAACAAATTCCGATAAAAGCACAATGTTACCGTCTCGACTCAATAGTACTGTCCCTGACAAGCCAGACGTCTCTTTCAGACGGTCAAGGACGGGAGGGAGTGTCTTCACCGTTTTGTGCCACTACGGGCCTCCATCTCTAGGCGGGTCCTACGTGACGTGTACAACGGAAACAGTATGTTCCTGCCAGTAGCTGAAAGTGTTTTTTTCCCCCCGCGTCGGTGACCGAAGTCGTACTTTTTCGTAGAAGTGGGGGTGGTCTCAGGTCTCCCCTAGAACTATACGACACAACTGTCCTATTAGAATTCGGTAGTTCTCTCAATAAAACAGAAAATAACTCAACAAAAAATTTTTAAATAAATTACCCTCCGATTAATGAAATGTTATAACATCACCAAAAACGGTATGTAACTGTACTTAGTCGGTATCCACCTGTACACAAGGGGTAAGACTTGGATAACTCAACAAAATTAAAAAAAAAAGAATGAGAGACCGACCCTCGTAACTAAGAACGTCGACAGTGAATGTGGACGGAGCTTTATGGGATTGGGGAGACAATCTACCAATCAAGCTACGAAGATTGGTGTCTCCAATTTTTCTTTTCTTTTCTTTTATACGGAAACACACACCTCAGACAGGTTTCATTCACCCTTTACCGACGAAGATTGACTAAATAAGGTCCTGGGGGTTCCTCCCATGACTACCTCCCTCTGGGACAAAAACAGAGAGAAGAGTGGTAGACTACCCCCTCGACCAGTGAATGGACAGGGGGTTCCTCCCAAACTTGTCTGACTCCTCGCCCGAGACTGTCTTCCCTCGGGCCCAGGATGGACTCGCGTACTGAGTCGAGGTCCGGAGTGCCCCTGTCGAAGCACCCCTTCCTCCTCAACAGGCTCCTCCTCCGACCCCACCTGGGACTACTCCTCCCCAGGCGCCACCGACGGTCCGACGTCCCCCTCGGAACCCTCCGTTCCACCCCCGGACCTCTGTCCCTCCCGTCGACTCTGGGAACTTACCAGAACCCCACTCAGAGTCACCTCGACCACCCGTCCCTCTTACTACCTTAAGTTAGACGGTAAAGGGGTCTTCCTAGTCTCCTTTCTTCCTCGGTCACAAAGTCTGTCTCGCGAGTCTAAGAACCTCCGGGACTCTGGTCCGGACCCGGCCCCCTCCGGGAGGGACCAGTGCCCTTGAAAGAACGGTCGTGGGTCTCCGGTTCTCTTCGACGACCCCTTTACGACTTGGACTTTGTTTCTTCATGGTTCACAGACTCTGGGGAACAGGGGGCAGGGGTAGGGGTCTTGAGGAAACTGGTCCTCTGAACACGACTCGGTCAATGTACGTCGCGATCCGTCCTACGTTCTCTCCGACCTATAGTTCTGTCTGCATAGAGGAGGACCACGTACATAGTATCAGGGAGGGAGAGCCGAAGGTTATCCGGTCTGACTTAAACATTCAACGTTCAAAACGAAAAACGTTTCGTTTGTCGGTGGTAGAGATCTGACGCAATCACAACACAAAGGTTCTTGTGTCCACTCGTCTATCGTTTCGCGAACTCGTAGGGAGAGACCGATGGACCTGCCATGGTATTTGCCGGATTAGTCCCGAGTAAGTGATAGTAAGTGATTACAAGTCATAGACCGAAAGTTGAAGCGTAGCAGTGTTTGAGATAAAACGGTCGAAAGGGAAAAGGACATTTAGACGGGCAGAGGGGGTCGACGTGGACTGGTGGACCCCGACGACAGTGGCTCGTGTCTACGAACTTCCACACGAGTGATTACACACACTCGTGTGCGTACCTTGTGTAGACGGTCTAAAGTCCTCTTTGTCCGGACTCCTCATTCACGATCTCTGTCGAACTGGAGTTCTTTTCCGTACCTTTTCCACCAAAGGACCCTCGGGCGTTAGTCGTGTCTCCTCCGACCAACTAGAGTCTTTCCACCAGACTCAGTGACGGAGAGTCTCCACCGGAACGGTCTACTCAGGAATACCAGACTCGAACACGTTCGATCGCAGACGTCACCGTCTGACCGACGGCACTCTTTCACCGTGTCTGTCGCGCCGACTACGTCGCCTACAAATAAGAGAGTACTGAGACCTCCGACCCTCAGGTTCTAGTTCCAAGATTGTCCCATCCAAAGAAGACTCCGGAGAGACGAGCCGAACCCCTGCCGACTGAAGGAGGACACAAAAGTGCACCAGAAAGGACGTACACAGGCACAGGACCAGAAGAGAAGAGTATTCCTACGACCAGTATCACCTGAACCAGGGTGGGGTCACTGGAGTAAAATTGAATCAATGGAGGAGTGTCTGGGACAGAGGTGTATGAACACGACTCTATGACCCCCAACCAAGAAGTTGTGTCCTCAACAACTCCCCTCTGTCAAGTCAGGCATTACACCAGTTTAGATCCTGCGGTTCTCACAAACGAAGATTCTCAGAGAGAGAAAAGAAATTCCTTTGTAACCAACGGTAATTACTGGGTGGGGAGTGTGTGTACCCGTATAAAGACGAGTAACGTACAGTTAATGTCGTGTCGGGTCGGAAGGACTCAAAAGAGAACCAACCAGAAAACCTACAGGAGTTTGAAAGGACAGGGTGTAACCGGTGGGTAGTCGACCCAGGGAGTCTACCGGTTAGTGTGGGTAATCCACTCTCAAAACGATGAATTCGACTCTCTCCGAAATACACGTTTAAGAGACCCTCAGGGAAAGGATATTGGTGGGAGGTGTGTCACGGTTGTCCACACTGACACAAAGGTCAGTCATTCTGTTTTTTTACATTTCCTACTAACCTGGTCCCGGTACCTTTAGTGTCCCTCTCCCTGAACCTGTTTCCTTTGTAGATGAAGACACCCACTGTACGACAACCTTCTTTAGGGGTTTACGCGACCGTAGGACCTCGGCACCTGACTGAGACTGCTCTACTTCAGACTAACCCTATTAACACGTCGGACCAAGAATGGAATTCTGTTCAACCGACCTTGGGGGTTGCACCTCTTCTCCAACGTGCTACCGTCCCTGTACTACATCTCTGAAACCAACTGTCCCTCAAAGGACCCTCCGTCGGTGCACGTGGGTCTCGGTCGCGCTCGAATCTGGGACGCTACCACCGCAAATAGATTTGCTCCCGCCTTTATCAGAGTAAAAGGAACTTTCTCGAACCTCATGGGGTACCGGTCGAGAAAGTCTACACCGGTGGTGTAAACTTCCGTCACCATCGTTTTACCTTACTACAGGACCCTTTCGACGGTGGATTCCGCTGTCTCCCACAATGACCCTCTCCTGAACCCCGCCCTGCTCGCACTACCTGATCTCATAAACGTTACGTCAGCCTCGGATCTGTCTACCCTGAGCGAGACACACCTACACTGTACTTCTGGTGACCGACCCCGAATTATCCCTCAAGACAATAAATGGCTCTATCACAGATTGTCTGTGTAGTCTCCACACTGTACAAACTTGTCTTCGACCGGGACCTCTCTTTGAACCTTCTCTACGATATCTACTCTCAATTGCTAACTCTTCTTCGTGATTTCGTGTCACACTTTTTATCTTTTGCTATACCTTCTTATTTAGGTTTGATGTAGTTATTGATGTTGTTTGTGCTTGCGGACTCACGTTGGTAATCCTCTACGTATTAGGTCCCTGAAGGGACCGCCAGGTCCCCAATTCTACGGTACGAGGGTTACGTCCCCCGTGTTCAAACTAGGGACCAGTCTCTTGATTCTAGGACGCACGACGTACTACTCCGGACTTTTTTCAGATAGTCTTCTACATATTAGGTCTGATATAGAACAAATGTTCTCATTTTACATTCTAGTGTGTTTTTCCAACTTTAAATTCTCCACCTTTTTCCATGTGACCTATTTTAATTATCTTTCTTCGATCAACGAACGTCGATCTTTTATCGTTATAATTATAATTATAGATATACCAAGTTTCAATGTAAATAAAGACATAAATTTAAGAGAAATAACCGGACATAGTAATGGACTGTAAAAGAGGGAAGGAGATGAGGTACGAAACCCGAAGGGTCCATCGAGTCGCCATTTCTTAAGTGGACAGTTACGTCCTCTGTGTTCTCTCCATTTAAGCTAGGGACCCAACACTTCTACGGGACCTCTCCTTTTACCGTTGGGTGAGGTCATAAGAACGGACCCTTTAGGGTACCTCTATCCTCAGACCGTCCAATACAGGTACTCCAACGTTTCTCTACCTGTGCTGACTCGATGGCTCGTGTCATACGATGAGGTACGATCTGACATTTAAGGTACTCTTACCCTTGGTAAAAATAAGACAAAGAACGTAGAACTTGTAAAGAATCTGGTATCTTTTCTGAGTTATCCATAAATAGTTTACTTTATTTCCGAGGATTAAGAAAAGAAAAAACCTGGGACTGAAAGGTCCTACGTCCCACATACTTGGTCTGAAACAAGACCAATTGATAAAGACGTTTGTCTGGTGGGGTTATGAATCTCCGAATTTAAGGTTGAGCAATAATAGAAGGTACCAAGACGACCCACCCGACCCGAGTGGACTCGTCCAGAATATACCCGACAAAGTACGTCGACACCAGACGTACCACCCCCGACGTCAATAAAGTTCCGAGGTGACCTGAACTGTAGGTTCTACCGTGTGAACGTACGGACCACAACTACGACCAACAGTCGACCTTCGAGTCACCCCAGACAACTGGTCTCGTAGATACATGTCGGAGAAGCACACCGAACTCGAAGAGGGTCAGTCCACCGACCTTGGGTTGTCGTTCACACCATTTCTAGTCTTCACCTTCGACGGGGACAGCTGATGTTTGACCACGAACGTCCCGTAAACGGCAGGCGGAGACGCCTCTGACTGGGGACACGACGACGACTGAAAAAGTACAGGACTTCCGACAAGTCCCACCTCTCACTCCGTGAGACACGAGGTCCCTTTGACCACCTTTCCCAGAAATCTATCACTCTATAAAAGTCCTTGACTATAGTACTAGGGTCAGGAACGTAGAGAAGTATAAATCTTTGAGTGATTTAGGGAGGTACTACTGTAGTCGAGGAACACTGATCATCTTTCTTTCTTTCTTTTCTTTCAGCGAGTCAGCACAGGTTGAGAAACGCTGGGGTACCTGACATCCGATGGTCCGAGGAGGTAGGTACTGATCGTCTTTCGGAAAACATTTCAGTCTGGAACTAACGTGACTTGAGGGGGAAAGTGGTTTTAGAATATATAACTGGAAGGGGGTCATACAGAAACCTCGTCAGAGGGTCTCGATGGACTCCACGACAGAGGACCCGACGTCAGGAGTAAAACGGGGTTTATTTTGAATTGAGCGTTGAGAGTGTAACGATTAGAAAAATCAGTTGTTCAGAGAGTTCCGAACTCGATCTCTTTCCGTGTCGTGGTGAAACAGTGTTAGATGACCCGTCAGCACCTAAGGCGGATCTATATACCCTCCCCTGTATCTAGACTAAAAGTAAGGGATAGAGTTACCCTTTTCACAGATTTTTAGACACCAGTAGAGATTAGATAGTGTCTGGAAGTTTGGTCCCTCTAACGAAGTAGAGATGTTTACTGTCACGAACTGTATTACCTATTCTAAAGGACTCAGACTCCGTATAGAAAAGAGTCCCTTCCCGTTAAGGTAGTACCTTTCTTCTCGTACGAAAAGACCTTACACACGTCCTACACACCCGACCTGTTCTTCGCGGGGGGGGGGGCGTTCTGGGAAGAGGTCACGACTGTAAGAACCTACTTTGGAGTCACAGTCTGGCCCAACCCCCCTTCAGTAGCACTGAGTCACTTTGGAGTCTCCCGACACCCAAAGTGCCTCCCATTCTTCGACTCCAGACGGCGAGTCTCAGTGAGTGAAGGAGGAAAGAGGGAAGTGTGGTCAATTCGGGAAGACAGATCTCGGCGGGTAGACTTTGAGATGCGACCTTTGTCGCGAGATTCCTGGGTAGTAGGGTTCTGTGTAACGGTGAAACAATGTTAGACGACCCGTCAGTACCGGACAATGGACAGAACCCCTGTCATTGTGGAGTCTTTCAACATGTTTGTGGTTGTGACTAAACAATTTTTCATGGCCACTCGAAAGTTACGAAAACAAATCCTAATTAAAAATCTATCACCTAAGTAAAATCTTTAACGATCAATTAAAGAAACCGAAAGAGTGCAGGAGAGTCTTAATGATCGTCACACAGATAGGAATCCGTTCAATGAGCTGTAGAGGCATGGAATAAAAGAGTAAACTTTTCTCTTCATATTATGATCACATATAAAGCATCCGAGTAGTACCTCAAATTTACTCGACTATACGACCCGAGAGGAAATTCTAAAATATTCCGTCCCGAGTCATTTAAGATTGATATCATTAAAAAGAAAGTTGTGTTTTGAATTATCGACGTATTATTGGGTGAAGACTTATAAGATATTTAATAAAATGGGTAGACAATTAAAACACAAAGACATAGAGACGGTGACAATTTTATTATAGTACTTACAGAAATACCCATTTAGAAACACGGCTGGTGAATCTGTTGTAAGGATCTTTACCTTAAAAACTCTGTAAAAAAAATCACGTATCACCCTCAATTTATTTCAAGTTTTATCAGTTCACTTTTCCACAAACTCAAGGTGTCCTTACCGTGGAGTCGAATATAGCCTTTTATATAAGTAGTGGTAGTTGTTTTGTCTTATGATGACTCCAACTATGAGTCTAGACGGGACTTGTAAGTGTCGGGGAGATTGAGACGTTCCCTAGTAATCTAAAGAGTGAACGATAAAAGGTTTTATTCAAAAAACAAGTCAAGAAAAAGGTCTACCAGGAAATAAGATAAGTAGATGTTGAATCGGACCGAATATGGTTTAATTAAGAATCCAGTTGGATTGTATTACAATTATAAAAATTTTTTACAAAATTAAATAACTTAAGAAACAGTGACTCGGAGGCCCGAAGGGTCCACCGAGTCGCCAGTTCTTGGACGGACGTTACGTCCTCTACTCCTCTGCGTCCAAGTCAGGGACCCACCTCTTCTAGGGGACCTCCTCCCGTACCGTTGGGCGACGTCATAAGAACGGACCTCTTGGGGTACCTGGCTCCTCGGACCGCCCGACGCCAGGCTCCCGGCCTGTACTTACTTCGCTGACTCGTGTTTCCGCGTGACTCAAAACTGACGCGACCCGGAAACGACGCCGCAAAGGACGCCCGCAAGGAGACCAACGCCTCTCCCCGAGAAGAGATCGACGTCGCGTCCTCGAAGAGTGCCGTCACCGGGGCGAACGACGCCTCGTCCCCGAGGCCCACGCGCCCGGAGCCGGCGACACCGCGCGCCCGAGTCATCGACGTCAAGGTCCCGAGACCTCGAGTCCGAGCTATCCACGCCGAGTGCCCGAATCAACGAGGCGACGTCCACCCTAGAAGGGTCTGGTCCCTGTCTTCGGCACAGAGGACGTACTCGTCCACCTAAGAAACGGTGACTCGGTGGTCCCTTCGGGGCACAATCGTAAAAATTAACCAGAACTATACACTGTTGAAAAAATAAGGGCACCCTTTCTACTCAACACACATAGTCAATACTTACCCTCGTCTCACGCCCAAGAAGTCTCTTGGTCGGGGATCTTGTAGAGTGCACTAGCCACCTACATTCCAAAGTGGGTCTAGAGGAACTAAAGTGTACGTGACTCATTGAGGACACGAGACTGGGACGCTCAGCAGACCGGGGAGTACGTTAGAGAAGGGGCGATTTCGTCATCGAGAACGGAGAGACAGGCAGATGTTCCCAGAGGAAGGGGACGGACCTCTAGTAGCGGGGAGAGCGGAAAGGTAAGAGACACAGGAGACGGACCTTGCCCGAGAGGCCGAGAAGGTATGGGTCCAGTGAGGGGAGGAAGACTCAAGTTGGGCTTACAGTGGTGGAGTCTCTCCGGGAGGGACTGATGGGGGACTTCGTCGGGGAGGTGTCGGGGACCCACCCCCGTCCCCAGTGAGACGAAGAGAAGTTCCCAAAAGTCCTTTATTCACCTTTACTAGAACGAAAGACAGCCAGAAGGGGCCATCCAACACTCGAGTGTCACCGTCCCTGCGCAGACAAACCAGGTACCGGGCACCGTCACTCGCGACCACCTCCCCTACCTACACGGGTCCGCTCAACGACGCGTCGCGTCGCGAGACTTCTGCGGACACGATCAAAGGACACCGACCCAAGACTGTTTACTGTCTTTCGCCACACCGACGTTTGTTGTGTCTAAATAATAAGATACAACGACCGCGGGTCTTCAGACTTTTACCCAGAGTACCGTCTCAGTACAGGCAGATCCCCGACTCCGACCCTAAGAAAGAACAGAAAAGGTCGAGTGTGAGGGAAGGTCGTCCACGGAGTCACCTCTTGAGTGCAGACAACAGTGGGATTGGACTTTAGGTACAAAACCAACCAAGAAAGGGGAAGAGTAGGTAGGAAGGGGCGAGTAGGACTCGTCGGAAAAGGTACACACCCCTCCTTCTCCCCGACCCAATGACACGTCTTTACAGTCGCCAGAGATAATTCGTACGTGACAGGGTTCCCTGATAAGGGACGGTAAGTCACTCAAGGGTGCTCCTGTTTGCGTAGAGGGGACCCTCGGTCGATCGACACCTAAAACGAAAAACCTCTAGGCCCCCAGGAGAACCGACGTCTCGTTGTGGGCCCGAAAGTGAGACAAAAGTCCGAAGTAATTACGACGACTAACAACTGGACCCGCTTCTCACCCGGCATCCCAATGGACCGTCCGACTGTCGACAGGACGAAGAGGTACGGAATGAGCCCTCCCGACAGGGTCCGACTCGCCAGGTGGAGTCCGTCGGAGAGACACACACTGAATTCGTCGTTGTTCTTTCTTTCTACTGGAATATGGATCCAAAATCAAATATAGTGTTTACTGCCTTATATAGTGACTATCGAACCTCTTGTACTTTCGGTCGTTCTTTTCACCATCCTTTTACAGACGAACAAATACCCTTTAAATGTTATTGTTTCTCAACCAGTACCAACGGAACGGTTGTGCATGTGACCCTCCTCCCCGGGTATAAAGAAAAGTAGTTTTGGAAATAGTGACAGGTGTATGTTACATTAAATGAAGAAAAAGGAGCAGGGGAAGGGGAAGAAGAAGAGGATAAGAAGGTGAGGGATAAGGGAGGAGGAGGAGAAGGAGGAGGTAGTCTCATCTGTCATATACCACCTATGAGTTATCCATAAACACCTCACTTATTTACGACCACCCCCTCAAAGAGTCTTTTGTAGTGTACTGTAACTAAGTGTCCGTCACGTCAGGAATGGTGGAAAGACTAAGACATTTAAACACCGAACAAGGTCTTTTTTCACTCTATCCTTATGTTCCCTTTTTCCTCAGGAGTAATTCTTTAATGTAATGTGCGTTGAAGTATCACACTCGATTAGATAACGTACCTACCTGACTAGGTAAAAGGACAGTGATTCCAGAAGACGACACGTCACCCGTCACACGTTGGGCATCAACGAGGTCAAGCCGGAATCCCAAGTAAAGACGTATCGACAGTCATTGGAGTGTCCTTCATCGGAAATCACCAACGACAACAAGTGAGTCATTCAGTACAGACTACGAAACACTGGGGTACCTGACGTCGTGTGGTTCGAAGGGACAGAAGTAATAGAGGGCGTTAAACGAGTTTGTGTGGGTGACTCAGCCACTACGGTAGGTAGGTAGAGTAGGAGACAACAGGGGAAGAGGAGGGTGGAAGTTAGAAAGGGTCGTAGGTCCAGAAAAGTTTACTCAGTCAAGAAGTGTAGTCCACCGGTTTCATAACCTCGAAGTCGAAGTCGTAGTCACGAAGGTTACTTATAAGTCCCAACTAAAGGAATTCCTAACTACTAGGAAATCAACGATACTATAATAAAGTTACTATTTTAGTCTGTCGGGGAGTGACTGAAGATTATTAACCGAGTCTACGTTAAGAAGACGACGAAGATTAGAATTTTGAGAAGGTGCCTCAAACCGGAAAGTTCTCAACCTAACTTATTGTTGTTGTTGTCGTTGTTGTAAAATTTTAAGATCATCAAGTAAAGAGAAAAGTTTGGACAGGAAAAATTAAAGATCTCAGAGCGAGAAAGGCACACTAAAGCTGAGGAGAACAACAGACATCAAAGACGACAGACTACATCCTATAAATTACGAGTAGACGACTCAAAGGTAGTTTCAACTCACAAAATATTATAAAATAAAGTTCAAGTAACGGTCCCACAGAAGAAGGAGTCACCTTAGGTACCCGAAAAGACAAATTGAGTTGGTCGCGGAGTCGACCCGAAAACGAGGACACGTAACAAAATGCAAAAGAGGGTGATTGAAGAGTCGAATTTCCAAGGAGATTGATACCGTAGTTTACTTCTTCCGATTCCTTCCGTAGGGAGGGGAGGGTCTCAGATGGGTCAGTAGATGAAGGACAGGAAAGGAACCCGACCGATCCTGTAAAAGAGGGTCGGTGATGTAATTCCCGGGACTGAAACATACACGTAGAGTCGGAGGACTCTAAAGTGAGGACGTTTCGGAGGACGTTTTGAACAGGAGGCGAAGGACCAAAGACACTGAGGGAAGAGGACGAGGTCGCGACACGTCCCGTCAGGTGTGTGGATGGTGTACCGAAGACCAAGTACGTAATAAAAAAAGAAAAATCGACATAAGGGGTGCAAAGATCATCCTCCCAAAAGTGTAACTAAAACAACAGATGGAATGTTCAGAGAAATCAAGTAACAGGTGCAGTAGAGAGAGACTTGACCCCGTCAGTGGTCCCTTCCACGTCACACCCTGAAGTGTTTTCGAAAAAAAGAATGACAACTGCGAAAACAATACACCGAGTCTGTCATTTCTTAGACGGACGTTAAGCCCTCTGGACCCAAGCTAGGGACCCAACCCTTCTAGGGGACCTCCTGTTTTACCGTTGGGTGAGGTCATAAGACCGACCTCTTAGGGTACCTGTCTCCTCGGACCACCTGACAGAAGGTACCACAGTGTTTCTCAGCCTGTGACGACTCGTGCGTGCGTGTGTATACTTCGGACTGAAACAGAACACCAACGTAAGAGAGTGGTGTCGACACCAGGAGTCGACTCGGACGTAAACGGGTGACGAGGTCCCTTGTTAACCGTTACAGTCCTCTGACAAAACCACGGCGCTGACCCCCCAACAAGGACCGTAGACCACTCGTCTCAGGTCCCTACGACAATCGTGTAGAGTAAGACATGGTTGACTCCGTGGTCCCTTCGCGAAGATTTAGTATACGTAAGATTTAGTCTCGGTTCTCCCGAGACTGGGCCACGACTGGCACAGCACTATCTCTTGGACAGGATGTTCTCGTCGTGACAGAAGTCAAGTCAAGTCGGTGAGTCAACACAAGCTGAGAAACGCTGGGGTACCTGACGTCGTACGGTCCGAAAGGACAGGTAGTGGTTGAGGGCCTCAAATGGGTTTGAGTACAGGTAGGTCAGTCACCACGGTAGGTCGGTAGAGTAAGAGACAATAGGGGAAGAGGAGGACGGGGTTTAGGAAGGTTCGTAGGCCCAGAAAAGGTCCGTGAAAGAATTAATTCATAGCCACTAGTGACGCACCAGCGAGAGACGGGGTAGGGGGGCAAGGGGGGTGTGGGAAGAGACGAGACGCTGGCCCTCCGAGTGAGGATGACAGACGTGACGACAGACGGGACAGCCGACCGGAGGGTGACCGAAACCGCAGGCCCTCCGTCATCGACTGTCACCGTCGTCTCTCTCCCTCGACCCACCTAGGGACGGAGAGGACGAGATGAGACCCGACGGAAGGAGGCCGTCGGCGACCTAGGGACATACTGAGACCAAGGAACGTCCGTCGGGGTAGGGGTACCGACGGTGAGAGTGACCCGAAAACGACCCGGTAAAGGTGGGGAAGGTGGAACCCACCACTACCGTTACTGTTACGCGTGGGGACGACCCGAGACCCTCGGCGTCGTAGGAGACACACAGACGAATAGGGTGGGTGTCGAGAAGAAAGAAAGGGGACCTTTGTAGACTCAACCTAAGATACAGGACGGTCCTACGACCGACCGTCTCGGTGACACCAAAGTAAGTGACGTCCCGTGCTATTGGAACAAGTTACGTGGTCTAACGGAAAGTAGAGACGGGACGCAGGTTCTAGGTAATCCGGGTACACCTGGGTAGTGTTTATACCACTGCAGAGAGAGGAAATGTTATGTCACTATGCCTCATTTGTAGAGAGTCTTTCGCCAGAATTGGTCCAAAGATAAATATACTGTTCGATCCCTCTACTACGACTTCCTTTTGTCCTTAACTAAACACCCCCAACCGTCGTTCTAGGACTCTACCCCTCGGGACGAAAACACTCTAAAATGAGTCAACATAGACTAAGAAACGTTGGCGTATATGACATCGGGTGATCCGAAGAGACAGGTACCTTAAGAGGTCCGTTCTTATGACCTCACCCAAAGGTAGGGGAAGGGGTTCCCTAGAAGGGCTGGGTCCCTAGTTTGGGTCCAGAGGACGTAACGTCCGTCTAAGACATGGTTGACTCCGTGGTCCCTTCGCGAAGATTTAGTATACGCAAATCTGTACATGGGACAATCACGTCCGCGAACACAAACGGAAGAGGGACAAGAACAAGCAAAGACGGGAGAGGACCCTTAGGACGACGGAAGTTTTAGAACCCGAAACACGCGACAGGGAGGAACTCCCAATGACGCAAAAGTGGTAGGTGGAGAGGACCTTCTTTCCGACTGTAATTCGATCTCTTCTCGGTACGGAAATAGGGTCGGAAGAGAACCTCCCATCAATACACAAGGAAACTGAGTCTCTAACCACCCTGGAGTGATCGCGTCAGGACTCTTTGTCTCCTTAAACTGCGCACCCCCTTGACCCGCTAACGACATAAGACTTTCTGGGTCCGAGAAAAAATTACTCGAGACCCGTTTCTAGGGTCGCGGAAACGTCCTCTCCGACTCGAGGAGAGACCCACACTGGACCTCTGGAGTCGTCTCACCGAGGAGGTGAAGGAGACGTCGCCCGGGGAGCGGGTAGTACTATAAATACTTCTCCTTGATGCCCTATTAATATACTCTCGGTCCTCCGCTCCCCGCGTAAGGCCCGTGGGGAGGCGTCACCCGTCCACGGCTCGTTCGTACCACTTGGGGAACCACGACGCAGTCTGGACCCGGAGACGCAGTCCTCCCTTTCGTGTACACGACCAAAAGTGCACCCCGAACACGCAGAACTCAGGGTATCACTAACGAAATCGGTGCCGCTTGATTCCCGACACTTGCACGTACCAGGACAGGATGGGGGTCTCTGATTGGCACAAGTCGAAGAAATCTCCAAAGACCCGGTGGAATCCAGAAACCCAGAGGAGGTGCCGACAGACACCTCCCGTACCGGACTCAAAAGGACCCCAGTCCAAATCCAGTACCAGTTGTTACCCTCAAAACACAGGTTCCCTAGGTTCGACGATACCCTCTTAAAACTATGGTCCCGTCCGAAAGACACCTCGTCTTACGTGGACTATTACGGAACTCTCTCTACTCCCCGACTCCCGTCGAAGGTCTCCTGCCATCCGGAGGGGTCCGGGTCCCCTCGACAGGGCGGTACGTCCCGTGTCCGGGGGTCGTCTTCTGTCCTTGGGACTGAGACCCACCTCCGTCGCCACTCGCACCAGACCTTTTTCGACACGAGACTTTCGAAACTCCCGAAGACTCACGTCGTCGAGGACCCTGCCGTCAGACGTAGCAGTCGGTCTCTCACTCTACCTGCCCTAGACCCTGTGTCCCAGGAAGACCGGGAGTCATCGGAGATCGGGGCCTCTGACTCACGACCGTGTGCGACAGTCCACGGGTGGAACGGGGTCACGAAGCACACAAAGGAATGGAAGAACCCTAGAGTCCACAACTACTGGAATCAGAATTTAACGGAGACCCCTCACAACCTAATAACATAACTTTGCTACTAAAACTAATATTCACGGACGAATAAATTGCAGATTAAGAAAAAATTAATTCTTCGAAATCTTAAAGATAAGAAAAGAACTGTTACCAAGATGAAAGTTAGAAACTTTAGATACAAGATTTTTAAGTAGAGATTTTTCACAATCTTATTAAAAATTGAAGATTTCAACGGAAAGTCATCAGTAAAGTACACTCAGTTCAGTGATACGGCATATGGAATTTGAATATGTCACGACGTGTAGTCGATATAGAGTTATTTGACCTTCTGCGTTTAAGGTAAATCAAACAATGAAACTATAAATCATCTAAAGAAAAACCTCAGAGTAGTGAAACATCCAAATGACAAAAATATCACCGGTTATTTTACAAATCTAACGTAAAATTAGGGAACGGGAAATTATGAATTACTATTTTATCAAGTAGAAAACAGTATGAAAATGAAAAATTTAGTTAAAAATAAAATGAAGAGAAACCACAGGAAAATGTAGAAAAGTCTCACGACTTACGACATCTATTGGGGAGTGTTTAAAGTACATAAACTCGAGATGACGAAGTGAGAAAGATTTTTAAGGACAAGCTGTGCAAACGTCCGTCTCTCGCTGTTGTACCAAACTTCTCACTCTCTTTTAGGTATGGTAATTGTCGTCCAACATGACCACAAACGACGTACGGTTACTTAAATAGTGTTTGAATCGTCGAATTTTCTCTCGAATAGTCGAGGATCAAGACGTCTTGTCACCAGACCCTCTCCGTCCCGACCAGGAGACGAGTCCCAGAACCTGTCGTCTTTAGTTCTACGACAATCCCGACACGAGGAGAGGCTTCCAAGACCTGTTCTGAGCTGGAGATCCTAGTAAGTCCAACCACGGACTTAAATCGAGGAACACCAACATCTTGACTCTCGGGGTAAAGGAGCTACGGACTAAAGACGAAGACCTTTAACAGGGGTAAGAAGGAGTGTACCGGGGGAGAGGTGGAAGTTTCGGTCGGTGTTTAGAGAGAGTACAAAATTGAGAAGGAGGGTCTTTCTCGGATTACGGAAGAAAATTTTTGTCAAAATAACTATATATTGAGTGTATGAGAAACCACATATTAAATCATCAAAATTATATGAGTGTGTTAACACACTGATACTAGTACCAGACTAAAATCTTGTAAAAATAGTGGGAAGGGTTGGTTTCTGTGGAGGATGAAGTAATAGTTAGTGAGGAGTAAAGGGGACTCAAGGGTGATCAGTCGAAAGGCAAAGATTCCTAAACAGAGAAGACCTGTAAAGCACATTTCCCTCAATACAATCTACACCAGAGAACACTAGCGAAAGAGAGTGAATGGTATTTTTTCGAGTGAACACGACAGGGTAGGCCGACATACAGTGAGAAATAAACACCGACTTATTATAAGGTAACGTTCCTATATGGTGTAAAACAATTAGATAATCAACTACCTGTAAACTCAACAAAGATGAAACCCCGACAACACTCATTGGACACATGTTCAAAAACACACCTGTATACAAACGTAAACAGAAAGTATATATGAATCCTTACCTTAACGACTTAGTTTGTCTTTGAGAGACAACTTGAATTATTTTTTTAAAGGTTTGACAAAGGTGTCGTCGACGTGGTAAAATATAGGAGAAGTTGTTGCAGATTCCCAAGGTTGAAGGGGTGTAGAAATGGTTGTCAACAATAATAGATAGTAAAAACTAACGTCGGTAAATCACCTACACTCCACCATAAAGTAAAAACTATACGAAAAGGAATAACTGATTATCAGGAAAAGTAACGACTAACCAGTAAACATATAGAAAAAACCTCTGAACAGATAAGTTTAAGAAACAGGTGAATTTTTAACTTAAAAATAACTCAACATTCCCACGAAATATATAACACATATGATTTGGGAATGGTCTATGAACTAAACGTGTATAGAACAGTATTAGACACCTGACAGAAAAGGAAGAACTATCGTAGGAAACTTCATACGTTTAAAAATTAAAACCATTTTAGGTCAAATAGACAAAAAAAAAAGAGGGAAACCAAGGGAAACGAAAAACACAAGATAGATTCTTCTAAGCCGGATTGACTTTCAGTGTATCTAAATGAGAATTTAAAAGAAGAGACACAAAGCAGCGACATCGAGAATGTGACTTCAGACACTAAGTAAAACTCGAGTAAAAACGGACACAATACTCTATCCTCAGACTGAAGTACGAAAACGTGCGTGCATAGGTCGCAAGATCGTGGCAAACATCGTTTCTGGTGAGAAATGGAGAACACAACAGAACCGCGGGAACGTTTGTAGTCACCCGGTAACTCCATGCTAGAAGTACAAATGGAAATACGGTCATGATGAAACTAGCGATACTGAAACGTCGTTTGAAATTTTCTCCTTATACACTCAAGAGGTTGAAACAGGGATGAATTTTTTTAAACAGAACCGAAAAGAATGTGAAGGAATACTTAAAATCCTAATTAAACAGATAAAGATATTCTTTATTTCAACCCTAAAACTATCCCTAACGTGACTTAGACATCCAACAAACCCCCTCAAAACGGTAGATTTGTTACAATTCAGAAGATTAGGTACTTGTATCCTACAGAAAGACAAATTAAAGAACGTTACGATAAAATATCAAAAGTTACAAGTTACGAAGGTAAAGAAAACAATTTAAATAAAGACTCATAAAATAAAAAACTACAATAACATTTACCCTAACGAAAGATTTTGAAGTAAAATTTTAACGATCATATCTTTTTTTTTGTTAACTAAAAATTACAGTTATAAAATAGGACTTTGAAACCACTTGAGTAAATAATAAAGATTATCGAGAAAGTCAAGTCAAGTAACGACTCACTACAGACCGAGAAACACTGGGGTACTTGGCGTCGTGCGGTCCGTAGGGACACATAGTGATTGAGGGTCTCAAGTGGGTTTGGGTACAGGCAACTCAGGCACTACGGTAGGTCGGTAGGGTAGGAGACAGCAGGGGAAGAGAAGGACGAGGGTTAGAAAGGAGAATAACCCGTTCGACATGTTTCACGTACGTACTCTACAAAAAAAAAAGAATTTCTTTTATTTCCGAAAAAATAACAAGTCAAGTCAAGTTAGGGAGTGGGGTACCTGCCGTCGTGTGGTCCGGAGGGACAGGGAGTGGTAGAGGACGTCGAACGAGTTTGAGTACAGGCAGTTCAACCACTACGGTAGGTTGGTAGAGTAGGAGACAGCAGTAGAAGAGGAGGACGGAAGTTAGAAAGGGTCGTAGTCCCAGAAAAGGTTACTCAGTCGAGAGGTGTAGTCCACCGGTGTCATAACCTCAAAGTCGAAGTTGTAGTCAGGAAGGTTACTTGTGGGTCCTGACTAGAGGAAATCCTACCTGAAGAAATCCTAAAAGATATATGTTCTAGTACAGTAGATGTTTATTTCTATGAAAATGAAGAAGAAAAGTTTAACCATACCGAAAATAAAGAAAAAGAACGGATTAACGGGACCGATCTTGGAGGTCATGTTACAATTTTTCTTCACTGTCCTCCCAGTAGGAACAACACAAGAACTACAATCCCTCCTCGAAAAGAAAGGAAGTAATAAACCACACTACAATCATTACACAAAATCTTTAACGAAAATACAATAAAAAATACTCTGAAACTTTATAAATGTCTACTTTACTCCACTATGGAACATAAACGAAAATTTATTAGGTCTTTTTTATCTTACCTTCCATGTTCGTTTTTCACTTATCGGTATACAACGATTATGACTTCGACGCACTACTCTTGTTCCTAAGTAATGTGACAATCGAGATTAAGACGCACTCGAACTTTTAAGTGTATTATTTTGAAATTTTTCAGGAGTAAGAATTAAGTCAGGAGTCGGGGCACCCGGTAACCAACTCCCGAACTCTTGCTCTGCCTCCGACTCTACCCGAATCGATGTTCGTCGCACTACGTTGGGTGCGGGTCGGGATCCACTTCACGTCCCTCCCATTGAGACCAACTTTACATGACAGTGACACGGAACCGTGTCCAGACCGGGGAAAACCTCTGGTCCCACGTGTATACTAGCTCAGGACCCACTCAGTCCCCGGTCACTTTCCCTGGTAGAATCAGGTATAAGATACTCACCTCCGAGACCCACCCTGTTCTTAGTGTCGAGGGCCTCAAATGAACCCTCCATTAGGATCCTTCGGAGCACCTTTTGCCTCTTTACTCTGCACTCTCCGTCCTTTGGACGGTTTCTGACGGAATAGTTCGGTCGACGGTGCACCCCGGGACCTGGTATTTGACGTTCCGTGAAACCCACTTTTACGTCTTACGCACAGGGTTGGTACCGCGACCCCTTAAAGGTTCGACTAAGGTGGTAAACAACTCTCAACGAAAGACCCTCGAACTTAAGAGGTCGTGTTTTGGGAGTCCGTTCCTCCACGTCTACGGCCCCGACTCTCACCCCACCCGTATGGAAGGAATGTTTCTACGCCGAGCTCCGGTACCTCCCGTCACTGCCGTGGACGGTGTCACTGTAAAGATGGACTACCGTACAAATGGAAATTACTCAAAGATAGTAGCAAGACAGGACGTTAATTGGAACCTACAGTAAATTCGTAAGTGAGTCTTTAGGTGGAGAAAGGGTCCTTTACCTTATATCTCATCAGAATAATCGGTGAATGAAGTTGAAGTGGAAAAGTAAGTTCCAGTAGGACGTCTAAGGGTCTCTTCGTTATAACTTTTACTTTCTTTTGGTTCTATACCAGAAAACTCGACAGAGTCTGTGAATAATACGTCAAACTCAGTCACTTTCCGTTGTCATCACTGAGTACAAAAGTTCCGATTTACCTTGTCATAGAGACTATATTGGAGACCGAAGTCAGTGTGAAAGACGACCCTTTAGTCTAGGGGGCGTCGTGGTAGAAGAACTCGAGAGGTCGTCGGACCCTTTCGTTAATCCTTGGTGCACAGACTAAGAGGACCGACGGTTCTCTACTGGGTCGGGGTACACATACACCTATTTATAAATTATTGATCGAGATGTCTCCTTTTTTATTTTGTTTGTTTGGGTTTCGAACCCAAAAATTGTAAACGGGTAAAGGGGCCACATTTGAAAGGGTGACACCGACTAAAGTTTAATGGTTCTCAAATTGTTGAACGAACGTTTTAAGGACTTCTAAATGGTTAACTTAGAACACTCGACAATTTTACAGAGGCCGTATGGTGTCGGCGGCTCCTGATGAGGAAAGGACCTGGGAACACTAAGGTCGGTGGGAACCGTTTAGGACGGTCGTCGAAGCTGTCGTACTTTCCATGGTCGAGACTACCCTGTTTGGTCTTTCGTCATAGACTGGGGGTGAAGAGACGACTCCCCCCCTGACTCCGACTCGTCCCGGGATACCCCGGAAGGGTTCTGTCTGTGGTGGCGTGGACGACGAGGCTGGGACGGTACGGGAGTCCGACGGAGAACAGATATCTTTTTGAAATCGGTTTCCTATTTAAAGTAGTCTCTTTACTCTTTGATTTTTTCACTTCCTTTTGTCAGTTCGTTCTGTTTTTTTACTAAACAACAAGGCAGCGAGTCAGCACAGGTTGAGACACTGGGACACCTGCCGTCGTTCGGTCCGAGGGGACAGGAAGTGACAGAGGGACTCAAACGAGTCTGAGTACAGGTGACTCAGTTACTACGGTAGGTTGGTAGAGTAGGAGACAACAGGGGAAAAGGAGGACGGGAGTTAGAAAGGGTCGTAGTCACAGAAAAGGTTACTCAGTCGAGAAGTGTAGTCCACCGGTTTCATAACCTCGAAAGTCGTAGTCAGGAAGGTTACTTATAAGTCCCAATTAAAGGAAATTCCAACCGACCAAAATCGGTAATTTGTTTCAGTTTCTAGAAATCAAGGAGGAGGTCCCGATATCTATTTTAAGACTTGGCAGAGAAAACTCTACAAAACGTCTGTGATTTTGGGGATGTTCCGTCTTCTTCAATTGATGTACTACAGGTCTAACATCAGTACTGTTTTTGACGAGGTAGAACGAGTCAAGATTCTTGACCGGAGTTTCTTTACCCTCATTTGGTCGGGACCTCAACTTCTAATTAACATGAATTTTGTTAGTTCTACCGTGACTAGTCTGGTGGTGCACTGGGTAAAGTTCTACTAATAGACTCGAGAGACACGACGAGACGTACGTCGGGAGAGAGAGGATATGTGGGGACTTTGAGGGGAAGTCTTCGAGAACGGGTACTAACCGTCACCCCTTGACGGAAAACCTCTACTCGGACGGAAGAGAGGTTCACCAACTGGAGGACCTATTTCGTTAGAAAAGAACGGACGATTGTGAACAGAGAGCTCACAACTGAAACCTCTCCGCTCGGCAACTTGGACTCAAGTCATTTTCTGGAGTGCCGTCGGCAAGTGTCTAGGAGCCGTCTATCTACGACTCGAAACCTTTCCACTGACGACGACTGGTCGTCTCCGTTGTCACGTCTTCAGGTGTCGAGGTCCCTGTCGGAAGTAGTTCGATTTCCCTTCCCAACAGTACCACTGACAAGACGTCGACGATTACCTTGTGTGTCTCGGGGTCGGGAGACAACAGGACCAGTCGTGAGAGACTACCTCGACTACCTCGGAATGAATAGATTGTCTTTGAAGTAGGCTCAAACCCTTCGTATATCAGTGAGAAATACTTAAGGAGAAACGAAAGGAACTATTTTCGGTTTCAATTAAAAACTTATTACCTACCTAGGGTCACAAACCGTCTTGTCGATTACCTCAATTTGTCCTTGTGGGTAAACGTTTACTCTCACCTGGAAACATAGGTTCTTCTGTCCTTCATGTTTGAGACCTTTTGAAGTGCAAGTTGGATTAAATGATATACTAATGTCAATTTAATCAACCGATTAATATAAATTTAATCAACTGGTTAAATAAAAAATTTTAATATTTACCCACAAAACGATCTTGTAGTCTTTTACACCTAACTCCCCTTTTTGACCCAATCCTCTATCATAAAATTTTTATGGATTTAGATCCTCTTAATAAAAACCTCTCAGAGGACTTTGTAAAAGATGAATTTCTTGTACCCTTCTACCCTTGATTCTGAGACGTCAGGGTTGCGTCCCCCGGACCCAAACTAGGGACTAATCCTTTGACCTACGACGTAGGGTGTTGATTTCTGGGGTTGACGATGTCGATTTTATAGGACGGACGACGTTGATTCTACCTTCTAGAATATACGAAGTCGATTCTGGGTCACGTCGGTTTATTTGTTTAATTCTAAAAATTTCTATCTAAAACATTTTTTCCTCGTACAGTAAAACAAACTCGGATTCAAAAACTGCTTTACTTGTGTGAACGTCATGTTCTGTCATAAAAAGGTGACACGATTTGACTGTTCGGTCCCGTAATGCAAAGAAAACTTTCGATTTTCTCCAAAGATGCCTTACAGTTTAGAAAATTTCGAAGTATCAAGATCTGGTTCCTCTCTACCGGAGTCGATTGTTCCGACTGTAAAGGAGGACAACAAAGGACGACGTCTTGCCTCCCTAAAGAGAAAGTAAGTGGCCAAAGGTGTGATCCTTGTTCGTTCACCAAGACAAGTAAAAAGGAGACACTATATTATAGAGTCACGAAGTCTGACGTTTTTGTTACTTTTTACTTTTTCTTCCTTTCTTTACGAAAAGTGAAAAGGGGGTTTGTGGACCTCTATTGTCACCACGACAGTTGTAGTTTGCTGTGTACCAACTTTTTATGGTACATTTATAGTGAACCACCACCACCCCCCCACCCTTAGAAGGAATTTAACTAAATTTCAACTCAAAATTACGTATGTGACAGAAAACTTTTGTGACAGGGAGACCATGTACATAGGACGGATTAGTTAATAGTGATTGTTCACTGTGTACGGTCTCTACTAATCTGTGATTTGACAGAGAATTTTCACGAGGTTAAACGGGAGTTTATACACAAATAACCAAAGTGGTATGTTAGTTCTCCACCCCTCCCTCTCTAACTCCGACTGTCGTTCTCAGTGACCTCCAGACCTTTTCTTCCAAACGATCCCAGTAGAGACCCGTCCCGTCAAACCGGGACGGGACGTCAGTCTAGAGTACCGGCAGTCGCGTTCTTTGGGACCGTGACTAAAGAATCTTTTGGTCTAGGACGAGGGGTTTCGTGAAGGGAGGGAGGGGGGAAGAGAGAGACGGGAAATACCCTCGTCCAACCGTCCACACCCGGACCCCTCTCCGACAGTTTCCTTCTCACTACTCTACACCCACTCCTGCCCCCTACCCTTCACACCGAAGACGGACCGGAGTGGACCTGCCCGGAAGGGGTGGGATCCGACCGGGACAAACAGTAGACCTGGGGTCGTGGACAGACATCGTGTAGAGGGACGAGAGTGTGACCGGATTAGGTTAGTAAAGGGCGGGTCGGGCCTTCGGTCTCCCCTGACTTTTCTTGGGTGTAGAGGGGTGCAGGGACCCGAGGGACGTCCCACAGGAAGACCCGGACCTCCGTCGGACCGTACGACAATGGGGGAGAGAGGGCGAGGTAGAGTACCGTGAAGGGGAAAGAGCCAAGGAATGTGCACGAGGAAAGGAGAGCGACGGGCCTCCCAGGTACGGTAAAGGAGACCTTACAAGGAGTGAAGGAGAGGGTCGCCGACGGAGAGAGGTAAGAGGTCTAGAGTCGGAACTGCGACACGAGACCTCTCTGGGCGTCGGTCGCGACAGACCCTCCATGCAAGCTCCTAGGGAGTGAAATCGGGGAACAAGGGAAGTTTAGTTAGGGACGGTGAACACAATAAAGTGACACTCAGACAGAGGAACAACGGCGAGAACGAGAGGGCAGCGTCAACTTCTGACTGGTCCACCCGGGTACGACAGTGTTGGTTGTGGCACAAGGGTCGTGGAGGACACCCCGAACCTCTGCTCGTCCGTGAGTCCCTGAGATTTTTCTCATTTACAGATCAGTTTCGATACCAGACAGGTCAACAGTACATACCTACGCTCTCGACCTGGTATTTCTTCCGACTCGTGGCTTCTTGACTACGAAAACTTGACACTACAACCTCTTCTGAGAACTCTCAGGGAACCAGACGGTCCTCCAGTTTGGTCAGTTAGGATTTCCTTTAGTTGGGACTTATAAGTAACCTTTCTGACTACGACTACGCGGTTATGAAACCGATAGACTATACTTCTCGACTAAACAACTTTTTCTGGGACTACGACCCTTGTTGACTCCCAGTCTCCTCTTCCCTAACTGTCTCCTACTCTCCCAACCTACCGTAGTGGCTGAGAGACTAGTACTTAAACTCGTTTAAGGTCCTCTACCAGTTCCTGCACCTTCGGACCGCACGACGTCGGGTACCCCAACGTCCCAGCCTATATTTGTATCACTGACTTGTCGTTGTCGTCACTTCTCTCTGTCCTGAAAACGTTTCTTCCTGTGACCTGTCGTAGACTAAACCTCCACTTTCAAACTACAGTTAAAACTCGTTTCACACCCGGAGTCTGAGATTAAGAGTGTGGTCGGATATCCCATCCAGAGGGGTCGACGTAATGGCCACTCCCTTACCTTCGAATCTTTCTAAGTCCCAAACGGACCCTAATAATTAATGGTTCCCTATGTCAGTCCGGAGGTTACCCTGTCCGAATCCACAAAGGACGAGATGGATTAAGTGTGACTCAAACTCCCTTTCTCAGTTCAAGTTTACGTCAAGTCTGGTATACTTCTTACCCCTGGATCCGAAGTCTAGGTGTATGGATCTCGACACAAACGTAGACACCCGCAATCACCCTTGTGGTCCCTCTCTTCTACGTCTGATCTTTTTAGAGGTTTCACAAAACCCGAGGACCAGGTGGGAAGTGTTAAGAAGGTCCACACTACATAGGTCCACCTAGGTGCGCAGGAAGTCTCCGGACGGAGACATCGAATCACTCGGGGACGGAGACCACGACCGGACGTCTTACTTCAGATCACCTACCCCTCTTTAGACTCCTTTCAGTTCACTCCCAGTCAAAAAGAGAAAGGTCTTTAGTCGGTATACTCTAGAAAGAACCGAATGTGTGGTGTGACTCATAGACTACTTTCGATTTTTGCAATCTCTCGTGGTCGTCGAGTTACCTGTCCTCAAACTCGTTTGAGGACTCTATCACTTTCTGTCCCCTCCGACCACACGACGTCAGGTACCCCAGCGTTTCTCAGTCGGTGCTGACTCGCTAACTTGTTGTTGTTACTACTGTTATTCTTGAAGTATCTCTTATGTGTAAGTAAAAGTGTGTACTGCAATCGTCGCAGAACCAAGGGGACTAGTGGGAGGTCTCCAGGGAACCCTCAGCCTCTACGGTCTAATTCTTACAAGTGGGGTCCCTGAAGGGACCATCAGGTCACCAATTCTGACACGGAATGTCATGTCTCCCTCACCCAAATTAGGGACACCCCCCTTGATTCTAGGGTGTACGGACCTCCGGTTTTTCGGTCTTGTATTTATTATCTTCACTATCACATCGTTTTAGTCCTTCCTGAAATGTATTTTGTTTTTTGTAGGTGGGGTCTTCTCTCTATTCTTTCGGCAGGAGTCACTAGTTACGTTTCTTTATCGCCTTTTGTTATCTTTCCCTTTCTGATCTCTAGAGAAGTTCTTTTAATATCTAGAGTTTCCTTGTAAAGTACGTTTCTACCCGTGTTATTTCCTGTCTTTACTATATCTGGATTTCTCGTCATCTATAATTCTTCTCCACCGTTCTTATATGTCTTCTTGATATGTTTTTTCTAGAAGTACTGGATCTATTGGTATTACCCCACTAGTGAGTGGATCTCGGTCTATAGGACCTTACGCTTCAGTTCACCCGGAATCCTTCGTAGTGATACTTGTTTCGATCACTTACACTATCTTAAGGTCAACTCGATAGAGTTTACAATTTTCTCCTACGACACTTTCACTACGTGAGTTATACAGTCGTTTAAACCTTTTGAGTCGTCACCGGTGTCCTGACCTTTTCCAGTCAAAAGTAAGGTTAGGGTTTCTTTCCGTTACGGTTTCCTACAAGTTTGATGACGTGTTAACATGAGTAGAGTGTACGATCGTTTCATTACGAGTTTTAAGAGGTTCGGTCCGAAGTTGTCATGCACTTGGTACTTGAAGGTCTACAAGTTCCACCAAAATCTTTTCCGTTCTCCTTGGTCTCTAGTTTAACGGTTGTAGACGACCTAGTAGTTTTTTCGTTCTCTCAAAGTCTTTTTGTAGATGAAGACGAAATAAAAAAATGAAACGGTTTCGGAAACTGACACACCTAGTGTTGTTTGACACCTTTAAAGAATTTCTCTACCCTTATGGTCTGGTGGACTGGACGGAGGACTCTTTAGACATACGTCCAGTCCTTCGTTGTCAATCTTGACCTGTACCTTGTTGTCTGACCAAGGTTTAACCCTATCTTCATACAGTTCCGACATATAACAGTGGGACGAATAAATTGAATATACGTCTCATGTAGTGCGCTTTACGGTCCGACTTACTTCGTGTTCGACCTTAGTTCTAACGACCCTCTTTATAGTCATTAGAGTCTATACGTCTACTGTGGTGTGAATACCGTCTTTCACTTCTCCTTGATTTCTCGGAGAACTACTTTTACTTTCTCCTCTCAATTTTACAACCGAATTTTGAGTTGTAAGTCTTTTGATTCTAGTACCGTAGACCAGGGTAGTAAAGTACCGTTTATCTACACCTTTGTTACCTTTGTCACTATCTAAAATACAAAAGCCGAGGTTTTAGTGACGTCTACCACTGACGTCGGTACTTTAATTTTCTGTGAACGAGGAACCTTCCTTTCAATACTGGTAGGATCTGTCATGTAAATTTTCGTCTCTGTAATGAAACGGTTTTTTCCAGGTAGATCAGTTTCGATACCAAAAAGGTCATCAGTAAATACCTACACTCTCAACCTGGTGTTTCTTTCGATTCACGACTTCTTGACTACGAAAACTTGACACTACAACTTCTGAGAACTCTCAGGGAACCTCACGTTCCTCTAGGTTGGTCAGGTAGTATTTCCTCTAGTCAGGACTTATAAGTAACCTTCCTGACTACGACTTCGACTTTGAGGTTATGAAACCGGTGGACTACGTTTCTTGACTGAGTAACCTTTTCGGGGACTACGACCCTTTCTTACTTTTGTCCTCCTCTTCCCCTACTGTCTCCAACTCTACCAACCTACCATAGTGGCTGAGCTATCTGTACTCAAACTCGTTCGAGGTCCTCTACCACTACCTGTCCCTCCGGACCGTACGACGTCAGGTACCCCAACGTTTCCCAACCTGTACTGACTCACTGACTTAACTTGACTTGACTTGGACCTTCTAGAAAAGGTCATTGTAACCTCTTCCCAACACAGACCTGTGAAAGAACTAGGCACAAAGGTTCACACAGTCTTTCTCTATGATATTTGACTTAATTCAGACACGTGGAGGTGTAAGGTGTCGTCTCAAGTCCCACCATAACTTATGGGTAAAAGTAAAAATTCTCTTACGACAAGCCGACAAGTAGCTCTTTCCCACTACTGCCAGTCGTTACGTCTCACCTGCAGTCGGAGACACACGCGACCCCGGCACACGAGGCTCGGGTACCTGTGACCCCACCAGTGACCCGGGCAGATGGGACGTCCTAGTCCTAGTCGTACTTCTTCACGGTTCTTACGGGGTACGCCGGGCAAAGTCTCACATGGGAAAATCAGACAAAGAAAGTCGCTGCAACACCTAAGGAAGTAAGGTAGGAAATGCTGGAAACGGTGCAAAGAATGAAGACCACTTTCGTTGTTCGACCCCAGTTTACTTGGGGTCACTGTGTCGGACGAGGAACCCCGGTGGACCAACAGTAGTGTCCATATCCACAATGAAAGTTCTCCATTACTTTGGAGTCAAAAGATCTCTCACGAATAATGTACCATATAGATGTCTACGGGATTTCTCTCTTAAAACCCCACTTGTTTCGTAGAAAATCCTATCAATATATTTGTATTGATAAATATTTATTCACCAACCTCCTTAAGTCTAGCCACTAACATCCCGAACTGCCTCTCCTTCCCTCTCTCAAGAAAGGTGGGTCGTGTTAGGGGTGAGTAAAGCGCCTTGAGCCGGGTAGACAGAAAATAAGACAAAAAACTAGGGGTGTCCTCGGCGGGACTGTCCGGGCGTGCTCGAGTGACCGACCGAATACACCCGACCCGGAAGGTACCCGTGAAACTGAGTTACACCCGTGCTCACGAAGTACCCCCAAAACCTAAACCTTGTCTCCTTCTCTTCAGTCAGGGAGGACCTCGGACCTCAACTCTGGGCGTCGACACCGAGGACGACACACCCGACCTCTTGACTTCCCTGGACCATCCCTCCACCCGCTGCCTTACTATGAGGTCTCTGACGTTCTAAGGGGGTTTTAAGTAGTCAACGACTTTAGACCTACCTAACAAAACCCCCTCCCCATCACTAGTCCAGTGAGAAATGACTTTGTGTTGTGTGTACGGTCCCCTTCAGGTTCCTACAGAGATCTTGTCCCCTTCTGGGGTGGGAGAAGGAGATGCACAAGTGGGTCCGGACACACTCGGTCACGGGGTGACGACACATCTACTCCCACATCCGGGCGACCAGATCCACTCCTGGAAGGACCATGTAAATCGAGTCGGTACCGCCCCGGGTCCGGTGTCCGTCTTGGTAGAGGAAGACGTGAACCGGCACGGACCAGTGGCGACCACAGGAAGTCGGGGAGGACTGTACGTCGTCCCTCTGAACCTACCCTCTGTATTTGTCAAGTACCAGCTCGACTGTCCGTTTTGCTCGTCTACCATGGAGGTCAGGTGCACCGGACACTCGAGTGGCACCCGGTTCCGACCTACGTTAAAATGATAACTCAAGGACTCGTTGGGGTCCTAATTTTCTTTTTATATGGGGATCCTCTTAAGGGACCACCAGGTCACCAAGTCTGAGGTACGAAGGTAACGTCCCCTGTGTCCAAGCTAGGGACGAGACCCTTGTTTCTAGGGTGTACCAGACGTCACACCGATTTTTTTATTATTGTTTTTGTATACAGGGAAAAAACGAATATACTGAAACTCAAACCAAAGATAATGTAACGTTGGGTTTTTTAAGAGTGACACCTTTGGAATTCTCTAAGTCCCGGTTCAGTCAGGTCCCGTATTCGGGTCGAATTTACTCCACTTGTGATGAATAGGTCCCGTGTCTCGTCTCCAAGTCCAGAGACTTAGTGACTTCCGCCCTGACCTTTGAATCTCTACCCTACAGTGGCTCCGACGTCTTCCGGTCCTTCCCCGACCGGTAGACCGGATTTTTTTACACGAGTCTCTTCCTGAGAGTCCTTAGATCGGAGTCGGGTCTCGTGTCAGGGCTCTGGGTCGATAAAGAGAAAACCATCTTCTGTGTAAGGGAAACACTTGGTTGCACAGGAACACAAAAGGAGAAAAAAAAAAAGGATGTATTGACCATAATGACTTATACCGTTAGTGTCACGATTCCCATAACTAATCCTTTTAGTATTTACCTTGACGGAACCACCGGGTCTACCATTTCTTGGGTGGACGTTACGTCCGTTGGGTCCAAGATAGGGACCCAAGTCCTTCTAGGGGACCTCTTCCTTCACCGTGAGGTGAGGTCCTAAGAACGGACCTCTTAGGGTGCCAATCTCCTCAGACCACTTGAGATATCAGGTGTCCCAGTGTTTCTTAGCCTGTGCTGAGTCACTGATTTGTTGTTGTCTTCGATTACTGATTACCACCTTGATCCCAACTACCAGATTCTTTCGAAATCTACGTTTCTGAGTTCCAATTCTTATAATTCACCTACACTCAATATCCACTGTCTAAGGTCGAGTGTATTCCTTTTTCCTTTTTGTTAAAGTTTCGTACCTTTATGAACACCAGAGCCTTTTTTTACACTCCGTACGGATCGTAGACCGGTGTGGTTTATCTGAAAAAGGACAACCGTAAGATGGGTAACAGAAGGATGTTCCGATAACCTTCTGGATCCTCTCCACGCTAGAGTAGTGTGGACGAGAATCCCCTTCGACCGCCCAGTCGTACAGGAGTAAAGGGGGAGGAGGTTTCTCTGCGAAAGTAATAATCGACTGCCCTGACTTCGGGTCCCTCTCCTCTCACAACCACTACCAGGAGACCCACTCTTGTTTCGGACCTATTCCCTACTCTGAAGGTTTCAAGGTCTGACGAGAGGGGTGTAATGACACGAAATATTTCTTGGACAGCATCCAAGGGTTCCTTTGAATTAAACGAAGTCTCTTTCCACTGTCAACATTCGGTACGTGAGGAATTGATCCTTAATTAATCATTTATTCTCGAAAGGTCGAAGGTCTTACCTTCTCCAATATTATTATGAAGACCAATACTGAAACATAATCTCTTTGTGACGAGTGGTTACAAGAGTCTCAAGACGTATTTATAATTGAGGAATTAGAAGGACGACCGGGGTGTTCTGTTTTAAGAAAAAAATTGGACCCTTAATGTGAAGACGAGGGTAAGCTAAGTTCCGGTAGAATTCTCATCTTTGAGTATTTCGTTTTGTGTTATTGATCTTTATTTAGTCTTTTAACTCGATTGTATTCCTTTTACTAGGGTCGACTCATTAAAAGATGTTGTCCCGCGACTGAAACCGTAATTATAGGGACCAATGTTTCCGTTTTTCCTTCATGCTGAAGGTGAAAAGTACGTACAGGGGTCCTGTCTGATCAAAATAAAGGTGAAACGATAGCTTCTTTGTATCCTTAAATAGATTGTACACAAGAATTCGTTTACTAAACCGTAAAAAAGGGAACCAAATGAACAAAGATCTTGGTTCCACCATTACCTGTTACGGGTGAAGGGTCCCTTTCGTCCTAATATAATTACCTTTAAATTCATCGAAGTGGTCGGGTTACGGTACGTCTGTTCGGGAAGTCTCTCCACTCCCCTTCATCCTTTTAAACCAAAACACCATGATCAGTAATAAAAGTCGTCGAGTATAACAAGGACAAAAAGGTCTTAGAAGAAGTCTTTAGTAGACAGTGGATTGGAGTCAAGGAGTACTGAGTCGAGGTAAACACACGGAAGAGAAACCCGAAACGGAGAACAGCACCATCTACTGGGGAGTGGTTCTGGGGGTACGGGCTCACGGTCCAGGTGTGTGACGTCTGGATAAGGTACAGTCAGTCTCGTGACCCTATTCTACCTCCCACAGAGTGTTTTTGAGGTGTCCCTTAGTTAAATTATCTGAACAATGCTCGTCCCTTAACTATCGGTCCCTGAGGGAGTAAAGGGAAATAGACGAAAGGTAAGAACGTTGCGACGTAGAAGACTCCAGTGGTTACTGATGTTCCATAGTACTCTTTTCACTGTTTCACTAGTTAATTAAAAATATTTTGTGAAAAATTTCACTTATACTTTCATTATATCAAGAAACTTTTGTATCCTTTTCGTATTGTTCTTATGTCTATTAATACTTTTATGAACGTTAGTGCGGTCTCTACATCTCCGGGACCCTCACACAACGAAATTAGAAAGAAACTCTTTTTTGGAACGACAAATCGGCGTTCACCCGTCAATCAACCGGGAACCCTGGACGGACTCACAACCTCTGTTCTGGTGACAGAAGAACCCACCAACAAAAACAACAAATCAACGACTCAACACAGACTAAAAAAACACTGGGTCACTTGACATCGGACAGTCTGAAGAGACAGGTACCCTAAAGGATCCGTTCTTATGACCTCACCCGAAGGTAAAGGAAGAGGTCCCCTAGAAGGGTTGGGTCCCTAGTTTGGACGTAGAGGACGTAATCATCCACCTAAGAAATGGTGACTCGGTGGACCCTTCTTGAAGAATCCACCAGAGGATCCTCTTTTTACTTACCGGAGGTTCTCACTACACAAAGTATATATTTTAGTTTTCCTTCGTTGTTTCTCACTAGTCCTCCGACTCCCACTAGTAAGATTCTTTTTCAGTATCTGAGAACGACTCCAGACTCGTTTCACGTGGAACTATTTCTTTTGCACCATGTACGTATGTCACCTTATGAAGTCAAGTAAAGTCAAGTCAGCGAGTCAACACAGGCTGAGAAACGCTGGGGTACTTAGCGTCGTGCGGTCCGGAGGGACAAGTAGTGGTTGAGGACCTCAAGTGAGTCTGAGTGCAGGTAGTTCAGTCACTACGGTAGGTCGGTAGAGTAGGAGCCAGCAGGGGAAGAGGAGGACGGGGGTTAGGGAGGGTCGTAGTCTCAGAAAAGGTTACTCAGTTGAGAAGCGTACTCGACCGGTTTCATGACCTCGAAGTCGAAATCGTAGTAAGGAAGGTTTCTTTAGGGTCTCAACTAGAGGAAGTCTTACCTGACCAACCTAGAGGTCCGTCAGGTTCCCTGAGAGTTCTCAGAAGAGGTTGTGGTGTGAAGTTTTCGTAGTTAAGAAGCCGCGAGTCGGAAGAAGTGTCAGGTTGAGAGTGTAGGTATGAACTGGTATCCTTTTTGGTATCGGAACTGATCTACCTGGAATCAGCCGTTTCATTACAGAGACGAAAACTTATACGATAGATCCAACCAGTATTGAAAAGAAGGTTCCTCATTCGTAGAAAATTAAAGTACCGACGTCAGTGGTAGACGTCACTAAAACCTCGGGGGTTTTTATTTCAGACTGTGACAAAAGTGACAAAGGGGTAGATAAAGGGTACTTCACTACCCTGACCTACGGTACTAAAAGTAAAAGACTTACAACTTGAAATTCGGTTGAAAAAGTGAGAGGAGAAACTGAAAGTAGTTCTCCGAAAAATCAAGGAGAAGTCAAAGACGGTATTCCCACCACAGTAGACGTGTATCACGAACCGGTATTTTTTCTCTCTGCTACGGTAAACGTCGTTGTACCTACCTGGCTTTATAATAGTGTGATTCACTTTGTTCAGTCTTTTTCTTTCCGCTTATGACATACTATTACGAATATATACACTAGATTATATTCTGTGTTTACTTGAATAGATCCTTGTCTTTATCTCTTGTCTGTACAACGACGGTTCCCCTCCCCTTCGCCCCGACTTACCTCCCCCTGAACCCCAATCGTCTACCTTTGCTCATATATGTCCTACCTATTCGTTGTTCCAGGATGAGATATAAGTGATAGTACACTCTTTGGCATTGCCTTTTCCTACGTTTTTTATTACGTATGTATACGCATATTGACTTAGTGGAACGTCATGTCACCTTTGCTTGTCTTTCGATATTTGATATAAAGTTTTCTTCTTGTTGTTCGTCGTTTCTGACGGAATCTCCCACAGTTCACCAAACCACTTAGAACCCTGACTATATAAAGTTACATCCTTCTTTGTGTCATAGCAAAGTGACCTAGTGTCTCACTGTCGATGACATCACCCCTACCAATTCGCCTTCGGGGACTTTGTCGTAGGATGGGGGGGTGGGGTTCCATTGTTTTTTTTATCATAGTGTCTGACACTACCTTCCTCCACATCCTTCGTAATCATGTAGTAGTTTCTGGATAACCTCTTCCGTTACCGTGGGGTGAGGTCATGAGAACAGACCTTTTAGGGTCCCTGCCCCCTCGGACCACCCGACGGTAGATACCCCAGCGTGTTTCAGTCTGTGCTGACTTCGCTGAATCGTCGTCGTCGTCGTCGTTTCTGTATATTGCATCCTCACCGTCAGGGTCAGTATTAAGGTAAGTGAAGTGATCAGACCGAGGACGTCTTTGTTCTGTCTAGACCTCTCATTGAGATCGGATGAGGTCAAAGTTGGTTCTCCCGCGGGGTAACGTCGACGACGTAACTAGACCATAACAGAGATCTCCTCAATTATGTCGGAACGGTGTGTGACGTGTTGGGAACTGAACCCACTTACATAAGAAAAGATAGAGTTGGTCTTTTCTCCTAGTCTTTGGTAAGTATATATGGACAATGTCTGTTGTAATACGTAAGTGTCAAAAGGGGTGCTCAACATAATTGAGAAGACCCCACACCACGTAGGGAGGAAGATCTCTGACGGTCGGGGTTTTGACGACTTTACCAGACACTCCGCGTTCCCTCTGTGGTCAAACCTCCGCCACTAGACTCCTACCCCCCACCACACACGGGACTCAGTCTGAGACAGTGACACCAATCTTCCGACTCAGGATCTGGGTTCGTCTTCGTCCCCACGGGAGAGAATGGGATTAAAAGTCTCGGGGCGGACCCCGACCCACCAGGAACAGGGATACAGAGACTCGAAGAGTCCTATTCTGTAACATCGGGGACCTGTCCCAAGTCAGAACGGTTCTCGACGTAACTCGACGTTCGAACGGATGGATGACGAAACTTGAGGTAGACAGGTTTTCAGTCGTTCGTTCTCCTCAGAAGTAGAACCGTCCTTCCTATTTGGACGTATACGACCCCTTTCGCCCCCCCCCCCNCCCCCCCCCCCCCCCCCCCCCCCCGTCTACCGTACGACACTGTGTTGTCCCGTCCCTCCCCGTGAACTCCTTGGGTCCACCAAGTGTGCGCGTAGGGAACCGCTAAGGAGCTTCCTTTTGTTTTAGAGGGAAAAGTTTTACTATGTTTACTTGAATAAATGTTTTGTCCTTTTCTGAGTACCTGAATCTTTTACCGAAATGCCAACGACCCCACTCCCTATCAATCCCTCAAACCCTACCAGTACACGTACGACGATATAAATGTCACCGAGTGGTCGTTCCTGGACGACATGTCGGCCCTCGAGACGAGGAACGAGACACCGTCGGACCTGACCTCCCCCTACCCCCTCTCATCTATGTATATGTACATGACGACTCAGGGAACCGACAAGTGGACTCTGATAGTGTTGTAGCAATTAATCGATATGGGGTCACGTTTTATTTTACACAAAACAAAAAATTAGAGTGAAAAGTAGTTACAATTGAAGACGTACTTAATTTTTCACTTTCTTTAGTTCATATTTTTCGACCTTCTTTACTTTGACTGTTGTCATCTCTTCTTTCCGGAAAGATTAGAATTTTCCCTACTTCCTTCAGTTGAATAGATGTATTTACTTTTATCTTTTAGTACTTGCAGTTTTTTTTTTTCCGTTTTTATTTTCATTTTGTTATCTAACCCTGTTTTGTTAACATTGTATGTAGTTTGCAAACAAAAGACTACAACCTCGACACTTATAAAAGATAAAACGTACAAAAGAGGTTACACCGATACATTAAGAAGGTTCTTCACATATATATATATATATTTTTTCTCCCTCCTTCATTTTGTCGTAAAAACGAAAAGGACTTCATTTGTTTTGACCTTCAAATTTATTCATAACTCCAATCTTTTTGGAGGTCTTGGAAAAAATTTCTTAGATAAACATATGATGGAGATTTGCGATAATTGTGACTTAATTTTGTGTCGTAGAGGTCAAAACTGAATGAAGGGAAAGATGTCTCGTCTACCTTTCGTGAAAGTAGGTGTGTAAAACACAAAGGACAGGCAGGGTTGTCGTCACTCCTTTTGAGACGTACCTCTACGTCCGTGCATTTGTAAAGTCCTTGGGATTACGCCCTAACCTTAGAAGTAACAAGAAATCGATTTGTCTGTCATTGGTCACTGGCGTGCTGTTCCACCCTTAAAATTAAACTGGTGACTTGATGTCGTTTTGGGGGTGGGAAGGACCGTTCCTGTCACGCGGACGAAAAGTCTGTGTTTCCCGAGCTCACCCTTGGATGTTAAAGGTAAAGAGAAATGACTCCTAGACAAAAGGGTCCCCATGACTGACTCAATTCAGTAGGACTTCTCACCGAGTAATTAACTTAAGGGAGGATCCGACTGAGGTCCTGGGCCCTTCGGATCTCGACCCTAATCGTCGCCCCCACAGGTACCAAAGGCCCTAACTTTACCACCTCAGTCGGACTTCCGCGCGGTGAGTCCGTCCCTCCCCGTGGTGGGTCACGGGACGGGTCCGGACGGAGGTAAGCAAAGTAGACGCGTCACTGTTCCTGGTAGGCTACCGTGTGTGTGCGACGTTTAGTGTCCGCCGGGAGGCCTGAGTCTCTGAGTTTCGGACGGTAAACCCTTAATCCTACCGTACGAGAAACTTCTCTGGTCCTTCAACCACGATTACTTAGGGTCGGCGATTAAGGTTCCTCCCCCCTCGTCACACCCCGTCGAATTTCTTGGTGCCTGGGTGATCGACGGAAACACGGTCGAACGAAGGGGCGTACAGGAACCTCCGTCGTTTCGTCAAGACGAGCAGACATCGAGGACCGAGTCGTACGCACACAGTGTTAAACGAAGAGAGGACGGACTGAGAAACACTGGGGTACCTGACATCGGGTAGTCCGAGGAGACAGGGACCTCAAGAAGTCCGTTCTAATGACCTCACCCAACGGTAAGGGAACAGGTCCCCTAGAAGGACTGGGTCCCTAGCTTGGACTCAGAGGACGTGACCGTCCACCCAAGAGTTCGTGATCGTGGAGTAGGGGCGTCCAGGGGCGCTACACTTGACCCACAGGACACACTACACCGACTGTCGCCACACCGACCTCCCTTTGTGTGACGGGTCCCTCGTTTGTGCAGAGAACAGGGGATTACTCGGATTCGAGATAGGGTTACACCCAAAAGTGTTATTTACTCGGGAGAGACAGACGGTCGACAAGAGACTTAGTAGAAGGGGGAGGAGTCCAATCGGTCTCAAGGATGTAGTAAATTCAGTGACCAGTGTAGGCTTTATGTATACAAAGTACTACCAGCAGTTTGCCACTAAAAGGGGAGATTAAAGGACAAGGAAACAACCGGAAAATGACATTCCTCTAAAAAGAAGGGGTGAAACAAAACGGACAGTCATAAAATAACGATCAACGAAACCACGAGTCTACCAGGGTCTAAACCGAGGACCCTCACGCAAGTTCTACCAGGGTATTGGAGACTGAACAAGAGTAGGAAGAATCCCGCCTGGAACCCCAGTCTGGTTTCTTCTATAAAGTTCAACGAAGGGGTCTAGACCAAAACGCAGAAAAGGTAGAAGTCTGGACTTTTGTCGACAATGAGATGCCCTGGGCCAAGGAAAGTGGCCCCTTTCTCAAAATCTTTAGTTCTGGACCTACTATCCAACCGAGTAATGGTGAACCATAATAACGAAGACCCGGGAGGAATCCTCGGTCTCTCTTCATTTACATAGTCATAAATAGGTGGGTGGGTCGATAGATAGATCACAAATATGACTACGAAGGTTATACAGTGAAGTCCCAAATGAAATTGAAAACCAGAAAGGCATAAAAATTAAAGGAAGAGTCTATTACTCTTCGGACCGAGGGCACTAAGTGTTATGTACAGGCACAAAGAAGTCACGATCTCACATAGTAAATTTTTCACGATTGTGCATAGCCACTCTTCTTGTGTCGAATGTCGATCTCAGGTGCGAACAACTGACAAGAAAGTCAGAGATCGGGCTTCTACGCCTCAGTTTATAACGCAACGCTACAACGATTCAAACAAGGGGAAGAAGTGGAAGGTCACACCGACACAAGTGGACTTTAGTGTGTCATCAACTCAAGTAACGATTCAATTCAAGTCAGACAAGAACTGGCAAAGAACTAGATTAAGTAGAACGCAAAACTTGTTATCAATAAATCAACCGCCGCCTCCTAGAAGACAGAACTAACGCCGTACACCCTAACCGTACTCTTGAGAATCAACACCGTACGCCCTAAATTAAGAGACTGATCCCCAACTTGGGTCCAGGGGACGAAACCCTCGTGCCACAATCGGTGATCTGGTAGTCCCTTCAGGGAAATCTCTAACATTCATATACCTTGTAATTACACCAGGGTTTTCAGTCTTGACCGAACATCCATATGAGGAAGGGGTATGAAAAGTGGGGTAGGACACCTCCATTGGTCACGATAATTATAGTGGAAAACCGGAGAGGAAGGACACAGACAAAGACGTGCTTACTCGTCTCTGTACATGTAAAAGAACGAGAAGAAAATAAGGATGCGTCTTCTACGCGTAATGTAAAAGAAAAAGATTACATTACAGAAGACCTTTAGGGAGGTATAGTAAACTACCTCTAGTAACCAAAAGAAGAGGTGTCGACCCACCATGAGATGGCAACCTGCATGGCATGATATAGGTGAGAGGACCATACTCGCAGTTCCAACAAGGGTTAATGTTTGTCGCGACGCCGCTTATTGGAACAGAAGTATGCAGTCTAACGAGCTAGTGTTCTACTTGTGTATAGACATCAAGACAATCTAGAAAGGTCTAAGGGGGTCTTCCTGACACAACCAAACGTGAGAGTGGTCGTTGTATCCTTTCTCGGACAAAGAAACATCAAAACGGTTAACTTATAAGACACTAGGAAAACTTGAAAACAATTAGACTATCTACTCTTTACTTTAGAGACCCATCAAAATTAAACATAAAGAGACTACCCACTCTGACTTTTGTAATAGTGCAATCAACAGTAAAAGTATTTACTGTTGTGCAAACAACATATACGGAAAACGGGCAAAAGATATTCCAAAAACCATTGAAAGGAAAGTCAATAATTCTTAAGAAATATTATCCCTATAATGAAGAACAGAAAGTACATAGAACACTCATTGGCATTTACAGTGAACAGGAAATCAAAATGAATACCACTAAAAAAAAAGACATGTTTTCAATTTTTTTTTAAATACCTCGGTTCAAATAGTAAGAAATGAAAGTAACAAAAAGGTAGAACATAGTATCGATGGTTCGGAAAATGAGGTGACACCAATTTATCTTAATAAGACAAACGTACATGTGCCGAAGTACAAACATGTAAATCTAGGTGAACCTCAGATGAGACCGTATGCCACACTCTAAACATAGACCAAAATAGAAAAGGGTTATCAATGAACCAATACGATCCGACATATAACAGTGGGACGAATAAATGAATGTACGTCTCATGTAGTACACTTTACGACCCGACCTACTTCGCGTTCGACCTTAGTTCTAACGACCCTCTTTATAGCTATTGGAGGCTATACGTCTACTGTGGTGGGAATACCGTCTTTCGTTTCTCCTTGACTTCTCGGAGAACTACTTTCACTTTCTCCTCTCACTTTTTCAACCGAATTTTGAGTTATAAGTTTTTTGATTCTAGTACCGTAGGTCAGGTAGGGAAGTACCGTTTATCTACCCTTTGTTTCCTTTGTCACTGTCTGATAAAAGAACCCGAGGTTTTAGTGACGTCTACCACTGACGTCGGTGCTTGAATTTTCTGAGAACGAGGAACCTTGTTTTCGATACTGGTTGGATCTACCGTATGATTTTTCGTCTGTAATGAAACGGTTGTTTCCAGGTAGATCAGTTCCGATACCAAAAAGGTCACCAGTACATACCTACTCTTAACCTGGTATTTCTTTCGACTCACGACTTCTTAACTACGAAAACTTGACACCACAACCTCTTCTGAAAACTCTCAGGGAACCTGACTTCCCTCTAGGTTGATCAGGCAGGATTTCTTTTAGTTGGGACTTATAAGTAACCTTCCTGACTACGACTTCGAGGTCATGAAACCGGTGGACTACGCTTCTTGCCTGAGTAACTTTTTCTGGGACTAAGACCCCTTCTGACTTCCGTCCTCCTCTTCCCCTGCTGTCTCCTACTCTACCAACCTACCGTAGTGGTTGAGTTACCTGTACTCAAGTTCGTTCGAGACCCTCAACCACTGTCTGTCCCTTCGGACCACACGACATCAGGTACCCCAGGGTTTCTCAGCCTGTGTTGACTTGATGACTTGACTTGAATCAACAGGATCGTGAAATAATTTTTCAAGTAAAAGGGGTCCGTTAGACTTTATGATTGAAAAAGTGTGTGGTTTAAAGGTATGCATGAACCCAGACAAAGACCTGCAAAGTAAACTAAGGTGGACGGGTAGGTGGGATAAGCACGGGATCGTGCTGTCGCTGGAAAGTCCCACAGGAATGTACACCTCTCACTCCGGGATGGTATCTAAAAACAGGAACACAAAAAGAAAGATAAGAACGTGTAAATTAAAAGGTGTACCAGTAGCCACAGTCAAAAGATCGAAGTATTTTGACGACCAACTATAATAAATTATAAATAGTTCAAGATAAATAATAAAATTAATTTGTTTTAAATATAAATAATCATAAATAATTATAAGTAAATAAATATTTAATTGAACTCCTCTTGACTCTAAAAATACTGTAACTTAATAGGATAAGTTGGGCGTATGATAACGGACGAAGAGTCTATGAGACCCTTCAACACAATTAACCCAGAAACCCTTCGTCTACGACGGTGTCTCAATTCTCACCCTCTCCAATCAACCCGTCACTACACAACACTCTCTGATTTTTATCACTATACTGATATAGGTTTCGCCCCTTCATCCCCACAACTACCTTACTCTGTGTAGTATTGTCTACCGGTTCTCTTTACCTTTTCAGTTATCTATATAGTCTTAACTTACCATCTCTAAGGGGACCACCAGATCGCCAATTCTGAGACGCGAAGATTTGTGTCTTCCACATCCAAGTTAGGGACTAGTCCCTTGATTTTAGGGTGTGCATCGTACCACGCCGGTTTTTTGTGTGGGAGTTTGTTGTTTTTTAGGCAATCTTGACTTTCCATATGTCTCTCCTTATCGTACGACGACGACGATTCGGCGAAGTCAGCACAGGCTGAGACACACTGGGGTATCTGCCGCCGGGCGGCCCGAGGGACAGGGACCCCAAGAGGTCCGTTCTTGTGACCTCACCCAACGGTACTCCTTATTGTATGTCTCCCTGATTGGTAGTCTTCTTTTCTTGTTTTCGAATTCACCACCTCAGAAACCTCGTTTTCAACCCCTCTTTTTCAGCTCTGAAAACGAAACTATCAAATCAGTGATTCGACACAGGTTGAGAACGCTGGGGCACCTAACGTCGGGGGGTCCGAGGAGACAGGTACCCTAAAAGTCACGAATGGAAAGGGAACATAGAAATCTGTAGTCGAGGTTGTCGCGAGAGTGACTTCGGAATTCCCCAATAGATGATCCCAAATAAAAACCACTAATAAGTAGACAAATCTTTAGATATAGAAATTTAATGAACAACAAAGTGTTTTATTCTGGACGAACCAAATTTATTGTATGCCTCCGTTCTTATGACCTCACCCCACGGTAACGGAAGAGGTCCCCTAGAAGGGTTTGGTCCCTAGTTTAGGTCCAGAGGACGGAACGTCCGTCTAAGAAATGGCTAAGTCGGTGGTCCTTTCGGGGACGTCGGAAAACGATATTAGAAATAAATAACGGAAAAATACATCAGAAAAAAATCATAAAACTAAATAAATTTGGCACTCGTCCAAAATAAAACACTTTGTTGTTTATTCAATTTCTATATCTAAAGGTTTGTCTACTTATTACCAGTTTTTATTCGGGAATCATCTATTCGGGAATTCCGAAGTCACTCTCGTGACAACCTCGACTGCAGATTTCTGCGTTCCCTTTCCGTTCACGACTTTTCTTCTCCCGCCTACTTCCTTTACCAATTAA
Organism: Capra ibex; assembly: GCA_006410555.1. Lineage (NCBI taxonomy): Eukaryota > Metazoa > Chordata > Mammalia > Artiodactyla > Bovidae > Capra > Capra ibex. Next base: position 4,312,511 of record SJYO01054996.1, read on the forward strand.
GCCTTCGACCAAATTTACGGTCCTCACTTTAAATAAGGTACGTAGTCACAAGATTTCACTCTCCTCCTAAACAGTCGGGCGTAGTCGACCGAAGAATTAATGTAGGAACGGCTAGGTTCTGGGTACCTTCGCAGTTAGTGGGAATAGGTACTTCAGTAAGGGTCCTGTTTTTTCGGTAATATATTGATCGTAGAAAATAAATACCTCCGAGATCTCTACAGTCACCTGTTTTGTCGGTCAATTTACCCTCCTTTTTTTTTATGTTTGGTGTCGAAGAGGTTTCCGACAAAACGAATAGTAACAAAACGAATAATAAAAAACTTAGACTATCCGATAAAAACTACAGTCCATCGACGTCGGAGTCTTAGAGACTGCCGAACTTCACCTCACCACAACCGCCTCGACCCGTCGACACCGACCACGACACCCTTAGTGTCCGAGGGTCAACCCCACCACTGTTAGTTCGTCCGAGTCTGCATTACGTCCTGCTGGGACACGGCCGGAGGTCCCGGTAAATTATTGGTAGAAGGAAGAGGGATCACAGTTAGTAAAATGTTGGTTGAGGTCCTTCTCAGTCGTAGACGTTCAAGTACGACTCACCTCCCCCGACTAATTAACTTGTATAGGTAGATATATAAGGTTTATCCAGGCTATCTAAATAAAGTCCGAGACCGTAGTTAGTCAAAAACGTCGTTTGCGGCCCTCACGTCAAACTTTTCTCAAAACGAGTAAAGTGAAGTGTATCACAGGAGACCCAAGTAGACACAACAACGTTTTTGGTCTAAAAGGAAGAAAAAATAAAATACAAAAATTATTTCGTATATATAAATCTCGTCTGTCGTACCACTAACCGTGTGTATATGATAACTGTTAATGATTTCAGTTCCATCAGTTGCGCAGAAGAGGAGTGTGACCACACACAGCGCTCCCGCGGACTTTAAACTAGATTTACTCGTTTAAAGGTCATGTATTCTGGCTTAATGGATACTCAGTAGTACGAGATGTACTCGCGAGATCTGTGTAGGTAGGATGCACTGACGTGGAAACTCAGGAAAGTGGTTCCTAAGGGAAGAAAAAATTCCGAGTATAAATTATAAGGTGACACCTTTTTCTAAAAATATAATTCTTTTCCATGTTGGGTCTACGTAAACAGTATCTTCGACAATGCATGGTTTGTGTCGATGAATCATATCTTTCACGTACTCTTAATTTTCCTCTTGGCCTAGCTTGCTATGACCTACTATTGTAGTGGGAGTACCAAACTGTCTAGTTTTTCTTTTGCCACTACGTCCCTGAACTTACTTTGTCAATGGTTCGTGTGTCTGTGCATTATGTGAACTAACAGAATTTAACCTCATATTAACGAACTACCACAACACAATCAAAAACGACATGGTCCTTCACTCAGTTGGCATCCGTATGTATACCGGGGAGGGACGACCTAGAGGAAGGGTGGGGGATCCAGTAGTGTCTCGTGTCTCGACTCGAAGGACATGAAATGTCGTCGAAGGGTGACCCATAGAGAAAGTGGACACAATCGCATATGCGCAGTTGGGGGCAGAGGGTCAGCAGGGCGAGAGAGGAAGGGGACGCCGCATGTCCTGTGCCTTTGTTAGATTGACAGGTTACCGTCCACTTACCTGTTTCTTCTACTCCACGTCTATATGTTCCCTTATAATGAGTCGGTGATTTGCCTTGCTTTATCCCAGTAAGCATCTCTGTGCCTACCTGGATCTCAGACAGTATGTCCCACTTCGTTCAGTCTTCCTCCCTTTGCTTATAATTACTTATGTGCACCTTAGATCTTTTTACCATGTCTACTTGGAAAAAGGTCACGTTCTTATCTCTGCGTCTGTTTCTCTGTCCTGAACACCTATATTACATGAACCCAGCGTTTCTCAGCCTGTGCTGACTCGTTGACTTGACTTGACTTACAATTAAGATAGGTTATAATGACTTGTGGCCGAACGAGAAGATATGGTCCTTTAATTGTGTCTTATTCTGTTTGTAAAGACCAGGAGTTCCTCGACCACCGTTCGACCAACATATCCAGTCTAGACGAGACACCCCGACCGACGGAGATTCAACACTCCCTCTATTCCTTTATCTGAAACCCCACGATTACCGGTCCCACCCGATGTATTGAAAGTCCTAGAGTGTGGTTTACTTTTTGACCTCGTAGAACGAGTGTTCCGTTCCCTTTTCGAAAAGGAAGGAAGACATAAGAGAGAGATATATATGTAGTAGTACAAAAAATAAACCATAAATTGTAGTCTCTATCCCTACGAGCACTTCTTTCGCGTCTGTAGGGGTCACGGACCGGGGGGGTGACTGAGTCACACACCCCGCATAAACGATGGACACGGGTCCAGGGGCTCACGTCAACCCCCCAACCTCCTCTTTTACCGACTCTTAGAAAACCATCCCGTCCATCCCCTCCCTCCACTCGTCATGTGTGAAGTAACAGGGTAACCTGAAGTAAACATTTTGTGTTTGAGTTTCTCTTTTTATACTTCTTAAAATTGAGCTTACTGGGGTCTCGTAATTTAGGGTCCGTTCCGGGGGCAGACTCCCATATAGAGACACACTAGGGCACAGGTACTTCCGCCGAGACAAATACCACAGATATGATCGCCGTCTCCTCGTCCCCGTCCGTACCTGCAGTCCTCCAGTCTCGGTCCCGCTGCCGGCGGAGCAGTACTTTCTTCCGTTAGGTAGAGAGCCTTGACAATGGTCGGAACGTTTGACGGCTCAATCCCTGACCAGGATTGGGTCTCCAATTGTTGGGTTCCGTACACGCGATACAGACTTTTCTGTCACGATCTTTAAGGAATTGGGATAGGACTATAAAAACTGGAATGAACAAAGTAAGCCTTAACTCTGACTTCCCATCACAAAGCATCTTATCCATGGTCCTTTACACTTATGGTCGTATCATCCGAGAAGGATAAGATACAATACAAACCTTCAGTCACCGTAGTAGCGTTTACAGTTAGACTTTTCATAAAAATACCTCTATAATTATCACAATTATTCAGAAAAACTTTAGAGGATCATAGTGAACTCGAAAGATTAAGTCGGGTCAGGTTCGGAAGCAAGGACACTAAGAGTACTGAGGTCCTAAAAAGAAGTAAAAAGTAAAAAAAAAAGGATAGTGACGTAGGACTTATGGACCTTGTCTAGGACCTTGTATCAAAGTCTTGTAAACGACTTACTAACGTATTTAAAAAAGTCTTGACAATGTGTCCAAAATATTCCATTGAATATAAGGAAGGTTCATTTTAGTTTTATCTTCTCGACTACGAAATAATCAATTGAGTAAGTGTTAAAAATCTTCCCAAAGAAAGGAGAACAACAAAACATTATGTACTTATATTAAATAAAAAGTTAAACAAATTTACACCTTAACTAATCCTGAAGAACAAATAAAATCAAAACCCAACCCTACTTTTTTAATGAAAATTGTCACCTTAATACGTTTCTCCAGTTCAATCCGTAGAGTCTATGACCCAGACTTTCGGGACCGAGTTAGTCCTAACTTCAACTCTCGATCTCCAACCTTGGTCTCAGAAGAAACCCCACGACTGAGTGTCCCTTCTTGAGACCGGTAAACGGTCGGGTCGTACACCAGTCTCTATTTATACGCATTCTCTCACTCGAGACAACGATTTAGATCTCCGGACAGATGATCCTTTTCCGTTTGTTACGGTAACATTGGTCAGGTGGGTCAAACGTCCTCGAACCCCATGTTTCAGGCGGAATACCACTTTGGACGTTATGGTACGATTCCCCGAGATGACAAGCACAACACCGATTAATTCCCCGGAAAGTAGGACTCCAGTCCAGTCACGAAGACCGAGACGTGGTCACCTTGTTGCCAAGATCAAGAGAGGCGGAGGACCGGTCCTACGGTCAGCAGGGTCTACACGGGATCTCGAGAAGTACCGAGAACCTCTGGTACGTCGACTTCTACTCACTCGGACCGCACCTCAGGAACGTGGACCTTCTGTCGTGCGTACCAAGGGCGTCCCACTCCTCCCCTCCCGACGTCGCCCACGAGAGACCAGGTCCGATACAACTGTCCCCCTGTTTCCACGAGTTCTCTGACCTTTCCCCCGAAGGGACCGCCGAGTCGCCATTTCTTAGACGGACGGTCCCGTCCTCTGTATCCAAACTAGGGACCAGGTCCTCCTAGGGTGTCCGACACGTCTCTATTCGGGCACAGGGTGTTGATAATTCGGACACACGATCCTGGGTCTTTGTCGTTGAGGACTCGGGGACACGGATCTCTGCCACGAGACGTGGTTCTCTTCGGGGACGTGGCGTCGATCTCGAACGGTGTCTCTATTCGGGAACGAACGGTGTTGATCTTTTTCAAGCAGGTGTCGTTACTTCTGAGTCGTGTTCCCTTTTTCTTCTTTTTTCTATGACGTTTCTCAGGACTTCGTTCTACCAAGACTGTGGACTCACAACCTCGACCCCCATTTTGTGAACGGGAAGAGTGGAACCGATGGGTCCTTTGTGTACGTGTGAACGACACCAGTTCTTTCCGTTTCAGGTCCTCAGTGACGGACGTCTTTAAGTCCTACAGTCGTCACAGTAGCGGGTCCGACACCCGTGTCGAGATCGGAGACGACATTGCCTAGAGACACATAAAGGTATCCACAGTCCCTTATAAAATCTGGTCTACCCATCCATTCAAAGAGGAAAGACTCGTGACATCGCATTACATCAACAAATCAGCACAGACTGAGAAACGCTGGGATACCTGATATCGGGCGGTCCGAGGAGACAGATACTCTAAGAGGTCCGTTCTTATGACCTCACCCAAACGTAAGGGAAGAGGTCCCCCGGAAGGGCTGGGTCCCTAACTTGGGTCCAGAGGGTATAAAGTCCGTCTAAGAAATACCAGACTTGGTGGTCCCTTCGAGATAGATATAAAGACTCGTGATATGGGTTTTACTCTAACATAGTTCGGAGTTTACAAGACCGGGGATTTATAATTTTGACTAACAAAAGAGGAACCTAGGAATACAATCGACCCGGGCGTTTACGGTTCCACCCTAATCTGTACGTTTCATATGTATCACCCCTTTGTGGACATTTCCTATTTTCCCTTCCCCGGTCCTCCTCCGACCTCTTGGACACCTGGTATCCTTCCAGACTGAACCCCTTCCTCTCTTCCTTTCTTCTTCCCATCCCACCCTTCTCAGAAAGATGTCACAGTAATGTTCTTACCGAACCGGTCCGACTTCCCCTCAGCAACTTGGGTTTCAGTTGAACCCAACCCCGAAGGGATCACCAGGTCACCAATTCTTAAGACGGAACGTTACGTCCTCTGTACCCAAACTAAGAACCAAGTCCTTCTAGGATGTACGACACCCCTTAATTCGGTCACACGGTGTTGATAGCTTCGAACGTGTGAGATCTCGGACACGACGCGTTGTTCTCTTCAGTGGAGTTGCTCTTCGGACGTGTGTTGTCAATCTCTTATTCGGGACGTCCGGTGTTGAACTCTTTCGGACTCCCATCGTTGCTTCTGGGTCGTACCGGTTACCTATGTATTCATTTAAATTCTTTTCTTATATATAGAAATTTTTCCAGTGGTCGACATTCTCAAATTATAGACGGTCCTCACCCGTACTTCACTATAGAAGGGGACCATGAGTCCGGAACAGACCCTCGTCGACCCATCGTTCACGCCGGAGGTACCCCTGCACTACCACCTAGGTAGACCCCGGAAGCCAGTTGATGTGAGGAACACCGAACTCTAGTATTGCCGAATAAAGATGCCGACGGTGTCGCAAGTAACGACAAAGAACGTAGGACCAGAACCCGTCTCGGTAGGATGAGATTTACCGTTCAAAATCCTTGAACCTTGAACTTTTCAAGAAACGCTTCTCTATGTTAAAATCATCCACACCAAGTCCACTGGGAACTCCCAAAGGTAGAGGAGGATACGTGTGGTAACACATTAAAGGAGGAAGACTCATACCCGACCTGGAGTACTATAAGTATGTTGTTATCTTGCACCGATTTTACTACCCCACAGTGGAAACACTAAACGAATGTTCTCTGACACCCGAAATAGAACGATTGTCTGCACGAGATAGTAGGAGAGAGAACTCCCGAAACTACTGTTAGGCACCTTCTCCGGAGACACCACTCCTAGAGTCCCGATGGAAAGAGGTTGTCAGTCGCATTATGACTCTGGGAGTCGGGTCGTTGGACATTTCTTGACTAAGGACGGTTGTTGGTATACTCGTACCTACCCTTATGAAGGGGTTAGTTCGGAAGTCTACTCTCGGGTCGGGACCGGTTGTGGAACTAACATCAGAACATCAGAACGTTCTGGGACTAGTCTCCTGAGTCTATTCGACACCGGTCTGAGAACCCGATCTCTACGAGACTCTATTATTTATACACAACAAAACACGACGATTTAAAGACTATTAAATAATGTGACATCACCTAACGTTGACCTTCCCAAATCAAGTAGAAACTGGTTGTCGTAGATTTGGGACTTGAGGGACCTATACGACCCCCTTCAATAGTCTAGGGAAGGTACGATCTTCACACTCCGGGTCTGGACGAAGGTTGTTCGTGAAAATAAAATGTTGTAACCAAATTAGTAATCACTTGACTTCAACGAGTCAGTACAGGTTGAGAAACGCTGGGGTACCTGACACCGGACGTGGTCCGAAGAGACAGGTACCCTAAAAGGTCCGTTCTCATGGCCTCACCTAACGGTTAAGGAAGAGGTCTCCTAGAAGGGTTGGGTCCCTAGCTTGAGTCGAGAGGGCGAAACGTCCGTCTGCGAAATGGGAGACTCGTTGGTCCCTTCCAATCCAAATTAGTAACCGATATGTCATTCATATGTTTCGTTTATAGGAATAATAACACAACCTCAAGATCCTCGTTTACGTTTTAAGTTAGTCCTCATTTTGGACGATTCTGAGACAATTAGTCAGAACGAACCGTGGACAAGTCGATTCCTTCTTTCGGAGGAGGTGTACCGTTCACACGTCCCTTTGTCGTTTCCGTTGTAAACAGTCGTTATTTTGGTCGATCTACGGGTTTCTAGGGACTTGTTTTCTTTCTCCGAGTGTCGTACATCTGTTAAGAAACGGTACCAAAATAGGGTTCGTATGGAGACAGATCTTTTACTAAGTAGGGAAAAGACTTTAATATGTAAAGAGTCTTTTTCTATCGAAGGTCTTCTAGAGAATCTCTACTTTTGTGACGTTAAAAGTACATTGTAGGGTCTAAAAATTTCTTTAGTCATTGGGTCAAAGATTTTTATGGAACTAAGGTTGTAGTCTTGACAGTAGAGTTTTCAAAAGTAGGAATTGTCCTTATTGTACTTAAGGGTTACGGTCTAGAACCAAGATCTTTTCCACAGGTACCATCTCACACACACGTCAGTGCGGACGTGTGTTCACCTCGACCCTCACGGGATGTCACAAGGTTGTGAAGTATCGTCTTTGTAGGTGTCTTTTGGTACAAAAGAAAAGATCTCCTAAGAGACACACCAGGGTACAAAGAAAGGACGTATGACTTTTTCTGAGTCCTTACTGGCGCTAGGAGACGGCACGAACGTAGTTTACGAGAATGAATAGGTGCGTCCGAGGTACCCACGAACAGCCATACTTTAGCGAGACACTCATTCCCCGACCTAGTAACAGATGTCCAGGGTCTCACTCCGTCCCCGTCTACACCCTCAGAAATTCTTGGGGAAACTTTGAGACTTGCCCCCGTCATCCGTGACAAAGGTCTGTTCCCATGTAAGTCCGTCTGTGTGTGAAACGTTACTTGAAACTTTTGTACAAGAACCGCGGACACTTAAAGTCACACATACCTGGAGTTCCCGCCCTTTTGGGGGTTTATTTCCTTCAAGAACGGGGACGAAATCCGGGTGAAAGATCCCACCGAGAGACCCCGGGAACGCGAGAACAGTGTCTCCAGGTACTTCTGGGGTCCTTGAAGAGTGGTCCGAAATTAAACATCTGATCGAAGACTCGGTGTACTGGGGTCTGACCGGTCTGACCGTTCTCGCGTCCTCCCTCGGAAAGAACCACCGGCTCACTATCTCTTACGTGGCAAGTCACGTTCCCTGAACGTAGACTAGGGACCAGGTTCTTGATTCTAGGGTATCCGACACCCCGTCGATTTGGACACACGACGTTGGTGACTCGGACAGACACGCAGTGTTGATCTTTTTGACCCCTGACGTACTCTTAGGTCGTACGAGTTGCCTCTCTTCGGGGCGCGTCGGTTGTTGTCTTTTGTTACGTCCTCCCACCCGGGGCCCAAAAGGGTCTATGGTGGGGGAGGGGGGCGGGAGGGACCGACGGACGGGCGGTCGAAAGATTAAGTGAATAATACGTCTAGCCGGATCTCTCTCTCTTACGAGGTTATAGATAAAGCACTAAGTAATACAACAAGTTAAATTATATTGAGAGGTAGTGACATTTAATTATTTAACTGTAGTACTGACGGGTCTAATGGATGACACTCGGTCTAACTAAAAATTTTAGAAATTTTTAATTATCTGAAGTATGAAACCTTGTGTAAACCTAAATGTATTTTCAAATACATGTAAATCTAAATGTATTTTTAGTACGTCTCAAAGGTGTAGGAGGAAGAGAGGAAACACTGAGACACTCATTGTAGAACGTAATCACGCGTACAAACAACGTCAATTACTTAGTTATAACTATACGTCAATAATCAATTACGGGTATCGACCGGAACTCCGAGTAAAAAGTACAACGTGTCACCCTATCCGAAACTGTTTCCACAACACAGTACACAGGTGACTATGTCATAGTACGACCACCAAGAAAGACGAAATGGGGGCTTATGGGAGACGAAGGGGGTTGAGGACCGCAGAAAACTAGAAAAATAGCAGAAATATCAAAACGGGCAAGGTCTCACAATATATCGACCTTAGTATTCTATACAGCGAAAAGGGTCTGACGGAAGGAAACGATTCTTTACACACAAATTCGAAGAAAGTGGGGAGAGACACTGATCAATCACGTAAAGAAGAATGAAGACTCACTATAAGGTGACAGACCTACCTGGTGGCAATTAAATAGGTGGTTGGAGTATTTTCCTGTAAAAACAACGAAGGTCAAAACCGCTAGTACTTATTATGCCGATATCTGTAGGTGTCCAGCCAAAACACACCCCATTCAAAAGTAGAGGAAACCCAGTTACCCCACCAACAGGTTAAAACGCAATGGTCGTCGCTACTTACTCTCGACGACAGTGAGGCGTAGGAGTGGCTGGGCAACAACGGGTAGGTAGCAACTAAGGGCAGGTTAGGTCAGAAACGTACTGCCAACGTTTTACCACCAAAAAGTTAGGCCGAAGGGAGGTACCGATGGTCGACCGAGAGTCGTAACAGGACACTCACTCTCCGGAAGGTGAACAGAATAGACAGAGAGAGTAACATCAACTAAATATCATAAAAGAGTCAAAGTCCACAGGTTGTATCCCTAAGTTTTGAAAATATCCAAAATGAGGGTAAATTTTAATAATATTTTGTAACCGGTACAAGGTGCACCACACGTTATATAGGAGCATCAAATAAATAAGATGCGTGTCTTCAAACATGGAGAATCGGGGGTACGGATAGCGCGGGGACGGGTGAAGGGCGAGGGGTGGCGATTGCCGACCGAACAAGAGACACAGACACCCAGACGAAGAAAGGACAATATAAGTGACCAAACGACATCAAAAATTAAGGTGTGTATTCGCTATAGTATGTCATAAACGAAAAATAAACCAGACTAAATAAAGTGATTCGTATTATGGGAGGTCCAGGTACGTTCAACAACGTTTTCGATTAAAAAATACAAAAAATACCGACTCATTATTATAAGATAATATATTATATTGTAAATAAATAGTGTAGGAGAAATGGATAAGTAACTACCCGTAAAAACAACGAAGGTTTAGAAGAGATACCATTTATTACGAAGACACTGATAACCCCGCGTAGATAGAAAAGTTTAATCGCAAAAATAAAAGAAGTCTATAGATGGATCCTCACCTTAACGATCTAGTATCCCATCAAGATGAAAATCTAAAAATTCCTTGAAGGTATGATAAAAGGTGTCACCGACTTGGTTAAATGTTAAGGTAGTTGTCACATGTTCCCAAGGTACATCATTCAGAATTTTGGTCCTTCATAATAAGGAGGTTGAAACAAGGAAAAGTTTCAACAAAGCCTATAAGATCCAGGAAAGGTAAAGGTGATCTTATAATCTTATTCAAACCGTTAAAAACGATTTTTAGTAGGGTCCGAAATCTAACCCTAACGTGACTTTGATATCTGATTGATCTCTCTACTTCGCAGTAAGAAAAGTATAGATTAGCTCCCATGTAAGGTAGTTGTGTCGAATAATAACTACTACAATTGGAACTAGTGGACGAATTCCATCACAACCCAAAGAGGAAACAGTTTACTGAGAAAAGGGGAAAATTATGACACGAGAGGTCTTCCTTTAGTGGTACGTTCCGGGTATGAATTCCTTACTTCCTAATACAAGGGAAGGATGAGGGACGAAACTTTTATAAAGGTATTAATAAACTTTAAGGAGGGGTACCCTCTAAACAGAGAAGAAGGGGGAATAAATGAATGTCTTAACAAATAAATATGTTATACCTGAGTTCCTATAAATAAAATATGAACTCAATATATTGGGTTATGCTAATATTTATGATGATATAAAATAGCAAATAAAATAAATGTTAACGAAGAACCGTCCTTTCGATACTGTTTGGATCTTTCACATAACTTTTCGTCTCTGTGTGAGACGACTGTTTGTAAACATATCAGTTCCGATACCAGAAGGGTTACCAGTGTATACGAACACTCTTGACCTAGTATTTCTTTCGTCTCACGGTCTCTTAACTACGGAAGTTTGACTCCACGACCTCTTCTGAGAGCTCTCAGGGAACCTGTCATTCCTCTAGTTTGATCAGTTAGAATTTCCTTTAGTTGTGACTTATGAGTGACCTTCCTGACTACGACTTCGACTTCGAGGTCATAAAACCAATGAACTACGCTTGTCGACTGAGTGACCTTTTTAGGTGCCACGACCCTTTCTAACTCCCGTCTTCCTCTTCTACCACAGTCTCCCACTCGACCGACCTACCGTGGTGTTACGTTACCTGTACTTGAACCCGTTTGAAGTCCTCTACCACTCCCTGTTCCTCCGGACTACACAATGTCAGGGACCCCAACGTTTCTCAACCTGTACTGACCTACTGATTTCTTGTTGTTATAAAATAACGAGTCAAAAAAGGTTTGAACCAGTGTCCCTTGGGAAAGTCAACCAGGGATACGAAGAAACTATATGGGTTTTGTAACGTAAGGGGGGGGGGGTGTAAGAAATAATGAAAGACCGTTATATTCTACAAAGTCTAAACAAAACACATCAAGGACGAAGTCACGATCTTAGTCGGTACAGAGGTTCTTCGTAAACAAGGAAAATAACCTCTGACCATAATCTGTGGTTCTAAACCCTTTATTGAAGGATGACTTCTCAGTACGAAGATCCGAGAGAGTCGACTATCTTGTCCCTTTATGTTCGTACACGGAGAAAAAAAGTATCGACGTAACATAAGGTAACATACATGTACGGTCTCAAACGACTCTGTTAAAGGATCGTACCCTCAAAACCATCACAGGCTGTAGAATGTTAATATTCGGTACGACGTTAGTTGTTGGAACATGTAAACATTAAACATAAAAATATAACAACCTCCATTTAATCCTATTTATCCGAAGGGACCACCGAGTCTACCATTTCTTAGACGGATTTTAAGTCCTTTGGATCCAAGTCAGGGACTCGACCCTTCTAGGGGAACCTCTTCCTTGACCGTTGGGTAAGGTCATAAGAGCGGACCTCTTAGGGTACCTGTCTCCTCGAACCGTCTGATGTCAGGTACTTCAGTGTTTCTTCAACCTATGTTGACTCGCTGATTGTAAAAGTCAAAGGATTATAGAAATCCTATTAATTGATCCCTAACGACCCAAATTCCCGTTTACTTTTCCATCTCCAAAACCTATAACGGTTTAAGGAAAAGTAATCACAGTGCGGTGCAAATGTAAGGGTAGTCGTCACATACTCTCATAGACAAAAGGTGTTGGAACGGTTGTCTCACGTAACAGTTTGAACCCTTAAAAACGGTTGGGCTGTCCACTCTTCACCCATATCGTCGGTGAGTCAAGGGTACCTCCTTACATCCGAAAGATTTGATTGTTCGACCTTTGTTACTCGATTTTGTCTTCTTAGGTTTTCGATCCCCTACCCCGTCCTTTTACGGAGGGTACCCGAGGCGAGAAGATCTTACAAGTCTTATTCCGTATTTATCTAGTAGAGTAAAACGTTCATGTGTTTCCTTTTGTTTCTAAAAACTTGTCACTGAGTGTCGGGGTTTCTTTGGGACGAAAAATCATTTGCGTAACGTTAGTGCGCCGTCGAACACCATCGTTCAAGAGACACCGACGGACGTTGTTTTTGGGCTGCAGGAGGTCCTACGAAATGAACACGCCGACAAGGGACCCCACCGTGACCATGGCACCGGTGGGTCTCCAAAACAAAACATTGAAGAGACCGAAGGTCCAATACCATGTCACTGGACCTTTAAGTCATGAGTGACCGGTTGTGTATAGGAACGGTACTAGGCCCTAAAAATTGTACTTCGTTTCTTAGGTCTCTGTGGTCCTCCTTCAAAAGGTCCTTTTATAGGTAACATGGTTTTAATACTTTCTTTGCAGTGAAACTAATCGACAGTCAACAGTGTTCCTCTTCTACGATATTTTATTACAGGTAGTGACCGTAAGTCGTAACCAAATGAAAAAGTGACATGAGTGTCAGAGTAGGTTCCTGGGGGGAGGGGTTGGAAATCACTCCGTCCCCTCATGTCGTCCGTGAAAGAGGGGCGATATACCTACTCCTTTCTCAACCCTGTCTGCCCCATTGGGTCTATTGAGTCAACCACTTTCTCGGCCCCTCCGTGAGGTAGGTGGTCCGTTATGGTGAGTCCTCTACCTGAAATCAATATCTTCCTTTTGTTACCAGTCTTTACCAGAACAGAGTCACTCTACAGAGTGAGTCGTGGAGTCACTCTACGATACTGTAGAGAAACCCAGAGTCGGATAACAAGTTTTTCCCTTTTCCATATCTAAGACTCGAAGACAGCTTACCTCCGGGAACGAATGGATATGTCTTCTTACCTCACTAAGAATGGAATGACATGATGTGACCTGATGAGTAAGTGAGTACTTACAACTATCAGTTTAACCTGACGTTCAGTTACCGTACGTACACCTCTGGGTACACCCTACCACACTTCTACATCAAGGTAGTGCGGATCCTCGTACTCTATTTGACGGATACGTGAACCACGGTGTAGGAGGTTTAAGACGCAACTGTCTGTGTATCAATAAGTTTAGTATTCGTTTTGAGGTTCTCGAATAAAGAGTCAAGAGGTCAAATGGAGGGACCCCAATGTACAGGGATGATTCTCTAAAAGTAAAGGTTCGACTCAAAACGTTAAAAACCAAATTATAACAAATTAAGTTATTAATTAAAGAGTGAGAAAGACTTCCTTTTAGTTCGACGACACATGGAAATTTTCAACTGTCATAAACTGATACTTTCGTCTTACCTAATAACTTCTAGAGACCCCACTTTACCCCGAAGGGTCGTACGTACGTACGATTCAGTGAAGTCAGTACAGGTTGAGAAACACTGGGGTCCCTGAGATCGGGAGGTCCGAGGAGACAGGAACCCTAAGAGGTCCGTTCTTATGACCTCACCCAACGGTACAGGAGGAGGTCCCCTAGAAGGGCTAGGCCCCTGACTTGGGAACAGCGAATACAGAGGACGTAACCGTCCACCGAATCACCATTTCTCAAGTGGATGTCACATCCTCTGCGCCCAAACTAAGGACCCGACCCTTCTAGGAGACACCTTCCTTTACCATTGCATGAGGTCAGAAGAACGGACCCTTTAGGGTTCCTGTCTCCTCGGACCACCCGATGTCAGATACCCCAGTGTTTCTCAACCTGTGTTGACTTCGCTGACTCGTGTGTGTCCGACCCCAGTTTGTTTGTAGTCGAATTAACCCTCTCACTCCGTGACACGCTCTTCGGGTCCTAACTTCTCCGGGAGGTCCGTGACCCCAGTTTGTTTGTAGTCGAATTAACCCTCTCACTCCGTGACGCACTCTTCGGGTCCTAACTTCTCCGGGAGGCGACGGGAGATCTTGCTTTAAGGTGACCAACGTCCTTGGTGGTAAGGCAAGTGATCCAGAATTGGCCTCAGAAGACATTTACGGCAACCTTCCGAGTCCACCGATAAGTCACCCACACAGGTGACTCGTTAGTGGTCTTAACTTAAGTATAAACACTCTTGTCCTTCCGACCTCGGGAAGGTCCGCCTTGTACACTTTGATTTACATAACTTCATTACTTCCAGAACTTTCGGGTCCGTCTTACCTACATACTTTTCCACCGTTATTCTGACTTATGTAGTGTTCCTCATTACTCTAAGACTCTCGTCCGTTTGGCCGCACATATCAAGGAGAGTGACCAATTCCCGTCTCCTCTTTGACATGGTAAATATTTTACTATGAAACTAAAAAGAGTTTCAGAAGACAGGTGAATTTCATTTACCTTTCACTTCATCCTCCTACCTCTTTTATCCCATTTTTACTTTTTTTTTTATCTCAACTTTAAAATTTCATTAAAATCGATCAATTTTCTTTCGGGAGAAAAGAGTTAAATATTTTCGTCTTCTCATCTACCTGTATTGATTACCACTATTTATATTTAGACGATTCACTTTTATACAATTACAACCCTTATATAAATCGGTTCTCTTCTTTTTTTTCGACTTTTGTATCTTTAGTGGAATTTTTATCATTGTCTCTTCACCTTTACTCCTTTTTATTGGTCTTCCCAATGACGTTGGGAAGTCACTGAAGACTCATCCACTCTTTAAAATCATGGTTCGTAAAACATTGTTCTGCAATTTTATTACGAAAATAAAGGGAGAAATCTAGTTCATATACTTACATCCAAAGGATGGTATTATTTCGCATCGTTAAAGGGAGGTCACCAAGACCTGGTCTTTGGAGTTACTTCGATTACCTCAGGAACTAACGGTCATGCAGACCTCCTCTCTCTCACGGTATCGTTGGACCGTAGCAGCGATGTTACCCGTGAACGAGGAAAACCGCCTTCGATTTCCGACCGCGGAGGTAGACACTACGTCTCTTTCCGAGTTTCCCTTTCCTCGAAGATAATACACTCACGGATGATACACGGTGAGTGATACGGACGGTCTGTGAAACCGGTGTCATACAGTAAATTAGGAGGGGACACGGGATTCCCTGGTACCAGTAATGGATGTAAACCTTCTCCACCTTGAATCCTAAGTCTCTCTAATCAAACGGATACCTATATGTTAATCTTCCAGAAGGGACCACCGAGTCTACCATTTCTTAGGTGCACGTTACGTCCTGTGTACCCAAGTCAGGGACCCAGCCCTTCTAGGGTACCTCTTCCCCTACCGTTGGGTGAGGTCATAGGATCGGACCCTTTAGGGTACCTCTCTCCTCGGACCACTTGACGTCAGGTACCCCATCGTTTCTCAACTTGTCCTGATTCATTGATTTCTTTCTTTCACTTCAGCGAGTCAGTACAGACTGAGATGCTGGGGTACCTGACATTGGATGGTTCGAGGAGACAGGTACCCTAAAAGGTCCGTTCTCATGACCTCACCCAACGGTAAAACAAGAGGTTTCTTTCACTTTCAACGAGTCAGTACAGGCTGAGGAACCCTGGGGTGGCTGATATGTCAGGTACCTTAAGAGGTCCGGTCTTATGACCACACTCGTCGGAAAGGGAAGATGTCCCATAGAAGGGTTGGGTCCCTAACTTGGGTCCAGAGGACACAACGTCTACCTAAGAAATGGCCGACTCGGTGTTCCCTTACAGTTCACTGATTTGTAAGCACGTTAATCTTTCATCTCGTTGGCCACAAACTTCCGAACACCATCTTTTGCTGTGGTATAAACGATCCCCGACTCGACGCAAAACGAAGGAGGTGGGAGCGTATAAGTATACAACTTCAAGATTCCTGGGAGTCCCGAAGTTTAACACTGGCATAAACCTCTATCCCAGAAAGACCACGATTAATTGAACTAACCACAGAAATCTTCTTCTCCCTTAGACCTGTGTGTCTCTCTGTGATCCCTACGTGTGGGTGCCTCCTTCCCGGTGCACTCCTGTGTCTTTCTAACACCGGTGGACGTTCGGTTCCTCTCTCCGGAGTCTTCTTTGGTTGGGACGACCGTGGACCCAGTCCTGAGTTCGGAGTCTTGACAAGTCAATGCAATACCAAAACTCTGAGTCTCATACAAGAACGGATCAACAACAACAAGTCAGCGAGTCAACACAGGATTAGAAACACTGGGGTACCTGACGTCGTGCGGTCCGGAGGGACAGGTAGTGGTTGAGGGCCTCAAACGAGTTTGAGTACAGGTAACTCAGTCACTACGGTAGGTTGGTAGAGTAGGAGACAGCAGGGGAAGAGGAGAACGGAAGCTAGAAAGGGTCGTAGTCCCAGAAAAGGTTACTCAGCCGAGAAACGTAGTCCATCGGTTTCATAACCTCGAAGTCGAAGTCGTAGTCAGGAAGGTTGTTTATAAGTCCTAACTAAAGGAAATCCTAACTGACCAAACTAGCGGAACGATAGGTTCCCTGAGAGTTCCCAGAAGAGGTTGTGGTGTCAACTTTTTGTAGTTAAGAATTCGCGAGTCGAAAGAAATACTAGGTTGAGAGTAGAGACATGTACTGATGACCTTTTTGGTGTCGAAACAGATATACCTGGAAACAACCGTTTTATTACACAGACGAAAAATTATACGATAGATCCAACCAGTATCAAAAAGAAGGTTCCTTTATCACAGAAAATTAAAGTACCGAAGTCAGTGGTAGACGTCACTAAAACCTCGGGGGGTTTTATTTCAGACAGTGACAAAGGTAACAAAGGGGTAGATAAACGGTACTTCACTACCCGGATCTACGTCTTATAAACATTACAATTTAACTTTATTTTATGTACCTAAGGTGTCTCATTTTGTTTAGTTGGTCCTGAGCGTTTGTACAAAAACAGTATTACGATAATCATAGACCTGTGTCTCTACTAGTTCCCCTTCTCTGACGTCCCAGAACTAGAACTCTCCGACCCCATCTCTACCCTCCTAAAAGATACCCTTAGTCGGACGAACACACTCTCGTCGTGGGTGGTGCGGAAGGACGGTTGCCCAACCTCGGTCTTATTTGTGTGGACGGGACGGACGAAAAGACGTACCTCCCTGGGATCTGGGGCTTCTCGTACCTCGACACTCTTTGGGTCCGTTAGGACCGTCGAGAGAGAGGAACAGTAGTCACTTCTCCCGTCTCAGACGAGTCTCCCTCACTCCCACCCACCACAGGTGTGTACGCTTACAGTAGTAACCTCCAATCGAAGACAAAGAAAAAAAAAAAAATTTGATTTATCTTGTACTAACTTATTTATCTTAAATTAATTTTAATTAAAAAGATTTATCTTTTTATTCTAAATTGATGTATTTACACTCAGTGAAAATTTAAGAGATATGGTAGTGTGTTAATTTACCGTTTAGTCTTCGACTCCTAATTATCGACAGTTTAGATACTGTTACCCGAGTTTATTATCAATGTTTATTATAATACTTCTGTGCTCTCTTTTTCGGTTGTGGAGTCATCTTTACCAATCGAAGACAAACCTTCGTATTGTCATGCTAGGGTCTTATGTCTTCTTAATACGGAAATTACTTAAAATCCAGAGTCAAACATGATTCTGACACATGGGACTGAATTCTACTGAATTTTACTCTAATTCACTCTGACACACCTCGGGGTCTCAGGGTGTTCTTTACACGTGGCTGCTGCGACTAACTACGACCATCCTAAGTCGATGTGCTGGACGGTCTAGACAAAGGGACGGAGCGTCGCCCCTTAGTCTACTCTCAGACAATAGGGTTTCCGTATCCGCACCCTATGCCAAAGTTATTGTCACCAACCGACGTTCCTCGGTAGGATTTCGTAGCGAAATGAATAATTCGTTTACCTTTAACTAATAAATGACACTGAGTGACACCAAACAAGACCCCTAAGTCGCCCCTCGTTCAGTCGTTTCCCTCTGTCATTGTGCCCTACACTTCCTTTACAAACATTAACACTTTAGACGAACATCGTAGTACTCTTGTGTCTTAAGGAAAAGCCCTCTTTTGACAAGAAACAAATCCGCCTTTTGGTGTTACCGGTACATTCCACTACCAGGGAAACGGTTCGGAGTGACCCTCTCCAAATCTGCCTCTTCCCACTTTTCGTAGACGTAAACCCCTCTGACCCCAAGTGTCCGTCCTCCTCACTGAGGTCCTACCTCTCTTCTCCTCCTTGGTCGCTCCCCTCCAACGGGGTCCTCGTCGTCCTGGACCAGACCAACTTCTTCCGTACCAGACCTCCCTACGTCCCTACACGGTAGGGCGGACTTCCGAAGGACGACCAGAGCTTGAAGAGATCGCGACCTCAGAACGTGACCACCACGGGACACCCCCTGACCCCCCTCCACCACCTCTCAGTGTCTTACTGGCCAGTGTCACTGGTTACTCCTGGTAAATCTACCTGAGTCCACCGTACACCCTCAGAGGACGACTCGGGTCTATAGAAGTGTACCCACTGGGAGGTGCCCCAGGGAGTCCTTTCCGACTCAGAGCTCGGTAAAACCCAGAAGATCCTCCCGTGTCTAGGACAGAGTTGGGCCTCTCCTCCTCAAAGACTCTGTAATTTCGGTGGTGAACCGACCGGACGTCCCTGTACTACTGGTAACCGTTTCTCTACGGCACGACCCTTGCGTACCTGCTCTTTCGCCCCTGGCCCCTACAACCGTCCCCCACCTCTCGTCCTACGTCTCCCGCGCCCCTTCCAGTCCCTTACTTTCCACGCCCACAGGTCACTCCCCGTTCTTCCTAGCCTGTGAGACCCTACCTCCCACCCGATTCCGTCTCACCCGCCCACAGCCCCCCGAGGTCCCTCGAACCCTTCGGCGTCTCTCTCCTTAACCGACCGTCAGAGGACAGGGCGTCGCCTCTACCCCTTCCTTCGGAGGTACCCGGGGGACCGGGGCGTGGACGTCGGGAGGAGACGAGATTCCAGCTGGACACACCAAGTGTGAGATGTGACACAGGGGGAAAGTGGTCTCCGGGGTCCCCTGTGGGGGGTTGTCGGGGTCTCACGTCCCGAGCCACGACCCCCTCCAGGATCGACGAAGAGGGCTGGTGGTCGCCGAACGACAGTCCTGACTACAAGGGACCCTACCCGTGGTTATTTGGTCTTCGGCCTATAATCGCAAGAGGAAAGGGGCTCGGTCCACCCACGACCCGACTGGGAGGGGTGTCGAGCAGTCCATGTACCGGGTAGAATGTCACTCCTTCTCCTCCGGTCCCGTCGCTCCTTTGAACGGTCGCCAGTCCCTTCCCCAGTCTCGTCTCGCGTCGGTCCAGCCCTCTGGCGCCCCGGGGTGGCACACACGCGGAGAGGAGAGGAAGCGGACGGAGACACGGGTGGGAGGCGGAGACATGACCGTAGAGAGATCAGCGGGGGCTTCGAGGACGGGCAACCACAGAGTCAAAGGAACCAGACCGCAGAGGAGGGTCGAGAAATCCCTACCACTTGAGAGGGGGTCCATTTTACCCAGAAAAACAGGGTACGAGACGTCGGGAAACCGACCGCCCCCGCCTCTGTCCATGTGAACTTACTTGAGTCAGGTGTCCTCTCTCGGTCCTCCCTTTGGGTACTACCCCACCTCGACGGGCCCGACCCCGTCCCGGCCAGAACTCTGGTCCGTCACCAAGATCCTCTCTGGAGGACTCTCTCCCCCTGCGTCGGAGTGGGTAGGAGTCGGGTCGTTCCACCCCGGGTCTCGAGACGGACGGACGGAGTCAAATCAAGTCAGCTGGTCAGCACAGGCTGAGGAACGCTGGGGTACCTCACGTCGTGCGGTCGGGAGGGACAGGTAGTAGTTGAGGGCCTCAAATGAGTTTGAGTACAAGTAACTCAGTCACTACGGTAGGTTGGTTGAGTAGGAGACAACAGGGGAAGAGGGGGGGCGAAGTTAGAAAGGGTCGTAGCCCCAGATAAGTTTACTCAGTCAAGAAACGTAGTCCACCGGTTTCATAACCTCAAAGTCGAAGTTGTAGTCAGGAAGGCTACTTGTGGGTCCTGACTAGAGGAAATCCTATCTGACCAACCTAGAGGAACGTCAGGTTCCCTGAGAGTTCTCAGAAGAGGTTGTGTTGTCAAGTTTTCGTAGTTAAGAAGCCGAGAGTCGAAAGAAATCTCAGGTTGAGAGTGTAGGTATGCACTGATGACCTTTTCGGTATCGGAACTACTCTGTCTGGAAACAACTGTTTCATTAAAGAGACGAAAAATTATACGACAGGTCCAACCAGTATTGAAAAGAAGGTTCCTCGTCCGCAGAAAAGTAAAGTACCGACGTCAGTAACTGACGGACCGGGGCGGGACACTCGAGGTCGGTCACGGAGGGGAACCGGTTTGCGTGTCCGGACGCCTCCGGGTCGGGTGTGAAGGGCGGTCCGGGGGGGAGGAAGGGCCTCGTGTCCCGTGCCACTGACACCTCCGACGGGAACGTACGGACTCTCGTGGTCGAAGTTCCTTTGTCGTAGTTAGGTTAATCAAATGTCGAAATTAATGCAAGGCTTCAATTAGTACGTAAAGTAAGATTACACGATGTCGAAGAATTAGTACCGGATTACTTGTAATATTTAACTTATGAGACAGACATTTGCATTCCTAAAGTCGCGGGATAAGATAGGGACTAGCGAGGAGGACTTCAGAGGAGGAGGGTGTCGTACGTTGAGAGGTTCAGAAGTTCACAAGGTCAAAGTTCGCAAGGCCACCACCACCACTGCGATTAAATTAAGTCACACAAATGGACAGAATGGGTCAGATAGGTTGTCTTTACGTTACACTCGGAGTTTACCCCGGGTGCGTACATTAGATTAGAAAGAACCTTCGGCGTAATTTCGACAATATTGGAACATACGAAAACCTCAGGACCGAGACAGTAGAGACACGACACACTAGGACCCTTTTAGTGAATTGGAGAGACTCAAAACCATAGGATCAGACATTTCATGTGTTTTGTATGGATGAGGAATGCCCAAAACACTACAAATTGGTTCGGTGACATAGATCTTACGGTGGAGTTTCACACTTGAGTCGTTCCCCATCGATAAGATCTAACAACTCTTCGTCTGCTTCTTATCTTCTCCTTTACCCATCTAATCTGGGTGACGAACGTAGAGGGTTCGTCGTGCCTAGGAGGTCCAGTTTTGTTGCTACATCGCGGTCACCATTTCTTGAGCGGACAGCTAAGTCCTCTGCGTTCTTTGCACCCAAACTAGGAACCCCGACCTTCTCGGGGACCTCTTTCTTTTACGTTGGGTGAGGTCATAAGACCAGACCTCTTAGGGTACCTGTCTCCTCGGACCACCCGATGACACGTACCCCAACGTTTCTCAGCCTGTACTGACTCACTCGTGTGTGTGTGTCACCGGTTACGTTTACTCTTTTTCAGAAGACAAATTTTTACTCCCCCGGTGAAGGGACCGCTAGGTCACCAGTTCTTAGGGGGACGGTTAGGGACCGGGTCCTTCTCAGGCGTACAACGTCTCTTTGGCGTTCGGGTACACGGAATTGATGACTTCGGGGCCACGGGTTCTCGGGTACGAGGTGTTGTTCTCTTCGGACGCGTGCCGTCGTTTCCCGTCGGGGATGAGGTCCGTTGATGTCTTTCGGGTGCTTTGTAGTCTCTGGGTCACGCGGTTTTTATTTTATTTATGTATATTAAATTTTTGTTATCCTAGCAAACTCCCTCGATCAAGAGCCGAGACTATCTGTCGGGCAGAGTACTGTCGAGACCCACCACCTCCGTCCCCCACAATCTTTATCCTCGACTCAAAACTCTACGACCTAGACTCCCGAGAGTAGAGTCTCTGTGTTCGGATCTCCTACAGTGTCGTCTTCGGCCCTCTCTTTCAACGTCCTTCGTTCTCCGTCTCTCCTCGTCCCACCTGGGGACAGACGAGGGGCCCTTTGGGCGACGGAAAGGGTCGGTGGGACTGACGTTACCTCTCAGTCCCATAACTAAGAGAAAAGGTTAGTGAACACATCTAATACGGTAAAAAAAAGAACACACGAGTCAGAACAGGGTGAGAAACGCTGGGGTACCTGACGTCGGGTGGTCCGAGGAGACAGGTACCCTTAAGGCTCCGTTTTCTTATGACCTCACCCAACGGTAAAGGAAGAGGCCCCCTAGAAGGGTTGGGTCCCTACATTGGGTGTAAAGAACGTAACCATCAGTCTCGGAAATGTTGACTCTGTGGTTCCTTCGGTATACGGACAAATTTTTACTTTCCTGGTAGTGGGGACCCCTCACTTTTAGTCAGTAGTGCATGTTCCTCTTTAGACGAAGTGTACTAAAATTACTGTCTCCATTTCTTTAGCAAACAGGAGAACGAGAAGTTTTATTTTCGTCTGTACGCTGAACCAACCTTTTGCACTGGGGGCCACTTGATTTAAGACGTCGGGATACAATATTTGTCCACTTCTTCTCTTCGTCCTGACACCCCTTTTCTCCCTTTTATATTTTTATACTTCTCTTTCTTAGTACTTCTGGTAGATTAGGTCATTCAGGGTCAAACAGGTCGGAAGTCCACGCTTATTTCTACGACAACAAAAATTGGGTTCGCCATCTTTAAGTGTACTTTGACTGAACTCATTTCTTCGTATATAATAGTGTAATTAATTAATTAATTTCGTATCAACGAAATGCTCCAAGACAATCAAAGGTGACGGAGTCCAAAGACATACACATAAGTAGAAGGAACACCAAATAATGTCCTATAACTTATACCAAGACACACGACATGTCATCCTGGAACAAACAGAGAAACCATAAATCTTCAGACCCAAGGGACTGCCGAGTCAGACGTACCCATGGTTTCCTCTTCACCCCCATATTTAATCCTTTACGTAAGAAAAATTACGCAGGTGACCGTCAGACTCCCAATTCACTGACGTCCGTGTCGCCTCAGTCTCCGAGTTGGGACGACTCCCGACCGACCTGAGGAGAGAGGGAGAGGGTCCAGAACCGAGATGGAAGGGGCCACTACCGTAGTGACGTACCGTCCTCCACCGACTATCAGTGAGCTCCGAGTGTCACAGGAACGGAATGACCCGTCTGTTTCGCCCCCACCGTGAGGAAGGACCCCGGGTAGAGACACGGGACCTCCTGAGACGGGGACAAACGAGAGGAAAAGCGGGGTAGCTGACTACTGACCTCATCGTCCCCTCGGCCCTCAGGAGTCTACTCGGGGACACCCGTCTGTGGGTAGAGGTCCGACGTTTAGCTACAGGTACCTTTGCACACCAACTTGATTCCCTCCTCCTCCCCGACGGCGCCCTTCTCTCTCTTCCTCACCCGCCCCGAAGAAAGGGGCGGGTGTAGTGACTCCGGGGCGGGGGTTTGGGAATCCCAGGGGTCTCGAGTCAAGCTTTTGGTAGGGTGTTGGGAGGGAAGATTGAGAAAGGGGTTGTTCAAAACGTTAGTTCTCTGAGTCTGGTTTCTCCTCCTAGTTTTATATCGGTTAGTAATAAACGCCTGAACGGATGAATACTCGCAGATAAACTTTGGGGGTTTAGTTATGAGCCCCACGAAAACGCTAATAACCGTCTGAAGGAGTCTCGGAACTTTCTACCCAGTGGGTTGGTGGAGGAAGGGTCGCCGAGATGGAGGAACAGAGGGGGGAGTGTGAAGTCACGGTGTGACAAGGGTAAACCCCCGAAAAAGAGCCACTAAAACGACAAATTTCCTTTTGCGTCCCGACTTTACAATAGACCACAGGAGTCGAGTTCTTCCGACTCGACCGGGTGTACCTCTTTTGTGCTCACAATCCATTTTCGAAACAAGACCAGACTCAATATCTCGACAACCGACACTCAAATTACTATTACTTAGTTGCTACATGATTTCTACAGAACGTGTGTGTACTTTGTTCCAACTGGTCTCCTCACACCCTTCGGTTGGAACATAATAGGGATGTTCGTCACCCAGCCACAGTGACCAACCCACAGCGCCCACTACAATGTCCGGTAGTGGTAGGGAGATGCGCCGGCCTCCCGGGGGCTCCTTCGACCGGGTGGTGAGACGGTGAGGCGGCGAGGTGGTATCCGTTCCTCCCCCGTCTCTACGTCACCCCTCTGTCGGTCCCTTTACCACTACCCCCCTATGTGCTCTTCCCGGTTTTCCTTTAACTCGGTCTTTGCTCCACTTATAGACATCCAAATCCCGAGCGGTGCCGACGGGGCCCGCAGAGCGTGACCTGTTACCACGAAACTTGGATTCGCATCCCAAGTGCATACTCTACTCTGAAAGTAGTCGGGGTCTATGACGTCGACTCGAAACAGACTTTCACATGTTTTGGGTCGGTGTGGAAGTTGTCTCGAAATACTTTTTGGGAGGTACGATGTGTCTACAAGAATCGTCCACTTTGGAGACCACCCTTTATTTCTCCACCGAATTCTTTATTACCTTCACTCTTTGTCGTTTACACTTTGTATTGTAAATTGAGTTGTACATGAACCAAAGACGGAAAAGTTTTCTTTAAGGATCAGAAAAATTGTGATTCTCGTTCTTTAAAAAGACACACTAAAACTCCAAACGTAATTACGAATAGAAGGTCCCTCTCCCCACAGTCATTTGACTCGCTTGGTCCTCATAGATCTTCGACACAAACAATGTTCCGAACTACACTTTTTGACGAGAATCATTGAAGGTCAGCATTTAATGTACACAGTGTCCTCCCACTTAAATGAGTGGTCCGACGCCGTACTGATTTAGTACCTGAAGTGGAAGAGACTAAGACAGTGCAAATTGGGTGGTTACGTAGTTTGGAACGTCCTTTTAGAGGAGGAACACTTTCAATAAAACAACTCATTTATTCACTCATTATGGTTGTCTAATTATGGTTTTATATTAAATGTGAAAGTTCCGTGAAAAGAAAGTGTGTATAAAGTAGACTAAAAGACGAGAAACTTTGAGACTAAGGTTTCAAACCTAAAATCATAGAATCTTTCACAGGAAAGAACTGGGGTTCTTTTTAACCCACGAAAGTAAAAATTTGAAGTGTTACATAAAAAATCTCTATTTTAAAGTGAGTAAAGTCAAAGAGTTCCTTAAGACTTTCTAGACTTATACACACTTACTTTTTAATTCTGAAAACTTTCCATAGTATGTTGGAATCATAAAAGACCATTAACGTACACGAACGTTAAGGGAAAACATATGTGTCTGACACCAACAACCCCAACAGGAGCCATTAAAGCGTGGACGGGGGTACCTTCTACGGAAACCTAAAATAGACCTTTATCGGAGACAACGACAACGAAAAGTCAACGAGTCACCACAGACTGAGAAACGTTGGGGTGCCTGACGTCGTGTGGTCCGAAGGGACAGGAAGTGATAGAGGGTCTCAAACGAGTCCAATTACGGGTAACTCAACCACTATGATCGAGAGAGTAGGAGACGGTGGGAGCAGAGGAAAACGGAAGTTAGAAAAGGTCGTTGTCCTAATTAGGATCTCCTTTAGTTGAGACTTATAACCTCCCTTACTACGACTTCGACTTCGAGGTCATGAAACCGGTGGACTCCGTTTCTCGACTGAGTGACCTTTTCTGGGACTATGACCCTTTATCAGAGACATCTAGGTAAATAGTCGGGGGAAAGGGTTTCGTTTAGACACACAAGAGAATGTAACTGGAAACTTACTGTTCGTGATCCCTTTTACGAACACAACGATCAAATTTACAATCCCCACCCCAATACCTTATCGGTGGTCGTAGTGGGTATCAGGGACGTGCGTGGACACTCGGACCTCGCCCGTAAGAACGGTCCTGACAGACGACTACTGAACTCCCTCCCAAAAAGGGAAGTAAATGAAAGAAGACGGAACAGTCATTGGTGACGGAGGAGAAGTCCAGAGACAGAAGAGGAGAACGCCCGAAGATGAACTCGAAGGCAGACGTGGTGTACACCTGGGAACTCGCCCACCCGGACGGACAGAATGGTCATCGACGGGGGTTGGGGGTCTTCCGAATCGAAAGGGCTCCGGTGACTCCGGGACGGAACAAAGACTCGTAGCGGGTGAGCGAAGAGTCGGTGTACGGAACGAGCGTACTGGGTTAGGGGCGTCACCGGGTTTAGTGGAGAGTCTTGGAAAGTCTTGTGAGACTTGAGACCGGAATCGGGAGGATTCACTCGTAAGGTAAGAAGTCCAGAAACGGGTTTTCTTACTCCTGTCACACTTTACTCCCGTTCCACCTGGACCACTGGAACCCCTACGTGTCTTCTCCCCCCACCGACCGACGGTTACTCGCCCCGACCGGCACCAAACCCACTGAGTCCGTCAGACCGACACGACACACATGGAGAGTAGGAGTAGTTCCACAGGACTTGTCCAACAGTATCGTTGCCGTGTTCCTGTTCCCCTCTGCCCGTCCCGTAGGACTCCAGATCCTACTTTAACCACTAGACGATGAAGGCGGATAAGATAACCGGTTTTGTTCAGTGTCCGGGTTCTGGTTACAGTCTTCCGTCCGATCACTGAGGTGAGAACCTTCCCGTCCGTGTAACGTTTTCACGGACGTTTTCCGTCCCACCCACTTCCTGACCCTGGTGCCTACGGAAGTTAAATGGTCTACACAACGGAAAATTTCAGTAGATGTCTGAGTTTTCACTTCGTCACCATTTCTTAGACGGACGGTTATGTCCTCTACGTTCTCTGTATCCAAGCTAGGGACAGCCCCTCTGGGAGACCTCCTCCTTTACTGTTGGGTGAGGTCATAAGAACCGACCTTTTAGAGTACCTGTCTCCTCGGACCACCCGACGTCAAATATCCCAACGTTTCTGAGACTGTACTGAGTCGTTGACTTGTGTGTGTGTGTGTGTGTGTGTGTGTGTGTGTGTGTGTATGTGTGTGTGTGTGTTTCTAAACTTCCGACTAAAATCAGGTACCCTTTTATCGACCCCGAAATAAAAATACAACTTTTCTCCCGTAACTGAAACTACAGGTCGTCAACTCAAGATCAGACCTCAATGGGTCAAGGACGGACCCAGCGGAGTACATGTAGTGTCCGAAAATCTTAGACCCCAGGTGTACACCCTTTGCCCCATTGATTGAGGGAGAAACACGTTCACACCCAAGGCTTCGTGTCCTTTTCTGTGAGCCGCCGCCGACGTCCACACTCCCTTGGAGAGGTACGTACTTTGAGGATGATCAGGTCCGTTCCTCTCGTCAATCCTGGGTTTTATCTGAGTCTTGTATTTGTCCTTTTTATGTCTAACGGTAGCTCGTGGTGGATTAGGGATCTGTATTTATTCACTGAACGTGCCGTAGAGACCAAGAAGTAAAGAGGAATTACAGACCCCATAGGACACAAGAAAGGGTCCCGTTCTGGGAGAGAATCTAGTTTCTTAGACAGAGGAAAGGACCTTCTTCGTCTTTTGTAAACTAGGGTACCCAATGTCTCCGACCTGGGGACCGGAGTACTTAATGAAGTAGTGAAGACGGGTAAAGGGTCGACTCGACCGAGGAACCTCTCCTTCGTTCCGAATGTGACACCACCCTTCCCCCGAAACTTTGACCTCTCTTCTCCCTGTCACACATCGGGAGTCTTCTCGACCCACATTTCGACATCGAAGCCCGTTTCCACCCAGAAGGTACTTTCGGTGCGCCGACGGGCTGTCTAACGTAGTTCTACGACGACCGAACCGCGAGTCCCCTCCTGGGCACGAAGTACTACCCGTACGACACCCCTCTACAGGTCCACTTTCCCCCGTCTTGAGACTCCAATTTGTGGGAGTCTCCGACGAGTCCCACACGTGAAACCTTGTCTGTTCTGTCAGGTCTCACGACTTCGACTTCGAGGTTTTGAAACCGGTGGACTACACTTCTCGTCTGAGCAACCTTTTCTGGGACTCCGACTCTTTCTGACTCCCGTTCTCCTCTTCCCCCACTGTCTCCTACTCTACCAACCTACCGTAATAACCGTGTTACCTATACTCAAACTCGTCTCAGGTCCTCATCACTTCCTGTCCTTCGGACCGTACGACGTCAGGTACCCCAACGTTTCTCAACCTGTCTTGAATCACTAACTTGTTGCTTCACGTGTCTGAGACTCGGTATCCGTACTCTTTCACTTCTGTTAAAATTCCCTCACCTCAGGACCTTCACGTAGGACCCCTGTCCAGTCCCCGGAAGAAAATGGTTCCGGAACCTTGCGGTAAGCACCTTCCTCCTCGGTCGGGGCCTGTCCGTCCGGGGGTGTCGGGACCTTCACTCACTGTACCCCACAGTCCGTGACTACCCGACGGGTCCCGGGTCCTCCTCTCCCGGAAGTCCACCCACCTCGTGTCTGAGATTCCCCAGGTGAGGTCCCAGTCACAGTCTCTCGGACCTGGTCTTTTACCTGTTCGGTCTACGTAGAGTATTTTTAAATTCATACCTTAAAAACTTTGTTATGTGATTTTTTAAACACTGAGTCACCATTTCTTAGAAGGGTTTTACGTCCTCTGTGCCCAAGATAGGAACTTAACCCTTCTAGGGGACCTCTTCCTTAACTGTCAGGTGAGATCATAAGAAGGGACCCTTTAAGGTACCTGTCTCCTCGGACCACCCGATGTCAGGTACCCCAACGTCTCTCAACGTGTACTGAATCTCTGATTTGTTACTGTCGTTTTGGTAACTTTTTAATAATTAAAGTGGAATAAACGTATTAAACTATATTTAGGGAAATTTATTCAGACACTTTTAGGTAGAACTTACTTCGTTTCGGAAGGTTTTAGGTGGAAAACGGATTTTACTCTGAAGGTGTACAAGAAGTTCAAGTTTCAGACCCTTCGACTTCGGCTAAGTCCAGAGTCCCCGTCCTGACCTCAGGAAGTCCCACCGTGGGTTCTTTCTGGAGGTTTGAATCTGAGTCGACGGAAGGTTAGCCCACAAAAAAAAAATAATCCGGGACCTAACACCGAAGGACGTTGAAGTATGTCAATTGAGGATTTAACAGAAGTGAAAGATTAGTGTAAGAAATATTTGACGGGTGACGATACATATCGTTACTAATCTTTGTTAATGAACGTACTCGTCGTTCTACGTAACGGAATTCTTGAACAAGTGTCGGAGGTCGGTCCCAGACCCATGGAGTGTTCCCGAAAAGTTACGAAACGATCATGAGTGACTTACAACCGACTTACTTGTTTACTCACTCACTTGAGTAATAGAAGACACTCGGACCGTTGTAGGGACACTCCATAGCTAAATGTCTCTTCCTCGTATAACATGTTAAACTGTCGAGTCAGGGAGCCACGAGTTGGAAGGAATACCAGGTCGAGAGTGTAGGGATGTCATAATGACCTTTTCGGTATCGAAACTGCTATACCTGGAAACATCCATTTCACTACAGAGACGAAAATTTTATACGACAGATCCAACAGTGTCGAAAGGAAGGTTCCTCGTTCGCAGAAAATTAAAGTGCCGACGTCAGTCCTCTTCTGAGAACTCTCAGGTTTGGTCAGCTAGGATTTCCTTTAGTTAGGACTTATAAGTAACCTTCCTGACTACGACTTCTAGGTCATGAAACCGGTGGACTCCGTTTCTCGACCGAGTAACCTTTTCTGTAATACGACCCTTTCCAACTCCCGTCCTCCTCTTCTCCCGCTGTCTCCTACTCTACCAACCTACCGTAGTGCTGAGTTACCTGTACTCAAACTCGTCCGAGACCCTCTACCACTACCCGTCCCTTCGGACCGCACGACGTCGGGTACCCCAGCGTCTCTCGACCTGCACTGAAGCGCCGACTTACTGTCGTTGGTGTTGTGTAAATGTACATGCATAACATGATAAGTTCCAAGAGGTCTCTTTGGCTTGGTTGACCCGCACAGACACACACACACATTTACCGAGGGTACGAATACCTCCGACTCTTCAGGGACGTAGACACCAACCGTTCAACTCGTGGGTCCTGTGGGTCACGATATTCAGAGCAGGTTCGGACTTCCGGACTCTCGGACCTCTCAACTGCGACAGACAAGGTCAGACTTTCGTCCTTCGTTGCTCGTAGGTGAGCCCTGTTAGTCCGCCCTCCTCAAAGGACCACACAGTCGGAAAGGCGA
This sequence comes from Capra ibex, assembly GCA_006410555.1. Classification (NCBI taxonomy): domain Eukaryota; kingdom Metazoa; phylum Chordata; class Mammalia; order Artiodactyla; family Bovidae; genus Capra; species Capra ibex. The sequence goes on from SJYO01054996.1 coordinate 4,342,877, forward strand.
GGTAAGTCCGGTAGCCACCTGGCTTACTCCGGGTGGGTGTGATCCCTCCCGACAGACGAAAAATGAATCAGATGTCTAAGTTTTATAATCAAAGTAGGTCCTTGCGTGGAAGTGTCTGTATAGGAAGTGGTACAAACTGATTTACCCATGAGACACTAGACTAGTTCAACTGTGTATTTTAGTTGTACACAAAGACCGGTACGGTGTATGTCCTAGAATCAGGGGGTTGGTCCCTAACTTGAGTGCAGGGACGCAACCCTTGCGTCTCAGAATGGGTGACCCGGTGGTCTTTCAGGGACAGAGTGTACACAAAATATTAACACATGTGACGGATGTAAATGAAAGAGAAGGTTATTTCAATTAAAAAAACTGGACCCTACCGGATAATCAAATCATCAACACGATTTAGTGAAGTTAGCACAAGTTGAGAAATACTGGGATACCTGACATCGGGTGGTCCGAGTAGACACGTGCCCTAAGAGGTCCGTTCTTGTGACCTCACGCAACGGTACGGGAGGGGGTTCCCTAGAGTGGATGGGTCCTAGCTTGGGTGTAGAGAATAGAGAAGACGTAACCGTCCCCCCAAGAAATGGTGATCGTGGCCAACCCTTCGGGCATCAAATCAATCCTGGTTCCTTCTTCAAAATCCTTTGTTTATGTCTTTTGGAAGTGGACAAAAGTCGAACGTGCTGTAAATGAGGTCTAAATGGAAAAGTACCTTTCCTACGGTCTAGTTTCCAAAGGAGTCTCAGCCCTCCGAACATCTCCATACAACATCCGAAAGATGGTATGTTGTTTACTTGTTCGTCGGTTCGACTACAGTCAAACCGGGTCCCAAAGTCGTAGATTTACTTAAAACACCCAGACAAAAAGACTGTAAAGTGTCGGAGACTACCTTTCGGGACACCAGGACAACTACTGAGTTGGAAGGGTAAGAGGGACTCTATAGAGACGGAGGGGACCTTCGTGTGTCATCACGAGACACATATTACGAACCCTACCCGACGCACTGAGTCTGTAGTCGGTTTACCTAGAAGCAAAGTCGGACCTACCACTGGTATCCGTAAGGAGTGTGTCCCGCCATCGTGGACCGGTAGAGGGACAAACACACGGCCGTTGTAGGTCAATCTCACTTACTGCGTTGTCGACAGAATCCAAAAAACCAAGATCGAGTTTCTACCCGTCCCTCCACTCCTATGTCGTTTCTTCTTTTTTATATATTTATTTTTCCCCTGAAGACTTATTGGTTCCTTCCAAGTCTTACCCCTATCCAAATACTAGGCTCGTTTCTCTCGAACACTACTAAGTACGATCACGACCAAAAGGTGGTACCTGTTTGAGGTGTAAAGAGAGGTGTACAGAGAGAAGACGGATCAATGGAAGAACGGTGAAACAGACTTAGAGTCAAGATTAGGACTCTCTATCCCTTAGACTGAGTCAGACTTGCACTTGACCAGAAGAATCCAATGTACAAAAGTTAGACTAGGCAGGTCGACACCGGACCCCCTCAGTGTACCGTGGTTCTACGGAGGGGATGGATATAGTACTACCCCACTCCTGTCCTGGTCAAGGTTATCTTCCCAGTACCCGTCCCGACCGTGTGGTTATGTGGGAACACACACGACCTAACGAATTAAGTCCACACGGACCCGTTTAAGTATAGTCCAGTACTCTTGACTAACTTTAAAGGTCTTTAATACATTTCGGTCAACAATTTATGTCGGTACTAATTTTTAATTTGACGTGTTGTAAAAGTCATTTTGTTTTTCATGATTAATGAAATAATGTAAAACGATAATAGATACGGAGTTGACTTTGAGGTTATGAAACCGGTAGACTACGTCTCAGCTGAGTAACCTTTTCTGGGACTACGACCCTTTCTACTTCTTTCGTTACCGTGGGGTGAGGTCATGAGAACGGACCTTTTAGGGTACCTACCTCCTCGGGTCACCCGACGTCAGGTACCCAGTGATGCTCAACCTGTGTTGACTTGATGAAGTGAAAGTGAAAAAGGAAAGTACGTAACCTCTTCCTTTACCGTTGGGTGAGGTCATAAGAACGGACCTCTTAGGGTCCCTACCCCCTCGGACCACCCGACGGCAGATACCTCAGCGTGTCTTAACCTGTGCTGACTTCGTTGAATCGTCGTCGTCGTCGTCGACCCTTTCTAACTTCCGTCCTCCTCTTCCCCTGCTGTCTCCTAGTCTACCAATCTACCGTAGTGGCAGAGTTACCTGTACTCGAACTCGTTCGAGGCCCTCTACCACTACCTGTCCTTTCGGACCCTACGACGTCGGACAACCCAACGTTTCTCAGTCTACACTGGTTCCCTGACTTGTGTGTAAAGATATCGGTGGTACTCATCGGACTCTTGTGACTCCTTTAAAGAAGGTTACAATTTATTTTTATGATAGACTAAGTCGTTTTCACTGAGTGTGGTAACTGTTTTTCAAAGTTGTGTGTTGAAGTAACGAAATAAAAACAGAAAAATTTAATTAAAAAATTACGTTAATAAATTCCAATACCAGGTAAATGTCAGTAATGTTTTGTAACCGATGTAAAGGGAACAACATGTTATTTAGGTACTCGGGAAGAATGTGGGTTATCAAACATGGAGAATTAAGAGGTGGGGACAATGAGGGAGGTGGGACACCGTTGGTGATTAAACGAGAGACGTAGACACCTATACGGAGAAAAAACAATATAAGTGATCAAACAAGACAAAACATATAAGGTATTCATTTGCCATAGTAAATCGTAGGTTCAAATGGGTACAACAACGTTTACTGTTTTAAAACAAGAAAAAATACCGATTCATCGTAAGATAGTACACAACACACACATTCATATATACGTACGTTGCCTTATGATGTAGTTCCCTTTAGAGTTTATTGCAAACAGAGTGTTCATGTAAGTAAACAGTGGACGTTGGTATCCAACCGACACCGATGTTCTCAAGTGGTTTTTAGTTCGTTCGTAACACAGTCTCAGTTAACTGATATATCTTAACTGTTGTTTCTATGACATATGAAATTTTAAATATTTGACACAATGTGTAAGAAAAATAGTCATTCCAAATATTATTGGTGTATGTGTACATACATTTCTACGTATAAGAGAAAACCCCCACTGTCATCAGTTTAGTCTAATCCCGACTGGGATTACTAGAATAAAAAATTTATGTTAATCGAGGATTTTCCGGGACAAAAATGTTTGTCTTAAACTCCTTGGTTCCTAATCCTGAAGTTGTATATCCAAGATCCCTCTATCTTAAGTTGGGTATCATTACACTAAAGGACTTTTTAAATATAAAAACAAAACCCACGTAAAAAAAAAAAGATCAACTGAGTAACCTTTTCTGAGACTACGACCCTCCCTAACCCCCGTCATCCTCTTTCCCTGCTGGCTCCTACTCTACCGACCTACCGTAGTGCCTGAACTACCTGAACTCAGACTCACTTGAGGCCCTCTACCACTACTTGTCCCTCCGGACCACACGACACTAAGTACCCCAGCGTTTCTCAGCCTTTGCTGACTCGCTGACTTGACTTGACTTGACTTGACTTCACTTCAACCTGTAACCAAGTACAAAAATATCAAGATATAAAATAACGTAAAAGAGAGGGTACTTTACACAAAGATAGAAATAAGGGTCGATGAGAACTCAGTAACTAGAAAAAGTTTAACTAAACAACCTCGATAAATTTGTGTATAAGATATATGACGAGGTAATGGACGTATGCCTAACGTTTATAGAAGGACGTCAGGCATGGTTTACAGTATGTCCATATCGATTTACTCAAAGGGGGTAGAAATAACTCCATATTAACTCTTTATGTTTAACATATCCTAATTTCACACACTCAACTACAAAAGTTCAAGCATATGTGCTACTTTACTAGTGTCAGGTCGACTAATTATTTAGGTGGTGGAGTGTGTCAATGGTTAAAACACACACAAACACCCCTCTTGTGAATTATAGATAATCATTTAAAGTTCCTGTGTTAGGGAATAACAATTGACATCAGTGGTACTAGGGACCTCGAATCAATGGAACATATTGATTTTGAAACATAGGGAACTGTTTGTAGAGGGGTGAAAGCGTGGGGGATTCGTCGGTGGTAAGATGAGAGACGACGATACTCAAACTGATAACACTAAATAAACACAAACCGACGCGATCCAGAAGTAACGACACGTACCCGAAAGAGATCAACACCGTTCGTCCCCGATGAGAGGTAACACCACGCGGCCGAAGGACGACGCCCCAGGGGAGAGCGGCACCTCGCGCCCGAGACCCACACGCCCCAGGAGAGAACGACGCCCCAGGGGAGATCGACACCTCGTGCCCGAGACCCACGCGCCCGAAGGATGACGCCCCAGGAGAGAACGACGCCTCACGCCCGAGACCCACGCACCCGAAGAATAACGCCCCAGGAGAGAGCGACACCTCGCGCTCGACACCCACGCGCCCGAAGGACGCCGCCCCAGGAGAGAGCGACGCCTCGCGCCCGAGACCCACGCGCCGAAGTCACCGACGTCGAGAGTCTGAGTCGTCGACGCCGTGCACCCGAATCAACGAGGCACCGGACACCTTACAGGTGTCTGGTCCTTAGTTTGGGCTCAGGGTACGTCACTGTCCGACGAAGAGTAGGTGACACGGTAGTCCCTTTAGGCTCAAACTGTTAATAATAATCTAAAACGTGTTTTCGTTCTAGTACAGTTACTTAAAAATACTTCATTGATGTTAGTGTACTATTCGTGGTACAGTCCTTCGTCTCCGAAAGGACCACGGTCCCGGGGGAAACACCTAGGGGGGTTAACAGTAAGAGAAGAAAAGGGGGTTTCTATTTACGATAGGACTAAATGTTATACTTAACTGATCACATCAATAAAGACGTAAAGTGTACATACGTTAGTATACGATACGGAAAGAAACACAGACCGAAGAAAATTAGTTGTTATAAACAGACTCTTAGTAAACAGAACTACGTATACCTACAACATATGATCAAGTAACATGACAATATGGTGTTAAATAGGTAGGTAAAACCAAAACCACCTGTAGACCGAACAATGGTCAGACACTATTAATGTTTGTTACGAAGACACCTCGAAGAACTTACGTACACATATGTGTGCTTATGTACACATATGTAAAACAACTCGTATTTAGATCTTCGTTTTAACGATGTACACAAATGATAACAATTATGTCGTGCATCTAAAAGTCTCACCACCATCTTGGCTATAAAGAACGGTCGTTATTTCCTTTCAAAGATAGTGAAATGTAGAACGACTCAGATCAAAACCCAACCCTTCAAAGGGACCTTCTTCCGTACCGTTGGGTGAGGTCATAACAACGGACCTCTTAGGGTACTCTCTCGTCGGACCGTCCAGTGTTTCTCAGCCTACGTGGACTTCACTGAGCCGTTCGCACAGAGCAAATCGGTCACAGAAATGGAAATGGGCACGACCACCCACAGGTGACTGTCCAGTGACAGCAAAATTAGTTTGGAGGGACTACTTATTGCCCCTATTTTTGGATAAACGCAAACAACCAGTGAACCTATCAAAGAAAACACTTCACGAATAACTTTCAGAACGATAAAGAATGATTAAACACTCTTATAATACGTAAAAGACCTATATTCGAGAAACAGTAAATATGTACACAACGGTTATAAAATGGAGTGAAATACTAAACGTAAACTTTAGAGAATTACAGAAACTAACTCGTCTTCAAGGATTAATATTGTGTCATACAGTTATTAAATAGTCAGAAAAGGAAATACTAATAACGAGAACGCAAGACAAATTATTTAAAACGTTAGAGTTCCAGTACTTCTATTTGACACAAAAGAAGATCTTCAAAATAACGAATAGAAAGTGTAAATCTTAATGTGAGGAACTCTGAGTTCAATACCACATCCTCACCTCCTCTAAGTAATGTGAGGTTTACTTATACATCGACTGGGTCGTGTTAAATCACTTTTCTGGTAGTAAAAAGATAACTAGACGTCACGATAGAAACGGTATATAGTTCATAGAAAGATACACACTCAGACGAAAACCTGAGATGAACAAAGGTAACAAGGTAGATATAAGCAGACATAAACCGGGTTGTGGTCAATTGTCTCAAATAGGAAGTTGAAATAGGAATTAAAAGTCGTAATAAAACGGAAAGGACCGGAAAAGATAATTGTATACATAAATTCTTACATGAACAGTACCTGTACATGTGTGACGATACAAATTTTATCTATTGGTTGTTCCGTAGATAACACCTCGTGTCCGTTGATACGAGTCACGATTCACCGTCGGACCTACCCTCCCCTCAAACCCCTTCTTACCTATGTACATATACATACCGACTCAGGGAAGTGACGAGTGGACTCTGATAGTGTTGTGACAAACGATTAGTCGATTTGGGGTCACGTTTTATTTTGCAAATTGATTACTTTTCTTATATGAACAGTTAAATGTGTGTGTGTTACGGGGGGTGGGGTTGTGTGTGGGGAACAATCTAAAACGTCACCCATTTTACCATAACTTACATGTCTCGTCGAACTTTATTTGGTTGTAGTGACATTATACCTCTGAAAGTTATGTGTTCGTACCATATGAGAAGTAAATAAATCAAAAATAATTTAAAAAGAGTAATTATAAATCGTCAAAAGGAATATTTCTGGAACGTATAGAAACTATTCTAGGTAAGGATCCATAAACTAATAAAAAACTATAATGATTTTACAAGGTTTTAAATTAAAAGATCAACTGAACGACTATACTTCTTTATTTTAATCAAAAATTTATGACTGGAAAAAAGGTCACTGAAACTACTCAAACGAATAATCAAGATTATAAATTAGATCGAAAGGAATACCTGTAGTACAACAGTCGTTTATTAACGTCAAAATATAGAAGGAAAGGTTAGAAGTACAGTAAAGCAATGGAACTAGTCAACGTGATAATCTTGGAGGTGACTACAAACCTTCTCCAGGTTCATCCGTAGAAACAGAACAAAGACCAGGTCTCCTTTGTTAAGTTGCTGAGTGTAAATTGGTGGTTCAAATTTTTCAAAAAAAATATAAAGAAAATAAAAAAAGAATTAAATAGTGTAATTCCTCTCAGTAAAATGGCAGTCCAACTACGATTGAAAATAAATAAATAAATAAATAAAAAAATTTAAAATTTTAGAAATTAAGAATGTACGTAAGGGTCTGTACCTGGGGGGAGGGTGGAGGGAGGGGTGTTGTAGAGAGACCCAGTAGGGGTACGTGGTCGGGGTTCGTTCGACGTGGGATGCAGTCTGTACCTGACCGCTAAGTTAAGAATGTACTGTCATATGTACAATCTTAAGGGTAAGAGGGGTTAGTAGGGTGGGAGAGGGAGAGGGAGACTCAGGTTTTCAGGCCATATGTGTGGACACAGAAAAAAGGACAGAACGTATGTCCCAGCAGTAACGGTAGAAGGAATATATACACAATCATATGACATAACCACANGGTTTGTACTTGGGGGGAGGGTGGAGGGAGGGGTGTTGTAGAGAGACCCAGTAGGGGTACGTGGTCGGGGTTCGTTCGACGTGGGATGCAGTCTGTACCTGACCGCTAAGTTAAGAATGTACTGTCATATGTACAATCTTAAGGGTAAGAGGGGTTAGTAGGGTGGGAGAGGGAGAGGGAGACTCAGGTTTTCAGGCAATATGTGTANATAAGGCCATATGTGTGGACACAGAAAAAAGGACAGAACGTATGTCCCAGCAGTAACGGTAGAAGGAATATATACACAATCACATGACATAACCACAAAAAGAAAGACCGAATGAAGTGAGACATATTAACCGAGGTCAAAGTAGGTAGAGTAGTCTTGACTAAGTTTACTTAAGAAAAATTGCCGACTCATTATGAGGTAACACATATACATGGTGTCGAAAGAATAGGTAAGTAGACGACTACCTGTAGATCCAACAAAGGTACAGGACCGATAATATTTGTCACGACGTTACTTGTAACCCCATGTATACAGAGAAAGTTAAGACCAAAGGAGTCACACATACGGGTCTTCACCCTAACGACCCAGTATTCCATCAAGATAAAAGAGGTTTCTTCTGTATGCCTACCGATTGTTTGTGTACTTTTCTACGAGTTGTAGTGAGTAATAATCTCTTTACGTTTAGTTTTGGTGTTACTCCATGGTGAAGTGTGGTCAGTCTTACCGACACTAGGTTTTTAGACGTTCGTTATTTACGACCTCTCCCACACCTCTTTTCCCTTGGGAGGATGTGACAACCACCCTTACGTTTGATCATGTCGGTGATACCTCTTGTCACACCTCTAAGGAATTTTTTAACGTTTATCTTGATGGACTACGATTGAAAATTGTACTCACTTAGAACTTAAAACAGTTTACAAAGACGTCGTAGATTACGTAAATAGTTTACTAATACATAAACATAAGACACACACACACAACATCTTTTTACGATGACTTCCAACTAGAACATTGACTTTCGAACCTCTTATTAGAAAGAATCGGGATTAGGAAACAAACTCCTTAGGTAAATCAAAAAGACCCATCTATTAAAAATTTAGACATTTACTATTAAAAATTTTAACGAAAGAAGAATTAGGAATTGAAATAAAACGAGGAAACGATAACCTTGGAGACGGTCATAGAAGTTGTCATGGACATTATAACCTGTAAGAACAGAACAGTGGTCAGCACTTTCCTCACACAGATTTCAAAGAGGTAGTCCTAATATTCTGACTGACGTTCAGTAGTTCAAGACTTTCAAGTAAAGAAGAAGGTCAAACGATTATTGAAAAACCAAATATTTAGTCATAACTCACAATGATTTAAAAAAAAAGATAGTCAACTCTATAGGGTACGAAAAAAGAAGGAATGAGACAATAACAAGATACAATGATAGACTTCAATTCTGACGTTTATATAACGTGTTAACTCATACCGTCAGAGAAAGAAGTTATTAACCCGAAGGGACCTCCGAGTCTACCATTTCTTAGGTGGACGTTACACCCTCTGGACCCAAGCTAGAGACCCAACTTTCCAGGGGACTTCTTCCCTTGCCGATAGGTGACATCATAAAACCGGACCTGTTAAGGTACCTGTCTCCTCGGACCGTCCGATGTCAGGTACTTCAGAGTTTCTTAACCTGTGTTGACTCACTGAAGGTGAAAGAAAAGTGAAGGAAGTTATTACTCAGGTTATACCGTCGCATCTTCCTACACGTGAGTAGAAGAGGACGTTCTTGAGGTTTTAACGTTGATCGACGACTTGTTGATACCTCTTCCGCTACCGTGGGGTGAGGTCATGAGAACGGACCTTTTAGGGTACCTACCTCTTCGGACCACCCGACGTCAGGTACCCCAGCGATTCTCAGTCTGTACTGACTCACTGAAGTGAAAGTGAAAAGTGAAAGTACGTAACCTCTTCCTTTACCGTTGGGTGAGGTCACAAGAACGGAACTCTTAGGGTCCCTACCCCCTCGGACCACCCGACGGCAGATACCCCGACGTGTCTCAGCCCGTACTGACTTCGTTGAGTCGTCGTCGTCGATGTCGACTTGTTGACAACCGTCCTTTTACAACCTAGGGTGGTTTTTTCTATGGAGTGTAGTTTCCCGTTTCCTCTTCGGGGTTGTTCTACCATCCTCCCCGCTTTAGTACAGATCTCAGTTTGGGGTATGAGTGGCCTCTACGAACCTCCTGAGTTTGTTTTGGAACACACGTTGTCCTACGTCTCTGGGGATCCCTGACTCGGTCTGGACGGAAACTCACAAACAGGGGACGTCTCCGTGTTCGGTCGTCACCGGACGGTACCCCTGTCCCCGAGACCGACGCCGTCTGGACCCAGTGGGTCGCACACCGTACTCGAGAGAACCTCCTCCAACGGTAATCGGGGTCGTATCTCGGTGGTTCGTCTGTTGGGTGTTCGACGTCTTGATAATGTGGTTTCTTTAAGAGTGTGACAATTCTTTCGAAATCCCGGGTGTTGTCTAAAGGGTTGGACCCCTAGACCGTTTCCCTGACCCTTGGGGGTCTCTTAAAGTGAAACCTCCGGCCACCCTAAACTAATGTCTTGAAGGAGTCCTGACCCCTTTGTCCGAGAACCTCCCGTGTTTGTTTTGGAACACACGTGGTCCTGGGTCCTCTTTCCTCGTCACAGGGATTCTCTCTGACTCAGTCCGAACGGACACTCACAGGTCCTCAGAGACCGTCTCCGCACCCAACTGTCAACGGACGACACTCCATTCCCTGTGACTTAAGTTGTCACACCAGTATTCAGGAAAACTTCCTCCAGTGGTAATGATGGTAATGGGGATGGTATCAAACTGTAGTCCGGTTTCATCTCCTTACCTTGTGTTGAGACGGGAAGTTGTCTTTTAACCTAGTTTCTAAATGACTCGTACCGCGGTGGGTAGTCTTGTTCTGGGTCTAAGGGGGTGTCAGTCAGAGAAGGTACTCCTTTGAAGGTGTTCAGAGAATGGGAAGAGGTAGTCTCCCGTCTGCCTTACCTTTGGTGTCAGTGTCTTTTGGTCGGTTTGACTAGTGTACCTAGTGTCGGAACTAATTGAGTAACTTTGATACTCGGTGTGACACATCCGGTAGGTTCTGTCTACCCAGTACCACCTCTCAAAACTGTTTTACACCGGGTAACCTCTTCCCTTACCGTTTGGTGAAGTCATAGGAACGGAACTATTGGGGTACTTGGTTTTAGTGACGTCTACCGCTGACTTCGGTGCTTTAATTTTCTGTGAACGAAGAACCTTGTTTTCGGTTCTGGTTGGATCTGTCGTATAAATTTTCGTCTCTACAATGAAACGGTTGTTTTCAGACAGATCAGTTTCGTTATCAAAAAGGTCATCAGTGTATACCTACACTCTCTACTTGATATTTCTTTCCACTCGCGGTTTCTATGAGAACTTGACACCACAACATCTTCTGAGAACTCTCAGGGAACCTAACGTTCCTCTAGTTTGGTCAGTTAGGATTTCCTTTACTCGGGACTTATAAGTAACCTTTCTGACTACGACTTCGACTTTGAGGTTATGAAACCCGGGGACTACCACTTCTTGACCAATTGACCTTTTCTGGGACTACGACCCTTTCTAACTCCCGTCCTCTTTCCCTGCTGTCTCCTACTCTACCAACCTACCGTAGTAGTTGAGCTACCTGTACTCAAAGTCGTTCGAGGTCATCAACCACTACCTGTCCCTTCGGACCCCACGATGTCAGGTACCCCAACGTTTCTCTTGACTCACTGACTTGACTTGACTTGAAGAAGTTGTTTCTGTATCTACACACTAAACTAATTCACTGGGTTTGACAAAAATAAAAAAGGTACCAACGTCGTAATTTGAACACAAGTCTTCTCCCGAGAAAGTCTAATATCAGGACCTAATATCCAAGGACCGTAGTCCAAAACACAATTAAAAATCAAATAGACTTGGTCGAGACATTTACTAAAGAGTATTGACGGAAACGCAGAGGAACCCGCAACCGGAGTCTGGTATTTAACTCGAGTAGTCCCACCTTCTACGATCATGAGAAGTCGGTACTCCTGTCAGTGTACCGGAGGAGAGAAGTGTCGTCGAGTCTCGTGTCGTGTCTACGACCGACCCTGTTGAACCGTCGGTGGCCTTCGATAGGGTTATCTTCGGTCTTCATTCAAACACCGAAGACTCTACAAAATTTAGAAGATGTTCTGATTTACGTTAGATAAGCCATTATTCTTTTTCTGTGGGAATTCGAAAGACGAATCAAAAATCATCTGTTTACGGTAAAGAACAACGGTAAACAGAAAAAAAAAAAGAAAAAAAAAACAGAGAAGAGTTTCGGTTCACACAGAAAAACCCCTACTGTAATATAGATTGAGACGGGGGGGCGGAACTCAATGGAAACAACGGTTCAGAGTATTTATGACTCTACGTGTTAATTGTATTTGACTTCCGACTACCCAGTGGGACAAACAGAGAGTCTTTACTCGCACAAAACACTGGCACCCTTGTCGGACAAGAGACCTCTCCACAGAAAGTGAAGGCCACCACCTCCTAGCCAGAGACAGAGTCAATATTTTCTTTCCGAGAGGAGAGAGGGATCAAGGGTGCAAACCGTCCTTCGGAAGGAGACAGTGTAAACAAGGACGACTCCAAAGACACCAAAAAAAAGTTTCTGTCGTCTTTACAAGTCGGTCGGACCAAAGGAGAGAAAGACTTCCGGGTGATAATAGGCGAGCCCCGAACCGTAAAACATTTTAGACGGAGACTTTTCGTAGACGTAACATTTTGTAAAGGTATGTGTAGACCTTTATTGGACGCCATTACAGGCGACAGCCTGGGACCCATCTCACCGACAGCCAAGACAACAGGACCAAAGACACGACGAAGAACAGTGGGTACCTGCACGTCTGTCGGAGACACCAACTGACTCCCCTAGGACGGGCCCCGGTACCCGGACAACTCTTCGGGGTGGTGCACCCTGTTCTCCCACGACCGACGTCAGTAAGGAGATTGAGTGACACTCGGACCCGTGTGGGAAGGTAGAAAGTCCGGAGACTGAGGTAGGTATTGTCCTGTATGCTGACCTACTAGAGGTTCCGACGGACGTCGAGATTGAAACGGTAAAGTAAAGAAGAGTAGTGACAACGAAAATAAAGAACCACTATGTTGTTCGACATCTCCTTCGCACGATTGAAAGGATTCAGGGGTACTGTTTACCCACGGACTACAGTAAAGGTTCCGAGACCCTCTGCCGCAGACTCAGTGTCGTCACCCAGTGCAGATTTGGGAAGAGAGGTCTCCGGCAAAACTATTCGAGGGGCCTTTCGAGGGACTCGTGCAAGAAGTCAAACAGTCCTATTGAAAGCCTCCAGGTCTCGCACCAAAAAGGAGGGAACGCAGAGAGGTCAGTGAGACGGACAAGTCCGACTTCCACCGACACCTACATAGACGTGGACGGTGGCCCAGACCCTCCCCAGGGACTGAGGACAAAGGTAGTGAAGCTATCTCTACCTTCAACTCCCATCCACAGCATTTCCTGTATCTTACCGTGACACACGGAAATCCCGTCTGTCTCCTGACGGGTCCCCACTAAGATTCTCTACCCCCTCCCCGGCTCCAGGGGTCCGAGACGACCGGTCTTCCCCCTCCAACCGAGATACAGTCACTGGGCGTACACCGACTGAAGTCTCCCTCCGACCCATTCCCTACGACTCGAACTCCCAGGTCCCTTCTGTGTTACTCCTACTGCCTATCTTGGATGGGAAATGGGACACGAGACCAGAAGTTCAGGGGTGGGGAACACACCGGGGACACGATAATGAAAATCCTTTATTTTTACCAAAAACAATAAATAAATAAAGAAATAACTTCATATCATCTAAATTTTATAATACAATCAAAGTCCATATGTCGTTTCACTTAGTATATCAAGTTTCGATACCAAAAAGGTCACCAGTACATACCTACGTTCTCAACCTGAGATTTCTTTCGACTCGTGGTTTCTTAACTACGGAAACTTGACACCACGACCTCTTCTGAGAACTCTCAGGGAACCTGACGTTCCTCTAGGTTGGTCAGGTAGGATTTCCTTTAGTCAAGACCCACAAGTAACCTTCCTGACTACAACTTCGACTTTGAGGTTATGAAACTGGTGGAGTACGCTACTCGACTGAGTAAACTTTTCTGGGACTACGACCCTTTCTAACTTCCGTCCTCCTCTTCCCGTGTTGTCTCCTACTCTACCAACCTACCGTAGTGACTGAGTTACCTCTACTCAAACCCATTTGAGACCCTCAACTACCTAAGTCCCTCCGGACCACACGAAATAGGTGTCCCAACGTCTCAACTTGTGTCGACTCGCTGACTTACCCTGACTTGACTTACCGTATCAATATACATTATGCACATACCAATACCTACATATACATTACAACGACAACAAATCACCGGTTCAGAACAAACTGAGAAAACGGTGGGGTACCTAACACCGGAAGGTCCGAGGAGACAGGGACCCTAAGGTCCGTTCTTATGATCTCACCCAAAGGTGAAGGAAAAGGTCCCCTAGAAGAGTTGGGTCCCTGACTTGAGTGCAGAGGATACAACCGTCCACCTAACAAGTGGTTCCTTTGGGTATGTACACACAGGTATGGACTATTCAGCGAATTCACACAAACTGAGACACTGGGTGGTCCGAGGAGACAGGTACCCTAAGAGTCCGTTCTTAAAACCTTACCTAACAGTACGGGAGAAGTTTTCCCCTAAAAAGACTAGGTCCCTAACTTGGTCGTAGAGAAAATAGAGAAGACAACCGTCCGTCTAAGAAATGGTGATTGCGATGGACCTTTCGGGTATGATATGTTTACGTATCAATACATATATATATATAAATCTAAGAAAAGGGTATGTCTATAATATTTCCAAACTTATGTCAAGGGACGCGATATGTCATCCAGGAACGACAAATAGATAGCGTATATATCATACAATTAGGGTTAGGGGATTAAATGGAGAGAGAACGGGAAACGGGAAACCATCGGTATTCAGACAAAAGGTACAGGCACTCAGACCAAGACAAAACATTTATTCAAGCCAACTTAGGAAGAAGAAAAAGATATAGGATGGATAATCACTCTAGTATACCTTAGACATAAAGAGACAGACCGAATTACACTACAAAGAACAAAGGGACTTCCACCCCGGACGTTAGACAAAGACGGTGTTTTCAAAGGTCGTAGGACCCTTCCAATAGGGTCCAAATCACTTCCGACCCCTTTCAAGACTCCAGCCATCTACGTCTCTGTCAATCCCCTCACACACTCGGTGTCCCGAACGTCACTTCAGATCCCCTGGTCCCTCGTCCTTCTCCCCTTGGGTCGTGGGGACGTCCTCCACCCAATCCTGCCACCTTGGGTCTCCACAGGACTACCCCTGTACTCCACGAAAGTCTCCTCGAGGACGTTCAAAGACCGACGGGTTCTCGGACCTTCTTCAGGAATCACACTCGTTCTGACCCTCCTACCTCTCTGATGATTACACGCTTCCCCAGGCACCAGAGACGACGTCAAACGAACTCCGACCCCATACCGACTCGTACCCCTCTCTCTCACCTAGGACCTCGGTCGGACAGACAGGGGTCTGTCGAAGAGGTAGAGTGGTCCCCGACCAGTGAATGGAAGGGACCGCGAGTCGAAAGAGTGAAGACGTTACGCTATTGCTAAGTGTCAGTACTGTCAATTAACACAACTGGTCAGACCCGGTACCACGGGTCTACAAACCAGTTCGTAATAGGATCCACAAAGACACCCCTGAAAAAAACCTACTTCAAACTTAAAGACAACCACCCAAACCTTATTTCGGCTACTAGGAGGTAGTACACCCACCCGACGTGAACTAGTCAACTTCCGGAGTCTCTCACTAAAGAGGGTTCGTTCTCCCTCTAAGATCGTCTACCGAAAACCCAAACTTGACATTGAGAGAGGCCTCAGTCGGACTGTCTTGATGCGGGAGTCTAACATCTGAGTAATTCGGAGGTGTTAGCGTACTCGGTTAATTTTCTTTAGAGAAACATATATATGTACGTGTTTGTGTAAGGCAACCAAGACAAATGGACTTCTTGGGACGGATTGTACCATCGTGACAATTTGTGACAATTTGTGAATTTTATTAGGGAATTTTTTCGTTGCCACAGCTGACTCCCAACGGTCCCGGACCCCTTGTCGACGACTTACCCAGGTCAAAGGAAAGCCCCACTACCTTTACAAAACTTTGATCTCCACCACCAACGTGTGACGCTTCCATGATTTACAGTGACTTAGCAAGTGAAAAGATTTACCGACTAAATTGATCTCGATGTCTTCTGAGAGCTCTCAGGGAACCTGACGTTCCTCTAGGTTGGTCAGGTAAGACTTCCTCTAGTCGGGACCCTAAAGAAACCTTCCTTACTACGATTTCGACTTTGAGGTCATGAAACCGGTGGAATACGCTTCTCAACTGAGTAACCTTTTCTGAGGCTACGACCCTCCCTAACCCCCGTCCTCCTCTTCCCCTGCCGTCTCCTACTCTACCGACCTACCGTAGTGACTGAGCTACCTACACTCAGACTCACTTGAGGTCCTCAACCACTACCTGTCCCTCCGGACCGTACGACGTTAAGTACCCCAGTGTTTCTCAGTCTGTACTGACTCGCTGACTTGACTTGACTTAACTTGACTGGGACGACGATTCAGTGAAGTCAGTACAGACTGAGACACGCTGGGGTATCTACCGTCGGGTGGTTCGAGGGGGTACGGACCCTAAGAGGTCCGTTCTTGTGACCTCACCCAACGGTAGAGGAAGAGGTTACGTACTTCCACTTTTCAGTTTCACTTCAGCGAGTCATCACAGGTTGAGAATCGCTGGGGTACCTGACGTCGGATGGTCCGAGGAGACAGGTACCTAAAAGGTCCGTTCTCACGACCTCACCCCACGGTAACGGAAGAGACCTTGACTGGGATACTGGGACGTTAGGGTGAGGACCCGTATATCGGACTCTTTGTGTAACAGACTTTCCTATGTACGTAGAGCTACAAGTAGCGTCGTGACAAATGTTATCGGTTCTGGACCCTTGTCGGATTTACAGGTGGTTGTCTCCTTACCTACTCCATCTACATAATGTATATGTGTCACCTTATAATGAGTCAGTAATTTTTCTTACTTTCTTACGGTACACGTCGTTCTGTTTACCCACAACTCTGACAGTATCACTCCACTCAGTCTCTTTATGAGGAGAACTGTATATACTATCGAAAAAACATACTATCGAGTACATATTTTAGATCTTTCTTTACTATGTTCACTTGAATAAATATTTTGTCTTTGTCTGTGTGTCTGAATCTCTTGTTCGAGTACCAATGGTGCCCCACCCCACCCTCTTCACCCCCCTCCTTCCCTACCAATCCCTCAAACCCTACCTGTAGACGTGTGACGACACAAATTCTACCTATTGGCTGTTCCTGGAGGACATCTCGTATCACTTGAGACGAGTCGCAATGCACCGTCGGACCTCCCCTCCCCTCAAGCCCCCTCTTCCCTATGTAGACATACATACCGACTTGAGGAGACTCGACAGGTGGACTCTGATAATGGTGCAACAATGAACGGATATGAGGTTATATTTTGTTTTTCAATTTTTTATTTTTGTGACTCTGGTTTTTGGTTTTTTTGCCAGTTAAAATTCAATACACTTAAAGTGGGGTTGTATTTATTTTTTATGAGTCACAAGACCCTTTTTGTTTGTTTTTTTTTTTACCGAATCAAATCTTTTCGGTTTTGGGATCCGTTCAAACCAAATACAGTCTTTTTTTTAGTAGAGACACAAT
The DNA here is from genome assembly GCA_006410555.1 of Capra ibex. Taxonomy (NCBI): domain Eukaryota; kingdom Metazoa; phylum Chordata; class Mammalia; order Artiodactyla; family Bovidae; genus Capra; species Capra ibex. The sequence continues at coordinate 4,360,259 of SJYO01054996.1, forward strand.
CGTGAACAGCACCAAGTTAACGCAGGGGACGTTTCTACAGATTCAGGGCCGGGGGTCATGGACACCTACACTGGAATAAACCTTTATTCGATAAAACACTACTAGTTCGATTCTACTCCTGTAATCCTCCGGGACTACCACAGACCACAGGATTCTTTTGCCCCTTTACACCTGGGTCTCTGTCTGCACATGTTTCCCTTCCACTGACCTCTGTACCCCTCTTCTGTCGGTGTTTGCATTCTGTCGACTCCGGCGTTCTCCGACTCTCTCCCCGGACCCCGTCTGACAAGGAAGAGTCGAAAGTCTTCCTTGGTCGGACGGGTGGGACGCTAGAACCGGAGGCCGGAGACCTGTCGTTCCTTTATTCAAAAACAACAATTCGGAGGGTCCACGAAACAATCCCGCCTGTCCACGGGAGAAATTTTAATTTTTTTTTTTTTCTAACTTTACATCAATTAAACGTTACAGCAAAAATTAAAGACGACATGTCGTTTCACTCAGTCAATATGTGTACGTATAGGGAAAAGGATAAGAAAGGGTAATACCAAATCTTGACACAATAGGTCGACCTGGAGCGGGACATCGGTAGGACATACGCTATCGAACGGAGGCAAGTGGGGCCGGAGAGTCAGGAGCGGCGGGGAGGAGGTGGAGGGGACCACTGGTGCTCAGAGAAGAGACACGGACACTCAGATAAAGCCAAAGCATCTATTCAAGTGAGTACAACATAAAAATCTAAAGTGTATATTCACTATAAACCCGAAGGGACCACCCAGCCACCATTTCTTAAGTGAACGTCACATCTACTATGCCCAAGTTAGAGACCCAGCCCTTCTAGGGGACCTCTTCCTTTATCGTCGGGTGAGGTCATAGAACGGACCTCTTAGGGTACCTGTCTTCTCGGACCTCCCGGTATCGGGTACCGTAGTGTCTTTCTCGACCTGAGCTAAATCGTTGATTCGTTGTTATATTCACTGTGGTATACCATAAAAAGAAAGAGAAAGACTGAATAAAACGAATCGCACTGTTAGAGATTCTGGCAGGTACAACGACGTTTACCGTAATAGAGTAAGAAAAACCACCGACTCATCATATGGTAACATCACTGGAGCTACGGATACAACGACGGAACGTACTGGATTACATGGGTTGTCTGAGGCGAAGGTCCTCCTACCTTTTTATTCCCTAGGAGAGTGAGACAGTACCCGACGTACACCTCTGGTCGACGACCGGTCATCCTACAGTTTCGACTACCCTCTGGTAAAAGTATTAGTTCAGTACATTTTACCACCGCAGACAAGACCCTCGTCTGACGGGGGAAGAGGACGGACGTGTGGACCTACCTCGGTCATCAGGACAACCCCCCGTCACTTCTGACACAAGAGGGTTGTCGACCCCTCGACTAGGAAGGGGACAGGTGGGAGGTACTAGTTGTGGAGGGACTGTGGAACTACAGACGGACACCCTTTGGAACTTGTCTCCGACGTTGTTTCGACACGAGTTTGAAGACTGGGGGTCTTGGTGCTCTACCTCATATTCGATGATTCAAAACTACATTGAACAATGTGTCGTTATCTAACACTTATATGTGCGGACTATCTAATAACTAAAAGGACTCACATAAACCACGCTTGCCATATCTTGGGAGGACAGTTACGTCCTCTACGTTCTCCCTAGCCCAAGCTAGGGACCCAACCCTTCTAGGAGACCTCCTCCCGTACCGTTGGGTACGGTCATAAGAACGGGTTTCTTAGGGTACCTGTCTCCTCGGTACTCCAACGGTTCTCAGTCTGTGCTGACTCGGGTGTGGGGTCAGGGGAAGGGATTTTGGATGTCCTGTGACAAAGAGATTAAGGGTGGTTGGGCAGTGAGAGTAAATCCTAGGACGGACCTAGAGGTTGGAGACAGAGACGAGGACCCATGGAGGACGGAGCGGTGACGACTAGTTCGTTCTGTGTTACCACAGGACCCACTCTTTTTCTGTGACTCCAAGTTTTGAGTATTTTCTTCGTCTTTTATCATCTTACTCTTCCTTAACTTCGAGGAGATAGAGGTGAAGTCGTGACTCATTTCTCTGTCTTTTGGTCTCTTTTACCTGAAAAGGATACGGGTTTGGTCGGCCCTCGGCACGCCCGTATTTTACAGTCCAAAGACCTAAGAGCAGGACAGACGAAAATCAATGATTGATTCTTATATTCTTCGGAAACAGTCTCGTTCTAGGTCTAAGTCCTACGGATGCCCCCTCCCACCCCCGCCACACCCCGCCACTCCATCCGTCATCACGTTAGTCTTACTTCCGACCATCATCTTTTGAACAGGACCTGAACCAAACGAATAAGAAGGTCTACCTTCTTGTAATTGTTGGTATAGTTTCTTACTTCGGTAGTGAACGTGGGTGTAAAGGAGCTGTCCGACGAACGAGTTCCTTTACCTCGAGTCTCTTAGTGCAAGTTGGTGGGCCTCTGGGTAGTGACGCCACCGTCGACAAAAAGGTTGGCACTCGAGACATCGAAGTAAACAAAAGACCGAAAATAACTTACAAGAGTACCAAAAGGTGTTTTTTAGTTAAGTTTTGTCTAAAACATCGACTCTAGGATTGTACAGCATCCTACCTAATAGTTACTCTTCGTCTTTCTGACTTACGTCCACTGTCTGGATAGAGGAATCAGAGTCAAGTCAGTGAGTCAGCACAGACTGAGAAACGCTGGGGTGCCTGACGTCGTGCGGTCCGGAGGGCCAGGTAGTGGTCCCTACGATTATTATCTTCGACTCATAATTTATAATTTGTTTGCACGTTATGGGTACCTGTAACCAGAATCTCTCGAAAAGTAATTTTTAGAAACCGAGTGAAAACCAAAAACTGACACCACCGCGATCACCATTTCTTGAGTGGACGGTCACCTCCTCTGCATTCTCTGCGCCTAAGCTAGGGACCCAGCCCTTCTAGGGGACCTCCTCCCGTGCCGTCGGGGGAGGTCATAAGAACGGACCTCTTAGGGTACCTGTCTCCTCGGACCGCCCGATGTCAAGTACCCCAGTGTCTCTCGGTCTGTACTGATTTCACTGAATTGTCCGGACGTCCCATTAAGACTTGTCCGAAGCATAACAACTCTCTCAAAGCTCTACACCGTTGAACCGGTCGTACACTTCGGTCAAGTATGATGGAGGTGTGATAACAGTTTTACTTTTACCGAAGTTCGGGGTGGATGGGCAGGTAAGTAAACAAGTAAGTTTTGTACAAATGGTAATCCCTTCTACCTACGTTGCCACGCGTGTTGGTCTGTTCGAAAGACCGAAGTACTCGAAGGCTTAGCCAACCTTTGTATCTGTAATTATTTCATTAGTCTGGTGTGATATCATACGATAATCCCTTCCGGAGTGAGTCTGACCGAACTAAATATGTCTCTGATCACGAACCTGACATGGGACTACACACCCTTCCTTTATCTGTCTGACGTTTTTCTGCTTACGAAAACCGTCTCCCTCCTCGACCACGTTTCCGGGACACCCGCCTCTCTTGCCTCATTTGTTCACTCCAACGACACATCACTGGTTCTGTTGTGTCACCGAAACGGTGAAGGACTGCTCCACCGACACCTACTCAGTAAGGAGGAAGGGTCCTAGGTGAAGGGGCAGACATTTTACCCTTGTTGTTGCGAGAGATGGAATGTCCCTACAACCCTCCCACCTTCCTCAATGGTACCGTTGTGAACCTTAAACAACCGTAAATTAATTCATGAGAGTAACTGGAAAGGTAGACAATTATTATGTGCGTTCAATTACTGCTTCTTACGAAAGACCTAACTTTAGAAAACAGACGAATAGGTAACCTAGAAATTGAAAAAAAGATTAGTTGGAGACACTCGAGAAATACCTCAGACCTATAAAGGACCCCTATAAAATAAAGTCGGACAGGAGTAAATCTATCAAATTTGTAAAAAGTAATGGTGTAGGAAACTTACAGAGAAACCACTAAAATTTTTTACTTTAGTCTCGGGCATTCAATTAGAATGTGGATTTTATATTATAAGTCATTGTAAAAATTTCCATACCAAACTAAATAATCATATTAAAATAAAGTTATATATCACAAAATAAAAGATTTATTCAATGATAATTTAGGAAGTAAAGTAAACAATATACGAATAATAAGTCTTCTCTTGAACTTTACAACTTCCCCTACCTCAAAGAAACCAAGTCATAATCCATGACCCCAGCATTTATACCTAACGTTCTAAAGCGGAGGAAATTTTAAATGACTCTTAAAGAAATACTGGAACTCTTTTTACATTAGTGAGGGTATTTATAATAAAACGTAGAACTTTTATTTATTGTGACAGTACGTCGAAAGAACAAATGTTTTGGGAAACCAAAGAAAGTGCTAGGGGGTCTGTTCCGCTCCACCAACGATAATATAATTAAGTCTGTTACTAAGTCTCAATGTTAGAGCATACTGTCCACGTAAAGGTAAGTGAAGGGAAAGTACAGATTGATTAAAAGGAAACGTGTAAAACTACGGTACAACAAGCCGTGTACTTTACTTTTCCTTTAAATAACTCGTCGATAATAAGTGAGGCCACCGTAGTGACTGAGCTACCTGTACTCAAACTCGTTCGAGGTCCTCAACCACTACCTGTCTCTTCGGACCACACAACGTCAGGTACCCCAGTGGTTCTCAGCCTGTGCTGACTCGCTGACTTGAAAATTCAACAATGAGTCTAAGAATACACTCACGAGCGTAGTTGTCAAGTAAGTCGAGGGGTCGTGGAGACACTTCAGAGGGCACCGTGAAGACGAGAATCCCTACTTCGTTTACCGGGTTTTTCTCTGACCTCAGGGTCTGAGAAGACCGACTGTTGTCCAGTCACCGTCTTTCAGACTCCTACCGAAAAGGACTAATTAAGATATTAAACGAGGAGATTTTACTGTTCAAAGAGTGCTACGCAAAAGAATTACCTGAAATTGAAAACAGAACATGACCATCAACTGCAGACGGAAGAGAAACGAAAGGACCACAGAGAAAAGGTAGTGGCCCCCAGTAAAACAACCCTCCTGTAGTCCAACAAAAAAAAAAAAAAAGAAGGAAGAAAATTGTATTAGAGTAACCTTGTAAAATAAAAATTATAAACATAGGTCTAACGAATCTAAGTAACGACAGGTTCAAGTGAAAATAAAATTATATGTACTCTTGTTTCCCATCTGCCACCACGGTCCCAGAATCCCACTCCTTCACCCCTCTACGACCAGTTTCCCATATTTGAAGGTCGACCTTACTCAAGACCCTAGAGTTCATAGACCCTAGAGTACCACTAACATCTATTTTTATGAATAGTCTCTGAACTTGTAACGATGTTCTCATCTAGAATTTGTCAGAGTCATACTTTTTTTCGTTCATCAATACGGGCCTGAGTCCCAAAGGGACCACCGAGTCGTCATTTTTTGGACGGACGACCACGTCCTCTGTGACCTCTACACCCAGTCTAGGGACTCCGTCCTTTTCAGGGACCTCTTCCCTTTCCTTTCGGTGAGGTCTTTTAGGGTACCTGTCTCCTCCTACCGCCCCATATCAGGTACCCCGCCGTGTCTCAGTCTGTGTTGACTCGTGTGAGTGTACAAGACTGAGTGACGTCTCTGAGATTCGAAGACTGTCGTATATCTCACACAGGTCCGACCTGAATATATGTCCACGTTATTTACGAAAGGACTTTACACTTTTTTTTTTCATCGATACACTGGACTACCCACACAATTGATTGGACACACCATTAACTTTTATACACATACTTTAGTAATGTAATATGCGGAAGTTGAATATGCTACAACATCCAGTTTATATAGAGTCATTTCGACCCCTTTTAGTCAATTATTTTATTTTATTTTATTTTGCACGCGACCCTCAAAACAACCAAGAAAATGTTTTGGAGTAACATCTCTAAAACCCTTTATGACACTTAGTGGTTACTGGGGAGATCGGTCTATCTGAGTAAGAATTGTAAAAAAACAAACTTAAAATATATACTTTAAGTCAAGTCAAGTCAGCGAGTCAGTACGGGTTGAGAAGTTGGGGTACTTGACGTCGTACGGTCCACGGGTAGCGGTTGAGGCCCCCGGATGAGTTTGAGTACAGATAGCTCAGCCACTACGGTAGGTTGGTAGAGTAGGAGACAGCAGGGGAAGAGGAGGGTGGAAGTTACAAAGGGTCGTAGTCCTAGAGAAAAGTTTACTCAACCGAGAAACGTAGTCCACCGGTTTTATAACCTCAAAGTCGAAGTCGTAGTCAAGAAAGTTACTTATAAGTCCTGACTAAAGGAAATCCTACCTGACCAACTTAGAGAATGTCAGGTTCCCTGAGAGTTCTCAGAAGAGGTTGTGGTGTCGAGTTCTCGTAGTTAAGAAACCACAAGTGGGAAGAAATAGTAGGTTGACATGTAAACATGTACTGATGGCTTTTTTGGTGTCGAAACTGATCTGTCTGGAAACAGTTTTTCCGCTACGAAGACGAAAAATTACGTGACAGACCTAACCAGTATCGAAAAAATGGTCCCTCGTTCACAACTGAAACACCGACGTCAGTGGTAGACGTCACTAAGACCTCGGGTTCTTTGACTTCAGACGGTCAAAGGTGACAAAGGGGTAGATAAACGACACGTCTCTACCCTGGCCTGCGGTACTGGAATCAAAAAATTTACAACTCAAAATTCGGTCGAGGAAGTGAGGGAAGAAAGTGGAAGTAGTTCTCCGAGAAATGAAGGAGAAACGAAAGAAGGTATAACCCCACATCGGATAATTGTTACAACACTAGCAAAGTCCACTTGTCGCTTCCCTGAGTCGGTCTGTATAATTATGTGTATAGGTAAGAGAGGGTTTGAGGGGAGGGTAGGTCCGACGGTGTATTGCAACTCGTCTCAAGGGACACTATATGTCATCCAGGAACAACCAATAGGTAAATTTTGTCTCGTCGTACATGTACAGGTAGGGTTTGAGGGATTGATAGGGAAGGAGGTAGGAAGGGGGACAGAGGGGGTCGTCGGTATTCGAGAAAAAGATTCAGACATTCTCTGAGGTCGAAAGATTTATCAATGGTAGACGGGGTTTCAGGGTTTGACGGTAAAATCTGTACTATTCGTAGTGGTATCCCTAATTTTTAATATTACCCCTATTTTGAAACTCATAAAATCCTCCGTCCCCCAACCCTTTCATCAAATGTTACTTTTCCGAAACATCATAAATAGGAGGAGTCTCGAGTCCGTAGTCTAGACCTTCGCTCCCTCCACCCTTTACCCTTCGTAGTTTGCCCCTCTTTATGGTGTACCTAGTAAACCTCGTTCCTGGTAAAGTAACCAGTAAACACGAGCGACACCAAAGATCGGACTTCTCGAAGTGTAAATCTCGTCCTTCTTTTCTCTTGTCAAGACTTACCTGGGGGGTTCCTCGTAGAACCCACTTCTCGGACATGGGTGGGTCAGGGGACGTTTTTACGAAGAAAAAAGGAGACCTCTGAAGTAACAGAGTACCCTCACCTAACGTGTTGTCCCTTATAAAAGGATTTATACAGAAGTCTTGTAAAACGTTTTATCGGAGATCGACCAAAAAACTGTCTACGATCGACAAAGAAACCCCCATAAACTCTCGGGTCGACGGAAACTCTCTCAGGAGTGAGAGGCACGTTTACGGACCTGGATTGACTTTCTACGGTCACCAGTGGCCCTTTACCTTCTCGAAGATGTCGCCTTTGAAGTCGGAAATGGAAAGTGTCGTCCGCGTCGACTCACCGAGGACCTGAAGTGGGTACTTCCCAGGGTGTTAATTTTGCATTAATATGACAGTTTATCATTAAGGTGTCACTGATATGGTCTCACTAAACGTTTTAGTGACATAACATAAAAATTCTCTTAAGACTTTCAAAGAGGTAGGCCGGAACGATTTGGGAAAGTATTAATCACGGAAGGACCCGTAGAGAGGTCTTCGAAGAGTCAACAGTGTAAAAATTCCAGTTGACAAGTTTATAATTGAATAGTAGATGAGCCCCGAAGACTTTTGTACTATAATCAATAGACTCGCTAGATTAATACCGAAACAAACCTTTATCTATTATTTACAGGTCACGAAGACTCTACGACGTGTAAGGTTCTCGAGATTTGGAACAGTATTAAGGAGTTCCTACCTTCTAATGGTTGAGAGGGAACTCCGAGACTTCTTACTTTTTGATCCTCCTTCCTTTCTTCAATTTTACTGTCTTCCTTCATTCCTTCCGTCCTTCCTCCATCCCTCCTTCCCTCCCTCCCTCCCTTCCTTGATCGAAACGAAAGGACCGAAGTCCCAGTCCGAATCTAGGAGGACCCCCATTATGTACGGGGGAGAAACGGGGGAGGACAAGGGGGACGGAGGGGAGGGGGTCAAGGGTAGAAACCGGAGGAGGGAAAAAAGGAAGTGACGTACAAAGAGGGAAGGAAGGTAGAAACGGGGAATAATTAGGACTACCCCGTCCGTTCTACGACCCAATTTAGCCATCGACGGAATTCAAAGGTTCGTGGATCGCTACGGAGTCTCGTGTCGAGCCTTGTGTCTCATGAAGAGAAGTAATCGTAGGTCTTCTCCGACTGTAGTACCCTTGACAAAGAAAGGTTACGTCCGTCGTTCCTCAGCCTACGTCGTACGTTTTAGACTCCCATGACCCGAGTCCGACGGGACACAAGCCGGCTTCGGTCTAGAGACCTCCTGTCCGGAACGAGGAGACAGTGGACACTGGGACTGGGTCTCACTTCCGACTTTCTTCTCGGCATATTCCCCGTCATGATATAATTTTGTCACACCACAATAACATCAAAATTTTATTTCACGTGTAAGGGTCTTTTAATTTACGGTCACTATTGCTGAATCCTTTAGTGAGTTTGTCGTGAACGTAAGAACGTAAGAATAACACGTAAGTTATGTTCGTTTTTTGTGTGTTTCAATTCGTTCGTTTGTCTCTTTCGGGACGTCCGCACGACCAAGAGGTACAGAGCCGCATCTATGACAGGGGTTCTACCGGGATGTGTGTTGTGTGTGGGTGTGGGGTTGAAGGTGGGGTAGGGATTCCGAGGGTGGTCTGAGTCGAAGTCCGGAGAGACGTCCCATAAGCTTTAGTCTAGTAAGGTCTTGTGAGTCGACGAGTCAGCACAGGCTCAGAAACACTGGGTAGACACCTGACATCGTGTGGGTGGACGAGAAAAGTACCCTAAAAGATCCGTTTTTATGACCTCACCCAACGGTAAAGGAAGAGATCTAGAAGGACCGTGTCCCTGACTTGGACACTTGAGGACAGAGGACGTAACCGTCCACCTAAGAAAATGGACTCGGTGGTCCTTTCGGGGTATATATATGTATATATGCGTATATATATTACTGTCAATTTATTGTATATAATATATATTTAATATATATATATTACTGTAAATTTTGTACATCCATATTAAATTTAAGTGTTTGTAACATACAATACTAACTTAAAATTCGTTTTGTGTCTCCACCCAGACTTTTGGGAATTTCGACCGAGACTTCTCTTGATCCTGGCGCCCCGTAATCCTTTCCGTCGACATCCATACCGTAACGTTACTGAGACTACCGAAATCGATTACAAGGATACGGACCGTCCATTTACACAATAGATCAAATTAGGAGTCTATTGGGACGTCGCATCATGGTAATGGGTACTCCTTTGTCTCCGTGTTTGTTTCGACTCCACGAAACGGGTCTCACTCATGTGTCAGTTGCAGAGTCGGACCACCAGACTGAGTTCTTAAATATCCGTAGTGGAGAGACAGAAACGGATAGAGGAGAAAAAGAGAGGTCAAACACTTAAATTGAACAAGTAAGTTTATTTAGACATATGTTTCAGGCACCTTGAGTTGTTTTGAAAGATCCCACGGGTGGTCGGATCCCTCTTAAAGAGGACACGAGGACCCTAAGTGACATATCCCTAAGTTGAACCGGTTCCAAGTGGAGATACCAGTGAAAGATCTCAGAGTTTTTGGGTCTCCTTTGGTTAGTTTGTCTTGGGACGTCCGATACGTTCACTCTTGTAGACACCAGATCTTTAGCGAGACCCCCACTTATCAGTTTCGGTGGATGTCGTCCCGGGTGTGTTCCTACCGTACATAAGGTGTGAAAGTGTTTCGGACGTACCAGACCCTTACGACGACACAATCTGACCAAGACAGTGGAACAGTAAACTGATCGTAGAACCGTGACCGAAAATAGGGACCCGACCCGTCGAACTGAGAACAGGTGGGTACAGGTGAGTGGTCTCTACTCCATCAAGATCTTTTTTTTTTTTTTTTCGAATAAACCACGACGTTGTCACTTTGGACTAGGGAACATTCAAAAACGAAAAGGGACAAAGGAGAAGCTTTGTCAAGTCATTTGACCGTAACCGATTTCCNCTGTAAATTTAATATATATAATATATATTAATATATATATATTACTGTAAATTTTGTACATACGTATTAAATTTAAGTGTTTGTGTCATGCAATACTAACTTAAAATTCGTTTTGTGTCTCCACCCAGACTCTTGGGGATTTCGACCGAGACTTCTCTTGACCCTGGGGCCCCGTAATCCTTTCCGTCGACATCCATACCGTAACGTTACTGAGACTACCGAAATCGATTACAAGGATACGAACCGTCCATTTACACAATAGATCAAATTAGGAGTCTATTGGGACGTCGTATCATGGTAATGGGTACTCCTTTGTCTCCGTGTTTGTTTCGGCTCCACGAAACGGGTCTCACTCATGTGTCAGTTGCAGAGTCGGACCACCAGACTGAGTTCTTAAATGTCCGTAGTGGAGAGACAGAAACGGATAGAGGAGAAAAAGAGAGGTCAAACACTTAAATTGAACAAGTAAGTTTATTTAGACATATGTTTCAGGTACCTTGAGTTGTCTTGAAAGACCCTACGGGTGGTCGGATCCCTCTTAAAGAGGACACGAGTACCCTAAGTGACATATCTCTAAGTTGAACCGGTTCCAAGTGGAGATACCGTTGGTGAAAGATCTCAGAGTTTTCGGGTCTCCTTTGGTTAGTTTGTCTTGGGACGTCCGATACGTTCACTCTTGTAGACACCAGATCTTTAGCGAGACCCCCACTTATCAGTTTCGGTGGATGTCGTCCCGGGTGTGTTCCTACCGCACATAAGGTGTGAACGTGTTTCGGACGTACCAGACCCTTACGACGACACAATCTGAGCAAGCCGGTGGAACAGTAAACTGATCGTAGAACCGTGACCGAAAATAGGGACCCGACCCGTCGAACGGAGAACAGGTGGGTACAGGTGAGTGGTCTCTACTCCATCAAGATCTTTTTTTTTTTTTTTCGAATAAACCACGACGTTGTCACTTTGGACTAGGGAACATTCAAAAACGAAAAGGGACAAAGGAGAAGCTTTGTCAAGTCATTTGACCGTAACCGATTTCCAACGATTAGTGTGTCACGTAGGTAGACCAGTTGGAGTCCGAAACCTCCCTTTGGACGGACACTACCCCTAGCCTCGAGAGGTCCGAAACACCGGTTGTGGTGTACTGAGACGGAGTTGGGTGTCTTAACAAGAGACCGAAGAACTTGAACACAAGTTTGGGTTTGTTTTATTACTCAAAAGGGGAATTCTACCTTGTATCTATAAGAACCTTTAACTTTGAGGTGCTTAAATTCCTCCGTCCTGAAATTTGGGTCGACCAGGATCTATTTCTAAAAATCCCTAATAGGTCCGAAGATCTCCGTCACCTATAAAGACCCAGTTCATCTTTGACTGACAGACTTCGGTGTCCTTATAGTCATCTTCTCCGTCACTGGCGTCGAGGTCACTGTTTCAACACGTTCTGAAGACCCCTGACTCCTGTTTTTGCGTACCTTGAAGTCTTGGAGGAGAGTCAATAAAAACAGGTAAAGACAGGTGAACTGGAGAGACTTAAGGTAAGAATAGAGATTTTACCCTTATTGTTATGGTTGGTCACAGAAAACTATAATTTTTACCAGTCATTCTTTTTGAGTCGACCTAGCCCAGACATCTACCGACCTTACGTCCTACGAAATTCCTCGAGTAGTTATACTATATACTAAATATTGGGATATGTGTCGAGAATTTCTGTTTATTCTTTTTATGTTTATTGGGTTGTCTTTTCACCCGTCACTCCTACGTGTTCGTCAATTGTCTTCTTTATGTTTGCCGGTAATTTAAACTTTTTTACAAGTTTGAATGATCATCAATTTCTTTACTTTTAATTTCGTTACTTTAAAAAAGACGGTTTTTATAGTGGGAGAAACCTGTGTCTTGTCTCACTATTGCGGATCTCGTTACTCTCATATCCTTTAGTGTAGGTTGCACTGACCCACTTAACCCCATTCGAAAAGTTTCTCGTCAAAGTTTAGCGTGTAGTGTCAACATTCAACGAGTAGGAAGCTATACTCTTAAAGTGAAGATCCTTAATTTCCAATTCCTTACGATCACATTCACAGATTTCCATATAAATTCCTATAAAAATTTTCTGCTACAGTCCTCCCCCTTTTTTTAGGGACAATAATAGCGACGTTCAAGACACTTTATTGTTTGGGGTTTATACCTACGAATCCTTGAGTCCTGGTCCGTGACACAACTTTAAAGAAGGGATAACTCCATCCAATTTGAAGTAAGTCGTTCCGTTTTACACTTAATATCGAATTGAAGTACAGAGAAACTTTTATGGGGTTAACACCAACGTAAAAATTAGAAATGTCATTCAAAGACCTCTACTTCGTTTCGTTCAGAACGGTTCTCATCTTTAAACACAGACCCATGTTTAATCTGGAACGAGTAAAACGATACCACTGAGGTAGTAAATTCTTTAACATTTGACTATGGAACCTTCTCAAGTGCTCATGGTGTGTTACTGACCTGATGTAAGTCTTCTTTCTATAACCGACTCAAAGACTCTTGTCTTCACTTTAATGACTTGGTTGTCTAAAGAGACGGGACACACACCAAACCAGTTTGAAACACCACTTTCTCTACTGTGGTCTCCGTTGAAGTGAGGTGTTTTACGAGGCATTTAATTTTTTTTCGATTATGTCGAGAGAACAGGAATAAATGTATAAGGTATTTTTGCGAAGTCTTACACACTTAAGTACCCGCTGAAACTACGTGTTTGTCGTTTGACGACCTTACGTATTTCACGTTTCGTAGTCTTAGCGACCCTCTTTACTAGTTTTGTCATTAATACCTTCTGTAATTATGTGGTTAAATCTTAGACGGTCTACCTCTGTTCTTTATTTATTCCTTTCTGTTCCTAATCGTACACCGTTAATTGTACAAATAAAATTATCTGTGTATAACTTAACACATGGCATGTTTATCTCCGTTCCGAAAAATCTTTTTGTACCTTATAAATGTTTAAAACCAATATATATCCGAATTTTTTGTATCTTATAAATGTTTTAAAACAATATATATTCGATTTCTTTTTGAACTGATCCATGAAATTTCGTCTTTAATGTGACCAGTGTGATAAACTGGTTTTACACAATTTTTACACAATTGAAGTCTTTATCAGACGTTTATCTATTCTTTTTTTATTTAAAATTCATGACCCTGTTAAGACTTTCGTGAGAAAGTTTGTCAAAACTCAGTTTCTCGTCTAGTTAATAACAGTTTCATTCGAATATTTACTAATTCTTTTATTATTATTTTATGTTTATTTTGGACATCATATAACGGTTGAGTTTAAGTATTGAAATGTTTGGAAACGATAACCTTTTCTTTCTAAAAATTTCTTAATTGATTCATAATTGAGTTCTTGAATGTATTACGATTTTTATTCGTTTCTACTTCCACAACTAACCCTATTTTTTGTACTATGTAATCTCCATTTAACGTCTTTTTAATTTTAGTTCTAGGACAAACCTTTGTTTCTCTTTTTGTCTCTTCGAAAGTCCTTCATGTTAGTTTCCCTTTTTTTTCTTTTCTTTAATTCTGTATCGTCCTCTTTTAATAATGTCTCCATTATTTGATCTTGAAAATTCTCTTTCTTGTAAAAAAAAAAGGGGACATCTACTTCACAAGAATCACAAGTAGGTGTCCTATTTAATTTACATCATATAGATAAGACACTTTACAATATGACGACACTTTTTATTCGTCTGTCCAGAAATACATGATTATACCTTTCTAGTCTTGACATGCATATCTTACGAAATCAAACACATTTTTTCCCTCCTATGTAAAAACAGAAACGACGGTAGATGTAATATTCAGAGATCTTCTTACATAGCCTCTAACTATTGTGACCTATATATGAACCCACAGGGTGTTACCATTCTCCACTAGTCTACTCCTCGTCCCCTCTCTACCTCTATAAATAATATATGTGAAAATATGAAAAACTTTGAACATTGACATGATATATAGGTCGTTTAATTTATTTATTTTGATGTCTGTATTAAATTCGATTATTTAGTTCCTTAGACCTACAGCAACTACAGAAAGGTTACGTAATATTCAACAGTTTTAACCAGGTACTTTCCATAGTTTAGATTTGTCAGACTGTAAAGTCGGAGTAGGGCACTAAAGAGAAAGAATGGGAGACAGAAATGACTCTGGGGTACGGTCCGTAGTAGAGAGAACCTTCTGAAAAGGATTCGACAGGGAAGTATAGAGAAATGGAGGACGGTGACGAGACCCGACACGATCCCTGGTCGGGAGACTGGTCCGAAGGACGAAATCGACGAGTGGGGTAGTAGTAGAACATTTTGATTCTGGGGGGGGGTTGGAGATCTGTGACTTTTCCGTCCCACTTCCCCCGGTGGGCCTGAGACAATGAATCACCGGAGTACTAAGACTCAACTACAATGGAAAGACTCGGGGGTCAGAAGTAGACCTTTTGTCCTTATCAACAATCTCGTGGAGGTATCGTCCTACTGAGACTTCCAGTCTACCTTCTTACTTCGCGAAGAACCTCCTACATAAGACGTGGGTTATTTACCATTGAGAACGACGCACGTGTGAGTCGAGAAAGACACCGACTGTACCTCGAGACGACGAGTCGGAGTGGAAAACCTTCTCGCACCAGGGAGGCGCCAGAGGTGGGACCCCGAGGAATCCACGGGTAGAGCCAACGACTCAGGTCCGGTAGGAACGCCTCCGGGGTCTGGTACTAACACGTGTCGCTCCCGGACCGGGAACGGGCGTTCCCTCCGACGGAAGACGTGCGTCGGGGCGCTTACCCGTCCCCTCTCCGAAACGGGCGAGTCAGAGGGCCGCGTTCGCGAGGGTACGAGAGAAAGGAAAGTGTCTATAGAGAGGGGTTACGAGAGGAACAAGACAAGTGAGACGGAGCCACAAACGAGGCCCTTCTTGGGTTGGACACCCGAATAGTCAAGTCGGATAGTCTGGGAAACGTCGATTCTCCATTTCGCGTTTGAGTCTCGAAACCGACACTCGGAGTTTCCGGTAGGGGAGTAAAGAAGTAGGATGTTCAAGACGAGTAGGAACACCTCTTTCTAAGGAACGATTCAGAAGGGACTCCAGGGGTCTGTTCGGGGGAGGTTCGGGGATCTAGAAGTGTAGTAAGTATCCGAACGGACCCCACTGTCCTTTTTGATCCCTGACGGTTGGGGAGGGTGACCCCATTAAACGGAATTAAAAGGGCCACAACAGGTGTAGGAGTCATTGTTACTACCCGACAACTTAAATTTAATCTTGAAAGTATACGTTTAGGTTCGATGTTCCTCCATAGTGGAGTACGACCAGTCTTACCGGTAGTGACTTATCAAATGTCTATTATTTACGACCTCTTCCATACCTCTTTTCCCTTGGGAGGATGTGCCAACCTCCCTTCCATTTAACCACATCGGTGTTACCTTCTGTCATACCTCCAAGGAGTTTTTGATTTTAATTTCGATAGTATACTAGGTCGTTCGGGTGAGGACCCATACATAGACCTGTTTTGACATTAAACTTTTTCTATGTACGTGTGGATAAACAAGTGTCGTCGTGACGAGTGTTACTTTCGTTGGATCTATAGGTAACTGTCTACTTGCCTATTTCTTACGGACCACATATGTCTGACTTTACCCTATGAGAAGTCGGTATTTTTTCCTCCGTTATTACGGTAGACGTCGTTGTCCCTACCTGGATCTCTAATAATATGGTTCACTTCATTCAGTCTATTTCTGTTTGTGGTACACTGTAGTGAATACACACGTTAGATTTCAAACTGTGAACACTTGAGTAGATGTTTTGTCTTTGCCTAGTGTCCGTCTCCGGTCTGAACACCAACGTCCCACCTTCCGACTCCCTTCCGACCCTACCCTCAAGTCCTAATCGTCTATGTTTGATAATACGTACACACATTGACTTAGTGAAACGGTATGTGGTCTTTGACAACTCAAATATTAAAATAAGTCACCTATTAAGATAATTTCCTTCGTAACGTTTAGTTGATATGAAGTTATTTTATTTAGATTTATTTGTTTATTCAAAGTTCTCTATCTAAAAAGAGGAGAAGGAAATTATCGTAATAGGCGACTTATTTTAATATTTACATTGTCGGTTATATAAATGGGTACATTAAGATTCTTTACATTGTAAGACCCCCGGACGCCCGTCACACGTAAACGCGTATCACAACACTTAAAAATTTTTTTTTAGACTTCACTTGGTTTAAGGAAATATATTTTAGAATCATTTATACAAACGTTTCAGTGGTATGTATGTGTCGAGTTCCCCTTCTCACAGGTACAGGTCCCACAGTGAAGGTCCGACTAATTGTGACCGTTTGCGGCCCTCCTCCGGACCTAAGGACCTCACACTTGGCGACTCCTCGTCTACTATTCGAGACTTACGTCTTTGGTTAGACTTGAGACCCCGTACGGAAATCGACCCACTAAATCCATAAGGAAAGCTAGTTACTGGAAATTCGTCTGGAGACTTAAATTTCCTCCCACTTTCCCATACTCTAAGGACTCCGAGGGGGTAGTACTCGGGGTCATAGGAGAGACTTCTACACCTCTACGTGATTGTGGGGAAAGGACCCAAGAAGTCTCGCACGTGCTTCTTTGTACGGGAATTTCGAGAGACCACCTTTCCCACCTGATCTACGTACCTCTAAACCCTCAACCTTCTTGCAAATTGTAGTACGTCAGGTTAGAGGACTCTGACATCCACTCCTCTGACTCCGGGTCCTTCCCCTTTTCCAAAGGATCGATCAAAGACCTTTTTCTTGAGAGTCCTCGGGACAAAGATTTGAAGATGAGTAAGGATTCGGAAGGTAGTGAGAGACGGAGTAATTATTCTACACTGACTATTAATAGTATCGATCACAAATACCTGATAGGGTACGGTTTATTAAAAGTAAGTAACAGGATCAATTAAAGTGGTTGTTGGAATATTTCGACCATTGATAATGAAAAAAGTATAATATAAAAAAGGTCAAACAACTCTATATTAACTGTATTTGACGGTTGTAGACAACCTAGTAGTTTTTTCGTTCTCTCAAGGTCTTTTTGTAGATAAAGACGAAATAACTGATACGGTTTCAGAAACTGACACACCTAGTGGTTTTTGACACCTTTTAAGACTTTCTCTACCCTGATAGTCAGATGAAATGGACGGAGAACTCTTTAGACATACGTCCAGTCCTTCGTTGTCAATCTGCACCTGTACCTTGTTGTCTGACCAAGGTTTATCCCTTTCCTCATTCAGTTCCGACATATAACAGTGGGACGAATAAATTGAATATACGTCTCATGTAGTACTCTTAGCGACCCGACCTTCCTCGTGTTCGACCTTAGTTCTAACGGCCCTCTTTATAGTCATTAGAGTCTATATGTCTACTGTGGTGGGAATACCGTCTTTCACTTCTCCTTGATTTCTGGGAGGACTACTTTCACTTTCTCCTCTCACTTTTTCAACCGAATTTCGAGTCGTAAGTCTTTTGCTTCTAGTACCGTAGACCAGGGTAGTGAAGTACCGTTTATCCACCCCTTNAATTGAATATACGTCTCATGTAGTACTCTTAGCGACCCGACCTTCCTCGTGTTCGACCTTAGTTCTAACGGCCCTCTTTCTAGTCATTAGAGTCTATACGTCTACTGTGGTGGGAATACCGTCTTTCACTTCTCCTTGATTTCTGGGAGGACTACTTTCACTTTCTCCTCTCACTTTTTCAACCGAATTTCGAGTCGTAAGTCTTTTGCTTCTAGTACCGTAGACCAGGGTAGTGAAGTACCGTTTATCCACCCCTTTCTCATCTTTGTCACCGTTGAAATAAAACCCCCCGAGGTTTTAGTGACGTCTACCACTGAAGTCGGTACTTTAATTTTCTACGAATGAGGAACCTTCCTTTCAATACTGGTTGCATCTGTCGTATGATTTTTCGTCTCTGTCGGTACTTTAATTTTCTACGAATGAGGAACCTTCCTTTCAATACTGGTTGCATCTGTCGTATGATTTTTCGTCTCTGTAATGAAACAGTTGTTTCCAGACAGATCAGTTCCGATACCAAAAAGGTCATCAGTACATACCTACGCTCTCAACCTGATACTTCTTTCGACTTGTGACTTCTTAACTACGAAAATTTGACACCACAATCTCTTCTGAGAACTCTCAGGGAACCTGACGTTCTCTAGGTTGGTCAGGTAGGATTACCTTTAGTCAGGATTTATAAGTAACTTTCCTGACTACAACTTCGACTTTACGGTTATGAAACCGTTGGACTACGTTTCTTGACTGAGTAAACTTTTCTGGGACTACGACCCTTTCTAACTTCCACCCTCCTCTTCCCCTGTCTCCTACTCTACCGACCTACCGTAGTGACTGAGTTACCTGTACTCAAACCCATTTGAGACGCTCAACCACTACCTGTCCGTCCGGACCGTACGGCGTCAGGTTCCCCAGTGTTTCTCAACCTGTCCTGACTGACTTGACTTGACTTGACTTGACTTGACTGTATTTTACAACGTAATCAGGTTCCTGGTGTCGTATTACTAAACCATATACATATTTTACATTGTTAATGATGTTATTCAAATCTATTGTAGTTAGTGAGTGTATCAATGTTTTACAAAAAGAACACTATTCTTGAAAATTCTAGATGAGACAATCTCTGAAAGTTTATATGTTATACCACGACAACAGATACCAATGGTACGACGTGTAAATGTCGGAGTTCAATAAATAGAACATTGACCTTCAAAAACATAAAACTGGTGGAACTTCGATCACGATACGACACACGAATTAACGAGTCAGCACAGACTGAGAAACACTAGGGTACCTGACATCGGGCGGTACCCCAAAAGGACCGTTCTTATGACCTCACCCAACAGTACGGGAGGAGGTCCCCTAGAAGGGTTGGATCCCTTCCTTGGGTCCAGAGGGCGTAACGTCCGTCTAAGAAATGGCGGACTCGGTGGTCCCTTCTACTAATATATGTAATGCTTCGACCATGATACACCTCTTCCTTTACCGTTGGGTGAGGTCATGAGAAAGGACCTTTTACGGTACCTACCTCCTCGGACCACCCATGTCAGGTACCCTAGCGTCTTTCAGTCTGTACTGAGTCGTTAAAGTGACCAAGTGACTATTATGTAATTAACAGTGTTGCGACATGTTGAGCTCTTTTACTCAACATATTGTTACGTTGGTTTTTTTTTTTAGTATCTACTCCTTTGGATCCGAGACTCTCAAACCTTTGAACGGGTGCGAATTCGTTGGTCATTCACCACAACTTCCTAGCCTAGGACGCCACCGTAGGCCTTGAGGCGGGACCCGGTAATGAGTCAGTCCGGACGCGGACCCTCTCAGTCATGGTGGTGGTGACAGTCGTGAAGGTCCTTAACATAAAGTAAGAGGTTGTCTACGGTAAACACAGCACCAACCTCGACTACGTATTTTTATTCTTGTTTGTATAATGTAGAATTACGTAAAAACTTTTACTGACAATAATTGACATATAAAAAGATTTACATAAAAGGAAATTGTACCTATCGAAGGGATCAAAATACCGGAATCCTTCCTTTTATCTTCAGTTCTTCTAGGTGTCTGTGTATTTTTCATACACCAAGGGAAGGAGAGACCAAAAAGAAAATT
Organism: Capra ibex; assembly: GCA_006410555.1. NCBI lineage: Eukaryota > Metazoa > Chordata > Mammalia > Artiodactyla > Bovidae > Capra > Capra ibex. The sequence goes on from SJYO01054996.1 coordinate 4,380,361, forward strand.
TTTGTAGATTGAACAAGAAAGGATTTCTGTAATTACCAAATTAATTTTACCAGATTCCGTTTAAAGTAAAAGGACCCTTACTGAGAAGTGAATAGAGGTCAAGATTCGTCAACGATATCAATGTAGACTTAATTCGTTCTGTGTGCTCTATTATTGAGACGTTACATTCTGAAGAACGACCTTCCACTTGTGGGAACGGGAAGACAACCCGTGTGACTTTCCGAAAAGTCCCAGGGTGAGGGTTTAGTCGAAGTTCTATTCACCTGATAAAATTATTTGTGTTCCTTTCGTCGCCAACCCCACTCTACCCCCGTAGTCTCCCTTTTAGGCTTCCAGTAAGATCACTAGCCAAGACACGAGGTGGCGCAGAAAGCACTTCTACAACTTTTGTTTTCAGTGGGGAATTGTTTTAGATGTGTAATCAGTGAATTAATCGTCGTTGTTTTTAAAACCGATTCCGTCTCCACCCTCCCAGAAAGGGGGACCCATGTTGAACCGTCACACCACCCTTCGACCGAATATAAAGGAAGTACCAGAGTACGCTCCTGTTCTGGTCTCTAGTAGGTTTGCTTAGATTGGAGAAGTCCCTCGTAGGGGTAACAACTTGACAGTCGGGTCAATGTCCCGAAACGAAGAGTTTCAGGGATTCGGTCACGGGCCAGTCGAGTAACCCTTATTTGACGAAGAACCACGACCTGGAGAGACGACGGGCGACCACTGGAGGACCGGGACCACCCACCCTGACTCTACTCTGCAGTTGCAGGCTCAGGAGTGAGTGCTGACCCCTTTCCCATGGTTGAATTTGTGTTCTAGGAAGGTCCGTTAATAATGGTTTTAAAACGTGTGTTTTCGTCACTTCAAGATCTTGTCTGAGTCCCCACCAAAAGTCAAGGAGAAAGTAGCCAACAGGTGTCGAAAAGGTTGTTTTAACCTCTTCTCCGTCATACCCAGGAAACTGGGTGAGTGGAGGAGGGGGGAGTAGGGGACGGGGGAGACAGGTGAGTTCTAAGGTTGACGGTACGGGGAAGTACGGGGGAAGAGTACGGGGTCTGTTAGGTAGGAGAGGAGCGGGTGAATGGAGGTTCGTGTCTGGAAAGATTTTGGGAGACTGAACATTAGGTACACCTTTTCAATTTCCGTAGTGTTCTCCTTCATCTTGTTTCTAGTCGTCGGGAGGGAGGAGTCACCCCTCTAAACGTTGGAGTGGGATTCGTTAACGGTGTCCTTTCGTCACTCACTACTTTACAGGACCCCGAAACCTTATTGGTAGTATGGGTTCCGGGTACCCAGTGGGCACCCAGTGGGTGTTGAGGTCTCTCATTTTTCCTTCCCTTCCCGAAACCCTCCACCGGAACCCGAGGACAGGGTTCGAGTCACAGGAGGTTGGCCCGTCACCCACCGAGAACTCACGTCAACACTCCAGATGGGTCCGGCTCCCCCATCTCCGTTTGTTCCCACACGCCACTGGAACCGAGGTCACTAACGTCTAGATGGTGGACGTGTCTCCCCTTGTCGAGACGTCACACTCCTAAAACCTATTACTGGCGGTCCCCCAGGAGGTCCCCGTGCCTTCCTGTTTACTTCGATGGTACGGAGAGACGGGTACACAGGGATCAGTGTCGTCCGGTGCACGGGTTCGGGTAAGTCACAGCCCCCGTTCCCCCATAGGACGTGGGGTCCCTCGGTCTGTCCCTTACCCCCCTTCTCGACACTCGGGGTGTGACACTAGGTGGGAGTGAGGCCGGAGGGTCTCTGCAGACGGGTGACGGGGGTCGAATCAAACACCCGGGTCGTGACGGATTTGGAGACCCTCCTCTATAGGTTCCGTCCTGTCAAGAATGGCTACCTTGGTCACCAGGGTACACTCCTCCTGATCCGTGACTCGTCTAGACTCTGGATCCAAGAAACTCTGTATGTTCGGTCTACTCCGTCTACAACCCTTTCCGGGACCATAAAGTTCCGACCATTTCGTCCTCTTCCCTACCTCTTCCTGGGAAGGTCCTGACGTCTCGGTCGTCCCTCAGGGTCCCTGGGTCGAAGAGTAACGACATCGCTGTCCGACTACTTCCCGACATCCGGTGGACTCTCCACCGATGTAGTAAGCACTCCACCAAACATCCTACTTCTCGATGGTCGTCAGTTAGTCAAGTCAACGAGTCAGCACAGGTTAAGGAACGCTGGCGCACCTAACGTCGTACGGTCCGAAGGGACAGGTAGTGGTAGAGGACTTCGAACGAGTTTGAGTACAGGTAACTCAGCCACTACGGTAGGTTGGTAGACGGTAGGGGAAGAGGAGAACGGAAAGTAGAAAGGGTCGTGGTCCCAGAAAAGGTTTCTCAGTCGAGAAGCGTAGTCCACCGGTTTCATAACCTCTAAGTCGAAGTCGATGGTCGTAGTGACCAGTTTACTCTCTCTTGTTTGGTTACTTCTTCGGTCCTTGATATCCAGAGTTCACGGCCTTGTTAAACTTTCAATCCGCGACGATAGAGATAACGAGTCTTTTGTCAGACTTCTTTAAGACACTAAACGAGTTCTTCTCGCATAAGCAAGAGATATGGTGGTTCAGACGGGTTCAATCCGTCTCTACGTCCCTTTCTCTCTCTCCGTAGAGTCACTAGACCTACTGCTTTGTAAAAAAAGGACATCTTTTTCAATAGTGACACCAGTTTACCAAGGACGAAAGACGTCTCTACTACTCCAATGTGGACGCAGTATTGTTTGTCTTCGTGTCTACCCTTCGTCTCAGTTTCTTACACGACGACGACGACGACGACGATTCAGCGAAGCCAGCACAGGCTGAGACACGCTGGGGTATCTGCCGTCGGGTGGTCCGAGGGGACAGGGACTCTAAGAGGTCCGTTCTTGTGACCTCACCCAACGGTAAAGGACGAGGTTACGTACGTTCACTTTTCACTTTCCCTTCAACGAGTCACCACAGACACGACGTCTTTCTCCGTCCAACCGTACAAAATCTGGGTTTACCCCTGCCCCGTCTCGGATCTTATCTAGAACTTAAGAGTCGAGGGCCAGACCTCGGACCAGACGGAACCGCAACCAAAGTCGTCAATCAAGAGGGGACCTCGGACAGGTCAGGCAGATTTTTCGTCACGTAGATTTTTCGGGCTCCGGGGCGGGGTTTAGAGACCTACAATGGGATGTCGACAAAGCCCCCGTCGACGTAGAAGTTTCCTCCGGCCCGCACCAGGCTCTCTGGCCTAAGAACAGAGGCGACGTGGCCTCGCGACAGTCGGGAATTAGCCCTACAAAAGTCTACACACAAGTGGAAGGAGACGTGAGCCCGAAGACACTAGAGGTCCCCTTTTGTGGTTTGGGCACTGATGTTAAAGGTACCAGACGGGAAACTAGACGCCTTAGCAGACGAGGAAGCTTTATCCGGCTGCGACGGATTCAAGAAATAAGGATTGGAAAATGTTTTACTTTCACAGGAGGATCGAAGTCTGTAAAAACTTCACCTATATTTTACGTGAACTTTTTTGTTCGGCAGGAAAGAGTAGAGGTCGGATTCACCGACCCGAACGTGTGCGCCCCAAAGGTGGCCCCGACGCCCCGTCGACACGCTCGCCTCCGAATTACCCTCGACATTATTTACCCCGACTCTTTAGTTTATAAGTGTGAGGTCTGAGGCACACTCATGAATCTCGATAAGAAGGTCCGGACGCTAAATGAGTCGTCCTTCTCGCTACCCTATCCCCTTAATCGACTTTGAAGCCCCCCCGCCCCCCCCCTCCCAACCCCCTCCCCGCTCCCCGCCCCTCCAGCCTCCTCCCCGCCGCCAGGTAGAGGACAGAAGAGAGTGGGACCGAGTCGTAGAGTGTCTGGGATGAGATAAGTTTGTCCGGTTCCTCCTAACTAAAAATTTCAGTTCGAAAACTAAAACTCCGTTAGGGCCGGTAAACTTATGCTTTGCTATAGCCTAAGATAGTTCTTTAACGACATAATCAATGCAATCCTCAATTCTCACGACTTAATGCTAATACATTCTTTTACGGGAACGAAAATTCCTTTACGTGTGACTTCTCCTATTTTCTCTACACTAGACAACAGACCTTAAGTCAATTTTTGTAAGGTCTTCCTTCCTGCTTTCTGTCCATTTACTGCACCGTTAAAGAACTATTATAAACTTATCTCGACTACCTATATGTCCTAGTAGCGTCTGTATCAAACCTCTACAAACTATTATAAATACTAATTTTTGTTCGTTGAGAAGTTATACAGATTTGATATCGTTACTCTATATACTCGAAATTCTTACTCCACTCGTCTTTCATTGTTCTTTGGTCCTGCATCCTATTTGTAAATTTTATAGTTTTTAGTAACAATAATGTTGGGTCTTCTTTTAAAAACGAAACACTAATTAAAGTGACTTGTATCTTTTGAAAATCTCTCCCCATTAAAAGATAAATATTCTCTACTTTTTATATGATAGAAAATTTATTTACATACTCCGACTTTTCAGTGAGTCAGTACAGGTCAAGAAACGTCGGGGTATTTGACGTCGTGCGGTCCAAAGGGACAGGTAGTGGTTGAGGGCCTCGGATGAGTTTGAGTACAGGTAGCACAGTCACTACGGTAGGTTGGTATAGTAGGAGACAGTAGGGGAAAAGAGGACGGAAGCTAGACAGGGTCGTAGTCCCAGAAAAGGTCACTCAGCCAAGAAGGGTAGTCCACCGGTTTCATGACCTCAAAGTCGAAGTCGAAGGTTACTTATAAGTCCTGACTAAAGAAAATTCTGACTGACCAAACTAGAGGAACGTCAGGTTCGTTGAGAGTTCTCAGAAGAGGTTGTGGTGTCGAGTTTCGTAGTTAAGAAACAACATATTACTTGGTTTGTGGTAGTGACAACCTTCTTTAAAATAAAAATTTATTTTTTCTTTCAATTTGGTCGTTATACCTTATTAGAGTTCCCATATCTAGTATCATTTTATAAGTCTCCTAGTACTCAAAATTCAAAAGTAAGGAAAACAAAATTGGTTTAAATAGATTAACACTCACATATATTCAAGTCAAAATTAATGCGGACAAACATTGTTGGTCGGAGGACTTTAACATTGTGAGCTGTCAAAACTCGGTGGTGTTTCCACTTTCGCGACTCTGTGAACTGGGGGCGTCTCGGAGGACGACGACACTGACCGGGGTATTCCACCAACTATCAGTCTATACCCACCGACAACTCCGACCCCAGGGTCCTCACATCCCCTATACACAATTGTCTCTCTCTCCTATCTCACTTCCGGTCTCCCCGAAAATACAAAGTACGGGAATTCCGGAACCCCTCCCTTGGGTCCCAGTCCTTCCCTGCATGAGGTCTGACCGGGAGGGTATTAAGGGACCTGGAGCGGAACCACCCTTCCGTTGACCTTTAAAGACAAGTATGAGCGTCCCCCGTGAATCTGAAGTGACTTCAAACGGACCCTCCTATGGGTCTCTTCCCCCGGTTACCCCACTTTACTGGGGGATCCGTCCGTCTATAGTCCCTTCGACCGACTCGCCACTTCTTAGGTGGACGGTTATACCCACTGGGTCCAAGCTAGGGACCCACCCCTTCTAGGGGACCTCCTCCTTTACCGTTGGGTGAGGTCACAAGAACGGACCTTTAAGGGTTCCTTTCTCCTCTCGGACCACCCGATGTAAAGTACCCCAGCGTTTCTCATTCTGTGCTTAATCACTGATTAGTTGTCGTTGTTCCGTCCATCTATGCCCTCACACTCGTTCGAGGCCCTCAACCACTACCTGTCCCTTCGGTCCGCACGACGTCAGGTACCCCGAGTCGGGTGCTGACTCGCTGACTTGACTTGACTCTATTCCCCGGTTTGTGCACCCGATTCCCGAAGTCGGGGGTCCTGTCTGTGGTCCTTCCCGACCCCACCCCGGGGACCAGTCATCTCTCGACGACGCGACACTCGTCCGACTCTTCCTTGGTGACCAGTGCGGGGGCCTCAGAGCCACCGTCTTGTAGTTCTCTGTTCCCGCCCGGTTGGTGTGGGTCCCGGGGCCCGTTGCGGGGTCTCCTGACGTCCCGGCCCCGGCGGGAAGGAGGTTCTGGTTCGTAGGAAATGTAGGGGAAGAGGGGTCTCGGTCCCGTCGGTCCTCGGAAGACTCGAGGCTCGCTGTGCTGTCTCCGGTCGACAGAGTCTTCCGACGGCGCTACTAACCTAGTTTTCTGCAAATAATTTAATCTGTTCTCGTAGTAAAAAGGGGATGATGAGTCGAGGGTAGCTCACGGTTTATATGTTTCCTTTGGATCAAAGGAATAAAAGAATGAGATCATTTACGTTTAACCTTGGAGTACCATCTTAGAAACCCGTGACCCTCTAAGATATATAATTATTTTTTCGTTAGGCAACAGGTAAATGTCAACATAGACCTAATTTGTCGGATAGTGAGACCTTCCTACAGATCATTCACAAAACCCACCCTTGGGGCCCTCGGTCTTCGTACCTCTCCGACCCAGACCCCCTCCCCCACACTCGACCGTCCTGCGACTGTCGAACCGAGGAGACTGGAGACCTCCGGGGGTCAAGACCCCCCGCGTCTGAGTGGGTTGAGGTCCGACCACTGTCACTTCTGACGTGGACCCGACCCACTGGTAGTCTATCCAGCCCGACCTCACTAATCTTGTGCTTGGTCGCAGGTTCCTGGTGCCGACACCAAACTGGTCACTACCGATGTCTCGAAACGTCGAGTAGACACTGGGGACGACACATAGACTCCCCCCTGGGGACTCTTTTGGGGCATCGTTTAATGGACCTTTGAAGGACGAGAGAGAAGTAAAAGTACCATCGTAGGGGTTTGGGTTCCTTATCAACATCCAAAGGTGAGAATCTCCAAGCGTCCCCAGGACCCTGGTGGTTGCGTGACCGAGTCAAGAACGAAGGTGAGGTCCCTTTCGGGTGTAGTGAGGACCGACAGACGAGTCTCCCCGCCTCTCTCCGGACTCGACGTACCTCGGCTTCTCCGTAAATGGTGGGCCCCGAGTGACTGAACGAGACTCTTATGAACCTTTCTTCACAAGAGTGTAAACCGGTGCATTACTCACATAAATAAATGAGACTCAAAACTGTCCTTCACTTTTAGGGAGAAGACCTTTTTGTACACACCTACAGCTCTTGGTGACGGACCCCTAGCGGTCAGGTGAAAAACGAAATATGGTCCGTCCCAAACCAGCCGTTGGTGCACAAAAATGACGTAGGAACCAGACGAGGGGTTCCTTCGAGGGGCCCACCCCTCCTCACCGACAGGTGGGTGCCAGGGCCGTCCGGTAGTGGTCGAAGGACCCTTCCTTCCTCCTCGGAGTCTTCAAAAGGTTTCGGTTCTACAGTGTAGACAAACCGTAGTTTGGGGAAGTTTGCCTTAAGGGTCCGTTCTCTCAGAACATCTGGGACATACACGGTAGAGACCAAAGGACTTTGCAGGACCCTGTCTTCGAGGTCCTATACGTATTACCCCAGAGACGACTGTCGGGGACTCACGTGGACGGTACCGGGGGTTCCCGGCACACAGGTGAGTGGAAGTAGAGCCCAGGATAGTCTACGACACACAAGGACGACTAGTGACGGAAGAGTCACACGTAGCGTGGACCCGTCTAGGAGTGACTCTTCTGTAGTCTTAGCGAGGGACAGAGTAGGAGTTACACTTTTTTTCTTTCACTAGCCTACAGGGACCACCCCGTCACCTACTCAGGCGGACGGGCACGTCCCCTGTGCCCAAGCTAGGGACCAAGCCCTTCTAACGTGGACAGAGATTCGGACGTGCAGTGTTGATGACGTCGGCCACTCGGATCTCGGGCACAAGGCGTTGTTCTCCTTAGTGCCGTCACTCTCCGGGGACGCCGTGTCGGTCCTCGTCGGGGCAAGAGACGTCGGTCTTTTCACGAGTGCTACTTCTACGGCGTACCGGCTTTCAATCAATTAATAAAATTTTTTACGAGTAGACGTTTACAGGTGGAGTGTAAGTGTCAGAGACACTGAGAAGGAAGTGTAAATTTATCCTCTTTAATAAAGCAGGGAAACCGGGAAAGAGGATCTCGGTTTTACACAGAGTAAAACCCAAACGTCTCAGGGTACTTGGTCATCCCTCGGAGTTTTTGTTACTTTTTTGTTAGGTTATATTCGCCTTACGACATTCGAAACAGAAGAAAGGGAGCTGGACCTAACTAAGTACCTGAGAGTACTAACTTTGTCTCCAGTAAAGTCACCTACACAGAAACTTCTGTCTACTAAATGCTGTCTACCTATACTTAGTACCGACTATCGAGACTCATTTTCAGATAGTGGGCAATCCCAGGACAAAGTCTTCAGTGTGTGAAATCACCTGACACCCGTAATTAAATGTGTCACCCCTCCCAGCACACGACTCGGGGACAGACATTTGGTCAGACATCCAAGACCTAGTACCGGACTTTTCAATCCTGGTCTTATAGTTTGAGGTAGACTCCGTACCTACACCCTTCATCAGCAAGGGTACGTCACTCCTCTCTCGCGACTTAATCAATCATAATCGTTTTTACCCTTTTCTGTCCTACTATTCCTTTTCTGTTCGGTTCCTTACCCTCTTCACAAAAGTTCTATTTATATAGACTGGTTCCTGAGTATACACCTTTTATATTTCGAGAGAGTGTACACCTGACTACTCCCGAAGGGACCCCCGAGTCCACGATTTCGCAGACGGACGTTACACCCTCTATACCCAAGTTAGGGACCCAACCCTTGTAGGGGACCTCTTCCTTTACCGTTGGGTGAGGTCATGAGAACGGACCTTTAAAGGTACCTGCCTCCTCCGACCACCCGATGTCAGGTGCCTCAACGTTTCTCAGTCTGTACTGACTCACTGAAGTGAAAGGAAAAGGTGTACAACTATCCTTTTGTTCTTTTAGGTCGTCTGTCGTCCGTTTTCTGTACTGGTTCATAAAGTGTTTTCTCCGACAAGTTTGCTGGTTTCGTATATGGTCCGTTAGAATGGTCAGCAATCCCTTTACGTTGTATTTTGACGTTCCTCTACGACGATGTGAGGGTGGTCTTACCGACTTTGATTGGTATGCCATTCTGGTTCGTAATCACGTCTACAGTGTGAAGAGCATGTGACGGGTACCCTCACACTTACCTGTGTTGGTAAAACCTCTGTTTTATATGTGTGCGGACAAGTATGGGATAATGGGTCTTTGAAGTGAGAGTCCATCTATGTTCTCTTTAAGTGTACTTACAAGTGGTTTTCCGTACGCATGGCCTGACAAGTGTCTTCGTCGTAAGTAGCGTCATTGTCTGATCTTGGTGGGGTTTTCGAGTACTTCTCTGTGTGCGTCACCTCGGAGTATGTCGTTACCTTTCCCTATTTAGTTTCGGTGAGTGCTGTCGTCACACTTACTTCTGCGACCCTAGGACAAATACGCTTCAAACTTTCGGCCGTTTCGATTAGATGCTCCAAGTTTCAGTCTTAGCACCCGTCTCCCCTGATCAATTACGTTTACCTGTATTCCCCCCCAAAACTCCACGACCCTTGAAAGACAAAGAACTAGATTCCGTACAAGACGACTACTGGATGTACAGCCAATGTACACACAAATACTTTTATGTACGTAGTCAAGTGAATGCTAAACACGTAGAAAGACATACACTTCATAGAATATTACTTTGAAACTTCTTTTCAAATGACTTTACTTTTTATTTTGGGTCTTCTAACTTCTCCCCGAACAAACCCAAAGTAGTAGTCGGGATTCAGGAGATACTTAATTCTTTATGACTCTTTATTCTATGTTCATGGCGTCTCTACCTCAAAATTTTGGTTGCTTTCCCTACAAACGAACAAATTCTCCATTTGTATGACTTTTCAAATTAAACTTAAATACAGGGGTGTCATACTGAAGAGTATTCGCAGGAAGGGTTCTGTCGGGACCACGACCGAGCTTACCTCCTCAAAACTCTAGAAGTCCCGTCCCCCTGAGGCAGTACACCTGTGACGCAGGGGACGGACCCCTGTCTCCCCCGCAGGACTGGACGTGGACTGGGTCATGCGAATGACGTCGTCTCCCTCGGCGGAGACTCGCTGGCGACCTAACAAGGCGAGCGGTCAGGTTGGTCTCTTCAGAGCCCTCTACCCTCGCTTACGTCTACTTCCTCCAGTCGTCTCCAAGAGGGCCTGACAGAGAAGGGCCCCTTTCTTGACCCTCAAGGAAGGGTGGGACCAGCCGCCCCGATCAGGGTGGTAAGAGGGGGGACTCGTACATGATCCGAACGTGAAGGGGTCTCACACGTTCCAGGTACACTGGTCCACTGATCGAAGTCTTTCCCTCCGTACCCAGGTACACTGGTCCACTGATCGAATCCTTTCCCTCCTTACCCAGGTACACTGGTCCACTGATCGAATCCTTTCCCTCCGTACCCAGGTACACTGGTCCACTGATCGAATCCTTTCCCTCCGTACCCAGTTACACCGGTCCACTGATCGAATTCTTTCCCTCCGTACCCACCCAACCCGTACTCAAGACCCCCTTCGAAGATCCTCACCTACTTAGTGACCGTCGTGATGAGTGCATCAGTTCTGTGTCTTTGTTGGATTCGCAGATAGTCGTCTATTCCCCATTTCTTCCGTCCCGTATATGTATGTCACCTCGTGATGAGTCGGTAGTCTTCTTACTTTGTTGCGGTGGACGTCGTTGTACCTGCTTGGACCTCTACTGGTGTGATCTGCTCCACTCAGTCTGGTCTCTTTCTGTTTATCGTAGCTGTAGTGTGTATACGCGTTAGATTTTATACTGCATTTACTTGGTTAGATACTTTGTCTTAGTGCCTGTATCTGGTGTCTGAATGCCAACGATCTCCCCCTTACCCCTATCCCGTTCTTACTTAACCCTCAAACCCTATTTCGTCTACGTTCGATAATATATTTTTACCCATTTGTTCCAGGATGACATATGGTGTCTTTTGAGATGAGTTACAAGGTACTATTTGGTATTACCTTTTCTTGTATATTGACTTAATGAAACGACATGTCGTCTTTGATTGTGTAACACATATCAATCTATTTAATACTTTTTCACCTTCACTTCAACGAGTCAGTACAGGTCGAGAAAAGCTGGGGTCCCTGACATCGGGTGGTCCGGGGGACTAGGTACCCTAAAAGGTCCGTTCTCATGACCTCACCCCACGGTAACGGAAGAGGTCCCCTAGTTTGGACCCAGAGGGCGAAATGTCTGCTTACGAAATGACAGACTCGACGGTCCCTTCGGGATTTATTTGCTATGAATTTATTTTGTCTTAAAAAAATTTCGTCATTTATTTTATTATTTATGAATTCTTATAAATTATTTATTATTTATTTTTGTTTAATTTTACAAATTTTTCTCACTTACTCCCTGAAGGGACGATCAGGTCCCCAACTCTTGGGTGGAACATTACGTCCCCTACGTCAAAGCTAGGGATCAGCCTTTTGATTCTAGGGTGTACGACGCTCCGTCGGTTCGGGTGTGTGGTGTTTCTTCTTAGCACGTACGGTGTTACTTCTGGACTACACCGGTTTATTTATTTATTTCGTACGAAAATCTTTCTCACTGACTTAGCGGTCCACTGACTGTTGTAGAATGGGTCACCTCGAGGGAGGTAGGAGCGCCCGGGGACTCATTCCCGTTCCGCGTCGTCTCGTCGGAACCGTTGGGGACTCCCAGTGCACCTCATTCGGTCTATGTTTACGAATAACAAAGTTCGGGGACTCCAAAGCGCACACTGTCGGCGAATTGGCACGGGAGTGACTGGTGATGGAGAGGGGAGGCACATCCACACTCCCCACTTCCTACTTGCAAGCGGGGCGCCAAACACGAGAGTCGGGGACGTGACGCGGCAGTCCGACACCAGACAGTCCCGGACCACGACCTGGGAACGCCCCTCTTCTCGGATCAGATAGTCAAGTCAAGTCAAGTCAGTGAGACAACACAGGCTGAGAAACGTTGGGGGACCTGACGTCGTGAGGTCCGAAGGGACAGGTAGTGGTTGAAGACCTCAAATGGGTGTGAGTACAGGTAACTCAGCGACTACGGTAGGTTGGTAGAGTAGGAGACAGTAAGGGAAGAGGACGGAAGTTAGAAAGGGTCGTAGTCCCAGAAAAGGTCACTCAGTCAATAAGTGTAGTCCACCGGTTTCATAACCTCGAAGTCGTAGTCAGGAAGGTTGCTTATTAGTCCTGACTAAAGGAAATCCTACCTGACCAAACTAGAGGAACGTCAGAAGAGATTGTGGTGTCAAGTTTTCGTAGTCAAGAAGTCGTGAGTCGGAAGAAATACCAGATAGTGCGACAGAATAGAAGTCCTCCGGGGAGGGACTAGAGTTGGTGTCGAGGACGGACACAGGAGGTCCCTGGGTCATTCGTGGTCACTCGTCAAGTCGGGAACGGGCCTTACCAAGACTTTACAGTGTCTTGTCATGTAATTAGTGTAAACGGAGTACTATATAACACGGACTCCGACTTTTATATGAGAGACAAGGTTATTGACAGAATTTAATACAGGTCGTTCAACATGATATGTCGAGTGGTCTCCGAAGCGCTACACTAGTCTTCTGCCTTGACTCTGCCGTAACTCTATGAGGTTTTTACGTCTCGGTCGTTGCAGAGGTTTCCGGTAGATCTCTACACACGTGGACTTTCTTTCTCCCGTCTGTCTCCCTTACACTTTCCTTGTTAAGAACTAAAACGAGAACGACCTCTTAGACACAGTACGCAAGTATTGGTCTTCGTTGTACCATTCAACCGCACACCCAGACCAGGAAATGGGCGGGAGATTACCTAAGGTACGGGTCTGAAAGGTGCACTGAAACGTCACGAAGAGTACCCTGTGAACCTCCTATTAGATATGGGGGACAACTAAATCTCGAAACAGAGTCTTGAACGAAAACAACTGGTTACCTTACAGTCGTTTACTCTACGATTATCTCCAGAGGTCTCACGGTCGTGACAGGTCGAAGAGCACGAAGACGGTCTTTTCCCTGTACGGAGCAGTCAGTGACAGGACGTCTGACTCCTTCACGTAACCCGTCTGGACTTGGTTCGGGTCGTTCCACGGACGTGTACTTGGATACCTGGATACCTGTTCTTTATTTTTAACTCCAAGACCCGAATAAACAATTGGTCGTAATAACATCGACAGACTATGTTTCAGTTTCTCGGTTTGTGGACACAGAGGAGATTGTTTCTCACTATAGAACTCTATAGGGAAAAGAACACTTTAAATCCCTCAAATAACTACCGTAGTCCAGAACCTAACCCAAGGAAAAACGTGTAAGACTCACGTCCTTCTAAAAGTTAGAGACGAAGAGAAATTCGGACACGAAGATCGGGAACGCAAACGGAAACAACAACAATTCAGTACAGACTGAGAGACACCGGGGTACCTGACATCGGATGGTCAGATGTACCCAACGGTGAAGGAGGAGGTCCCGTCGAGGGACTAGGTCCCCACCTTGGGTGTAGAGGACACAGAGGACGCAACGCCCGCCTAGGAAAGGGTGACTCGGGGGACCCTTCGGACCCACGACGGAGTCACCACCCCACAAGTCACTATCACAGAACCATGGTACCGACGATGGTGACCGAGAACGACCCCTTAACGAGACGGGTCACTTCAGATTGAGGGTCTCCAGAGTCGTAGACGAAGACGTCCTTCCAACAGGAGGTGTCTCAGGATTTCTCGTCGACGTCGAGGAAACGTCCCGGGGACACTGGACGACCCCGGTCACTCAGACGACAGACGAGAGGGGGTCTCGATCGACACGAGTCGTGACTGAGCCGTCTGAACTCCGGTCCCACCTTCACCCAACCCAGACCTGAGCAGAGAGGGAGAAGACAGGGTAGTGGAAGACTTTACCAAGGACGACGACAAAATCCAGTGTTCTCACGGGTACAGTAGAGAAGGGTGTGAGTCTACAAGACCTGCGTTCGGAGTACCCTCCAAATAAAACGGGAAATCTAAATATAATTACAGTGAGTTGAAATGAAGACGAAGGAAGAGGGTATACCCAGAAATACGTTGAGGTTAATAAACAATTTTTCCAGAGGACACGGAACACCTATTTCGGTAGAGATTAAAGGTTTTAAGTCTTAGTTTTACTCGTGTAAAGACATAGTCTCACTTACACCTCGTTAGTGTGTTGATGACCTATTTTGACGAAACTAAAATCTACTTCCAGTCTCTTCTACCTCTCCTTCTATGGTTTTAAGAGAGTCACATTTGTGACTCGACCGATCCTCTAACCTCTTTCGGTGATTTTCGTGGACGGGTGACGACGGACGTGTCAAGTGTGACCGTCGAGACGGACCGACCCCGGGGTTCGTGAGAAAGATCACGGACGACACTGGGTCGGTCCGAGGTCACTTAAGTCCAGTTCCACTGACGGCTCTAGGTCCGTTCGTAGTATTTGTTAGTTAGGAACGACCAATGAGTGTCGGGTCGAGACGGGAGACGTGTGTCTCGAGGGATCCGACATTCCTCGACGGGAGAGGGTCGTGTCTCAAAGACAGAGAGGTCGATAATTAGGGGTGGGGGTTTACGTCCTGGTCAAGTAAGGTCGGTAGAGAGGTCAAATAGAGTGAGGGTTTAATGGTACTCGAAAGGTCCACCGAGTCCCCATTCCTTTGGTGGATAGTCTCGTCCTCTTTATTCTCTACACCCAAGATAGGAACCCAACCCTTCTAGGGGACCCCCTCCTTTACCGTTGGGTGAGGTCATAAGAACGGACCTTTTAAGGTACTTGTCTTCTCGGACCATCCGATGTCAGGTACCCCAGTGTTTCTCAGTCTGTGTTCACTCGTTGTCCCGTGTGTGCGTGTACTTAAGGGTTCATCGACTTTCAGTCTGTATCTCAAACCTGTAGGCCTACATTGCTTAGTCGAAAGCATGACCTTTTGGACCTGACCTCGGGACTCGACCCTAGACCCCGGTGTCACGTCGAAGACTACGGGAGTCGAGAGGTAACGGAGAGTCCTGTTCCTGTGTCCCCGACAAGCCGAGACGACTCGTCTGGACGAACGGTCCTCGGGGTCTTCCGTTCTACCCGGGCTCGGGTCACACGACTCGTGTCTCTCCGTCCTTGTGTCACCTTCTTCTGAGATGTCCGTGGCTTCTCTCCTCTCCCCTTACGGGCCACCCCGACTCGTAGGAGACCCCCGTGGGGGAGGAGAGTAGAGTGGATCTTTCTTCTACCTCAATCGATTCTCCAGTGGCACCTCATCAGACCTGGAAACTAGGTTCCCGACCCAGGAACACTTTTCTCCGTCTCTCCTTGTGCCCCTTTAGTGTACAACTACTACCTCCGTCTCTACCCTCAGTGTACAGATGACTGGTCGTTACGGTTCCTACCGTCCACTGTAGTCTTTGATACTTTTTCAGGATCTTATCTCAAATCTAAAAGGGGACCTCGGAAGTCTCCCTAGTGCCGGGACGGCTGTGGACTAAAGTCTTAAGACCGGAGGTCGAGACACTCTCTTATTTAAAACAAACAAACAAAATTTGGGGACCTAAAACTCCCAATCAATATCGTCGAGGTCTTTTGTTTCTGTGGTGTACATCGAGTTGTACAGTCACCAGATTTGGGTAGATTGTCCACCGCAATCACCACTTCTTGGTCTGACGGTTACGTCCTTTGCGTTCTCTACACCCGAGTCAAGGATCCAACCCTTCCAGGGAACCTCCTCCTTTACCGTTGGGTAAGGTCATGAGAACGGGACCCTTTAGGGTACCTGTCTCCTCGGACCGTCCGATGTCAGGTGCCGTAACTTTTTCTCAACCTGTGTTCAATCGCTGATTTGTTGTTGTAATTGACACCACAACCCTTTTACTATCGATACCCATGTGTTAAATATAGGTCCTCTATGTCCTTATACTGGGTAGCATTGTCACCGCAAAACTTAGTTATCTATTCCTTTCTCAACAAGTTTTTAACGGACCGCTTTAGTCACTAAACCTTAAAACTTTTTTAAATACGGAGTTTGGAGTACAATTTTATTTAAGCACAACTATATACCGTCTTTGGTTGTTTCATAACATTTTGCTAATAGGAGGTTAATTTTTATTTATTTAATTTTTTTATTTAAGATCTTACTAAGTTTTCAATTTATACTTTTGAGTTTCTTTAGGAATAAAGAACTCTAACTTTACATTTTTTTCCTTTCACTTCACTTAAAACGAGTCAACACAGACTGAGAAACGTTGGGGTACTTGATATGTCAGGTACCTTAAGAGGTCTGGCCTTATGACCTCACCCATCGGAAAGGGAAGAAGTCATTTTTTCCTTTTTTCATCTATTTAAACTAAAAATATGTATTTTTACGAATATATTTTTAGACTTTTATTTTACGATTTAACTGTCAATATAGAAACTGTCACAACTGTTCGTTGATCGATCATTGATGTAATTTCAGAGTACATTTATTACTCTATTGGGCTTGTGACCGGTGGACTACACTTCTCGGCTGAGTAATCTTTTCTTGGATTGCGACTCTTTCGAACTCCCGTCCTCCTCTTCCTCCGTTGTCTCATATTGTACCAACCTACTGTAGCGGCTGAGCCACTTATTCTCAAACTCGTTTGAGACCCTCTACCACCTCCTGTCCCTTCGGACTGTACGACGTCAGGTACCCCAGCATCTCTCAGTCTGTGCTGAATCGCTGACTTGTTATTAGATGCCATCCATTTCGCGTCCTTCTCAAAGTACCACTAGTACCTTTGTGTAGAGAGTCTAGAGGTTGGTACCCCTCATATTAACTGGTCTCGACCGAGACTTTAGGTAGTATCGCCAGTATGACTCCGGTGTGACGAGGGTCCGTCCGACGTCTCGTTGTCCCGGTGATTCCGTCCAATCATAGAGACCCCCAAACACTCCGAGGAGACTCTCTGTTACAACCGGGAGCATGAGAGGACCTTGTGTGACGTCGCCTCGTGCGGAGGGACTACGGAAGGAAGGAAGGGGGAGAGGAAGTGCATCCCAGTTTGGTAGCACAAGAGGTCGAGAGGGTGGAGGGAGAGTCAAAAAGAGTAGCCTGTCACGGGATCACTGACAGACCGGTCCAATTAGGACACGACTGTGGGAGGAGACTCTTCTTCTTCTAATCGTTTACAAATATTTACTGGTGACCAAATTCTCGTAGATCCTTTTTTACAAGTCGAAGGTAGTATAAGTTCCTGGAGTAAGTTCAACATTATTTATTCATAGTTCTACTGAAAAAAAAAGATAAATTGATCTACCGGGATTCATCTGGACAAAGTTCCTCGGTTCGAATATAACAACTCACTTCGTGTTTTACTAAGCCTACAACGTCTTTTTTTACTCGGGACACATGGTTCTTAGAATTTTTACTAGTATGAAAACTGGGTCCTTAAAGTAAAACCTCAGTTGAGAATTCGTTATATTTGTGAACAATTCACCCGTGATTTTTACAAACTGTAATAAAGTAAGTAGAATTTCTTTTAGTCGTCTGTAAATTGAAGCACAGCCGTTATTGACTGACATCTTACGACAAACCACGTCGTCACCACCTCTGTCCAACGAAGTTAGAGGGCAGTTCTTTCTTGTATGGGAAATCGGACTCCTACGTCACTCACCCGTCGGATCAACAAGTGTGGAGTTCCAGTTGAGGTCTAAACGTCGACTCTGGTTCGGGAAGGGACTGAGACCTAGGACCCGCACAGACGGACACTTCTCGAGGGGATCGATCGGCAGAAACGAGACCCCAGGAAAGACCCAGTGGGTTCTGAAAGAGTTCAATCACGACGGGTACTTCGAGGAGGGACGGGTTAAGTCGAAGGAAGGGTAAGAGGAAGTATTTACAGTGTGAAGGTAGTGACAGGTTTACGAAAAGAAGGAGTCAGGACGGAGGGGGACGAGACAGAAGGTGACCTGTAAAGATTACCTACTGAAGTCAAACTCCTGAGAGGTAACCGACCGGTCTAGAGTCCACCCTAACACGACGTCAGAGTCTGAGAAGGAAGGGTCGGGAGACACGAAGAGAGAGGTAGTGTCCACCGTCCGAACGCCTTTTGATTCCGAGAGAGGGGTGGGGGACGAGTGGGGTGAGGTAGGAGTGCCACGGAGGAGACGTTTGAGAGAACGTACAGGTTAGGGTATGACCGTAGACAAGGAGTTTCCTGGACTCGATCGTGAGACGGGAAGTATTGTTAAACTGACCCTCTGAAAGTGAAGGAAAGAGACGTTGAGTCCCGAGATGTCCTAAAGACCAAAGGGTTCCCCTACCACCTTTGTCACAGTCTGAAATAAAAAACCCCGAGGTTTTAGTGACGTCTACCACTGACGTCGGTACTTTAATTTTCTGCGAATGAGGAACCTTCTTTTCAATACTGGTTGGATCTATCGTATAAGTTTTCGTCTCTGTAATGAAACGGTTGTTTCCAGACAGATCAGTTCCGATACCAAAAAGGTCACCAGTACATACCAACACTCTCAACCTGACACATCTTCCGACTCGTGGCTTCTTAACTACAAAAACTTGACACCACAACCTTTTCTGAGAACTCTCAGGGAACCTGACGTTCCTCTAGGTTGGTCAGGTAAGACTTCCTCTAGTCGGGACCCTAAAGAAACCTTCCTTACTACGACTTCGACTTCGAGGTCATGAAACCGGTGGAGTACACTTCTCAACTGAGTAACCTTTTCTGAGACTACGACCCTCCCTAACCCCCGTCCTCTTCCCCTGCTGTCTACTCTACCGACCTATCGTAGTGACTGAGCTACTTGCACTCAGACTCACTTGAGGCTCTCAACCCCTACCTCTACCTCCGGACTGCACGACGTTAAGGACCCCAGCGTTTCTCAGCCTGTACTGACTCGCTGACTTGACTTGACTTGATTCCCCTATCACACCATGACCCCGAGGTGCTTCATTATATGGTCACTGCCAACGGAGGTCGAGAGACGCTTGAGACGTAGGTCCGTCCATATTCTCCCCAGTGACAGAGTTCTCAGTCATCTCCCATGGTCGACGGGTTACCAGAGGATCGGTGCGTCGAGGACCACTGTATGTTTCTGTGGGTCCCTCGTTTCCCATCTCTCACCACCAGAACCCTTTCGTTCTATCCTGAACGGCCCACCGACGTTCACACGGCACCCTACGTTAGGAGGTCGAACTTCGTTGAAGTCTGTGGTAGAACCGAAGCTCTTCTGTGACGCAAGGAGGTCCCGACGGGGTTTGTCACTGACCCGTGGCGTCTATACACCTGCCCCTGTGAAGACGGGCCACACCCCTGCGGACGGCGAGCCGGCGACTGTGGACCGACGTCGACGTAGCACCAGACTTCCCAACGGGACGAGTCAGGGTAAAGAGGGGAGAAAGTAGAAAGTCTCCACAACCAGGGATTATTGGGAGAGTGCAGTTATTGACGCGGTCGTCGACGAAGATCCTCGTAGGTTGGCCGTGTAATTTATTTTGTTTACTTTCTGACTTACTTATCGGCGGACCTAATTTAATCGTACGGTTTCTGGTGTGTGGCTCATCATTGTCGCAAACAGAATCTCTAAGAAATCTCCGTTATTCTATAAACGGTTTAAAAAAGGACTACCTCTTTTGTTTGTCGTTTGAAACAAAAACTTATTATTGTCGATTGTAAATAACCGGACGATACATAGCCCGTAGACTCGGTTGCGTTGCGACCGGGCCCTTTCGTCCACCGGAGTGTACCACCGGGGTCTTGTGCCGACACAGTGGGACCGAGAACCCCTGTGTTCCCTTTCCCGGCGTGTCTCTGGTGAACGCTGCCCGGCAACTTCCGGTTCGGCCACAAGTGGCAGAGACGACCTGTTCCCGACTCACGTGTCCGGGACAAGAACCCTCCGAACAAGAGGTGACCCCACTCCCATCCCCCGGTCGTCGGGATGTCTCTGTGTACTCTTCGTGGTAAGGACCGACACTTCTCCCTGTCACTGACTGAGCTCCCTCCTCGTCTGTCCGTCGGGACTGCACCTCCTCCCACCTACCTCTTACGTGTGCACACTGGTTGCGTCCCCTCGTCGTTTCCGCTCCACCCCGGTACAGCCCCCAACGAGGATAAGACAAAGACCACCCTTTGTGATGCTTGAAACACGTCGTTCTGCCGCGAACACCCCTTGGGTGACATCCGACCCCCTCGTCACCGGTGTAGGCGATCCCCGGTCCCCGAAGGTAAGTCACCTGTACCGGTTCCCCGCCTCGAGTCTAGATCCCCACTCCTGTGCTCCTCCCTGCGGATCCCGTAGTCACTGACCCCTCCTCTCCGACCTGCCCTCATCTAGCGTCCTCACCGCCACCCCTCACTTAGAGGTTCCTTTCCTCCTCTCTCCTTTCTCCGTTTTCCTTTTTCGTCATCCTAAGTCCTTGGCGTCCGTACCCCAGTCGATACAGGTGGGGTACCTGACATATCGGGTGGTCCAAGGAGACAGGTACCCTAAGAGGTCCGTTTTTATGCCCTTACCCAACGGTACGGGAGGAGGTCCCCTAGAAGGGTTGGGTCTCTAACTTGGGTGCAGAGAGGATAGAGGACGCAACCTTCCGTCTAAGGAATGGTGACTTGGTGGACCCTTCAGGAAGTTTGTTCCCGTCTCGTAAGATCCTACTGAATATGAGATAGGTTTACCCTACTCTGGGACGATTGTCCTTCTTCCGTATTGCGACTCGACGTCAGACAAACAAACGTCTCGGGTTTGTGCGTCGGGGCCGAGAGGGAAGTGAGAGGCATAGAGTACTACGTCCAGAGTCGGACGCCTGACCTTAGGTCCTCCGCGACCGGAGGGTAGGTCTCGTGGAGAGGGCAAGAGGGACCCGTCTCAAGTTTCTCCCCAAGAGAGGAGTCAAGGATCTAGAGTCTATTTTTCCTAAGGTATAGTCGGAACGAGAGGGACGTCAGTTCGAGGAGTGTCTGGATCTCTTCTATGTGCAGGCCCTCCTTCTCAAGTAGTACAACAGTTATTTTTATTTCAGTTGGGACGTGTTGGGGTTATGGAGTTCACTTAGTCTCCGTCTGCCACCTCGTTTCGGACACTGTGGACACACTGGTACACTGAGAGGGATGGAGGACGTGAAGAGGAGAACCCCGGTGTGATCACCAGGTGAAATCCCAGAAGAAAGACACACTGGTACACTGAGAGGGATGGAGGACGCGAAGAGGAGAACCCCTGTGTGATCACTAGATGAAGTCCCAGAAGAAAGGTTCGTAATAGGAAGGAAGGGGGATCGTGGGGTCCTCAAGACCGGCAGAGTGAAGGATTCGGAAAGGAGGGGCACAGGAGAAGGAATCCCGATGACCAGGACCAACGTCGGTCGTCGTGGAAACCCGTGACCACGAGTAGTAAAACTCGGGACCCAGGGTAAAGTGAAACAGAACACAGTACCTACGAACTAGACGTACCACCCAAGTCGTCGTTTGGGAGTTGTCGTGTCTTTAGGACAACTGGGGTTCAGTGACCCTGGTTGATGGATTCACCGTCAAGTCAAGTCA
The DNA here is from genome assembly GCA_006410555.1 of Capra ibex. NCBI lineage: Eukaryota > Metazoa > Chordata > Mammalia > Artiodactyla > Bovidae > Capra > Capra ibex. The sequence continues at coordinate 4,401,842 of SJYO01054996.1, forward strand.
GCGAGTCAACACAGGCTGAGAAACATAGAGGTACCTGCCGTCGTGTGGTCCGGAGGGACAGGTAGTGGTCGAGGACCTCAAATGAGATTGAGTACAGGTAGCTCCGCCACTACGGTAGGTCGGTAGAGTAGGAGACAGCAGGGACGAGGAGGACGGACGTCAGAAAGGATTCACCGTCCCGATTCACGTTTTACTACGTGTCCTGAAGAACAAGGTTTTAATAATTCGTAAGGTCCTCCCGTTCGTGCGTCGCAATTTGGTCGCGGCCGGGAAGACTCGCACCCCGACCACGAGGACACCCAGTGGTCCGGTACTTCGACCCGGACGCTCAACTCAGTAAGTCGTCTCTTTCTTTCGTTGTTCGTTCTGTTCTGTCTGGTTCTAGTTCCGTCTAGTTCAGGGGCGTAAACTCCTTTCCTTATCCGCTCTAGTCGAGGTCGAGACGCAGGACCGAAGTCGAAGACCCCCTTTGGTAAAGGCAATTTACCTTTAAGATCCCTTAAGGAACCACCCAGGTCACCAATTCTGAGACGTGAAGGTCACGTCCCCCATACCCGAACTAAGGACCAGTCCCTTGATTCTAGGGTGTACCGTACACCGTTCCGGTTTTTTTTTTTTTTTTCCTTAAAAATCGGAGATTATTGTCGTAAGCAAAGACCGTAATCATAAATACACAGTGCGCGTGTACGGGAAAAGTCGTTCTCTCTCTCTCTCTTTTCCCCCACTCAGGATCCACTCTTACAATCACGGCACCAGAAATAGAAATAAAGTCCGGAGCCTAGGTCTCGACTGGTCGACCACTTTACTTAACGTAAGTCTCGAGTCGGGAAGGTGGAGTCTACGGAACCACTTCCGTGTCATCCCTCTCTCCACTTAACAAAGTATGATAACCACAATTAGGTCGGATCCTAACTTTAAATAATTTGTAGATCCTTACACATTATCTTTTGGACCCGATGCAAACTCAGGAAGTGAGACTTTTACGGACTTGGACGACACGACGAAAAGGCATGATTAGGACTGTCAAGAACGAAGGGTTTCTCGTTTGGATAAGAGGGTTTTCCCCGAATCTGAAACCTGTCTTTCTCAGTCTCTACCTCACCATGGCTCCAGGTGCCGAAGAGGGTTTCGACAGGTAGAGGAGTGAAACGACACTGTCCATAGACGACTACCCGCCCGTGAAGGTTCCGTGACGGGTGAACCTTTACACATGGGCCCGGCAACGAACAGTCTTTACCTGGACCGTTTCGACACGTTCTCCGACCAGGGGTTCATCCTACAAACGTGGGTTTCCACGGCGAACGTAGACCAAAGTAGACGCCCGGCACTTTGGGTCCAAACTCCATCTCTCTCCTTCGACTAATATTAGTTTGTAGTGTGTTAGGAAACTGGTGTCGCTCCGAGCCACCCCCACGTCCGACGCTTCACACCTATTGCTCCGAGGAAGTAATACAGCTCGGTTCAGTTTCCAACACACGTTATGTGGCTCTGTTCTCTGTGCCTCGGACCCTCCCGACCCCCGGAGTCCTCTCCGTCCAGTTACGTCGAGGTAGAGTGTACGTAGGAAGAAGGTGCATTTTCTACTAGCAGGACACTACCCATGGGAGGAATCCTTACCCCTGACAAACGTAAATACTTAACTAAAGTCGAGAGGTCCCTTACAAAAATTTCCCAATAAACTTTATAGTTACTTTATTAAAAATTTTCGGAAGTACTCTAGAGTCGTTACTGAGAGGGTCAACACTACTAAACAGGCGAGTAATTTTTACGAATACTTTCCTACAAAAACATTACGAAACGGTGTTAGACTTAGTGTAAGAGAGAAGACGTGAAACTAAGTTTACGAATCCACCATCACAGTACCCTAGGTCTGAGAGACTAGGCCGAGTATCTGTTCTACCCCCGAAGCAAACGACACAGGGACATCCGAGTCGGAGGGGCAATTCCGGTCGTAAGCACCACACTCTTTCTTAAGAATTAAGAGTCTTTCACCGACCTTTCTATTTTCAAGATACAATTACATCTCTTTTGAATACGGAAGTAATAGGAAAAAGTAAAATGACCTTTTGGACCGATTTAGTCGTCCGGACAGACACCCCGTGCACTTAAGTGTGGGGTCTTTGACTACAACTTGAACCGAACTTTCCTTCGGAAATAGTTCTTACCAGTCCAGGAAGGTTTTAAAGTTAGGGGTTAAAGTTGGAGAGTTAAAGTCCGGTCAACGTCCGGTTAAACTACTTTCCTAATATTCTGTTCTGGGTATACTTTGTAATCGCCCTAACCCATTTTTTGACCCTGCTATTCTCCCTTATTTTTTGATTATCCTCCATCGTTTTTCCTCCCAAACCTGTGAAGATCTTTTCCCTCAACCGGGTCCCCAGCTTTGTGGACTTAGAACAGGAGAGACAGTGAAAGGATTTGGTTAGCGGATTGCTGGTTTACGACCACAAAGAAAGTGAGAACAGACTTTCTCGTTGCCCTTGGGGTAGAGTAGACCGAGTGAAGTGTCCCAAGAATTTTCTACGTTCATTTTTGTATCCTAAACTTTGACTAATTCTTTTCTTGGTCCGAACAGCCACTCCGCCGCCACCGCCACCGCCGAGCCGTCCGTCCAAGTCCGAAGTCCCGGGTCGGCGGCGGTACTAGGACGACCTCCACTTGTCGGCGTAGTAGCTCCTCTGCGAGCGCGAGTTCAAGTTCTTGCGCCGACGGCCTTTGTTTAGTCTTCGACGTCTTCATTTCATACGTCTAAAACTACCTCAGGAGATAGTATAAAGTTTAGGATTAACTCTATTTTGTTTTCACTACTAGTCATAAAGAAACTTTAAGATGTTCCTTGAAGTCCGTGTACCACGACTATTCAATAATTTCTCTCACATGCCTTCAATGAACCATTTAGGTCTTAGTCCTATGTTACAGAGAAACGATATGCTGGAACTTTTAGACGGACGTAGGTTCCTAAGGTAGCACGTAGTCCGACCGTACAACTTTGCTTTGACAAAACGGAGACAGAAACTCTTTATGAAGGTCAAGGTTCTTCTCCCGTTCCTTCCGCTCTTGTCCCGTCAATAGGTAATATCCCTACTACTCTAGTACATACAACTCAGTTTTTTTCTGTCTCAGTGTCATCAGAAGTCGTGTCACAAATTCCTACTGCTGCTACACCAGTAACCTTTCCACAAGTACGTCCTCAAGTTTCTTGCTGCGTCTCGGTCGGGGTGTCGGGGTGTCCAGGAGAAGTCGGTGTCCTTGGAGGGGATCTCGACTTTCTATGGCTACGGCGGCACCCACTGTTGCAGCCGATGTAATGCAAACACGAGAAGGGAGTGGTAACGTTGCGGTCACGAGCTCTGTGGTAGTTGGACTAGGTGTGCAAGGCCCTGATGGACGGGATGGTGTAGTTCGCGAACTTCCGGATATAAGTGTGTACATACCCCTGTTTTTGCAACCTGAAGGAGCTCCACGACTTGGCACGTGCGGGTCTACGGCTCTTTTTCCTTTACTTTTGTTAGTGCCCCTTCTGCAAAAGTAGGGTGATTGAGGACCCTTGTCCTTCTCCTTCGGCAACCGTTGACTTCCGACCTTGTGAACGATGACCTATTAGCATCGAAAATTACAACGTGGAGAAGTCCAAGAATTCCCTAAGAGGTAAAACCAAGGTAAAAGATGTGCAAACCTTTTATTAGACGTTTTTGTTCGACACGAACGTTCCTGAAGTACCAAGGGTTCTTAATTTTTTCTTTTTTTTTTTCTTAAGGTGAACTAGTTGAATTAAGGAAAAGAAATGGAAGGGAGGGAGTGAGGGGAAAGGGTGGGGAAGAAAAGGTTCGACAAAACGAAACGTTATACAATGACCATTACTCAACGTCCTATTGCGTTAGAATTGAACAAAAGAGATTAATAAACTCAAGTTTTGAGGACATAGATTTTTTTATGCCACCCCCAGTAATTATTTCTTTTAGAAAGATCGAATTTTTTTTTCTTTTCTTGTTTTATTAACGGTTATACGAACCCCTGTTCTACCACTTGTTAAGATATTGTCCTAATCCTCCCGTCCCTCCCGGGTGATGGGCACCTCTGTCCGTCCTCCGACCCGGGGTCACCCCTCCTACAGGGGCCGGTCGGTACTCGTGTCTCGACCGTACCACTACCTCCCCTCCTCCGACGGAACAAGGGGCACCCTGGGGGAAGGGCCCTGTGGACGTCGGGGTCACCTTCAGGGATACGAGGACCCTGCCGACCGAGGTTCCCGACACCCGACCTGGGTCCTACCACCGCCGTATCTAAGTCCCCTCTCTACCTCTTCGTCCTCCTTCGTCCCAGTCCTTAAGCGACTCTCGACACCGAGAGGGACTGGGCCTTCTCCTAGTCTGAGTCTTCGTTCCCCACTCCTATGGCCACTGTAGACTCAACTAAGTGGGTCTACGACCATTCCCGTGGTGAGTCCCGACTTACGGCCGCGTCTATAAGTAATTTAGAAACGTCTACAGGATCGTCTCTCCTGGCTGGGGGTGGGACGGGGGGACCCCGGGGCCTCGTCTGTGACACCTCCTGCCGACCCGTCAAAAGGGGTTTCACTTTGTATCAGAGTCGTGTTTTAGGTCGTTGACATGGGGTTCTATAAATGGGCTTACTCCACTTTTAAATAGGGGAGTACTTTTGGACGGGTTCCTGCAAACAAACGAATCAGCGAGTCAACACAGGTCGCGGTAATGGGGTACCTGATATCGGAAGCTCCAAGGAGGTAGGTACACTAAGAGGTCCGTTCTTATGACCTCACCCATCGGTAAGGGAAGAGGTCCCCTAGAAGGACTGGGTCCCTAGCTTGGGTCCGGAAGACGTGACACACCTATAAATATCATCGAGATGAGTATTAGAGGACTAAACCCATCGTTGAGTAGATAGGAAGCTATCTACTTACCTATTTGTTTGACCATGGAGTTCTGTTATCTTTAGGTCACTTTTTATTTACTCGATGACTCGGTACCTTTCTGTACCTCCTCTGTTTAAGTACAACGATTTACCGTATTCGTTCAAAAATTTCAGAGGTATGACATACTAAGGTTAATATTCTGTAAGACCTTTTTCGTTCTGGAGTCTGTGTCATTCTTCGAGTCACCAACGATCCCCAACCTCATCCCACCTCTCGTGTCTCTTAAAAATCTCGCCACTTTAAGAACTACTGTGCCAGTGCGACCTGTGTACTATAATAGACAAACCGTTTTGGGTGTCTTATGTGTTATAGTCCTCACTTGGGATTCCATTTGACACCCGAATTAAGTCAATGATTAGTATGACCTGGTTATAAACAAGTAGTCAACATTGTTTGCATGGAGTGAACACGTTCCACAATCCGAAGGACCACCGAGTCAGTCATTTCTTAGGCGGACGTTACTCCCTCTGGACCCAAGCTAAGGACCCAGTCCTTCTAGGGGACCTCCTCCCGTACCGTTGGGTGAGGTCATAAGAACGGACCTCTTAGGGTACCTGTCTCCTCGGACCGCCCGACGTCAGGTGTCCCAGTGTTTCACAGTCTGTGCTGACTCGCTGAGCCGTATGTTGTGTGTCGCGTTCCACAATCATTTATCCCCTTTGAGACACACACCCCCCACCCGACTCTCAAAATACCCTTGAGACATGAAGAACGAGTTAAAAGATAATTGGATTTTGGGTAGATTTCTTATTTCATGNCATTTCTTAGGCGGACGTTACTCCCTCTGGACCCAAGCTAAGGACCCAGTCCTTCTAGGGGACCTCCTCCCGTACCGTTGGGTGAGGTCATAAGAACGGACCTCTTAGGGTACCTGTCTCCTCGGACCGCCCGACGTCAGGTGTCCCAGTGTTTCACAGTCTGTGCTGACTCGCTGAGACGTATGTTGTGTGTCGCGTTCCACAATCATTTATCCCCTTTGAGACACACACCCCCCCCCCACCCGACTCTCAAAATACCCTTGAGACATGAAGAACGAGTTAAAAGATAATTGGATTTTGGGTAGATTTTTTATTTCATGTGACTAATTTTTTAAAGTCAGAGTAGAGTCATCACTAGTGCCCCTTTTTACTCTTATAACCACTTAAAGAACAAAATAACAAAAGAAGGTCAAGAAACCGAACTAAAGTAGACCTCCCATTCACCCTACAACACTAACAAACAAGCACAAGTCCAGGGGGTTTCCAATTATTCGTACAGGTAGAGGTCGTGTCCCCTTCGTTTTACCAGAAAGAATCGAATCTCGTTGTCACTCGTATACACCCCGAGGTCGTTCTCGAAAAGACGTCAAACTGTGTAACAGTGGTCTCATACCAGGACCGCCCACGTGACGAGGGAGACTCATTGCTTTCGGAGACGAGAGGTTGTTAGACCACCCCACTCCTACACTTCCACTATCCTTCCCATTGGACTGGGTACTGTAGTGGTTCCTAGGATTGGGTACTGTAGTGGTTCGAAGGTAGAGCGAGTTACTCTCCTCGATAACCGTATCTTGATGGAAGCAATATGTGACTCAGGCTCCCCGGGTTCCGGGTTACTCGGTAAGACACGCAGGATGGAGAGAACGTCCCTGGTAGAAATAGGGGCACTTCTTTGTAAATCACCCTTGGAGTTGTCATCAGTGGTATTCCGCCGGGGGCCCCTGCCGGAAGGAGCTACCAGACGCGAAGGTTACGTCTCCTGGACCCAAACTAGGAACCAGTCCCTTGATCGAGGATGTACCACGTTGATTTCTGGACCACGTCGGTTTCTTTATGTATAAAAAATTTTTTATTTATTTACTCCGTCAGGGTTCTATAGTCCTGGGTCTTGGTGTCCACTCCCCTCCAAAGGAGGAACCTCTTCTACTCGTTCCACTACCTTTCTTGTGGTCAGAAGACGTAGGAGGTGAAAACTTACAGGGCTTAGACGGACGGGGAAGGGAAATTTTTTTTAACATCAATTTATTTGTATTGTGTTTTAAATGGTAGGATTTTGGTAAATATTCATAATTTTATCCCCCGGTAATCCGGGAAAGTGCAATCCCACAGTCGTTGAGGGAGTAGGCGGTGTCTTGGGAAACGTAGAACTTTTCACCTTTGGCAGGGGAACTTTGTGATTCAGGGGTAAGGGGGGTGGTGTTAGGGACCGAAGAAAGAGATCCTTGCACAGATGAAATTTATGGAGTGAATGCACCTTAAGACATCATAAACAGGATGAAGTGAATCGTGTTACAGGGGGTCCGAGTAGGTCCAACATCGTGCGGTCTTAAACGAAGGAAACCTCCGACTCTTTGTCAGGTAACACACATATGTGTTGGTAAACAAATGGGTGAGTAGGTGATTACCTGGAAGGTGAAACCCCGATAACACTTAACGACGATACTTGTACCCGCATGGTTATTTTTATGGAGATCAAGGACCAAAGCTAAGAAAACTCATATATAGGTCTACGTTTTAACGACCTAGGACACCATTGAGAGGCAAATCAAAAGACTCTTTAGAGGTAGGGCAGCAGGTGTCGCCGATGTGGTAAAATGTAAAGGTGGGTGTCACGTGTTCCTAAGGTCAAAGAGGTTTAGGAGTGATTGTGCTCATTACATAACCCTAAAAAAAAAAAAATTTATTATCGGTAGGACTGCTCACACTCCACTACAGAGTGACATCAAAACTAAACGTAAAGGGATTACCAATCACTACCACTCAAGTAGAAAGGTACACGAATACCCGTCAGACATAAGGAAGAAATTTGAAGGGAATAAAAAATTTCATCCTCGACCACCCTGGAGCTTCGCAGTAGTGATCCGACGGAGAGGAACAGGAAGACTGACGAGACACAGTCCGGAAGAGACCCAGGACCCCAGAACCAGGAGTCGAAATATAGGAGACGAATGGAGAGACTGAAGGTTTTCTGTCTTCGAGGTAAAATAGACCACTGAGACAAGGTGTAGTGGAAAGTCGAATCGAAAGAGAGAGAAGAAAGACAAAGAAGAAAAGTCGGTCTCCACAAAACTCGGGTACTTCGACCTTCTTTGTGAAAGACGTCGAAGAACTTACTCAGTAGAGTCGAACAGGTGTGTCACAGAAGTGAGTTTTGGAAGAGGGTGGAGGAGGAGGTGGGACTCGAGGAAAAGAGTAGGGGTCTGGTCATCATACTCCTTTTGGTACCTTCTGGATCGAGTAAAAGGAGAATAATTACAGTCAATCCTCCCCCCTTGGATTCTTTACGCCGGAAGGGGAGAAATGTGGTCCGTGAGAATAGAGACGTAAAAGGAAGAGTCTCACAGATAGCTGATCGGTCAGGGGACGACGTCCTGTGTAGGTTCAAGTTTACACAAATTATGAGTCAAGGCCCAAACCTCTACAATCTCAGTAGATTTGGGTTTACGACGTAAGAACAAGAACACCTTAAACTCTTAACGTAAATGTCGATGAAACGTACGGGTCCTTTAAAGAGGTTTTGTGGATCTTTGTGGAGAGTGTCTGTTCGGTATTGGACACCAAGTGAGTGGGTCAACACAGACTAAGAAACGTTGGGGTACCTGAATAGAAGTGAATTTTTTGTTAGTTACCCTGGTTATTTCTACTTTTATGTAGTATTCCTAGAAAGGACCACCACTTCACCTGTCCTTAGGCGGACGGTTACGTCCTCTGTGTCCAAACTAGGGACCAGACCCTTCTAAGGAGTACGACCTCCCGTTGGTTCGAGTACTCGGTGTTGATGACTCGGACGTCCGAGGTCTCGGTCGTACGAGACGTTGTTCTCTTCGGTACGTTACTCTTAGGGTTCACGGTATTACTTCTCATCGGAGATGAGCGACGTTGCTCTCTCTCGGACGTACGTCGTCGATTCTGGGTCCTGTCAGTAGTTATATATTCATTTATTTTTGGTACTTAAACTTCACAGACCGTACAGACAGTGTGGAACTATTTATGAAAAGTACGGTCATCCTAAAATAAACTACTGATGTTTATTAGGGATTTTAACTTATTGTACGAGGTCAAACTACCCGAAAGAGTTCGAAATGGAATGAGTCAGAGGTATCGTTGGTGTACTCTGTCAGTGACCCGGTGATCCTTCCTACGGTTAACGTTCAGTAGAAATCGGAGCTCTATAAAGACACGGTTCGTCACCGATAGTCATTCTGAAATTCGAGAAGTTCGACACAAGAGAGTAAAGGGTCTCTAACACTTGCCACAGCTGACTCACTTGAAAGGGTTCAACGATCACCGGTTTCGGTAGGTTGAGAAGTACGCCAATAGAATATTAACAGATAGGGGTGGTGGGGGAGGAACGACACTGAGTCGACCATTTCTTAGGTGGACGTTACACCCTCTGGACCCAAACTAGGGACCCGACCCTTCTACGGGACCTCTTCCCTTTCCGATTGGTGAGGTCATAAGACCGGACCTCTTAAGGTACCCCAGTGTCTCAGCCTATACTGACTCACTGAAAGTGAAAACGTCTAGACCCAAAAAAAAAATTTAAAAAAAAACGCCCCCTACCCCCGACGACCAAAAACGGTGAGGAAAGACGGAGGAAGAGGAAGAGAAGTCGTCATTATTAAAGATGATCTTCAAGGGGAAAAGATAGATAAATGTAGTCGAGACTTTCTGTACCTCCTCTTGAATCAATTAACTGGATGTCACGTTTAAATCCGTCGGATAGAAAAGACCTCTCTCTCTTGTCTTTAGTTTGTCTTGTTTTTACACAAACTAGTGTACCATAAGTAAGTGACAACTCTAAGAACCTCCTTATAAAAGCCTGTTTATCAGTTGAGAGTGTATCATAAGTACCACCAAACGAGGTCCTTGGGGTGCCTATGGTTTTAGGTGTCTATGAGTTCGGGAAAATATTTTGTAGTATCATGAACGTATATTGGGTACACGTAGTAGGGGGTGTGAAATTAGTAGAGATCTAATGAATATTGTATTCACGATACCTTTATCAACGACCGTATACTGTTTAAGTTCACAATGGAAAACCTTGAAAGACCTTAATTTTTAAAAAAAATTTTTAAAAGTCACTTCGGTGTCTACGTCTTGTATACCGATATCTCAGTACTGTTATACTTCTTCTATTTAGAAATGTAGTTCGCAGGTGTTGTTTATGTCTACGATGAATGGGAACAGGTCTTATAGTCTACAAAACCAGTTCAACGAAGAGACTATCCTTTCTAACCTTCACCTACTCGAAAGGTTAGGACGTCATTCGTGTCCTGTCCGACCTCAGTCCTACTTTTACGAGTAGGAACGAAGATGTCTTTCTTTAGACATCCGTGGACCTTTGGGACGTCTTGGGAAACCTCCTAAAGACGGGAGTCTACTGGGAGTGTACCTACAATTTGTATCTTAGGAAAGAAACGGTCTTGTTTATTCCCTTACTACTTTCCAAGTAGTCTCCACTTGAGTGACGGAACACCTGTTTCCTTTACTACATTACCCCTAAGTTGAGTTTATCGAAACCTTGTAAGACCTTAGGAAACTGTCTTACCTTTTGAGTTGATCTTTTCACTTGAACCCCTTCGAGACTCAGACACCAAAGTGTCTATGGAAATGTGGGTACCAAAAGTCGGGAAACCGAGGTTTGGGTTTGTGACTGTGGTTTACAGTCCCTGATAAAGTGTTAATGTCAAAGAAAAAGTTCTGGTTAGAGTCGTCGAGTGGAGACTCGTCCACTCGCGGAGACGACCGGGGAATTTTCTGTCTCCACTCTCTAACGCTTCCAAACGCACACCGAGATGAGACAACAACGAAAAGTACCAAAAATTTCCGTCAGTTCGTGTCTTTCTCATGGAACACTCTACGAAAGGGGTTTGGGATACATCACGTGTCGACCCACCCAAAAGGACTGAGTAGAACGGGAAGGGGGTCGTCTAAGGTTGGGGAACTAGGACCGAGAGGCATCCGAAGTGTACCAGTCGGGAGAGTCGAGTCCTTCCTTCTCATCGAAGAGTGACCTGAAACGAGAGGAGGTGGGTCTCGGGACACAGGAGCAGGGGAGTGATGAGGAGGATTTCAAACGAGACAGGGAAGGAAAAAGAAGTCCAGTGTTGAGTGTCGAACAATCTGAACAATTGTGACATCCATCGAGAGGATGCTCTCGACGACTGTCAAGTTGGAAGGTTCACACCGACATACAAATTCGGTGTATAGACATTGCGTACGTACGATTCACCGAAGTCAGTACAATCTGAGACACTGGGTCACTTGACATTTGGTGGTCCGAGGAGACAGGTACCCTAAAGGGTCCGTTCTTATGACCTCACCCAACAGTACGGGAGGAGGTCCCTAGAAGACCTAGGTTCCTAGTTTGAGTTCAGGGAATACAAAGGACGTGACCGTCCACCCAAGAAATGGTGATCACGACGGACCTTCCAGGACCTAAATGTAACGACATCAAACGTCAAGAAACACCCCTTCTTTCCGTGTCGAACAGGTCTCTCACATCTGTTAAATTGACACGATGCGACCCCTCACCTCACCTGTCGAACGTCCTGTTCTAGGTATTTTAATCTGAACCCGGTAAAGAGGGTGAACGTGCGGTTAGTGGTGCACTCAGATTACTGGACACTTGGGGATTAGATTTTGGAAACGTTTTGTCTGTAAAAAAAAGATAGAAAAGTGAGTCCCCACAATGTAAACCCCTACATAAAATTGTTTCTTCTTCACCTACACAAGTCTTGAAATCTTGGGAAGAAACTAAAAACTTATAATTCGGTTGGAACGTAAGGACTCTATGTTGAGTGAACCAGTACCACTCATTAGGGAAAATGTACAACGACCCGAACCAAACGATCATAAGACAACTCCTAAAAACATAGATAAAAGAGTTCCCTACGACAACAAGTCAACGAGTCAACACAGGTTGAGAAACGTTGGGATACCTGACGTCGTGTGGTCCGAAGGGACAGGGAGTGATAGAGGACCTCAAACGAGTTTGAGTACAGGTAACTCAGCTACTACAGTAGGTTGGTAGAGTTGGAGACAGTGGGGGAAGAGGAGGAAGGGAGTTAGAAGGAGTCGTAGTCCCAGAATAGGTCACCCAGTCAAGAAGTGTAGTCCACCGGCTTCATAACCTCGAAGTCGTAGTCGTAGTCAGGAAGGTTACTAAAACCGTACGTCAAAGGACAAGGGTACTACAGAAAAACATACTAAAACCGTAGTCTTATTACGGTAGGATATCTGACTCAACCCTAGACGAAACTGAGAACGAGGAGGGTTGGTCAAAACTAAGTCATCGATCTCATTACAAAATTTACATTAGGTTCAGTGAAGAACAGGACTGGTGACACCGGTTACCGACGGGTAGTGTAAGTGGTAGGTCTGGTGAATAGTCCCTGAGGTTGCGGATATAGATGTACCCGGTGAACTGGAAATAGAGCCCGGTGGAAGTCAGTACGAGGGAAAGGATATCAGTCTAAAGGAGGTTAGGTGGGACGATGATAGGTGAATTCCCGGAAAATGGACGGACAAGGGAAACGGATCTTACGGTACGTACCGAGGTAGGGTAGTACGTCCATAGATTCGTAGTGAAAGAATTTCCGGAAGAGACTTCCCTAGTCATTGTATCGGAGGTAGATACCAGTCAGAGACGGATGATGAGACGAAATAAAAAAAATTCGTGAATAGTAAACTTTAGTGTAATAAGTAAGTGAACAAATACCGAACAGTGGTGATAACACATATAAGGTTCGAAGGGAACACCGAGTCGACCATTTCTTAGGTGGACGTTACGTCCTCTGAACCCAAGTTAGGGACCCAACCCTTCTAGGGGACCTCTTCCCTTTCCGATGGGTGAGGTCAAAAGACCGGACCTCTTAAGGTACCTGACACATCGGGTACCCCAGTATTTCTCAGTCTGTACTGACTCACTGAAAGTGTGTGAAGTGTGTGTGGTGCTTCCGCTCCTAAAACAGGAGAACCTGAGAGTCTCCCTATGTAAATGTCTTCGAATCATTTACAAACAACCTATTTACCTATTCCACTTGTTTATAAAGACACGTTCCTAGTCAAGTCAAGTCAAGTCAGCGAGTCAGCACAGACTGAGAAACGCTGGGGTACTTAGCGTCGTGCGGTCCGGAGGGACAGGTAGTGGTAGAGGACCTCAAGTGAGTCTAAGTGTAGGTAGCTCAGGCACTACCGTAGGTCGGTAGAGTAGGAGATAACAGGGGAAGAGGAGGACGGGGGTTAGGGAGGGTCGTAGTCTCAGAAAAGGTTACTCAGTTGAGAAGTGTACTCCACCGGTTTCATGACCTCGAAGTCGAAATCGTAGTAAGGAAGGTTTCTTTAGGGTCCTAACTAGAGGAAGTCTTACGTGACCAACCTAGAGGAACGTCAGGTTCCCTGAGAGTTCTCAGAAGAGGTTGTGGTGTCAAGTTTTCGTAGGTAAGAAGCCGTGAGTCGGAAGAAGTGTCAGGTTGAGATTGTAGGTATGTACTGGTGACCTCTTTGGTATCGGAACTGATCTGCCTGGAAACAACCGTTTCATCGCAGAGACGAAAACTTATATGATAGATCCAACCAGTATTGAAAAGAAGGTTCCTCATTCGCAGAAAATTAAAGTACCGACGTCGGTGGTAGACGTCACTAAAACCTCGGGTTTTTATATTTCAGACTGTGACAAAGATGACAAAGGGGTAGATAAAGGGTACTTCACTACCCTTGGCCTACGGTACTAGAAGCAAAAGACTTACGACTCGAAATTCGGTTAAAAAAGCGAGAGGAGGAAGTGAAAGTAGTTCTCCGAAAAATCGAGGAGAAGTGAAAGACGGTATTCCCACCACAGTATAAGCAAAAAATAATACCATTGTGTACTTTGTACTGTATTTACGGGTTGTCAGTCCCTTGTCAGTTTAGTCCCGATCACATAGACATCCTACCTTACACCAGTAAACTTTGCTACGAAAGTTTGACACCACGGACTCTTCTGAGAACACTCAGGGAACCTATCGTTCCTGTAGTTCGGTTAGTTAGGATTTCCTTTAGTTGGGACTTATAAGTAACCTTCCTGACTACGACTTCGAAATTATTATAAAACCGGTGGACTACACTTCTCGACTGAGTGACCTTTTCTTGGACTACGACCCTTTCTAACTCCCGTCCTTCTTTTCCCCCATTGTCCTACTCTACCAACCTACCGTAGTAACTGAGTCACCTGTACTCAAAATCGTTTGAGACCCTCTGTCACTTCCTGTCCTTCCGACGGTACGACGTCAGGTACCCTAACGTTTCTCAACCGACACTGGATCGTTGACTTGTTGTTGTCGTTTCACCACAAATTTTTTGAAATTACTGTACCCTTTAACACGTGTTATATCACAATGTGGTTTTTCTAGTCCGGTGTCAAGATATATGTCAAAACAACAAACAACAAGTCAGTGGTCAAATGTTATCTGTCAAATTGGTTTATATAAAATGTAATATTTGTATAAATATCTTTCTTTGTATTTTTAAAATTTCCCTTTTGACTTGTGAACTGTCACTGTCAGAGACTTATCACACAATACCCTTTAACGTTGCAAAGGAAATATAATAAAACATACAGGATTTAAAAGGGACTACACGTACGTATTAAAATTATTATTTTATAACATTTTTCATACTGACGATATCTTAGTTTATACTAAATCGGTCGTGTATACATCGTATAGTAAAACCTCTTATTTTCAAAAGTTTACCTTTCTGTATGGTAGAGAGGACTCAACTTCACAAGGGAAATTATTAAAAAGTTCATCTTCAAAGATTTTGTTAAGACTTATACGCCACTTAATCACCAAAGGACACACGAGTGGGGAACTGACTCACTCGTCCAGGGCCTCTACTAAACCAAACAAGAAAAATATTCCCAGGTGGTTCGGAAAGAGGACCGAAGGGACCACCGAGTGACCAATTTTTTTTTTTTTTTTTAGCCGGACACTATGTCCTCTGGGTCCAAGTTAGGGACCCAACCCTTCTAGGGGACCTCTTCGTTTACCGTTGGGTAAAGGTCATAAGAACGGACCCTTTAGGGTACCTGTCTCCTCGGGTCACCCAATGTCAGGTACCCCAGGGTTTCTCAGCCTGTGTTTACTTTCTGATCTATTGTTCTTGTTCGGGAAGAGGGGAAGTCTAAGACTGAGGACCTCTGCTCTGGAACGGGGTGTACCGAAAGATAGGGACGTCTTAGATATGTCGTGAGACGTGGGTGAGGAGTGATTACTACGACCATTGTGTTTCGTGTCTGGGTGGGAGTGGTCGGAACGAGACATCGAAGTTGAAGTCTCACCTCTACCGTTGACCGGAAAACAATCTAGAGTCTCGGAGTCCTCAAGGGGGCCGTGTACAAGAACACCAAAAAGACTTGGTTTTACCAGACAGATTACGGTCCCTCGATGTGACAGACAGACGAGAGGTACTTTCCTCCCTCGGGACAGGTTGGATCCCGACCACTAGCTTGGCATGGGTCCTCCCGAGACGGATGGTACGTACCCGAGAAAGCGAACGAGAAGGGAAGGGACTACGGGCTTCGTGGAGAGTTAACGTTGGAACGAGAAAGAAAGTTACACGGGTCACGGTCGTCCACGGTGCCTTTGTCGACGGTGTCACCAGTCCCTCCGACGAGCCTCGGAGACGAGACGTCTTGCTAAGTAGAGAATTCTTTCTTGATGTAAGAGAGGGTACCTTTCAGGGGAAGGGACGTGGTCCTGGTCGGACTGGACGTACCCTCAGGAGACTGTCAGCCACGAGTAGAGACTCAACACTTGTCGTTGGTCAGACGTGACAAAACTACTGTTCTTTTGTAAGTTTCTAAAAACGACTTTTGTGTCCGAATTCGTCTTAAGGATTCCACTACCACATTTTTCTTCAACATCGTAGGTTATCTAAGAGCTTCCGAGACACGTTAGAAAGAGAAAGTGGAGGGACTTACGAAAGGAGGTACGACCAATGCTCCGGAGATCTTAGGGACTTCTTAAATTCCGTAAGGTCCTTCCTTTGTTTGTGGGTCTTTATGGGGTCTTCGTCGGTTTCCTGACCCTACAGTTTGTTTGAGACCTTGTGAGAGTCTCTCCTGATCCCCGACCATGTTCGTGGTGAACGTCGAACGTCTGTCTTCTCCCCCAAGTCTACAAGAGAAGAACCTGAGGGAGGAATTTAACGAACATTTTAATTCAATCGGTTCTCTAAAAGAGAATTTTTACATTTTACACACACAATCAACGAGTCAGTGTAGACTGAGAAATGGTGGGATACCTGACATCAGGCTGTACGAGGAGACAGGCACCCTAACGGGTCCGTTCTTATAACTTCACCCAACGGTAAAGGAAGAAGTCTCCTAGAAGGACTGGGTCCCTGACTTGGGTGTAGAGAACACAGAGGACGTAACCGGCCACTCAAGAAATTGGTGATCAAGGTGGACCCTTCGGGTGTGCACCTTTTACCCGACCGTGATTGTTAGCAATTACTACTCGTGAAAAATGTGGACTGCACCGGAGTAGAACAAGTCTCAAGTTCAGAAGGTGACCTAGATTTCTGGAGTACACAATGGGGGTGGGGTCACGGAGACCCGGAGGAGGGGTTGGGACCGAGGAGGGGTAAGAAGAGGTCGAGGACCAGAGGAGTCAAGGGGAGGAGTCCCAGAAACGTGGACACGAGGAGAGTCGGACCTACCGGGGGAAGGTCTGAGATAAGTGTCTCGAGGGGGAGCTCTGGGGGGAGGGAGGGCCCCTGTGACACGAGACAACGTGTCAGAAGGAACCCGAGACACGTATTTTAGAGGAGGGCCGGGTCATAACAGAGACGGAGGTTGGGACGGACCCCCCAGAGTCATCGTAAATAGCAGTGGAGTGTGTGAACACCAAAGTCAGAACGAGACAAAAGAGGAGCATCTTACACATGGGACCCTTCCACTCCCAAACTCGTTCGAGGGTCCACTGAAGTTGGGAAGGTCCCTCTCGACTGGTCGTGGGATGGACGAGTCCCCTGGACCCGGGTCTCGACCGGACGTAGCGGTACGTCCTCGTACAGGGTGTCAAATGGAGTAATCCTTCGTCCTTTCACGTCTTCCGTCTCGGACCACCCCGGTCCACAGTTTACCACGGGAGATGAGGAGTCTCAGATCGTTTGTCCCCGGACCTGAGAGGTTTGACGTGTCGGCTTTTCATAGGGTTTGGGAACCGATCCTAAAGATGTTTAAAGAACCCCTAAATATAAGAGTGCCCGAGACACAAAAGGTAACGTCGTATTTTTTAACGGTATTTGAATCCTGAATGACTTTTGTTGTGTTTGCGCACTGGAGTGTGGAAGGGCCCCAGTCCTCAGGTCGTCCCTCATCGACCCAGACATCGAGTCGGAGGGTACTCCGACTCTAGGTCTGCACCCCTGACTTCGTCCCCGGAGATGGTTCGGTGAGTGGACGGTGTCACACCGAGACAGACAACCTCCTCGTCTGCTGGTGGTAGTCTGAGATAGGACTCTGGCACGACCTGTGGTACGGGCTGGGGCTGGACGGACACAAGTGTGGGTCCATGACCGGTCCCGACCTCCCGTCGTCGTCTTGTTTCCGACGGGGTGTTTCCGTGGAGCCAAGGGTAGGGTCCGTCTCCGACGTCACGAGACCACACCCCCTCCCGCACCCCGTCCCGGCCCCCGTCCCGGTCCCCGTGGGTCCCTCCACCCCTTCGGCTCGGGGGGACAGGGTGCGAGGTAGTAGGGTAGTCTGGAGTGGATGACGAGTCGTAGGTATAAAAAGACTGGTGGAGACTGGATTGGTCTGAGAGGTTCCATCACTACCCACAGATCTGTGAACACAGTATTCCTAATACTGTGTCGGATGCCCCCTTCGTACTGAGGGGACGACTTCCACTTCGTACTTTGTGGAGACGGACAACAATCACTGGGACTGGAGACGTCAGAGTAATTTGATCCTTGTTCGTGCCCCAAGTTCTTGTCCGTTGGACATAAGTCAGGTCGGGGGATGTCACATCGAAGTGTGTCTTTCCCGGGTGGACCCTTTTGTTCACAATGGGACAGGGAAGTCTTCCCGAAAAGGGTCCTTTTGTGTGCCTGTCCGTAGTCGACTCAGGACAATTTCGTTACCCCCACCCTACTCACCTATGGGGAACAGTCCTTCGGACTGTGGGGGGGGTGGGGGTGTCGAGAACCAGTCAAACGTCGAGTCGACAACTTGGGCCTTTTGAGAGCGAGTCTCGGGTTGTGTTAAGTCGGAGAACCGTTTTAACAGAGTACAAGTACTAGGAACAGTAAGAATAACGGTTCGCAAAGGAATGAAGACTACATTAGATTTATTCAGAGATCCATTTACTTGGATCTCGAACAATAAACCTCTCTTTATTCAGTCTTTCTCTTTTTGTATATAACATATAATTACGTATATGTGTCTTAGATCTTTTCACCATGACTATTTGGGTAAACGTCGCGTCCTTATCTTTAAGTCTGTATCTCTTGTCTGGATACCTGCGTCGTCCCCGTCCTCTCCCACCCTGTTTAACTCTCTCGTCGCAACTGTACACACACATAACGGCACACATTTTGTCCATCGAGTGCCCTTCGACGACCTATTGTGGTCCTCGAGTTGGACCACGAGTCACTGTTGGAGCTCCCTACCCTGACGTCACCCGACGGTACGGGAGGAGGTCCCCTCGAAGGGTTGGGTCCCTAGCTTGGGTCTAGAGGGTGTAACGTCCGTGTAAGGAATGACAGACTCGGTGGTCCCTTCGGGAGTTCATATGGTTACCGACTTAGTACAACTATATACCGTCTTTGGTTGTGTTATGACATTTCGTCAATAGGAGGTTAATTTTTATTTATACTACTAATTTTTTATAAATTTTTTTACTGTTTAGTCAGAGACAAGAACGTTGGTCCTCTCCGAGTAAGGGTAAACTATCTACTCTTTCGACTCCAAGTTTGACAGATTCACTACCCGGGTTGTATTTACATCCGACTAAGGGACTTCTGTCGTCGTGGGTCTTACTTACACGGGTACCCACCCGTTTCTTCTGTATTCCCGTCTTTTACGAGGACCGACGTTTACGGGTGGAGTCGGACAACCCCGTGACTTCCCCGGTATCCTCATCGGGGGTCGTTACTCTCCTCGTCAGTCCATAACTTCGGTGACTCTTCCTTAAACGAAAAAGGGGAGATCACTAGTTTTCACTGTCGTGTGACTTTTCGTCTCTGTAGTGAAACGGTTGTTTCCAGGCAGATCAGTTTTGATACCAAAAAGGTCATCAGTACATGCCTACAACTTGATATTTCTTTCGACCCGTGACTTCTTACCTACGAAAACTTGACACCACAGCCTCTTCTGAGATCTCTCAGGGAACCTGACGTTCCTCTAGGTTGGGCAGGGAGGATTTCTTTAGTCAGGACTTATAAGTAACTTTCCTGACTACGACTTCGACTTTGAGGTTATGAGACCGGTGGACTACACTTCTTGACTGAACAACCCTTTCTGGGGCTACGACCCATTCTAACTTCCGTCCTCCTCTTCCCCTACTGCCTCCTACTCTACCAACCTACCGTAGTGGTTGAGTTACCTGCACTCAAACCCATTTGAGGCCCTGAACCACTACCTGCCCCCAGGACCACCCGACGTCAGGTACCCCAACGTTTCTCAACCTGTGCTGACTCGATGACTTGGCTTGATTGACTAGTTTTCACCTCTTCCGTAGGACACCGACTCTGACATCTACCCCCGGGTCCGTAGCGGAGGGAGCTCGTCCGACTCTCCTCTCTCGGTCACAAAGTATCCCCGGGGTCAAAACTGGAACGAGGGGAACGACGAGACTGAAATCACCGGGTACACCAAGTGCATGTGTCTAAAGGTCCTAGAAAAATCTTGATATGTGCGTACGGTAGAGAGGGGGACCCCAAACCGTTTTCAGTGAACCAAACTGAAAATTATCGTAGAATCGTCAACTACGATGACTCGTACAAGATCGATGTATCTCTCATTCTTCACTGAGCCCCCTAAAAAGTGTGGCGTGGGACTCCCGAACAAAACCCTCTGGAAAAGATAGTTAGCGAACTTGTTTACAGGACGGGCCCACACTCTCTCGGTCAAGTAATCTTTCTCTTTGTAGGCAGGAAGGGAGGTCAGTACACGTTCTGCGAACAGACAGGGTTGACTACCGAGTGAAACTCGGGACCCATAAATAAACAAAGATTAAGGGGAGGAACCTAACTTGGACACAATCCTTTGTCTAATATACCTTATATCGACTTCAAGTGAAAACAAGGTTATTTGGTTTTAGAAGTCAGATCTCACTATTGGATATTTTCTAAGTCACGGGAACCCTTTTGTTTCAACGACTTATTCCCGAGCTCCGGAACTCTTGAACGGAAGTCTCCGGGAACCCCTAGTTCACTGTCGTAAAAAGAACAGAGTTCACAGCCCAAAGATCCAGTCTCCATTTTCCTACACTGATTGTCCTGACGACTAGTGAAAAATTAAGTATTCTTACGTGTGTTTTAAGGGTGAAGAGAACCGATTTAGCTCAAAGGGTAACCCCTCGTTTGGTACTCACCTAACGTGCCCTGACGTTCTTCATCGTCTCGGACGGACCGGGTGGTCTCACCCTCCGGGCGCTACGAGTCACGGGTCTCGTGGGACGTCTCCGTGTCCTCGACTCGTCTCCCACCCGAGTTCCGTGGGAGTGAGGAGCAATTTCATGGTCCGTGTTCGAGGGCTTACTCCCCCCAGACACTCGACACCGGAGAGACGAGACTACTTGAACTCATAGACCCCTATTCGACGAGACAGGTGTAAACACTTGACCAGGGAAGAACCAATGAAATAGTTCTTGTCATATTCCATCGACGGGTCAGTTCTCCCGGTCATCGGACCTTCTATCCTAAGTGACCGAAAGATGTAGTAGTAGTGGTAATAATAGTACCGGTGGTGGTAGTAGTGGTGGTCGTAGTGGTAGTAATCACGGTAGTGGGAGTAGTGGTAGTAATAGTGGTGGTGGTAGTATCAGTAGTGGTGGTGGTAGTGGTGGTGGTCGTAGTAGAGGTAGTAGTGCCAATAATGACGGTGGTGGTGGTCGTGGTGGTAGTAATGATGGTAGTCGTAGAGGTAATGGTGGTGGTAGTGGTGGTGGTCGTAGTGGTAGTAATCACGGTAGTGGGAGTAGTGGTGGTAATAGTGGTGGTGGCAGTGTCAGTAGTGGTGGTGACAGTGTCGGTAGTGGTGGTGGTAGTGTCAGTAGTGGTGGTGGTAGTGGTGGTGGTCGTAGTAGAGGTAGTAGTGCCAATAATGACGGTGGTGGTGGTCGTGGTGGTAGTAATGATGGTAGTCGTAGAGGTAATAGTGGTGGTAGTGGTGGTGGTCGTAGTGGTAGTAATCACAGTAGTGGGAGTAGTAGTGGTAATAGTGGTGGTGGCAGTGTCAGTAGTGGTGGCAGTGTCAGTAGTGGTGGTAGTGTCACTAGTGGTGGAGGTAGTGGTGGTGGTCGTAGTGGTAGTAATCACGGTAGTGGGAGTAGTAGTGGTAATAGTGGTGGTGGTAGTGTCAGTAGTGGTGGTGGTCGTGGTGGTAGTAATGATGGTAGTCGTAGAGGTAATGGTGGTGGTAGTGGTGGTGGTCGTAGTGGTAGTAATCACAGTAGTGGGAGTAATGGTGGTAATAGTGGTGGTGGTAGTGTCAGTAGTGGTGGTGGTAGTGTCAGTAGTGGTGGTAGTGGTGGTGGTCGTGGTGGTAGTAATGATGGTAGTCGTAGAGGTAATGGTGGTGGTAGTGGTGGTGGTCGTAGTGGTAGTAATCACAGTAGTGGGAGTAGTAGTGGTAATAGTGGTGGTGGCAGTGTCAGTAGTGGTGGCAGTGTCAGTAGTGGTGGCGGTAGTGTCAGTAGTGGTGGCGGTAGTGGTGGTGGTCGTAGTGGTAGTAATCACGGTAGTGGGAGTAGTAGTGGTAATAGTGGTGGTGGTAGTGTCAGTAGTGGTGGTGGCAGTGTCAGTAGTGGTGGCGGTAGTGTCAGTAGTGGTGGTGGTAGTGTCGGTAGTGGTGGTGGTAGTGGTAGCAAAAATGNGTGGTGGTAGTGGTGGTGGTCGTGGTGGTAGTAATGATGGTAGTCGTAGAGGTAATGGTGGTGGTAGTGGTGGTGGTCGTAGTGGTAGTAATCACAGTAGTGGGAGTAATGGTGGTAATAGTGGTGGTGGTAGTGTCAGTAGTGGTGGTAGTGGTGGTGGTCGTGGTGGTAGTAATGATGGTAGTCGTAGAGGTAATGGTGGTGGTAGTGGTGGTGGTCGTAGTGGTAGTAATCACAGTAGTGGGAGTAGTAGTGGTAATAGTGGTGGTGGCAGTGTCAGTAGTGGTGGCAGTGTCAGTAGTGGTGGCGGTAGTGTCAGTAGTGGTGGCGGTAGTGTCGGTAGTGGTGGTGGTAGTGGTAGCAAAAATGACGGTGGTAGTGGTGGAAGTGGTAGAAGTAGTAGTGGTAGGACTGGTGGCGGTAGTGGTAGAAGTAGTAGGCGTAGCATCAAGAGTGGCCGTGGGAATGAAAGTACGGTTGTGTCTTTCGTAAGCGGGTATAGCTTTAGATCGAGGTGAGACCACCCACTTGGATCGTCTTGTCGATACAGTAAAGGTCCTTTCCCCCGATTTTGCGTCTCCCTACTTGGACAAACGGGACGAGTAAGTCTCGGAGTTTCTCGAAAAGGACCCCGCTGACAACACGATTGTGACCCTTCACAAACGGTCCGTCTGCCGTGTCTTTCTACATGCCACATACCACACACACACACACACACGCAGTGTCAGACTCACACTCTCGTTCATACACACTCGCACACATCACATATATCACAAACATACACACACCACACATACACTCACCACACATGACACTACACACACTCATGACTCACACACACTCATGACACACCACAGGAGACCCACATACCCACACACCGACACCACATACACACACACACTCATGTCACACGACACATACAGACCACACACACACCACACGACATACACACGCACTTACGCCACACGACACATATAAACCACACACACACACGTCGCACCATACGCACACCACACGAGACACACACACCACACCACACACTGACACACACACACCACACCACAAATACAGACCACACACACGAGACATACACACTCACACCACACCACACGTACAGGTCGTATACACACTACACGAGACACACACACCACACACTCACACTACACCACACGTACAGACCGTGTACACACACGACACGAGACACACATACGCACACCATACACACGTGCGAGTGTGCACACACTCCTCACTTCCCTCTTACCCTTCGGACTTCACTGCGGGGCGTGGGCCCGGTCAACGGGAAGCACCTCGGTCAGACTGAGGTAGGAGGAGTGCGGGACAGCGCCGGGGAGGAGTGCGGGGACAGCGCCGGGGAGGGGCGGGGACAGCGCCGGGGAGGAGTGAGGGGACAGCGCCGGGGAGGAGTGCGGGGACAGCGCCGGGGAGGAGTGCGGGGACAGCGCCGGGGAGGAGTGAGGGGACAGCGCCGGGGAGGAGTGAGGGGACAGCGCCGGGGAGGAGTGAGGGGACAGCGCCGGGGAGGAGTGAGGGGACAGCGCCGGGGAGGAGTGCGGGGACAGCGCCGGGGAGGAGTGAGGGGACAGCGCCGGGGAGGAGTGCGGGGACAGCGCCGGGGAGGAGTGCGGGGACAGCGCCGGGGAGGAGTGAGGGGACAGCGCCGGGGAGGAGTGAGGGGACAGCGCCGGGGAGGAGTGAGGGGACAGCGCCGGGGAGGAGTGAGGGGACAGCGCCGGGGAGGAGTGCGGGGACAGCGCCGGGGAGGAGTGCGGGGACAGCGCCGGGGAGGAGTGAGGGGACAGCGCCGGGGAGGAGTGAGGGGACAGCGCCGGGGAGGAGTGAGGGGACAGCGCCGGGGAGGAGTGAGGGGACAGCGCCGGGGAGGAGTGCGGGGACAGCGCCGGGGAGGAGTGCGGGGACAGCGCCGGGGAGGAGTGAGGGGACAGCGCCGGGGAGGAGTGAGGGGACAGCGCCGGGGAGGAGTGAGGGGACAGCGCCGGGGAGGAGTGAGGGGACAGCGCCGGGGAGGAGTGCGGGGACAGCGCCGGGGAGGAGTGAGGGGACAGCGCCGGGGAGGAGTGCGGGGACAGCGCCGGGGAGGAGTGAGGGGACAGCGCCGGGGAGGAGTGCGGGGACAGCGCCGGGGAGGGGCGGGGACAGCGCCGGGGAGGAGTGAGGAGACAGCGCCGGGGAGGAGTGCGGGGACAGCGCCGAGGACGGAGCCCCGTCGCAGCCCGGCGGGTCGGGCGCGGGGGCGGAGAAGATCCGAAGGCGTGCACCGAGAGATCGGTCCAGTCGTGGGCGGTGCAGACTTGGCGGGCGTCTGGAGGGGTTACGACGCACAAGGGGGGCCCCAGTGTCGGAGTCAGGGACGGGCCTCGAAAGACAGGGTTCCCACTGAAGGGCCCCACGGGCGCCGGGAGTCGGACTCGGGGGCTCCGGCCCAGGGGTCTCGACCCGGACACCCCCGGGCGCCCAGTCGCCGCCGCCGGGGACGCCGTCCGACTCCCGGAGGCCCCTTTCGGAGCGTGACAAGCGAAACGCCCAGCCCGAGTGCAGTGGACTACCCGGCCGAAGGGAAGTCCCAGGACCCCGGGCTCCCTCCGGCCTACCGGCCACCCCTCTCTGTAGGAGTCTTGCCCTCCTCGGCCCGTTCTCCTTCATCCTTCATCTGGTCATTGGTTCGAAACTACAGTCCCCCTCATCCTGAGACTCTTGACGGAGGACCTACCCCTGACTGGGACTGCGGAGTTAGGGGGTGGAGTTTGATCGGTGACCCCTCCGTCTCCCGTCGAGTACTACGACCTCCGAGTACCACGGGTGTCGCACCACCTGTGGATACTACGATACAGACCGACGGGACTAAGACGTGGTGTCCGACCTCTGACTTTGTTGTCTCTCCATAGTAGAGGGTTAGACCATAAGACCGGACCTCTTAAGGTACATCACACATCAGGTACCCCAGAGTTTCTGTACTGACTCACTGAAAATGCAAGTGAAAACCCGAAGGGGGTACCGAGTCGACCATTTCTTAGGCGTACACTCTCTGGATCTAAGTTAGGAACCCAACCCTTTTAGGGGACCTCCTCCCCTACCGATGGGTAAGGTCATAAGACCGGATCTTTTAAGGTAACTGATATATCAGGTACCTCATCGTTTTTCAGTCTGTGCTGACTCACTGAGAGTAAAAGTGTCAGAGTCCCGACGTTCAGATTCTAGTCCCCAACGTCCTACTGGAGGGGTCCCTGTACTCCTTTCTTAACAAGGACGAAGAGAGGAACCGAACATTTGACGTCAGAAGAGGGTTACTCGGAAGAGGGATACATAGAAGAGGAACACGCAGAAGGAAGATACGTTCGGACAGAGACTCAAGTTTGAGAGGGAAAAATTTTCCTATGGTCCAAATGGGATGAGAACATACAACATCACGAGTAAGTCAGCGAGTCAACACAGGTTGAGAAACGTTGGGGTACCTGACGTCGTGTGGTCCGAAGGGACAGATGGTAGAGGATCTCGAACGAGTTTGAGTACAGTAGAGTAGACAGTGGAGGAAGAGGAGGATAGAAGTTAGAAAGGGTCGTAGTCCCACAAAAGGTCACTTAGTCGAGAAACGTAGTCCACCGGTTTCATAACCCCGAAGTCGAAGTCGTAGTCAGGAAGGTTACTTATCAGTCCCAACTAAAGGAAATCCTACCTGGTCAAACTAGAGGAACGTCAGGTTCCCTGAGATTCCTCAGACAATACTGAGATCATACTGGAGTAGAATTGATTATTGTATCCGTTCCTGGTCCAGAAGGTTATTTCAGTGTAGAACTCCAGGACCCCGAAGTTGTATATTTAAAATACTAAGTCAGACATTGTTAGTGACGTCGGACTCTGTACGACCGGGGACCGGGTCGACGACGTTGTGCAGGTCCTCCTACGTAGTGTGGTGGGTTCAGAGTCCCGTAGTCCTTAGGACCTGGTACCCATGGAGGTATGACACAGTGGGGTTCCGGTCGTGTCTCGTCGGGAGGTTTCACCAAGACTCCCCAGGGCTTAGTGCCTCCCTGGAACCGCGGTCCTTGTTGGCCCTCTCGTCGTACCGTCGTCCTGGAGAGGACTGTGCTGTAGGAAGTCGGACCTTCACTACACAAGGTACACGCGTGCGCCTGGGGACTCTACTGACCGCCCCCGTCTCTAGAGGCGAGCTCGTGTTTCGTCGACTACTGGTCGGACGACTGTCGTGTGTGGAAGGGCAGAATGACTAAACATCCTATTAATTCCCGACCAAAGACAGAATTAAGCAGAAACATTAGAATCTTTTATCGTGTCGTGACTACGGGTCACACAAACACCTCTTACTTATCCACTTACTCTTTGTGTTCCGTAGAGCCTGCGGAGCTTCCTTTTAGGTAGACAGTCAATTAGTAAGATAATCTTTGACACTTCTCGTGGGTCTTTATCTCCTGTACCGGGTAGTTAAGTCAGTAACTGAGCCATTTGTTAAATAACTCACGAGAGAGACTCGGTTCCCGAGGTACCTACCACCCCAGTGTTTCCACCTGACTTGGTCCGTGAGTCTACTTGTTAGGACTTTGTCTATTTTGACCTCATTCCCTCGGGTCAGAGAACGACTCGACACGTCGGGATTACCGACCCGAAACTAATCTCAAGTCGTTTCTTCCTTCGTCCCGAAGGGAGCACCGATTCTTAGACGGGCGTTACGTCTATTTGCGTCCAAGCTAGGGACCCAACCCTTCTAGAGGACGTCTTCCTTTACCGTTGGGTGAGGTTATAAGAACGGACCCTTTAGGGTGCCTGTCTCCTCGGACCTCCAGATGTCAGGTACCCCAACGTTTCTCCGCCTGTACTGACTCGTTAACTTTGGTTCTTCTTTAGTTTCACCACTCTCTTTGACCGGTCTCGGCGTCCAATTGTCTCCCTGTCCAAGTGTCGGGTTCCCCTCCACGTCCCCACTCGCACCTTTGCCTGACCTTCAGTCTGTTCAGCACAATAACTTCGTCCCAGCAAACGGGGTGCGTGTCGTTCGGCTTTGTACTACTGCCGTAAACGCCGTTTCTTTCCGAAATGAGTACCCCGTCGGTTCACTCTTCTGTCCTCTTTTTCAGAGTCTCGACGGAAGGACTCCCACTGTTTATAGGGACTCTATAAATACCCCATTTTATCGTCGCACCAGAGCCACACCACTTTCCACGGACCCCCAGTCCCTTTCCTCTCCACTAGCCACAAGACACGTCTACATAGACCCGACGTTCAAAGTAGTACTCTGAAACAATACCAGTTTTGGCTCCCGTGAGTCGTACTGGGCTTCCCCTTAAGAGTCAGGAGACTGTATTCGTCTTTCCCCAGTCCTGGAAACCCCTAGCCCGTCGACGAGGATTCCGGGGAGGGGTCTCGGAGGCTGGGGTCGGGAGGTGATCCTGGATGATAGACTACGGCTAAGGAGGTCTGAGAGTACCTAGTGGTGCGGATAGTGTGGACGAAGGACGCTCCGAGACTACACTAACTCCGTGCTTTGGGGGAGGACCGACCTGTCAAATCTGAAGCTAAAACACTCCTGGAACCGGAAGCCTTACATGGTGGGACAAACATTAAACAGGACTAGAGGTTCCCCATGATAAAGGAGACCGACGGGAGGGACTCCTGGTAGGTCCTTTGTGGTCAATGAAGGGTCTTGCCTCGAACCCCTACAGCAGGAAGGACCGGACCGACCCGGGTGAGACGACGTGTACCCCGAAGTACCTTCTGGGACGGATCCCGGAACCATTTGACTTTTAAGAACCAAACCTTCGAGACCAACCTTAGGTCAGATCTTAAGAGACTGGAGAGTAACGTCCGTAATAATCTATCCTACGTAAACCAATTCTTTGGTGAGAACTTTGGTGATTGTAGGGGACTTCCCCGATATGGAACCCGAGACCACTCGATCTAATAAGGTTCAGGTTTCAAGTCGTCCCGAGACCCTTGGTCGAGACTCCTCCGTCCTTCGAAGCACATGACGTCTGGAAACCTCTTAGGTCTCCCGTCAAGTTCCTGGGACCGTAGAACCCCACCCCTCCCCCATCTCCCTTCTCTCTACCCCCGTTTCTCGAGTGGGACAATGGTGAGACGAGCCCGACACGACGAGTCCCCCGTCACTTAGACAGACGTGGAAGGGACGGACGGCAGTCGGTCGACCAGCCAGGAATTTTGGGTTCTGGTCGCCCCTTCGAATCTTGTAAGTCGGATGTGAAGAGGGTAGAAGAGAGGGTAAGAGGGTAGAGTGTAGAGTTCCCTCTCAGGGGTAGGAGTTCTTTTCCACATCTACCTTTCACCCTTTCGTGTTCTCTCACCACTGGGGTCCACTCGACCTACGGGGAACGGGAGACCGGGGATGTGGGGTGGGGTGGGGGTGGATGTAGGAGTAGGGAGCAATCACCAAATCGTAGACTTCACCTCAGTAGGCACCCGTGTCCGAACCAGGACCCGAGACGAGAGTCATAAAGACATCAACACCAACTTAAACGGTTCTTTCATGTGGAAAGAATCCTATTGTTTGTCGACGTCTCTTTTTTATGGCAAGACTAACACACAGACAGGAACCTTAAGTCCGAATCTTAGTTGTTCCCGACGACTCGTGAGGGTGACAATCTACGAAGAGCAGGCAGACAGGTAGCGGGGAGAGGGGAGAAAGAGACCGGAAACACAGAGGGGCGTCGGGCGGTGGGTCACAACGAAGTAGGCCCCGGGCATGTACCCAAAACCGAGGCCTGTCACAGAAGGCAAACTCCGTGACGGATTTGGTAGTGAGTGTTCGGAGTACGACAAGGGCTTCTTCCTTCAAGAAAGTGCACGAGGGACAACGGTTCCGTTGGTGAAGGAATCCTAGGTTTTGTAATTACAGAGAGAGGGAACGTAGACAAAAGACCAGTCTAAAAAAGGACGTCACTGTAGATCACTGGTGGCACCCCCCCTTTTTTTGTTGGTACTAAATACACACCGGAACCCTCGACGCCTCGTCTTACGTCCACTAAGAGGTCCACGATTATGGGAGTTTGGGTGGACCCGACGGGGCCGGGAGCGGAGCGACCCTCGGACACGGGACTCTGGGTTCACGCGTACGGAATCTGTAAAGTCGCACACGAGTCATCGACGAAGTCCGGTACCTACGAATCGACAACAACGAGTCAGTGATTCAGGAAGGGGTGAGAAACGCCTGACGCACCTGACGTCGTGCGGTCCGAAGGGACAGGAAGCGACAGAGGGTCTTAAGTGAGTGTAAGTACAGGTGACTCAGTCACTACGGCAGGTTGGTAGAGTAGGAGACGGTGGGGGAAGAGGAGGACGGGAGTTAGAAAGGGTCGTAGTTCCAGACAAGGTCACTCAGCCGAGAAATGTAGTCCACCGGTTTCGTGACCCCGAAGTCGAAGTCGTAGTCAGGAAGGTTACTTATCAGTCCCAACTAAAGGAAGTCCTACCTGACCAAACTAGCATTGGATCTTCCACGAAGACCTGAAGAGTCGATCACATACCATTGGAACCGTAATTGGTACGGCTATAAAGACAAAACACTGAGTAAGGTCTAGACTCCCACGGAAAAAGAGTGTAGGTCGTCCTTAGACCTGAAGGAGAAACTCCACCGCTAGTGACGACAGTCTTTCTACGTCTCTAGACTGGTAGTTCGATTCCTGTGGCCGTGTCTACCAGTGAACTACCCAGTGACTCCTACCACTCCTCCGTGAAACATTCAACCCGAGACGGTCACTGGAACTCGTCACTGTGTACCCCTGTGTCACGACTATCTTAGAGGGGGTATCCGGTCCACGGAGGGTAGGACCCTCCTTGTCGGGTCAGTGAAGAGTCGCCTTGGGTCCTCCTCACCAGTGGTCGGGTCTTACTGAAATCCTGGGCCTTCCAGGAAGACAAGGATCCCTCTGACGAAGGGGTCCAGTCGGACAAAGATGGTAACAGGTGGTACACCCTCAAAGTGGTCACCGGTGTCAGGCAGTACGGAGGATTGTAAGAGTGGTAAGTGTTCTACTGAGAGGACGAGTAGAGTAATTCTCTACCCTAGTACTAGAAGGGTGGTTTGACTTTTGACGACTCTTGGATCTGTCGTATAATTTTTCGTCTCTGTAATGAAACGGTTGTTTCCAGACAGATCACTTCCGATACCAAAAAGGTCACCAGTACATACCTACACTCTCAACCTGATATTTCTTTCGACTCGTGACTTCTTAACTACGAAAACTTGACACCACAACTCTTCTGAGAACTCACAGGGAACTTGTTCCTCTAGGTTGGTCAGGTAGGATTTCCTTTAGTCAGGACTGATAAGTAACTTTCCTGACTACGACTTCGACTTTGAGGTTATGAAACTGGTGGACTACGTTTCTTGACTGAGTAAACTTTTCTGGGACTACGACCATTTCTAACTTCCGCTCTTCTCTTCCCCTGCTGTTTCCTACTCTACCAACCTACCGTAGTGGCTGAGTTGCCTGTACTCAAACTCATTTGAGGTCTTTAACCACTACCTGTCCCTCCGGACCAGGTACCATGACGTCAGGTACCCCAGTGTTTCTCAACCTGGGCTGACTCACTGACTTGACTTGACTCTTGACCTATGTGTTCTGTGTTTGTTGGGTCTGGACACTTCGAGACCCCTTTTCTAGTCAGGTCGGAGTCCCCTACACCTACCCTTCCTCCTCCACCCTTTCCCGAGTCGTTTTTCACGACCCACTCCCGTTCCTACGGGGACTCTCACGTCTGTCTAAAATCTGCCGTCACTACACTAGGTTCGATCCAAACGTTTGAGAGAGAGACCTACAAGCACACCTCTCCTGACCTCTCCTCTCTGTCCTCCACAAGTCCTCCAGTAACGACACTGAGTCCAGGCTCCACCAGGCACTTGATCCGTCCTCAGTCGTCCTTACCCTTCTTGTCTTCTCTAAGATATAGACAACACCTCACCTTGGACGTAGGATGTCATTACTTGACCTCCATCTGGCGTGACTTGCCAAACCACCCACGCCCCTCGAACAACTCTATTTCTTCACTGTCGACCTCACTTGAGCACCTACCACCACCCTGAACGACACTGGCCCTTCTGAACTCTTCCTCGTCCACCCTGTATCCTGTTCTCTTCTCTACCCTAAACGGTGTTCTTGTTTCGGACTCCACGGAGCCTTTGCTTTGTCTTTACCTTGATAGGTTTTCCATTATCGTTCATAAGTTCACCCATATTTACTAGAACTTTGAGTCTCCTTTCCTTACCTGATCCCTATATTTAAGTCCTCAGTAATTGTATATTTACCAAAGGCTTTCGGTACACGTTCAATAGTTTAATTGTATAAGTACACCGAACTTAAACGTGAGAAAGTTTATAATACTGGGTCCGACATAGGGAGTCCAGGATCGTCCCCCGTCCGTCGTAGAAGTTTGATCCTGTTGAACGACGACGACGACGACGACGATTCAATGAAGTCAGCACAGGTTGAGACACGTTGGGATCTCTGCCGTCAGGTGGTCCTAGGGGCCAGGGACCCTAAGAGGTCCGTTCTTGTGACCTCACCCAACGGTAAAGGAAGAGGTTACGTACTTTCACTTTTCACTTTCACTTCAGCGAGTCAGCACAGGTTGAGGATCGCTGGGGTACCTGCCGTCGGATGGTTCGAGGAGGTAGGTACCCTAAAAGGTCCGTTCTCATGACCTCACCCAACGGTAACGGAAGAGGTTCCTGTTGAACTTGTTCCAAATTACTTATACCAACCGACATATTACCGGAAGTTTCTGTAGTCCAGGAGGACCCCGACATTTACAATGGAAGTCAGTCAATTCAGTGAATTCAGTGAATCAGCATAGGTTGTCAAACGTCGGGGTACCTGACGTCGTGTGGTCCGAAAGGACAGGTAGTGGTTGAGGGTCTCGGACGAATTTAAGTACAGGTGACCCAGCCACTACGGTTGATAGAGTAGGAGAAGTAAGGGAAAAGGAAGACAGAAGTTAGAAAGGGTCATAGTCCCAGAAAAGTTTACTCAGTCAAGAAGACTTTATAACCTCGAAGTCAAAGTCGTAGTCAGGAAGATTACTTACAAGTCCTGACCTAGAGGAACGACAGGTTCCCTGAGAGTTCTCAGAAAAGGTTGTGGTGTCAAGTTTTCGTAGCTAAGAAACCACGAGTCGAAATACCAGGTTGAGAGTGTGGGTATGTACTGGCGACCTTTTTGGTATCGAAACTAATCTACTTTGAACAACCGATTCATTACAGAGACGAAAAATTATACGACAGATCCAACCAGTATCGAAAAGAAGGTTCCTTGTTCACAGAAAATTAAAGTACCCACGTCAGTAGTTGACGTCACTAAAACCTCGGGTTCCTTTATTTTAGACAGTGAGAGAGGTGACAAAGGGGTAGATAAACGGTACTTCACTACCCTGGTCAACGGTACGAGAAACAAAAAACTTTATAAACTCAAAACTTTTACAACGCAAAATTCGGTTGAAAAAGAGAAAGGAGAAAATGAAAGTAGTTCTCCGAGAAAGAAATCAGGGAGAAGTGAAAGACGGTATTACCACCACGGTAGACGTATAGACTCCAATAACTATAAAGAGGGTCGTTAGAACCAATGTCGAACAGGAAGTAGGCAAGGTCGTAAAGAGTACTACAACAGACGTAAATTCAATTTATTCGTTCCACTGTTATATTGTCGGAACTACATGAGGAAAGGGTTAAACCTTGGTCAGATAACAAGGTACGGACCAAGATTGACAACGAAGAACTTGACGCATGTCTAAAGAGTCCTCCGTCCAGTCCGCCAGACCATAAAGGTAGAGAAATTCTTAAAAGGTGTCAAACAGTACTATGTGTGTCAGTTTCTAAAACCACATCAGTTATTTCGTCTTCATTCACAAAAAGACCTTGAGAGAACGAAAAAGTAACTAGGTTGTCTACAAACGTTAAACTAGAGACCAAGGAGATGAAAAAGATTTTGGTCGAACTTGTAGACCTTCAAGAACTAAGTGTATCACCACTTGGGACCGAACCTCTTAGAACTCGTAATGAAATGATCCCACACTCTACTCACGTTGACACACCATCAAACTCGTAAGAGACCGAAACGGAAAGAAACCCTAACCTTACTTTTGACTGGAAAAGGTCAGGACACCGGTTACGATTCAAAAGGTTTAAACGACCGTATAACTCACGTCGTGAAAGTGTCGTAGTAGAAAGTCCTCGACTTTATCGAGTTGACCTTAAGGTAGTGGAGGTGATCGAAACAAGTATCACTACGAAGGATTCCGGGTGAACTGAAGCGTAAGGTCCTACAGATCGAGATCGATCCAGTCACTGGTGTGGTAGTACCAATAGACCCAGTAAATCTAGAGAAAACATATCAAGACACATAAGGACGACGGAGAAGAATTATAGAGGACGAAGACAATCCAGGTATGGTAAAGACAGGAAATAACTTGGGCAGAAAGATACTTTACAAGGGAACCATAGTGATTAAAGGAACTTTTCTAGAGATCTGAAAGGGTAAGACAACAAAAGGAAATAAAGAAACGTGACTAGTGACTCCTTCCGAAAGAATAGAGAGGAACGATAAGAAACCTTGAGACGTAAGTTTACCCATATAGAAAGGAAAAGAGGAAACGGAAATCGAAGAGAAGAAAAGAGTCGATAAACATTCCGGAGAAGTCTGTTGGTAAAACGGAAAAACGCAAAGGAAAAGAACCCCTACCAGAACTAGGGACGGAGGACATGTTACAGTACTTGGAGGTAAGTATCAAGAAGTCCATGTGACAGATAGTCTAGACTAGGAAACTTAGGTAAACAGTAAAGGTAAATCTACCGTTTCTGAGATACCTACACTACTTCCTAAAATTTCACCCCTCCAGAGGATCTATATAACAGGACCACCCGGGACTAACGTTAGTGTCCACAGGAACACTCTCTCTCCACCGCCCTCAATCTGACGTCTGTTTTCTCTTCCTTGTGTTAGAACCTCCGTCTCTAACCTAAACACGAAGGTACTCGTCCTTACGGTACTCGTCCCCTTACGGTCGTCGGTGGTCTTCGACCGCCTAAGAAGGGTCTACTCTATGGACACTTGAAGACTGAAGACTGGAGACCTTAATACTTTCTTATTTAAGAACGAAATTCGATGATCCAAACACCGTCAAACAGAGACGTCCTATCCTTCGATTATGTTGCCTCCTTGATAAATGTCTCCATAAACGGGGTCCGACCCCAAAGGGTCCACCGAGTCACCATTTCTTAGGTAGACGGTCACGCCTTCCACGTCATCTGTGTCCAGGTCGGGAGGTCCTGCCAGGGGACCTCCTCCTTTGCCGTTGGGTGAGACCATAAGAGCGGACCCTTTAGGGTCCCTGTCCCCTCGGATCGCCCGAGGTCAGGGCCCCCACCGTTTCTCAGTCTGAGCTGACTCGTAGCCTGAGGGACTCGTGTGTCCCTTTGTCAAGCCGAGTCTCGCCATGCGTCCCCGGTTATTGTCGTAGGACTCGGGACGTCCTCCTCCCCTTCCCCGTCGGTGGTCTTGAACCTTCTTCTCTCCTTATTTCTCCACAGGGGAACCTCCTCGACATTGTCGGTCCGATTCCTCTGGACGTCTTTCCCGTTACCACCCCTTATTTCTGGTGTCGGAGGTGGAGGTTGTAGGAAGACCCCGAGGGGTAACCGATTTGGAGACTCAGTCTCCGTCCTCCTCTTTCCCCACTTGGTCATCCCACCCTCCATCTTCCCTCACTAGGTCGAGGACGGTCCGGGTCCCCTCGCTACAACCGTTGACTGACTATGTACTAGTTTCCGTGGCATTCTTGTGAAGATCTCTGTACTTCGTAAAGATACCGACTAAAGTAAGACTCTTTTGACCTTTTATGGTCAGGTCGAAAAATAATCTTTTCAATAAACAAAAATACTTTAAAGTTTCTTAAGTATTCGTGACGGTTCTCTGCACTTTGTCGCCTTGACGCAGGACGACAAGACACAGGGACACGGGGTGAAGCAGTGCCGAGAAAGAGTGAGTCGCGACCGGACGCCCGTACACGACGGCTACGACGTATGCTTCGAGGGCAGGGACGGCATTGGGCCGTGGGACCGTCCCACACTTGAGTCACTGGAGTGATTTCTACGTTCCTTAATCCCCCGTCGTGAACTGCGTGGTGCATCGGCAGACTCTAGATCGACCGGGGTCGAGGCGGACAGGAGCGAAACGTGGTCCTTCACACTATGACACTAACTATTCTTCATAGACGAACCGGAAATTGGGGAAAGACCACGTCTCGTAGATTCTGGAAATCCTGAAGGATTCAGTACTCACTGGTTCTGTAGAAAACAATACAATTGCTTCACTGAGACCCCCGTAGATTTCTACCCCCGACCTACGGTCCTCGGTGGTTAGTACACTAATCTCCCGACCTTGAAAACGAAGGTGGGGGGTGTTCTCCTCTCTCCGATCACCACCACCACCATCAAATCGGCGATTCAGTACAGGCTGAGAACACTGGGGTACCTGACGTCGAACGGTCGGAGGAGACAGGTACCCCTAAGAGATCCGTTCTTATGACCTCACCCAACGGTCCGATCTCCAAACCTAGTTAACGATTACCGGTCACTGCATCAGTTAGTGGGGACGTAGAACTTCGTAGGTTCTTTTGGGCTTCTCTATCCCAGGTCTCTCGAAGGTCCGACCACTTGTGGACTCTAGACCTCTCTCACCACGGGTCTCTCCCGTACCTTCGACACACAGGGAAGGGGTTCGGAGCAGGGTCCGTAGAGAAAGTAGACGGACCAGGACTCACTGAAGGACAATTTTGTTTGACGATTAGATCGTTCAATCACTCACTTTGTAAAGGGATTCAAGACTCTCGGGGAGATCTTTCGATTGACTTGGGTTTAGAGATTAGTCATCGGTCAAACAGTCTGTTGGACCTACGAACCGTAGACTTCACCCACACACCTGACTCGGAATGGAACACCCTAGACAATAGTGGAGGTCCACCTCTCACAGTCTTAACTCAACTTGACATACCGTGGGTGTCACACCTCCACATTTGGAGTGGGGGTGTAGGATTACCCCAGGAGTCAAACTACTTGCCGGGTTTGGTCTAGGGTGGGTCCTTTACTTTCGTAGAAGTGGTCCTTATCCCAGTGAACGATGTCCTTCGGGGACGACCAAGTCGACCAGTTACAGTAATTTATTTTCGTCCATTCTCTTTCCATTCTTTAACCTACCGACTTTCCAAAGGATGTTCTGTATACTACTTGAGTCACACACACACACACACACACACACGTACGTGTGCACATAGCAGACACACACACACAGACATATACACACGTATATATAAAAACATACACAACACAAAACCACTAGTACACCATTGTGTAGACAAAAGAGGAACACGGAGACTAAGAACAAGTCAACGAGTCAGTACAGACTGAGACGGAGGGAGTACTTGATGTCGTGCGGTCCGAAGGGACGGGAAGTGGTAGAGGGTCTCAAACGAGTTTGAGTACAGGTAGTTCAACCACTACTGTATGTCGGTAGACCAGGAGACAATAGGTGAAGAGGAGGACGAAAGTTAGAAAGGGTCGTAGTCCCAGAAAAGGTTGTTCAACCGAGAAACGTAGTCCACCGGCCTTTAGCCTCGAAGTCGTAGTCGAGAAGGTTACTTATAAGTCCCGACTAAAGGAAATGCTAACTGACCAAACTAGAGGAACGTCAGGTTCCCCGAGAGTTCTCAGACACTGACGCCGGTCTTTTAATTTTCTGTGAACGAGGAAACACGGAGTGGACCATCCATTAACCAGAAACCTAGTGACACAACTTTTCCTATGGTTTTATCGTAGGTCCCCTTCTCCTATACCACCCGTCCCCTACTCTGTACGGTCACCCGGTCGGGGTACGGGACTTCGTTTTCTGTCCATCTAAACACCTACTTCCTCCGAGAATGTGACTGGTGGTCGTCGCCCCGAGTTCCTCCTAAACACGATAGATATACGTTGATAACAACTACTTAAACGTGTAACATTGTTAAGTCTGAATCCAACCAATTAACCTAAATCAGAGGTTTGACCTAAACCTAAAGGTTCGTCACCCTTCTCTAGAAGTTCGAGAAAATAACTTTCAATCATCTCTCAAAGCCATTCTTTTCTTTCGAAAGACGTTTACGTAAACCTTAAAAAAGTCGTCGACAAGAGACGACACAGAAACGGGACCAGAATCTTTTCGGGTAGGGGTCCCTCTGGTGCCAAGAGTCGGAGGAACCCCTTTTGAGTGAGTTTAGTAAGGGATGAGTCTTTGGGGTCTCTAAGTCTTTGAGTCTACAAGTCTATACACACAATCTTAGTTCCGGGTGGAATTGGAGACGTCCTCAGTGACTCTTATTCATAAAGGAACTTAGAAAGAAAGGTCTTGTAAGTTGTTTTATTGGGTGGGTTTAATCCTCAGGTGAACTAAAAGAGGTGGACTTCTTACTCTCTACTCTACACCCAAAGTCCGTGTATCGGTTTCTTGCCATGTCCCTTCCCCTGAGAAAGAACATTTACAAATTCTTTTACTGTCTCAGAGTCCGAAACGAAGGGAGACTCCCGGGCAGTCACCACATTATTCGGTAACTACCGAACATGTTCAAGTGTCTCCGATTGACGATTTCGAGGTCCTTAAAACACTCACTCAACAATTTGTGTTGACAATAATTTTTAGTTTCATCTATTCGAATCGTTATTTAAAATAAAATTTTTCATCGTACACACATCGAAGGGACCACCGAGTCGACCATTTCTTAGACGGACATTATACCCTGTGGACCCAACCCTTCTAGGGGACCTCTTCCTTTACCGTTGGGTGAGGTCATAAGAACGGACCTCTTAGGGTACCTGCCTCCTCGGACCACCCGATGTCAGGTACCCCAGTGTCTCTCAGTCTGTCCTGACTNGGTAACTACCGAACATGTTCAAGTGTCTCCGATTGACGATTTCGAGGTCCTTAAAACACTCACTCAACAATTTGTGTTGACAATAATTTTTAGTTTCATCTATTCGAATCGTTATTTAAAATAAAATTTTTCATCGTACACACATCGAAGGGACCACCGAGTCGACCATTTCTTAGACGGACATTATACCCCGTGGACCCAACCCTTCTAGGGGACCTCTTCCTTTACCGTTGGGTGAGGTCATAAGAACGGACCTCTTAGGGTACCTACCTCCTCGGACCACCCGATGTCAGGTACCCCAGTGTCTCTCAGTCTGTCCTGACTCGCTGATTCTGTTGTCTGTGGTCACACACACACCTCGCATAATCAGGCGAGTCAGCACGGACTGAGAAGTGCTGGGGGACCTGACATCGGGTGGTCCGAGGAGGTAGGTATGCTAACAGGTCCGTCCTTATGACCTCACCCCTCGGAAAGGGAAGAGGTCCCCTAGAAAGCCTGGGTTCCTATCTCGGACCCAGAGGACGTAAGGTCCGACTAAGAAATGGTAGACTCGGTGGTCCCTTCTGGGGTTTCTTTATTATTCATGGATTTTGAGTAGTGAAGGACGAATAAAGTGTTAATAGTTGCTAAACCTCCGACAAAGGTAGATAACACGGTATACCGTCTTCAGGATGTATTGCCACTACCAATGAGACGCACAGAAGGGTTGAAGTCTAATTCACTACAGTACAATCATAAAACTTTATAAATATGGGACCTTTAGTCATTTACAACTAGTCCTGAAAAAAAAATGTAGGTCCTCGACGAACCAATTATAAATGGTTTTGTGGTGTCGAGTGGGAGAAACGATGTGTCTCCCGTTCCTCTTTTACCTACCTAACCACACTAGGGTTGTCGGGTCCTTCCCCTTCTAAGCCTTCTCTTTATGTGTGTGTGTGTGTGTGTGTGTGCGTGTGAGGAAGGGGACCGACCTCCTTCGGGAACCTTTATCTACCGAAAGTGGGTCGAGGGAGTAAAGGATACAACGTGTGAGTGTCCCGTCGGAGGTCCGGACGGAAAGGGGCGACGTCTCCTCTTCAGTAATGACTCGAGTGTCTACCTCGGGCCTACTGCCGTGGGGTCCCTCATCGGTAGTACCCAAGAAAGAGGGGTCTTGAGATTCGGGAGGTAGACGTCACTCGGGGCGGACCGTCTACGAGGAGACCCGTCACCCCCCGGACCCGACCACCCTTGTCCTCCGTTTTTTGACCACACGCGTGACACCGTCCCTCCGTCCACACGGGACGGACGGGCGTGGGGTCTCATCCCGAGACGTTCTCTCTGGACCCATATCTTTAGTTGGACGTGCGACTCGACTCCTGAGTCGACGATCGTCCCTGTACACTCCGACCCTTCTTTACACTCGTTAGAAGACCTTACTCCACCCTACCTCGAAACACTGACCACCCGTAGCCTGAAGTCTAGGACTGTGTTCCTAACTTTCTTGTGTTCCTCCGTCTTTGGGTCTTCTCTTGGGTTCACCTCCTTAGTCGTCCACAAAAACCTCTCTATGCGAGAGTCTTCACCTTAGAGTCCCCCAGACGGAAACACTCGCGTCTTGACTCAGTCTTTCCCTCTACAGATTGCACGAGTGTACTCTTTCTCGTCTTTGTCCCCCGCAAACCGCTACCGACAAACTAGATTTTAGAATCGTAGACACTGGGTCTCCGAGGAGTATGTCTGAGGTAGAGTGTCTGTGACCGTCCCCACTCTTTCTCGGTGTTGGAGTTGCTCGAAGTCAATCCTAGGGCACAGAGGTGTGTTTCCTTTCGAGTCGTTAGCACCTTTCTTGCAAGGCCTAAACAGTGAGATTTGAACCTCTTTACAGACGTTACGTCTGAAGTATTTGATCTCCTTCATCCTCTCTCTATGCGGTCTACACGGATCATCTACGGCCCTCACTCTTTATGGACTGACCATGGTCACCCTTCGAAACCCTACAGTCCGACCCCTCTGTGAAAGTGCGGATAAAGTGTGAAAACATAACACGCACACAACAGAAACGAATTTTTTTTTTTTTATCTCACCCTTTAGACGAATTTCGAGTCGGTCCGACACCGTCTGGGTCAAGAAACGCCGACACTAGGTCAAAGGAACGACCGACGTTTGACTCTCGGTAAGACAAAGATCTCCAGTGACGTGCGGGACCAGGGACCACGGACCACGGTAGAAGGTAGAGGTTTCGATGGTCCCTGCGACTTACGGAGAGTGTGCAAGAACAGCAAAAATCGTAATAAATAAACAGACACGGCCCAGAAACAACACAAAAGAAAATAACTCGTCGACAACACGCGGTCCGTCTTGGGTCCCTTAAAACACATACAATAGGATGAACCAGAAGGACTATCAAGATACTCCACCTGTAGTAAAGAGAAACCGTCCACTTCTTTAGTTCTTACTCCCTCCAAGTCGGGTCCTTGTGCACAATCCTCCATCCTTTTGTGAACAGGAC
Source organism: Capra ibex (assembly GCA_006410555.1). Lineage (NCBI taxonomy): Eukaryota > Metazoa > Chordata > Mammalia > Artiodactyla > Bovidae > Capra > Capra ibex. The sequence continues at coordinate 4,442,294 of SJYO01054996.1, forward strand.
TTAGCGATAAGAGGTGAAGATGTGTGTACAGTGTCTAATTCTTTTCTCAGAAGTGAGTCCTTTTAGGTGTATCAACTAGACGTAGAGATGTTTGAGGAACGTAGGTCTTGAAATAGGTTTGTACCGGATTCGGACAGTAGAGTCCTGTCTACCTTCTTCTGTGTCTATGTTCTTTTCGTCGTTCCTAGGTCCCTAACCTCCTTACTTGACTTACGCGGCATTTCGGAGTGGGCACTTACTTGATTCAGAATAGAAGGGCTCTCCGTCGAGTATAACTCAACCGGTTTCTCTAGTAAACCCAAAAAGACTTTCTACCATGCCTGTGAATTTGTTTGATACACCGGTTGGGTTATAATAGGTAATAACCGGAGTGAAGCCAGAAGTTCTAAATTTCAACCACCCAACATGTTACCTCTACAACAATGTAAGTAGACAAAGGACAACACTACTACGCAAGCCAAATAAACACTTACTTAAATACTTTACTCCATCTTACACAGTGTACCGTTTACAAGATCTTTTGCGTCACGGCGATTCTTCTTGATCCGGCCCCTCTGACGACTCTTGCCTTTGGGTGTGTAAACCTACTATGAAATAACTGTCAAAGTTCAGTTATTTCACGGTATAGATCTGCCACCTACCTTGTGAACCAAATGGGTAGAAGGAGGAGTCTAAGTAAATTCTCTGTCTTCTCTATAAATTTCTTGTCCGAGTAAATTTTACATCGTAACTCATGTCTCCCCAAGCAGTGTAACAAAAGAGACGAAAGAACACACAACTCATTAATGGATAGCTTTGAATTTTTCTTAATCCCCAACCTCTAGAGTGTCGTGGTGACCTTTTGTGTGTTCTTAAAAAAAAAAATTGGATACGTAAAATATCTCACTTATGCTACCTTCACTATTTCCAATCATTCTTGACTTTGTAGAGTGTCGGACTCCCTCCACGTCTTTACATTTATCGGATGAAAAGGTCATTGAAGGATTTCAGTCCCTCGTCCGTCCTCGACTCTCAACCGGTGACCGAAGGCCTTCTCGAGGTCCGGAGACTCCATTCGGACACAGGAGCAATCTCGTAGTCCCGGCGGAACAGGGGTGGTCGAAGACCGGAGGCACAGTCGTACGGTCCGGCACGATTCAACGAAGTAGCATAGACTGAGAAGTGTTGGGCTGTCTGACGTCGGGCGGCCCGAGGGGACAGGTACCCTAAGAGGTCCGGTTTTATGACCTCACCCCACGGTAAGGAGGAGGTCCCCTAGAAGGACCAGGTCCCTGGCTTGGACGTAGAGAATTCAAAGAACGTCACTGTCCACCCAAGAAATCCCGATCAAGAAATCCCGATCAAATCCAAGAAATCCCGATCAAAGAACGTTACTGTCCACCCAAGAAATCCTACGAGGAATCCCGATGGACCCCTCTTTGATGTAGTCGCATTTTTCGGTCCTCTGAAGTGGAAGACTCAAAACAAAAAAAGGAGAGAAGACACAAACCGGGACAGTACACCCTAGAATCAATGGGGTGGTCCCTAGTTTGGTCACGGAGGACGAAGCCCTCGTGTGTCAGAATTAGTGACCTGGTGGTCCTTCAGGGTAAGGTACGAGGAAAAAAAAAAGTATTAGATCGTTTAATTAGTAAAATTAGTCAAAAGATAACTAATGTCAACCAAGTCTGTAAGGATTTTGTCTTTAGAATTTAGATAAAAAACATTTAATTAAATAAATAAAATTAACCTCCGATTAATGAAATATTATAACACCACTCAAAACGGTGTGTAACTGTACTTAGTCGGTACCCACCTGTACACAAGGGGTAAGACTTGGAGGGAGGGTGGAGGGAGGGGCAGGGTAGGGAGTCCCGACAGGGTCACGTGACCAGGACTCGTGGGACAGAGTCCGTAACTTGGACCTGACCTTTAGATAAAGTGCATACCATTATATGTATAAAGTTACGATAAGAGAGTTTAGTAGGGTGGGAGTGGAAGAGGGTCTCAGGTTTTCAGACAAGAAATGTAGTTCCAGAGAAAACGTCAAAACGTGTATCCCAGTAGTAATGGTAGAAAGATTTAAGGTATATATACGTAATCATATGACATAACCACAAAAAGAAAGACCGAATGAAGTGAGACATATTATCCGAGGTCAAAGTAGGTGGAGCAATCTTGACTAAGTTTACGTAAGAAAAATTATCGACTCATTATGAGGTAACACATATACCTGGTGTCGAAAGAATAGGCAAGTGGACGGCTACGTAAGGTACGAAGAATTTCGCAGTAGGACATGGTCGTCATAGTCGTCGGGGACCCCTGCCCAATCTTTACGTCGAAGAGTCCGGGGTGGAGTTTAGGAAACTTAGACTGTGAGTCCTGTTTTCCGGGTCTTCCGACACGAGGTCGTATAGGGGGTTCACTAAAACTATGTGTGAGTTTATGAGACGGGGGTCCGAGTGAGGGTCGAGAGAGGAAAGTGGTTCCTCTTAGACGTGAGGTGATCGGTTAAGGGGTGGGTGTGTTTGGTGTCTTTCCGGGGAGATGCCCGGTTGTAAACGGAGAATGTCGGGACCTGTCCTGTGGGGGTTTGACACGTCGGTTCGTAACGGGAGACCCTTGTATGTACTGATCTCTTAACCTTGTACTGAAGTACAAGTGGGTTCTACGAGTGTTGTCGATGGCTCTGGTTATTGGATCTAGAAGGAAGTATTTATATCTGGGTGTACGTTCCTACTATTCTGAAATTTCCTGTTAGTTCACGGACTTTCACCTTTTTCATCGAATACCGAACGTCCTTTGTACCAATTCTGTTTTTTCTCCTTCTTCAGGAAAGTTTTCAGATTCGTTATAGGAGTCTCTCACGACTCTTAGTTAGAAGTAAGTAATTTGTTCCTGTGTTACAAGACTTTTGGTAGTCAATCTCCTATTATCCGTCAAGAACCCTCCATCGTGATCACCATTTCTTAGATGGACGGTTACATCCTCTGTGTTCTCTGAGCCCAAGCTAGGGTTCAGTCCTTCTGGGGGACCTCATCCTTTACCGTTGGGTGAGGTCATAAGAATGGACCTCTTAGGGTACCTGTCTCCTCTCGGTACCCAGACGTTTCTGATTCGTGTTTTGTTGTTTTCCATTATTATACCTCTGTTCTCGGAGTCACTTTCTTGGCCTAGTATTTTACCTACATCGACTTTTTGTTTAAGTGCAAGATCTTAAGTCGCGTATCTCGTGTCACTGTTTCTCTTGTTACGAGGCCTTCTTTAAGTGTCGGACGGTAGACGTTCATCTCCGGTTGCCTCCTGAAGGACAAACTGGCCTCAGAGAGGGACGACACACTTAACAGATGTTACTCGTAAAAGTCTTTTCGTCATTCGTATGTAAACTTATCTCCTTTGGGTAGATACTTGCAACATACACACATAAAGACATACTGGTACAGATTTCCTACCAGTACCTCTGCAAATGAACGAGAAAAGGGGTTCACCACCTCAAATTATCAACACAGACGAAACTCTTTATCCACAACAAGAATATCATTTGAACTTGAGTAGGTCACTTCTAATAGGTCAAACGTCTATTGACCGGTGTACCGTAACCCTTGACCCTCTACCGAGTGAAGACTCTGTCCGACCCCCCACTTACGACAGACCGAAAACTCCACCCTCAACTGACTCGACTCCCTAGCTCTCTTCTGTGAGGCTACCCTCGAATTGTCCCTACAGATCTTCAGGAATTCCACACTTCACTTTCAACGAGTCAGTACAGACCGAGAAACGATGCGGTACCCGATATGTCAGGTACCTTAAGAGGTCCGGTCTTATGACTTCACCCATCGACAAGGGAAGAGGTTTCCTAGTAGGGTTGGGTCCCTGACTTGGGTCCAGAGGGCGTAACGTCCACCTAAGAAATGGTCGACTCGGTGCTCTCTTCGGGTCTTATGACCTCACCATCGGATAAGGAAGAGGTCGCCTAGAAGGACCGGGTCCTCAACTTGGCCGCAGAGGACGTGAACCCAGGAACGGTGGACCCTTCCCGTTCCGAGACAACAGCAAGTCAGTGATTTAGGACAGGTGAAAGACGCTGGGGTACCTGATGTTAAGGGGTCCGAAGGAACAGGAAGTGATAGAGGGTCGCAAACGAGTTTAAATACAGGTAACGTAGTCTCTACGATAGATTGGTAGAGTAGGAGACGGTGGGGGAAGAGGAAAACGGAAGTCAGAAAGGGTCGTACTTCCAGTAAAGGTTTCTCAGTCAAGAAGCGTAGTCCACCGGTTTCATAACCTCGAAGTTGAAGTCGTCGTCTGGAAGGTTACTTATAAGTCCCAACTAAAGGAAATCCTAACGGACCAACTTAGAGGAACGTCAGGTTCCCTGAGAGTTCTCAGAAGAGGTCGTGGTGTCAAGTCTTCGTAGTTGAGAAGACGTGAGTCGGAGACCCGAGACGAAGCAGTATTAGTGTCGAGCACGTGTTGAGTCACGACTAATAGTAAACCCAAACTAACACTAAAATACGGTAGACAGTAGGTAAACGGAAGTTACTAAGACAAAGATTTCTTAACAAGGAAGTAACGACACATTGTTTGGTGGGGGTTTGAAACTCACCAAATTTTTTCGTCAGTACATAAGGAAGAAAAAATACCTCATATCAACGAAACTTTTTTAACACAATCAAAGACGACATGTTGTTTCACTCAGTCGATATATAGGTATGTAGGGGAGAAAGAATCTGGAGGGAGGGTGAGTGGGGGACGGGGGTAGGGTAGGAAGATCCAGTAGTGTCTTGTGACTCGACTCGAGGGACCGGGAATCAAACGGACGACTCCGACTCGATCCGAATGTGTATGTAGACGTTCGACCGACCTCAGATCCACTGGGTCCTACTAGAGTCAATTCTTCTGCGTCGAGACAAGGTACTCCAGACAGTAGACGGTCGACGAATCGGACCCGAACAAGAATGACACCTCCGTCCCCAGGTTTACGCTCGCGTCTCCTCACGTCTGTAGATCTTCGACTCCAAGTCTACGAAAGTGATGCAAGTACCCGATGTCGTTCAGTCTCGGACCAGACGTAAGTTCCCTTCGTCGTCTATCTCAGGTCGAGAACTACCTTTCTCATGTTTCAGTTCTCGAACACCCTACCTCACCTTTTGACCCCGATAAAAACGTAAGTTGCGTTAAGTTTAAACTTAACTTTTAAGTTTTAACAGTTAAAACTTTCAGCTAAAACATCGGGACGACCACACCGGGTGTGACGGACGTTTTCCCACATCCTGTCTCGGATTCGTGAGTGTGGTAGCCCGGAAAACGCTTGACGTAAAACGGTAGGTCCATCGAAGACGCCATTGTCTCAAGTCAACACTACTCACAGACTCTAGGGGAGAGAGAGACCTGTCCACAGGGAAGGGCAAAAGGTAGGGTAGACAGAAGAGGGAGGGACGGAAGAAGGGCCCCTCGGAGAGTCTTCCGGTGCCTCCCAGGTCAAAGGGTCTGGCTCAGGAATGCCAGGAGGGGTCCCTACCCGGACAGTACGGTAAGCTGAAGAAGGGCGTCTCGTAGACGTGTGTGTGTGTGCACAGGGGGAGTCATTGTGACTGGTGGAGAGTAAAGAGTATTCTATTGAAGGAACGAAATAACGGGATTTGTTGAAAAAAGTGGTTTCCACTTCTACCTTTCCTTGTCACCTCAGTTCTCCCTCTCTCTCTGGGTAAGGTGGTCTACACGGTAATTTTTTCTTCTCTCTTCTTTTGGAAAACAAGAAATTCTTACTTTCCTTTCGTCTACTGTCTACCTCCTTGGAGAACCTTTACGACTAGCGAAGGCGTTTCGGTCAGGGGGTTACGATTGCCAGGACGGTACAGATAACCGACGTCTAAGCGAGAGAAGAGGGACCTTTTTTTGTCTACTCGTGGAAAATGAGAGGTCGCAGACGTAGTCCCTTTGTTACCATAGGGGGCACGGTGACCAAGAAAAACCTTGTCCTGCTACTGTAGTAACTTCGTAGACTAAAAAAAGGGGAATGAATTTTCTTCTAATTACCGATTTTAGTGTTCTCCCTGATAACAAAAACGGTCGAAACAGGTTTAGACCAATTTTATGAACGAAAGTGTTTTACGTTGGGACAAGGGCTCCATTGTTTTCGGGGAAGAAGTTACTACGATACAGGGAAGGGACTCTTTGTGGTGTGTGCCCCTTGACTCAGTACAGACACGAGTCACGGGGACTGACAGGGTCTGGTCCCCCGGAGTGGTACTCGGGTCGACGACCCTTTAGTCTCGGAGTATACCTTTTCGGTTCTACTTTGGTTGGGTAAATCCGGTACCAGTCTTCTACTTGAAGTTAAACAGCTTAGGTCCCCATAAATTCCTACGACCTGGAACTTTGTCTCCCCGCTCCAACTGACACTGTGTGTGAAATAGTTGACCTGAAGTACGAGAAAGAAGGTTTTCACTACGTACTTCTGTGGGAGACTTTTCGCTGCACATTCGAATAAAGACTCTATCACTAAGGTTAGACGAATGACATGCAATGGACATTACCGTGGGGGCCGTCAAAGGGTCGATACTCGTCTCTAGGGGGAGTTAAAGACCCCAGGGACCCAGAACGTCGACAAATATCCTCAAACGACTCCGACCCTCCCGGCACCCAGGGACACCCACCGGGGAGGGGTACCAGACCGTATACTGAAGAGGTTATTGACTGTCACTAAAGAGGTCCGACTGTCCGTTAGACCAGGGACCCGTCGAAGTTTGTAATCAAGACGTTTCACTTATGCTCTACCTTACCCGAGGTCAAAATTGATCTGAACCGTTCCTACGATTACAAATGTAGTTGTTGTCACTCTTTCTGACGGGTACCGAAATTTTTTACGGAAAGCAGGTTAAGTTACTCTTTCAAAGGTAAGACTTTGAGTTCCAAGACTCGGGATACGGCCGCGACGGGCGATCATAAAAGACTCAATTACCTTGACAAAGTGCAGACCCGACACGACACACGTCGGTGATCAGTGCACACCGACAACTCGTAAGCATTACACCGACGACTTCGACTCCTGGGCTGAACTCTTAACAGAAATTAAAATTAATCAAATCACACCTAACGGTCGACACAGTAGACATGTGAAAATGTCAGAAGGTCAAGGAATATTTCAAATTACCCGTGGATTGTAGACCGGGTCGTTAAGGTGGGGATTCATAAATAGGTCCTCTTTACTTTCGTATGCTTGCGTGTCTTAAAATAAGTTTACAAATATCGTTGAAATATGTATTATCCATCTTTGACCTTTTTTTTGTGTTGACCACAGATACCTGACTACTCACTTTTCATGTGACACCGAAACGACGTGTCACCCGTGGTGGGTCTCCCTTTCCCTGTGTGAAGACTATGTCACAAAGTGACTCACTTTCCTCGGTCTGACTTATTATGTTTCTCAGTCCACAGATCTTCTCCGTCACTGGATTTCGTCCCGTCGCCCAAGGACGCCCACCCCGGACCCTCGTCACCCCTCTCTCCACGGTCCCCAGGAAAGTCCCTACCTTTGTAAGGTATCGTACTGACATCGACACCAAGGTACTGGCGTATGTCAGCAGTGTTTTGAACGACTCGACATGTGATTTTTTGACTACAAAATAAAATGTATTTACAATACGGAGATTTAGACTAAAAAGTTTTCTGAGACGTACCGAATAAAAAACAAAAAAATACAAAGACCAAAAATTTTAATTAAAATAACCTCATATCAACGAAATCTACGACATAATCAAAGACGACATGTCTTTTCAGTAGTCGACATCCATATGTATATAAAGGAGAAAAAATCTAAAGAAAAGGTAAATCCCGTGGTGTCTCGTAAGTCATCTCAAGGAAAACCAGAACGGACCCTTCAGGGTACCTGTCTCCTCGGATCACCCGATGTCAGGTACCCCAACGTTTCCCAACCTGTGCTGACTCGTTGAAGGGAAAGTAAAAAGTGAAAGTACGTAACCTCTTCCTTTACCGTTGGGTGAGGTCACAAGAACGGACCTCTTAGGGTCCCTGTTACCTCGGACCACCCGACGGTAGATACCCCAGTGTNTGTCTCCTCGGATCACCCGATGTCAGGTACCCCAACGTTTCCCAACCTGTGCTGACTCGTTGAAGGGAAAGTAAAAAGTGAAAGTACGTAACCTCTTCCTTTACCGTTGGGTGAGGTCACAAGAACGGACCTCTTAGGGTCCCTGTTACCTCGGACCACCCGACGGCAGATACCCCAGTGTGTCTCAACCTGTGCTGACTTCACTGAATCGTCGTCGTCGTCCAAGAGTAGTCAATGGATAAAATATAAATTATTACATATAGACAGTTAGGGTAGAGGGTCAAGTAGGGTGGGGGAAGGAGGAATCATCGGTATTGAAACAAGAGATATTGACACTTAGACAAAGACGAAACGTTTATTCAAGTAGACATGGTGAAAAAATCTAAGGTATATAATTTGTATTTATTTATTATTATTTATTTTTTACAAATAACAAAATTTGGGTTTCCTCTCTTTCACGAGTCATTTATAAACACCTTACTTATCTATTTACTCATTTGATCAAAATTTATATTTTGTGAGGAACATCGACAATTTTTACTTTTAACACTGTAAATAAAGGATGTCCAAAGAACGAATGAATGGATGAATCTACTACCTTTTTTTTTTGGGATTCTCCGTTCAACAACTTCTCCGGTGAAGTTGAGTCAACTACTTAAATATCGGAAGACCGAGAGAGGTCGGGTACTACACTTTCTTATGTTCACTAAAAGTGTTAGTGTTGAATTGTGTGAACCTTAGTGTTAAGACATTTACACTGTCACTTCAGTCCGATTGTGGGTCACTCTACCGAAGTGGTCGACGGAAACCTGAGACTTAAGTTTACGAACTGTGAGTCCCATCTGAGTTGTGGTCCCGGTGTCTTTCACGGACGACCCTCGACGACGAGGGCCGACCTCGTGTCCGGTCTCTGGTCTCGTGGACTTGGTCCCGGGTCTGGCAGAGACGAAGAGGTCCCACCCCCGATTGGACTCCGACTGGCCCTTACGAGTGTCGGGGGTCGCAAGACTTCAGTCTCTCCTGGCCAAAGTACTTGCGTTTCCTGGAGTGCGACCCCTACCCGAACTGACGTGGTTCCCGAAGGGTCCGCCGAGTCCCCATTTCTGAGGCGGACGGTCAAGTCCCCTGTGGCCAAGTTAGGGACCCATCCTTGTTAGGGAACCTCATCCTTTACCGTTGACAAGTCATAAGAACGGACCCTTCAGCGTACCTGTCTCCTCGGACCGCCCGATGTAGGAACCCCAGCGTTTCTCAGCCCGTGTTGACTCGTGTGACCACACCTCACACAACTCACGTGGTCTGAGGACTCTCCGCGTAAGGATCGCCTCCCACACGATTTCCGTGACCCATGGTCGATACTCCTACCGCCCTTTGGTTCGGGCGGCGGCCTCCGGGAGGGACCCAAACCATCTACCGACGACTCGTGGTCGGCCTACGAGTGCGGTCGGGGGTCGTCGGCGGAGGGTCACCTTACGCGTGAGGAGTGTGGGTCCATGGAAGATTGCCCTTCAGAAGGAGACGGTCCTTCACAGAAGTGTCCTCGGTGGGAGGACCATCTTCAAGACCTAGTGTCCCCGAACATTCTCACTTTACTGTCTCCCTTCACAGGTCATTCTCAACTTCTTGACTTGTATACGCGAGTGAGAGGGGGGCGGAGCGGAACCAGAGGGGACTTTGGAGCGACTCTACCCTCCTTCCCAAAAGTAAAAACAGTAAACGAGAAATTAGTAGTCAGAGGTTCCCGTTTATCTTGTCTCCTGTCATGCTATTTGAACTTTTGTTTGACTTGGCCGGTTTTTCTCTCCCTTAGGCTTTAGCCGTCGACTCTTTCGGGTCGTCTCGACCCGACGTCGGCATCTCGCCCTTACGAGTCTTTGTCCACCGTTAACCGTGAGACCCTCCCCGCCCTGCCGCCCGGTGTGGTCCCTCCCACCGACTTTCGGCCCATTGTCATGTGTCTGCGGGCGTAGAGGAAGGGAACAGAGGTGTCGGTGCACTGAGGAGGAGGGAGGACCGTCCTCTGCTCTCCAACCAGAGGCCTCCCGTCTGGTCTCCGACCCTTTTTGTAGCAGAGGACGAAATTCCCGAGGTAGACTCCCGTGGTTCTCTCAGTCACCTGTGGTGAGACGAAGAGAGTCCTCCGAAGGTCTTAGACCCCGAAAGTCGGAGGACCTTGTTCTAAGAACCTCAGACTCTTAGACTTGGTTGGGTCTTTCGTTAAGGGGTTTGACTTGTCGAGCATGTGTGGGTTGAGTGGGTGGGTGGGTATCGTTTAGGTGCACAGAATTCGGGGTAGGTGGATGTGTCCTCTAGGTCGTCGAAAAATTTTATTCGTCCCTCTGTTTTTCAAATTTTTTCCACTGATAGTTTTAGGAGTCCCCCTAATTTCTCGATAAAGAAGATACTTCGTTTTTACTCTACGAAGTTTTTATTAAAATATTTTCATCCTATTCTCTTTTTGTTTCGAGGGCCTTAATTTCTCTCTCTCTCTCATCTTCAAATCGTGAGTTATTTTTTACACTTTGACCTCGACTTTTTTAAGGGTCTGTCGTTTCGTGTTTCTTTTCTCTACCTTCAGTTCTCCTTTATTCTATTCTTTTGAATTCTTAACTGGGGTTTCCACGTCGTCGGATTGTCTCCCTCAAGTTTCCTCTCTGGTCCTACCGGTCTCCCGAGTAGTCCGAGGTCTTTCCTTCCTGAAAAGAAAAAAATTTCAAATATTAGATTTCAACAGCGTGAATAAATACATAACCGGTGTAACGCACCGTGCACCGCGGAATCAAGGGGTTGGTCCCTAGTTTGGTGCGGGGCACGTCATCCTCGGAATGGGTGACCTGTCAATCCCTCCAGGGACCTGGACTCAAAGATTTACCTTTCTCCGGTCTCTGGTCGTACTACCTTTTGCCTTTGGAGGGTTCCGTGTAGTAGTACCTTGTAGTCCTGCGGCACCCTAGCTTATCGGGACATGTCGAAAGTCTCCCACCTGTCGAAAGAATGTCTCCAAGGTCTTAGTCCTGTGAGAATCCTGCACAGTTCCCGTCGCGACCTTCGACCGTCTGTTATCCTGTTTCGGGAGCTTTGACTCGGTTGCACTAAAGGTCGGATCTTACGGTGTCGGGCGTCAGACTCCTCTCTTTTCTGTAAAAGCCTGCAACTTTTAAAGCCCTTTAAAAAGATCAGTGGAAGCGGACTTAAAATTACAACTCAAAGACCGAACTTTGAATCTTTTGATTCTAGTACCGTAGACCAGGGTAGTGAAGTACCGTTTATCTACCCCTTTGTCACCTTTGTCACTGTCTACAATGAAAGAACCCGAGGTTTTAATCACGTCTACCACTGGCGCCGGTACTTTAATTTTCTGCAAATGAGGAACCTTCTTTTGGATACTGGTTGGATCTATCGTATCAGTTTTCGTCTCTGTAATGGTTGTTTCCAGGTAGATCAGTTTCGATACCAAAAAGGTTATCAGTACATACCTACACTCTCAACCTAATATTTCTTTCGACTCGTGGTTTCTTAACTACGAAAACTTGACACCACAACCTCTCCTGAGAACTTTCAGGGGACCTGACGTTCCTCTAGGTTGGTCAGGTTGGATTTTCTCTAGTCAGGACTTATGAGTAACTTTCCTGACTACGACTTCGACTTTGAGGTTATGAAACCGGTGGAGTACGCTTCTCAACTGAGTAACCTTTTCTGGGACTACGACCCTTTGTGACTTCCACCCTCCTCTTCCCCTGCTGTCTCCTACTCTACTAAACTACCGTAGTGACTGATCTTCCTATACTCACACTCGTTCGAGGCCCTCAACGACTACCTGCCCCTTCGGACCACACGTTGACTTGACTTGACCAGACCTATGACTCTTTCAACCTCCTCTCTTCCGTTCTCCCCCACGTCTTAGGTACGACTAGCTCCGAGTCAAGTCAAGTCAAGTCAGCGAGTCAGCACAGGCTGAGAAACGCTGGGGTACTTAGCGTCGTACGGTCCGGAGGGACAGGTAGTGGTTGAGGGCCTCAAGTGAGTCTGAGTGCAGGTAGCTCAGGCACTACGGTACGTCGGTAGAGTAGGAGATAGCAGGGGAAGAGGAGGACGGGGGTTAGGGAGGGTCGTAGTTTAAGAAAAGGTTACTCAGTTGAGAAGCGTACTCCACCGGTTTCATGACCTCAAAGTCGAAATCGTAGTAAAGAAGGTTTCCTCGGAGTTCCTCAGGATTAACAAGTCCCACTCCTCCGACTCGGAGACCCGTTTACGATTTCCGGAGACTCTACACACACACGTGGGGTTCCCGAAGGGTCCTCCGGGGTGGAACCATTCTTTCTCGGTCTACAGGCACATACTACTGCTATAGGGTGGTGTGACGGAAGACAAAGGGTTCGAGAGATTCGACACTCGTCCAAACAAAGGAAAGGACTGTGTGTACACATGAAGGTACCCAGTCTGGTGTTCTGGTCCTTCGCACCGGAGTAGGAAGGTGGTTCGACGTCGTCTGTTGGACGGTCTGGCGGCACTTCGACACGGGCGCGAGTGGGAGTCTTCCACTTTGGACGACAGAGAGGACAACACGGAACAAAACCAAAACTAAATCAGGTAGGATAAGATTCAAACAGTCGCCGGAGGTCAGACAAAGTTTCGGATTTAGTTTTGCCGTCGTTTAAGTGGTGGCGGTAAATCAAAGTTACTCCTTCATGTCGGTCCGGGGTCTACTATTTAATCGAATTATTGATCAGTAATAATGAACGGATAACTTAAAGAAACCCTGAAATCGATTTGTATTTGGCCTTGTTTAGCAAAATTAAATCCTCTGTCTCTTTATTTGTTTGGTCTCGATTAAAAAACTTAACGAAAAGTTTTTACCGTTCTCCTGGGACACTGGTCGTCTTATTGTTGAAAAGAGGAAGGGGGATTTTACAGGTACTAAAATTAGAGACTTTGGTTTAGAGACTAGAAGTCCTAAAACTCTCTCTCTAAAAAGACCTAAGAGACCACGTCACTTTCTCCAAAAAGAAAAAATTGAAAACAAAAAGAAAGGGTAAAACTGGTACGTCGTCTATACATCCTAGAATCAAGAGACTGGTCTCTCCCTTGGACAGGCACGGGGAGCGCCATCTTCGTGCCTCGGAATTGGTGACGTGGTGGTCCCGCCAGGGCCACTGTCTCAAAGAGATTCTCCTTCCGTCCTCAGGCATAGTGTCTTCACTCCTGTCTCAGTGGAACCTGTGTCTCCTTCCCAGTGTTCTGTTCCTTCAAGTGTCCAGGGAGATCTTCGACCTTCTGCCTTCCTTTAGCTGTAGGGTGACCTCGAAGGTCTTCCTCGTATCGAGCCGACTGCAGAACTAAAATCGATTCACTCCGGGTACAGTCCGAAGACTAGTGGTCGTGACATTCTATATTCCATTGTGTAAACTCAACAGAATTCGGTGACTCACACATTATACACAAACCCGTCGTTTTCCTTCGGCTGTGTTCGGACACATCGTAATATGTTCTGCGTTGGACTTTTCACTTCTGGGAGACTTATATGGGACTTGAGTCTGAAGTCCATCTAGCTCAAAGAGGAGGATAGGTAGTGGCTACGGAATTCTTGTAAGATCTGGGAACTTTGATCAGTGTCGGAATCACTGGACTCCCTCCCGTACCACCGAATTCACACTCAGAAGAACCAGGTTGAGTGAACGACAAGACACATCAGTCTTCCTGGACCCGTCCGGATGGGTAGGCACCGACCCGGACACAGACACCAGGTCGGTCCGGGGAGGACGGACCAGGTCGGTAAGGACGAGTGACGTCTGCCAGAAGTGAGGACCGAGGCGGACGTCCGGGGGACGTGGGTCGGGTAAGACGTGTGTAGGGGTACAAAACCCTAAGGCTGTTCTGGAGAAACCCCTTGAAATTGGACAGATGACGTCCCGAGATACGGTAAGAACTTTTCTTATTGAGACTAAGTTAAAAATTTTACAGGGGAAAGGAACAGAGGGTTTAATCTTGTTAAATAAGGTCACTTGCAAATCGAAATCAGGGTTTCTTTAAACTATACGGTGGTTACTGATAAAGAATCCCAGTCAAAAGTAAACCTTAAAACCCCTTAACCTTTCTGAAACCCCTCCGAACTTGTCCCGATCAAAAAACCGTCCACACCTGCGGACTGGTCCCCAGAGACCACTCCCTCCGTACCTCGTCCCGTGCATGAACCTTTCAAACCGTTCCCAAAAGGTCTGACCAAAAACCTTTTTCGTTGCAAGGAAAAAAACCAAGGTCTAGGGTAGGACGTTCACCTTGAAGATAAACAAATAAAAAGGGTTCACCTGACACGTAAGGGGTCCGTCACCCTCCTACCCCACCCTCGGTTGACATTCTGTTCCGGAGACTTCCCGGAATTTTTCTTATTATTTCCTGAAGGGACCGCCAGGTCGCCAATTCTGAAACGGAAGGTTTCTGACAGAAGGACTGGGTCCCTAGTTTGTACACAGAGGACGTAACCGTCTGTCTGAGGAACGGAGACTCGGTAGTCCCTTCGTAAACACTATGAGTCTAGAATTATTTATAACATAAGGTTCTCCTAAATTAATCGGTCCTCAATAATTATTAAACGTCTTGAGGGCTAATGCACCTACCTCAAAACGCTCGTGTGAAACCCACGGCAAACCCAGAGGTCGAGACCCCGATGTTCAAGACAGAAATGGTCTGTCAAACTTTGTTTAATACCGTCGTCTCTGTCTCGACCTCTGAGATCAAGGAAGTAAAGAAAGTACGAATAAACTTAAGTATGGTAGGTCAGAAATAACCTTAGACTTTTACTTTACATAGGAAAACGGTAACAATTAACAAAGTTTTGATTTCTCATGTAGTTTAGGCTGAGAAACTCTAGGGTACCTGACATCAGTCGGTCCGAGGAGACAGGTGGCCCTAAAGGGTCCGTTCTTATGACCTAACCCAACGGTAAAGGAAGAGGTCCCCTAAAAGGGGTGGGTCCCCGACTTGAATCAGAGGAAGAACCGTCCGTCTAAGAAATGGTGACTTGGTGGACCCTTTGGGCAGTTCTATTATTTGAAATGGTTTTGCCACACTAAATCATCAACGGAGTTAACAGCGAAAACATCTACAACGGTAAAATAATTTTAAGTGCACAACCAATAACCTGTTAATATATGTATTTTATAATATAGTATGACATTAGTTTTCTGACAACTGGACTTTGTTTATCTGTCGACCTAAAAAGAGGTCTTTTCTGCCCAAATGAGCCCTAGTCGTCTCTTAAAATTAAACCGCAACTCTTAACGCCCGGTATCCGATCAGGGTATACCGCTCCCCTCCTCGGACGACAATCTCTCTTTTCCTTCACCCCTCCCTCCTACATTTGTTTCTGGAACCGAAAAGTAACCAACTCGGCAACGGCCCCTTCTTCTCCTCCGAAAGAAGAAGGATAGCCTAAACGCCAGTAGTGTCCCACGTTCTCGAGGGGGATGGCCATACGCTCTAGATAAATGAATTAAAACGAATCAACGAGTCAGCAGAGGCTGAGAACCGCAGGGGTACCTGACATCGGGTCGTCCGAGGAGACTTGTACCCTAAAGGGTCCGCTTTTACGACCTCACCCAACGGCAAAGGAGGAGGTCCTCTAGGAGGGTTGGGTCCCTAGCGTGGAAAGAGAGGTGTAGCGTTCATGATTAAAAATGTCTTAGTTTTCAAATTCGACAATATATGTAAAAAATTACCAACCCTTTTCCGTGTGAATAAAGGAAAAAACATGGTACCGTACACAAAAATAGATAAAAAAATGACCACGTTAAAATAGATACTTTAAGTTATTCTCTTTTACAAGTGACCAATCCAAAGAAAGGAACGGAAATAATAACAAACAAGGTAAAGTATTAAAATACTTTTTATAAAAACAACACATTTTTCCCTGACAAAAAGTCACGAGACACTTCTGGATCTCCCAACCCTACCCTCCCACCCTCTCTCCGAGGCCCCACCCTCCCCTATATCCATGTGTATACCGACTAAGTGGAACAACATGTCGTCTTTGGTTGTGTCGTCTCATTTCGTTATTATGAGGTTTAATTTTGTACTCTCTTTTCTTTATTTTATCACTTGATAGGATTTTTTCCTCCCGAGACAACTTTGTGTTCGGTGAGACCCCCAGTCTAGACGACCCATGGCGTACACTAGTGGGAGGTACTTACAAGGGTGCACAGGTACTGGAAACCCGTCTTGGGAATTTGGGAGTCCCTCCACCCTCTCTTTATCTAGACCTCGGGGTCGAGTAGGCACCAGGAGAGTTAATGATTTCGCAAACTACGTGAGTCACACCAACGGAAAAATGAAAGATCTTAGTCCGTAAGAAAAAGGGTCATTATATACTTGAACCCCGAGTCCACGGCGCCCCGACAAGGTTAATAGAAATATTCCCACCTTAATGAGGGTATTACCTTTTCCCCGATTCTGGGATGAGTGGAGATTAACGCCGAGTCATTATAACTTTTTACGGACTCCCTGAGTCAAGTCAAAGCAGCGAGTCAACACAGGCTGAGAAACGCTGGGGTACCTGGCGTCGTGCGGTCCGGAGGGACAGGTAGTGATTGAGGACCTCAAATAAGTTTGAGTACAGGTAACTCAGCCACTACGGTAGGTTGGTAGAGTAGGAGACAGTAGGGGAAGAGGAGGACGGGAGTTAGAAAGGGTCGTAGTCCCAGAAAAGGTTACTCAGTCAAGAAGTGTAGTCCACCGGTTTCATAACCTCAAAGTCGAAGTCGTAGTCAGGAAGGTTGCTCATAAGTCCCGACTAAAGGAGATCCTACCTGACCCACCTAGAGGAACGTCAGGTTCCCTGAGAGTTCTCAGAAGACGTCGTGGTGTCAAGTTTTCGTAGTTAAGAAGCCACGAGTCGGACTCCCTGACCTGACCGGAATTAGTCTACCTAACTTTCTTTCCTGGGGTCCACACTCTTTGTGTGAGTGTACGAGTTTTGGTTCCTTACCTGGACCTCTGTCCTTCGTGTCACTTTCACTCTGAAAATTAGGCCCAGAAATTAGCCCGCAGGTCACCCGTCCGTGACGGTCCCGCCCATGTCGGTCGTGCGTGAAGGACCGAGTGACTCAGGAGAGGTCCAGGAGTGACCGACTCAGGACACCCCAATGTGAGAAGTGCCCACAGCGGGTTCAGAGTGCCCCATAAGAAAGAAGAGGAAAGGACACGATTTAGGTACAAAGAGTTGTTCCTGAAATCCCGTAGGGAAGGGTTTGTAGGACAGTCGGGTCCCTGAGAGGTCCGCATTCGACAATCCGTTCTGATCGAACGGTCACTAAAAAAGGTTCTGTTTTGATCGATCGAGACTTACCTTTTGATAAACAATTATTAAAGGGTGGGTTCCGGTCGAGAAAACAGGACTTTTGCCTGGTGGGGTTCAAGGTAAAGTATGGGGTCCCAAGGACCC
This sequence comes from Capra ibex, assembly GCA_006410555.1. Classification (NCBI taxonomy): domain Eukaryota; kingdom Metazoa; phylum Chordata; class Mammalia; order Artiodactyla; family Bovidae; genus Capra; species Capra ibex. The sequence continues at coordinate 4,459,783 of SJYO01054996.1, forward strand.
TCTCTTAGACCGTGTTCTTTCCCTTTCTTAGAACACTCGTAGCTTCCAAGACCGGTGACCACACCCTCGGCCGAGACCCAGCAGACCCACCAACTGTCCCTGGCGGTAAAACTGTGTCGTCGGGACCTTGGTAGTACGCACCTCCTTCCCCGAACGGAGATACCCTGCGGGACTAAGGTATAGGAGAAAGACTCCTTGGTGACTTTCTAATAACGACTTGGTGCTTTCTACGGTCCTACGAACCGGAGGTCTCCTCTTAAGTTAGGCCCCGGTCTCTGTTCCGAACTAGTGAGTCTCGAAAACACATTATGCAAAATAATTTCACGTTTTCTCTATCTCTTTCGAAGACTGTCTCTGTAGTCTTCCCCCGTCTCTCTCACGGGGGAGCGATCACAATCGTTGCCTCGATATATGAAAATTTAATCAATAATGTGACTTAGTTTTCTTACAGATCTCCAACTTTTCTGGAATGATCTGGGTGAGGATATTAAATGTAAAATTCCTTTGTCCAAATCGGTCTTCCAAAAAAGGTCTTTGACAGGAGTTCCTCCTATGCAATAACAATATATTAGGATTCCTTACATCTCCCCCTTTTTTGCAAACAGGAAAGGAGGAGGAACTTTTAAGGTCTGGGGAGAGAGGAACCCCTGGGGGCCTGAAGAATAGTTGGACCGCTCCTCGACTGAGAGAGTGGTAGTGAGAGACAAGTGTTTCCCCTACCAGACGGGGTCGTACTCCCCGCGTCCGTCGATGCCCTGACGAGTCTACGTGACTACGCACCTGACCATGTTCGTCGAGAACCGAAGAACCCCTTATAAACTCGTCCCTTTTTAAGTCGTTTGAATCCTAGGCAAAGTTTTCACGATCACCCTCGGTACGATTAGACCCGTATTTACAGTTCCACTGGAGTAAACATAAGGTCCGGCCGCTTCGGAAGTCGTTTCGTGTTTGATACGAAAAGCTTCGGTTGGGGGCGGTGGACCGGCCCTGGTTACCTTAGGCCCATTGGAGTAGGTGGGTACCGAGTCGACGAGTATCCTTGATTAATTAAATCGATGAGCGTCAGATGAAGATCTCTTTAACAACACATAGGTCTGTGGCCCGATATAAGTTCACCATCTGCACGAACGAAGAAGGTTTATCGGCGTTTGCAAAGACTAGTTATTAAGTCAACATAGGTCTTTTTATAGTCGTCCTTCTACCGAGAGTCTACTCTTCAAAAACTCTCAAGTCTTCACCCTCGTCATGTTCTGACTCCGGTTGTTTCACTCGGTTTCGGTCCCCTTGTCCGACTCCTAGCATTGTTTGCACCTTTACACCGATGTCTCAAGGCCCCGATTGTCTTCTCCCCCTCGACGAGTTTCCGTGGGGTCCGGAGTCGGGCCCGACCTGGGGTACGGTGGTCCTGTCCCGACCTCCGTGTCGCCGTGGGGACCCTGGGGTCCCGTAGGAACAGACGACACTACAAGTGACAAGGGCTGTTTACCAGGACTGGAGGGAGATATTAGGGAAAACTGAGGGGTCGTGGGGACGATGACACAGTCGGAGAGCAGGAGGGGTGTCCCTGGGGAGACAGAGGTTCTCTCCCTCGACTGAGTCAAGTAGGAGAAGTGGATAGAGGCCCGTCAGCCCCGGTCGTCGAAGGGTTGTGAAGGACGAGTCAGGACTTCGAGGCCGGGAAGGGACACTGGGACCTCTCGTCCCCCCGGTTCGACTAGACCCCCTCCTTCCTCCGACGGGTAACTCCCCTCAGCTCCCATGAAGTATCGTGGGGACTGTTTCCCCTTTCCTTCAGGGGTTGTCTGGTAGCTCGTACGAAACTTAAATTCGGTGTCGATTTCTTGAATTCTCAGAGAACTACTTCCACTTTCTCTTCTCACTTTATCAACCGAATTTTGAGTTGTAGGTCTTTTGATTCTAGTACCGTAGACCAGGGTAGTGAAGTACCGTTTATCTACCCCTTTGTCACCTTTGTCACTGTCTGAAATAAAACCCCCCGAGGTTTTAGTGACGTCTTCCACTGACGTTGTACTTTAATTTTCTGTGAACGAGGAACCTTCTCTTCGATACTGGTTGGATCTGTTGTATAATTTTTCGTCTCTGTAATGAAATGGTTGTTTCCAGGTAGATCAATTTCGATACCAAAGAGGTCATCAGTACATACCTACACTCTCCACCTGATATTTTTTTCGACTCGCGGTTTCTTAACTACGAGAACTTGACACCACAACCTCTTCTGAGAACTCTCAAGGAACCTGACCTTCCTATAGGTTGGTCAGGTAGGATCTCCTCTAGTGAGGACTTATAAGTAACCTTCCTAACTACGACTTCGACTTTGAGGTTAGGAAACCGCAAAGGTTAGGACTACACTTCTTGACTGAGCAACCCTTTCTGGGACTACAACCCTTTCTAACTCCCGTCCTCCTCTTCCCCTACTGTCTCCTACTCTACCAACCCACCGTAGTGGCCGTGTTACCTGTACTTAAACCCATTTGAGGTCATCAACCACTACCTGTCCCTCCGGACCGCACGACGCCAGGTACCCCAGCGTTTCTCATCCTGTGTTGACTTACTGACTTGACTTCACTTGTTACTATCAATTACTTTCAATAATCGTTTTGCTCACAGGTGAATTAGCTATTTTGGTCAGTACCTCCTTTGTTTACGACTTGCAACAGGTGATTATTAGTCAGTACTGGACTTCCATCTCTCAACAAAATAAACCACCCTTACAAATCCTGAGACTCGGGTCCTCTGACGTAGAGTCCTCGAGACTCTTTTGACGAGGTTCCTCCGTCCCCCATGTGGTCCGATATATGTTGAAACACTGTTTCCCTCGTCCGTCAGACTTATAACTTCTAGTCTATGGTTGAATCTCTTAAATCGTAAGAGACACACCCTTCCACGTTCGGAGACCTGAGTTGACTTAAGTAGGGGAAGTATACGTAGGGTCGAGAGACCCCGGCTTAGACAAAGGATCAAGTGGAATACCTCACCCTCTGTACCGTCTCCCGACGAAGAACGTAAGAGGGTCGAGGAGTCGGTAGTGACTCCCGCAGCTGTCGTAGACGACCTAGCTTCAAAACCCTCGGGGGTAAGGGCAAGCCCTGAAGGGAACATCGAATCAGCCATTTCTTAAACGTTACGTTCCCTGGACCCGAGCTAGGGACCCAACCCTCCTTTACCGTCGGGTGAGGTCATAAGATCGGACCTCTTAGGGTACCTGTCTCCTTGCACCGCCCGATGTCAGGTACCCCAGCTTTCTCAGTCTGTGCTGAATTACTGCTTTGGTGGTGGTGGTAAGGGTAAACCTCCGGTCTTTGGCGGTTACCGGCACTGTAAAGAACAAATAACTAAGTCGTCCTCCATACAAGTAAGGGTGTTGTATTTCAGGATTCTTATCCTTCCTACTGATCGTCCTAAACAGTGACCATATTATTTGCTAAGACCAAAACGAGTGATTTATACGAAAAAAATTAGGTATAAAAAATAACTTCATATCAACTAAATGGTCCGACACAAGTAAAGAAGGCATCGCGTACCTAAGGTAATATGTATATATATATATAATAAAAATTATTTTATGAGAAAAGGTGAATAGTACCCTATAACTTACGTCAAGAAACACAAGAAATTACTACAAGTCTGGTTCCTCCTTGTTTTGGTTTGCCTGACACAGAGAAATTTCTTTTTTACGGGTCACGGGGTCCGTGACTGGAGGATTCCCGAACGTCACTGGAGTCTCAAGCACACCTGTGATTGGTAGGGTCGAGGGCCTTAGAGGTTACTTGACCGGAGGGATCTAGGACGGGGGAGGGTTCCCTTTAATCTTAGACTCCTGTTTCCTTCTTTTACCGAGAACACCTGTGACCCCTTTACTTCCTCTGAGAGTTTGCTGGCCCGCGAAACAAAGTCCAAAGGACCCCGTCCCCGCCCTTCGACAAAGATCGTAAAGTGCTGAAATTATACCTTTCGTCAGTGATTCAAAGTAGAAGTACGGATCCCTTTAACGAAATAATGGTTATTGGTTAGTCGGAGTGTCTGTATATTGATGACGAGACTCTTTTGTCTACTCGACACTGGTCAGGGTGGACTCGGGAACAATTCAATGCCCATATAAGCTTCCTCGACCTTTTGAGGTCAACCGAAATCTGGAAATTTTTATTGTCAGGGCGCAATTGTTTACCTTGACAGGAGTTTAGTGGAAATAAAAATCCTTTTCGTAATGATCTGGGTGTAGACGAGTGTGTGACACTACGGTAAACATAGACACTTAGCTCAGCTCTTCTCCCTTCAACGCTAATTTTCTTGCGGCTCAGCCGGACAACGACCGTTAGAAATCAACACACTGGGACAACCTCAGACTTAAAGCTCCTACCTGAGTTGAGTGAGATGACCCAGGGAGCACACGGAAACGGAACGGGGTCGTTCTCCTCCCCGAGTCAACAAAGAGGACCTTAGAACCGACGAGAATCACTGACCGACCGGTTATCTTACTCTATCTTTCTACGAGACCTTAAACCCGTTTATCTTTCCCTTTTTAACCTTTGTCACCGTAAATGAAAAGAACCCGGAGTTTTAGTGACGTCTACCACTGACGTTGGTACTTTAATTTTCCGTGAACGAGGAACCTTCCTTTGGATACTGTTTGAACCTGTCACATAATTTTTAGTCTCTGTAGTGAAACGGTTGTTTTTGGGCATATCAGTTTCGATACCAAAAGAAGTCATTAGTACATACCTACACTCTCAACCTGGTATTTCTTCCGACTCACCACTTCTTGACTGCGAAAGTTTGACACCACGACCTCTTCTGAGAACTCTCAGGGAACCTGACGTTCCTCTTTTTTTGTCAGGTAGGATTTCCTTTAGTCAGGACTTATAAGTAACCTTGCTGACTACGACTTCGACTTTGAGGTTATGAGACCGGTGGACTACGCTTCTCGACTGAGTAACCGTTTCTGAGACCGTTTCTACGACCCTTTCTAACTTCCGTCGTCCGTTTCCCCCACTGTCTCCTACTTAACCAACCTACCGTAGTGGCTGAGTTACCTGTCCTCAAACTCGTTTGAGGTCCTCTCTCACTTCCTGTCCCTTCGGACCGTCCTACGTCCAGCACCCCCACGATTCTCAATCTGTACTAAATCACTTTCTTGTTGTTGACCTTCTGTCTCTCGAAGTCCGTCAAAGTGAGAACCTCAGCGTGAGATTCTCGGGTCGGAGACTCGGCACGTCCCCCCGAGCAGTCGCGAGACCGGTCCCAGGTCCGTTCGAGGGTCCTGCGTCCGTGTCCTCCGTGGTAAAACCGCCGGTCAGGTCACCCGGAACTCCACCGGAGTCGGGGTCGACTGTAGACTCAAACTCGAGCCGGATCAGTGTCTCGGTACTCTTTGTTATTATTTGGAAATAAAATTCGGTGACGTAAAACTTCACCGAACGACGATGACGACGACGACGATTCAGCGAAGTCAGTACAGACCGAGACACGCTGGGGTGTCTGCTTCACCGAACGATGTCCCATCATCTATTACCTTGCCACTAAACTCCGTTCGGGGAGTCGAAAAGTTACCTGAAGGGAACACCGAGTCTACCATTTCTTAGACGGACGTTAAGCCCTCTGGACACAAGCTAGGGACCAAACCCTTCTAGGGGACCTCTTCCCTTTCCGATGGGTGAGGTCATAACACCGGACCTCTTAAGGTACCTGATGTGTCAACGTTTCTCAGTCTGTGTGGACTCACTGAAAGTCAAAGTAGAAAGTAAAAGTCTAGAACAAAAAAGTAGACAATTTTTGTCTGTCTTTTGCGAGAAGACCAGACCGTCTATGAATTCCGAAGGTACTACTATTTCTTCTTCATAAAATTCTAGCAATTTCATGAAAAATTTTTTTTAACATAAATAAATAAAATTAACCTCCGATTAATGAAATGTTATAAGATCACCAAAAACTGTATGTAACTGTACTTAGTCGGTACTCACATGCACACAGAGGGTAGGACTTGGGGGGAGGGTAGAAGGAGGGGTAGGGTAGGGAGTCCCAGTAGGGTCACGTGGTCGGGACTCGTGGGACAGAGTGTGTAGGTTGGACCTGAAATAATGACGAAGACAGAGAGATAGTACAGAAGGAAAATAATGAAAATTAAAATAAGTATAACGAATAAAATAGATAAATTTTGTAAAGACGAGACTAATGTTGTTATTGTGTTCGAATGGTATTTGTAAACGGTCTATCCGACGTCTTTTTATAATATTAATGGTTATTAATAAAGGACCTTGATCTTGACAACTGTAAAATCTTATAAATAGTAGTTAGAAAAGATATCCATATGATTATAAGGGTCCTTATTATATATCATCTACGACAACTAAGATTGTCAATATTACTAATCAACCAACCAATTAGTTTTTTCCTTTTCGTCCGTTAGTGAACTTCTTGTGTATGATCTAGAACGAAATTTAAAAATAACAATAAAGTTTGAACGTTGTTTTTATCTTTTATAAAATTGCACTACGGAACCGAGACTACCCTTCAAACTCAATAAAAAGATGCATTTAGTACGGTCACTAGGTAAGAAATACTACCTAGTGACAACAAAAAAAAAAAAGACATTTCGGTGCATTCAGGACACCTCTTCCTTTACCGCTGGATGAGGTCACAAGAACGGACCTCTTAGGGTCCCTACCTCCTCGGGCCACCCGACGACAGAGACCCCAGCGTGTCTCAGTCTGTGCTGACTTCGTTGAATCGTCGTCGTCGTCGTTCATTCAGGACTTCCTAGGGGTATTTTTTAGTTTCACGTCTTGAGAAAATGAGAAAAAGGGGGTGTGAAGTGTAACCGGAGCGATCGTGGAATAGGGACTTAAGACATATGTCCGTCTGGATCAGAATAACACTAAGTATAGTACGAGGTGTCTACAACTTAAAAATTGTTTAACTTCCGAACACCGTCAAGACACAGTTGTTCAAACGTGGTAAAAAGGTTGTCATATTAAAAATTTAATTCCATACTGAAACTAAAGGATCTGTGTCACGATAGTGCGTAAATTATCTGATGGGATATTACTTTTGCACTACAAATATACGTGACTTTTTTGTTTTTTTTCACACTGAAATAACAGTATAAACGAAATAACACCATAGACCTTGGTGTGGGCGTTATAGAGATTCCACACCGAAAATAAAAATTTATTTATAAAAAACCCACAGAAAGGTTTCACAAGTAAAATCTAAAGTATCTTTACGACGAAGTCTCAAACAGACGGAGAATCTGAAACAACAAATCAACGCGCCAGCATAGACTGAGACGCTAGGTACCGGACGTCGTGCGGTCCGGAGGGACAGGAAGTGGTTGAGCGTCTCAAACGGGTTTGAGTACAGGTAGTTCGGTCACTACGGTAGGTTGGTAGAGTAGGAAACGGCAGGGCAAGAGGAGGACGAGAGATAAAAAGGGTCGTAACCCCAGAAAAGATTACGGATCCAAGAAACTTAGTCCACCGGTTTCATAGTCTCGAAGTTGGAGTCGTAGTCAGGAAGGTTACTTATAAGTCCTAACTAAAGGAAATCCTACCTGACCAACCTAGAGGAACGTCAGGTTCCTTGAGAGTTCTCAGAAGAGGTTGTGGTGTCAAGTTTTCGTAGTTAAGAAGTCGTAAGTCGAAAGAAATACCAGGATGAGAGTGTAGGTATGTACTAGTGACCTGTTTGGTATCAGAACTGATCCACCTGGAAACAGTTATTTCATTACAGAAACGAAAAATTATACGACAGATCCAACCCGTATCGAAAGGAAGGTTCCTCTTTCGTAGAAAATTGAAGTACGGACTTGAGCGGTAGACGTCTCTAAAACCTCGAGTTCTTTTATTTCAGACAGTGATAAAAGAAACAAAGGGTAGATAAACGGTACTTTACTACCCTGTCCTACGGTGTCAGAAGCAAAAAACTTACAACTCAAAATTCGGCCGAAAAAGTGAGAGGAGAAATTGGAGGCAGTTCTCCGAGAAATCAAAGAGAAACGAAAGACGGTATTCCCACCACAGTAGACATATAGAAGTCATACTTTTCCGTATGGACTTCAATGACTATAAAAAGGGTCTTTAGAACAAAGGTCGAACACTAAGTAGGTCGGACCGTAAAGAGTACTACATGAGACGTATCTTCAATTTATTCGTCCCACTGTTATATGTCGGAACTATAAGAGGAAAGGGTTAAACCTTGGTCAGGTAACAAGGTACAGACCAAGATTGACAACGAAGAACTGGACGTATTTCCAAAGAGTCATCCGTCCATTCCACCAGACCGTAAGGGTAAAGAAATTCTTAAATTCAAACAACACTAGGTGTGTCAGTTTCCGAAATCGTATCAGTCACTTCATCTTCATCTACAAAAAGACCTCGAGAGAACGAAAGCGATACTAAGTTACCTACAACTGCTAAACTAGAGACCAAGGAGACGGAAAAGATTTTGGTCGAACCTGTAGACCTTCAAACGTATAACGACTTCGGATTGAACCTCTTAAAACTCGTAATAAAACGATCACACACTCTACTCGTGTTAACACACCGTCAAATTTGTAAGAAGCCGAAACGGGAAGAAACCCTTACTTTACTTTTGACTAGAAAAGGTCAGGACACCGGTGACGACTCAAAAGGTTTAAACGACCGTATAACTCACGTCGTGAATGTGTCGTAGTAGAAAATCCTAAACTTTGTTGAGTTGACCTTAGGGTAGTGGAGGTGATCGAAACAAGTATCACTACGAAGGGTTCCGGGTAAACTGAAGTGTAAGGTCCTACAGACCGAGATCCACTCATTAGTGTGGTAGTACTAATAGACCCAACTCTTCTAGAAAAAATATATCAAGAAGACACATAAGAACGGTGGAGAAGAATTATAGAAGACGAAGACAATCCAGGTATGGTAAAGACAGGAAATAGCTCGGGCAGAAAGGTACTTTACAAGGGAACCATAGTGATTAAAAGAACTTTTCTAGAGTTAGAAAGGTTAAGATAACAAAAGGAGATAAAGAAACGTAACAAGTGACTCCTTCCGAAAGAATAGAGAAAAACGATAAGAAACCTTGAGACGTAAGTCTACCCACACAGAAAAGGAAAGAGGGGACGGAAAGTGAAGAGAAGAAAAGAGTCGATAAATATTCCGGAGAAGTCTGTCGGTATAACGGAAAAACGTAAAGAAAAAATTTACGAATTAATGTCATTGTTCATGTTATTGTTATCTGTTACTGTTTTTGTTAAACCTTCGTTTCATTTAAGTTATACGACAGATCCAACCAGTATTGAAAAGAAGGTTCCTCATTCACAAAAAATTAAAGTACCGACGTCAGTGGTAGACGTCACTAAAAGCTCGGGGGGTTTTATTTCCGACTGTGTCAAAGGTGAGAAAGGGGTAGGTAAAGGGTACTTCACTACCCTGGTCTACGATACTAGAAGCAAAAGACTTACAACTCGAAATTCGGTTGCAAAAGTGAGAGGAGAAAGTGAAAGTAGTTCTCCGAAAAATCAAGGAGAAGTGAAAGACGGTATTCCCACCACAGTAGACGTATAGACTCCAATAATTATAAAGAGGGTCGTTGGAACTAAGGTCGAACACGAAGAAGGTCAGGTCGCAAAGAGTACTACATGAGACGTATATTCAATTTATTCGTCCCATTGTTATATGTCGGAACTGCATGAGGAAAAGGATAAACCTTGGTCAGACAACAAGGTACAGGTTAAGATTGACAACGAAGGACTGGACGTATGTCTAAAGAGTTCTCTGTCCAGTTCGCCAGACCATAAGAGTAGAGAAACTCTTAAAAGGTGTCAAATAGCACTAGGTGCGTCGTATAACTTTTCGTCTCTGCAATGAAACGGCTGTTTCCAGACAGATCAGTTCCGATACCAAAAAGGTCACCAGTATATACCTACACTCTCAACCTGACACTTCTCCCGACTCGTGGCTTCATGACTACGAAAACTTGACACCACGACCTCTTCTGAGAACTCGCAGGGAACCTGACGTTCCTCTAGGTTGGTCAGGTAAGACTTCCTCTAGTCGGGACCTACAAGAAACCTTCCTTACTACGATTTCGACTTTGAGGTCATAAACCGGTAGAGTACGCTTCTCAACTGAGTAACCTTTTCTGAGACTACGACCCTCCCTAACCCCCGTCCTCCTCTTCCCCTGCTGGCTCCTACTCTACCGACCTACCGTAGTGACTGAACTACCTGCACTCAGACTCACTTGAGGCCCTCAACCACTACCTGTCCCTCCCGACCACACGCCGCTAATTACCCCAGCGTTTCTCAGCCTGTACTGACTCTCTGACTTGATTGATTGATTGATTTCACTTAAGTAGTTTAAATAAATCTTCTTTACTTACTGGATCAGTGATTCGAACTTTACATGGGGGTTATGATCTCTTTTCTGTAATAAAAGGTCACGGGTATTTTATGGACGTTTTTGTAACTAGTATAAAATCTAGTTTTTTTCTGGATCATTTAAAGTAACACCTTATATAAAACTTTATTCATTGTTTTGGAATTGTTTTTTTTGGTACAATAACCTTCGATTTGTTACACAAAGATTTATTTAGTTCTAAACCTAAATTTTTATTCGTAGAAATTACTTTAAGAATCTTAACCTATTATCACTTTTGAGACACCCAGTTGTAAAACTTTTTGTCTCTTCAGTGATGAATGTCTTTTCATAAATAATCCTTTTTTCTTTCTAACGTTTGATTGTTCAATTCGTAAGTTGGATCTTTCAATTTTTTCTTTAGTCCAGTTTACGTTTAGTTTTCTTTTACCTTCTTATGTGTATTTCGGTCTTTATCTTATTTTTACCTCTTTCAATTGTCTGTCAAACAAGATACTCTTTTTTTAATCTGTTTGGAGTTTGATTAATTCTGATTATTTTATAGTTTATACGTTTATTTGTTATGTTTTTTACTTATTTACGTTTTTAGTGTAAACGAGATCCTTAGACGCCAAATAAACGTGTACATTTTGACACACGTTCTGGACACTAGTTAAAAAGTCAGACGACCAACATGGAAGAAAAAAACACACCATGTATCTGTCAAGACCCGGAAACTTAGTTAATTGTAAAATTGGTGTCGGGGTGTGATTGATGAAACAACACCTTCTATTCTGTAAAAAAAAACTCCGAAGTCAAACAGTGGAGATTTTATTTAGGTAGTCTGTTTTACTAAGTAAGTGACCCTCACGTTTCCATTTTTTTTTTATCACAAGGTGACCTAAACAACAAATAAATGAAACAAAGAAATTAATTTTATAAATACCTTAAGGGTCCACCGTGTCACCACTTCTTAGGAGGACGGTTACATCCTCTGTGTTTTCTCCGTTCAAGTCAGGAACCCAACCCTTCTAGGGGACCTCATCCTTTACCGTGGGGTGAGGTCATACGAACGGATCTTTTAGGGTACCTGTCTCCTCGGACCACCCGATGTCAGGTGTCCCAACTTTTTCTCAGTCTGTACTCACCCCCACGTACGTGTTAATCTTATAAGTGGACGTTATACCGACTTTACCGTCTAAAANACTTTTGACTAGAAAAGGTCAGGACACCGGTGACGACTCAAAAGGTTTAAACGACCGTATAACTCACGTCGTGAATGTGTCGTAGTAGAAAATCCTAAACTTTGTTGAGTTGACCTTAGGGTAGTGGAGGTGATCGAAACAAGTATCACTACGAAGGGTTCCGGGTAAAGTTCCGACTTTACCGTCTAAAAAAGTGAAACCGACTTTAATGTAGTTTGATTAAATTAAATGAATTATATACGACTAGTCGAGTCTACCTACTCAAAATACACATTTCGACCGAAGATTTCCATTTTTCGTAGTAAGTAATTATGTACTTTAAACCCTTTTATTTTATGAAAAGTTTTCTGAGAAGTAAACATATCGCTGTGATTTTGTAAATTTAACGTTCCGGTGTACGTTGTAGTATTCATCTCTCCTTTTACTTCTTGTTCCAGTATAAAATATGTACCTTGGTTACCTCTCCTTTAATAAGAAAACGCCCACTTTTAAGACTTTTAACCGAACTAAAAAGAAAGATCAGGAAAGACGTACACGATGTCACTAAGTCCTTTTAACCACGTTGGACAAATAAAGGTGGTCCCCCGTCGTCTCGTGACGCTTATGTCATTGTAGGAGTTGTTCACACCTTTGCGCCACGACGGGTTCACACTCAGGGTGTGCTGACTCGTGCGCACGAAGATTCGGCGTTCCACAATTTTCTTGCTGCAACGACAGTAACAAATCAGCGATTCACACAGGTCGATCACTCTAGGGTACCTGTTCTCGGGTGGTCCAAAGAGACAGGTACTCTAACGGGTCCGTTCTTATGACTGCACGGTAAGAAGGAGGCCCCGTAGGAGGGGTGGGTCCCTAGGTTGGACGCAGAGGGCGTAACGTCCGTCTAAGGAATAGTGACTCGCTGTCCTCTCCAGGATTGTCCTACATCCTTTCCTTATTAAGATTCTGGTTCCCTTACCGGGAAAGAACGAACTAAGAACATGGTACATTCCTCATTCTTCCTTAGAGTACCCATCTAAGTTATGTCAAACAGGACGAAGGAGTCTTTTTTCAGTATGATACGATATTAAAACCCCTTTTTTTGTATAACGACATTTGAAGCGGAAACATAAGTCAAGTCAGGTCAGCGAGTCAGTGCAGACTGAGAAACACTGGGGTACCCGATGTTGTGTGGTCCGGAGGGACAGGTAGTGGTTGAGCACCTCGGACGAGTTTGAATACAGACAACTCAATCACTACGGTAGGTTGGTAGAGTAGGAGACAGCAGGGGAAGAGGAGGGCGGAAGTTAGAAAGGATCGTAGTCCCACAAAAGGTTACTTAGTCAAGAAGCGTAGTCCACCGGTTTCATAAGCTCAAAGTCGAAGTCGTAGTCAGGAAGGTTACTTATAAGTCCCGACTAAAGGAAATCCTACCTGACCAACCTAGAGGAACGGTAGGCTCCCTGAGAGTTCTCAGAAGAGGTTGTGGTGTCAAGTTTTCGTAATTAAGAAGCCGTGAGTCGAAAGAAATATCAGGTTGAAAGTAGGTATGCACTGATGACCTTTTTGGTATCGGAACTGATCTACCTGGAAACAACCGTTACAGAGATGAAAAATTATTCGACAGATCCAACCAGTATTGAAAATCACAGAAAACTAAAGTACCGACGTCAGTGGTAGACGTCACTAAAACCTCGGGTTCTTTTATTTCAGAGAGTGACAAAGGGGTAGATAAACGGTACTTCACTACCCTGGTCTACGGTACTAGAACCAAAAGACTTACAACTCAAAATTCGGTTGAAAAAGTGAGAGGAGAAAGTGAAAGTAGTTCTCCCAGAAATCAGGAAGAAACGAAAGACGGTATTCCCACCACAGTAGACGTAAAAACTCCAATAACTGTAAAGAGGACCGTTAGAACTAAGGTCGAACACGAAGTAGGTCGGTTCGTAAAGAGTACTACATGAGACGTATTCAATTTATTCGTCCCACTGTTATATGTCGGAACCGTATGCATAAACATAATGGAGAAAGATTATATATATATATGTAGTAAAGGTTCATTGTAGATAAAGTTGAACATAGTTTCCGATTAATTGGACCATCTTCTCAATTTACCATTATGGTCACCTAAATTTTTGTTCAAACACCTCTTTTACCTTGGGAGAATGTGACAACCACCCTTACGTTTGGTCATGTCAGTGATACCTCTTGTCATACCTCTAAGTAATTTTTTAACCTTTATCTTGACGGTATGTTGGGTCGTTAGGGTGACGACCCGTATGTGTGGATCCTTTGGTCTTAACTTTCTCTTTGTACATGGTTACAAGTAGCGTCGTGACAAATATTATCGGTCCTGTACCTTCGTTGGAATTACAGGTAGTCGTCTACTTACCTATTCTTTCGACACCATGTATATGTGTTACCTCATAATGAGTCGGTAATTTTTCTTACGTAAACTAGTCAAGGTTACTCCACCTACTTTGACCTCGGCTAATATATCTTACTTCATTTAGTCTTTCTTTTTGTGGTTATGTCATAGGATTGCGTATATATACCTTAAATCTTTCTACCATTGCTCCTGGGATATACACTCTGTCGTTTTCTCTGTGTCTACATTTCTTGTCTGAAAACCTGAGACACCCTCTCCCGCTCCCACCCTACTAGACTCTCTCATCGTAACTTAGTACATATAATAGTATACACTTTGTCTAGCGATCAGGTCCAAACTACGTACTCTGTGCCACGAGTCCCGACCACGTGACCCTACTGGGACTCCCTACTCTACCCCTCCCTCCACCCTCCCCCCAAGTCCTACCCCTTGTGTACAGGTGGGTGCCGACTAAGTGTACTTGCATACCGTTTTTGGTGGTGTTATAACATTTCATTAATCGAAGGTTAATTTTAATTAATTAATTAATTTTTTTGGGTGTTCAAATTTGTCAAACCCTAAATGATTGGTCACCAGGACCTCCTTTCTCCGCACTTCCCGACGACAGGTCCTCCGTGAACGTCGATTTCCGATTTAGTCAACCACGGCGTCCTGTCGTCTCCACCCTCCACCTTTCCGTCTCACGAACTCTGTCTGAGTCCCTCCGGGACCTCAGACACGACGAGCGGGTCCCCGTGTCCTTGTCCTGCCAACCACCGTCTCCCCGTACTCCCCGTCCGCACGCCCCTCCGCTCGAGGTCCGTCCTAGTGTCGCAGTCTTCTGGTCTCTCCGTCCAGACTCACGGTCCGGTTCCTACACCAAACCCCTGTCACCGTAATTCCGTCCACCCTCTCCTACCACATGTCACAAAGACTAGAGATACTCTCTCGGTCGGTCGGAGTGAGTTGTGAAGGAGTTCGAGTATAGAGACTAGTTCAATTTTTCTTATAGAGTGTGTGAGAATATATATTTTATCTATTGGTTGTTCCTGGTGATATTGTGTCCCTTGATACGAGTTATAAGATATCTTTGGAAATCCCCCTTTCTTAGACTTTACATATGTTATTCATTGACTTAACGACACAACATATGGACTTTGATACCAGAAAAGTCACCAGTACATGCCTACATTCTCAACCTGGTATTTCTTCCGACTCGTGATTTCTTAACTACGAAAACTTGACACCACAACCTCTTCTGAGACCTCTCAGGGAACCTGACGTTCCTCTAGGTTGGTCAGTTAGTTGTGACTTATAAGTAACCTTCCTGACTACGACTTCGAGCTTGTGAAACCGGTGGATTATGTTTCTCGACTGAGAAACCTTTTCTGGGACTACAACCCTTTCTAACTCCCGTCCTCTTCTTCCCCTGCTGTCTCCTACTCTACCAACCTACCGTAGTGGCTGAGTTACCTATACTTAAACTCGTTCGAGGCCCTCAACCACTTCCTGTCCCTCCGGACCACACCACGCCAGGTACCCCGACGTTTCTCGACCTGTGCTGACTCGTTGACTTGTTGTCGTTGTGAACTGTGATTGACGTGACTTTAGTTGATATGGAGTCACTGGTTTTTTGTCGTCTTATTTTGTCTCTAGAGTATATTTCCTTCAGAGTTTTTGACAGCCCAGTACTTACTAATAAGTCGACCGAAAGAGACGGACCACTTTATTCCTTTACAGAGTCACTGGGTGCCCCGGGAGGGCGGAGGGTGTCACTACGATCGAGATTCTTTTCTTTCACTCTTACTCTCAGCGAGCCAGCACAGGTGAGAGACGCTGGGGTATCTGATATGTCAGGTACCTTCAGAGGTCCGGTCTTATGACCTAACCCATCGGCAGGGGAAGAGGTCCCCTAGAAGGGTTGGGCCCCCAGCTTGGACCCAGAGGGCGTAACGTCCGTCTAAGAAATGGTCGCCTCGGTGGTCCCTTCTTTTCTTGAATCTCCCTTTTACAGGGCACGTGACCCCAAGGTCTTCAAGGGAAAGTAGGACAGAGAAACGAGAGGTAGAGACGTGTGGGGACTTGCGGAGGTTGTGGTGTAGGAACCGAAAAAGACGAGAAGAGAGTAGGGGTCGAAGGTCAAGGAATAATATTCTCAGTAGAATCGGAAAGACGAAAGAAGGTCCAAAGAAGCGAAATATTGGTAGTGGTCTCTGAAGTGTCGGTTTCTCTAGCCCTGAGACTGAGGTCCCTTCGACTGGTGGACGGTACGACGGTCGTGACAAATACAAAACGTGACGGAAACGGACTACGATACCATAAAATCTGTATTCCAAAGTGGCCGTAGTTATGATGAAGATACAAACCGAGCGTAGGGAGCGCAAAACGTCATCGGAGACGACTTTCCTGTCGCTCCGTCCACTATCACACCGAAACCGAAAGAAGTATCGGGAACCAGTGGGGGTTACAGACAAAGTTCCTGTACTTAGAAGAACCCAAAAAGTCGTGTCTCTGGTGGTACCGAACGACCGAGTCTACTGCAAGGCGGTCCTCTATTATTGTTGCAATTTCGAAGTTGTGTCACTACCGAGTCAGTAAGTCTATGTTTACTCGTCGTCACACCTTGGGTATTAAAACATCTTCTTACCTGTCTTTTAAGACAACTGTAATTTTACAGGGATAGTGTACTATTAGTGGACTTCTTTGAGATCTTAAGTGTCAAACGGTCGAAACCATAGTGTCATACGTTAAGAGACACTAAAAAAAAAAAATTTCAAACCCCTCCTAGGTAGAGTGAACCTTACTCCAAACTAAGTAGAAAAGATATAGGGACTAAAAATGAAGTGAAGTAGGTTTGTAGATTTTCTTATGATGTACCTTACCAAAAAGGAAACGTCGTACTTCCTCCACCATGTTCACCCGCCCTCACACGGCCTACTTCGAATTTCTTCAGACCTTAGGTCAGGGTAGTCAAGTCAAGTCAAGTCAGCGAGTCAGTACAGGTTGAGAAGCACTGGGGTACCTGACGTCGTGCGGTCCGAAGGGACAGACGGCGGTTGAGGGTCTCAAATGAGTTTGAGTACAGGTAACTCAGTCACTACGGTAGGTCGGTAGAGTAGGAGACAGTGGGGGAAGAGGAGGGCGGAAGTTAGAAAGGGTCGTAGTCCCAGAAAAGTTTACTCAGTCGAGAAACGTAGTCCACCGGTTTCATAACCACAAAGTTGAAATGGGCTTTATCCGCCCCTACTCCAACTCCCCTCCAAGACCGTCTCACTTCCTTGAGTCTCCACGGGTCGTCCCCCGCGACTCACCAACTCCGTCGCAGGAACGGAGGACGGTAGTGGGGCACGGAAGTCCCCCCGGTCACCTACCAGACCCTCCTGCGACTCCCAGTAGAGAGGTAATCGAGGGACGAGTCGTTCTCCATGGGCCGAGATGCCGTCCAACAATGGGAGAACCACCGAGTAGAGGTCGTCTCTACAGACATAAATTACGACTGGTCCTAGGATGGACGGGTTTGTCACGTCGACGGACCCTTATTTGGAGACTCGGTCCGGCCCGGGAACCGAGTCCCTGTCCAAGTGTCGGTCCTCAGGCCCCTCCCTGACGAGACGACGCGAGACTGAAGTGAGCACCCCTTCGGACGAAAGGACGGGACACTCCTCGACGGACCTCTCCACCCCTCCCCTCTGGCCGACGCTGGTTCGAACCCCTCGGCTGAACCCCCGTTAACCCCAGAAGGTGACCCCTCTCGTCGTGAGCGACTACACTTCTCTCCCTCTCACTCTTTTACAGTCCTTGACCAAGTGTGCCAAACCCCCCGGTTGTCCAGACCTTAAGAGGCCTGTCCGACCGTTCGACAGTTAAGACCGATTCCTTCTATAACGTTGAGCTCAGGTCTATCAGACCTCCGTTTTAAAGAAAGAGAAAGTCCCCTGGAGTTCCGGGGAATTCTGGAGATTGACTAACGTGTTCCGGGTGGGTGTAATACCTTCCAACAGATGAAATGAGTTTCAGGTGACTAAATTTCTGATTAGTGTAGGTTTTATATGGGAGTATCGTTGGAGACCTAGTCACAAACTGAATTATAGACCCGTGGAATCGGATCGGTCCGACTGTGTGTGTTTTAGTTGGTAACGTGGTTCGTTCAGTCGAAAACGATGAAACTTTAAATTGCAGTGTATAAGTCGCAGACTCAAAAGTACTAAAAGTCTAGGCCCTCCTTTACTCATTTCCTAAACCCTTACTGGTCCGTCTCAGGACCCTACTCGAACGAGGGTCGACGTCGGAGGACCATACACAGAGTCTAAAGGTAAAGTTCGCTCACCGTTCCTAGGTAAACGTAAAAATAGGAAGTGTGGTATTTGTGACGCGGTGGAGGTCCCTTATTTTCCGGTCAGAGTCAAAATAATTCTAACGTTTAGATACGACCGTCGGAGTCGACTTTGAAATCGAAGTGGGACTTTACGGAAAGATAATTCTTCGACCCTTATACTAAAGACCCTGTCTCCGA
The DNA here is from genome assembly GCA_006410555.1 of Capra ibex. NCBI lineage: Eukaryota > Metazoa > Chordata > Mammalia > Artiodactyla > Bovidae > Capra > Capra ibex. The sequence goes on from SJYO01054996.1 coordinate 4,478,200, forward strand.
CGGGACACTAGTTGTATTTCTCCAAGTCGTAGACTCACGGGCGAGACCCCGAGAAAACAGGTTCTTTGTGTACGAGACGTTCCGAACCCAATAGTAAAGTCCAAACATAGTGAGGACGACCGATCTCAAGAAGGGACCTTTAGACTCCTCGAGTAAAGTGACCCGTCAGGTAACGTACTGTTCATACGGCTGGTGTCACATCCTTCCTTTCGAAACATACTTCTATATTTTAGGATGACAATGTGTGAAAAATCTTGCCGACTTTAGACCTTGCGACTGTGGTGGCTTATGACCGTTCCTACACTTCTCTGTCCTTGAGAGTACATAACGAGCACCCTCACGTTTTACCGAGTCGGTGAAACCTTCTGTCAAACCGTCAAGGAAAGTTTTACTTCGTATGAGAATAGTACGTTACGTAACTAACACTAGGAATTAGAAAAGAGTTTCCTCAACTTTTGAAGACCCTGGAACACGAATCAACGAGTCAGCACAGGTTGAGAACACTGGAAAAAATAAAAAAAGAGGTCGACATCGGGTGGTCCGAGGAGATAGGTACCCTAAAAAGTCCGTTCTTATGACTCACCCAACGGCAAAGGAGGAGGTCCCCTAGAAGGGTTGGATCCCTAGTTTGGGCTCAGAGGACACAGAGGACGTGACGTCCTTCTAATAAATGGGTGAGTCGGTAGCCCTCTCGGACCACGTTTGCATACAGGTGTATATTTAGACGGTGAAATGAGTATTAGCGGTTTTGAACCTTTGTTGGTTCTACAAGAAGTGATCCACTTGTTTATTTATTTACTACCACGTAGGTCTGGTACCTAATAATCAGTCGAAATTCTCTTTTACTTGAAGACTCTGCACTTTTCTGTGTCTCCTTAGAATTTATGTACAGTGATTCACTTTCTTCGACTCGACTTTTCGGATGTATATGACATACTAAGGTTGATATACTGTAAGACCTTTTCCGAGTTATGCCTCCGTCATTCTTCTAGTCTCCTTACCCCTGACACCAGAGAAGAGGAGCCACGAGATCGGGTCGTAGCGATGACTCGGAGAATTTTTATAGAAAACTACTCACTTTCTCACTTGTCTACACACTTAATCATCGTTCATTATCCCATGTACCCGAAGGGACCACCGGGTCTGTCATTTCTTAGGGGGACGTTACGCCCTATGGTCCCAAGTTAGAAACCCAGTCCTTCTAGGAGAACTCTTCCCGAACTGTTGGGTGAGGTCATCAGAACGGACCCTTTAGGGTACCTACCTCCTTGGACCACCCGACGTCAGGTACCCCGGCGTTTCTCCATCTGTGCCGACTGTGTACATTCCTTGTATATAGGTCACTCTACAATGGTCGGTACTTTTCCTTACTTTGACCCACCAAACATCTCTGTGCCTACTTGGAGCGCAGACAGTGTGTCTCCCTTCATTCAGTCTTTCTCCCTTTGTTTACGGCACATAATTGTGTGCCACCACCACTAAGTCAGTGACACAGCACAGGTGGAGAACGCTGGGATACCTGACATCGGACGGTCTTAGGTACCCTAAGAGGTCCGTTCTAATGACCACCCAACGGTAAAGGAAGAGGTCCCCCTAGAAGGGTTGGGTCCTTAGCTTGGGTCCAGAGGACGTGACGTCCGTCTAAGAAATGACTGACTCGATACTCCCTTCGGGCATAATTGTGTATCTACGCCTTAGATCTTTTTACCATGAATACTTGGATAATCGTCTCGTCCTTATCTTTGAGTCTACATCTCTCGTTAGTCCCCTGTGTCCCTCCATTCCCTCTCCCACACTACTTAACCTTCCAACGCCAACTACATATACGTTCCGGTACATATTTTGTCTATCGGTCACCCTTCGCCGGTATACCGGGTCCCTCGAGTGGAGTCGCGAGATACTACTGGATCCACCCGCCCTACGCCCTCCCCTCCCTCCCTCCAGGTCCTCCCTCCCCTATGTACGTACGCACAGCGACTAAGCGAGACTACATGTTGTCTTTGACCACGTCATAACATTAGGTCAATATGAGGTTAATTTTTTTTATTGACTTAGTGAAACAAGATATGAACTTTGATTGTGCTGTAACATTGATGTACAGTCATTTTTTTCATGATATCTTAATGGTCGGATTGGTGAAAATTCACATATTAAGTCACCGTAATCCACCTAAGTGTGGTGACCCGTCAGTAGTAGTGGTAGGTGGAGATCTGGAGCAAACGAGAACACCTTGACTCTGAGACTTGGGTCGGGGTCGCTGGTGGTGAGACGAAAGACAGAAATACTTAGACCGAGGAGGTTCCTGAAGTGTCCCGGAAGGGGCCACCGAGTCGACCATTTCTTAGGAGGACGTTTCGTCCCGTGGGACCAAGCTGTCGACCCAACCCTTCTAGGGGACCTCTTCCCTATCCGATGGGTGAGGTCATGAGAACCCGAATTAACCACCGAGTCGACCATTTCTTAGGCGGACGTTACACCCTCTGGACCCAAGCTAGGACCCCACCCTTCTAGGGGACCTCTTCCCTTTCCGATGGGTGCGGTCATAGGACCGGACCTCTTAAGGTGCCTGACATATTAGATATCCCAGCCTTCGACCTGCACTGACTTACTGAGTGAAAGAAAAGTGAAAGGGGTCACCGAGTCATCATTTCTTAGACGGACGGTTACGTCCTCTGTGTCCTCTACACCCAAGCTGGGGACCCAGTCCTTCTAGGAGACCTCCTCCTGTACCGTTGGGTGAGGTCAGAAGACAGGACCACCTAGGCACCTGTCTGTTCGGACCTCCCGATACCAGGCACCCCAGCGTCACTTCGCTGAATCGTACGAACGTACGGTCCTGAAGTGTGTGTATCCTAGTACCTCACAAACCCCTTCAGAATAAAGTGAATGTTACAGGAATTCCGAGTAAGCACAACGTCACACACAAACTGCAAGAACGAAAAATTCCGACGTACTATAAGGTGACGCACCCGTGTCGTGTGACATAGACAAGTATGAACCTACCTGCAAATCTGAAAGGGTGGAGACCCGACAACACTTATCACGACGATACGTGTGCTGACACGTTTGTAGCAAACTCTGGACCGAAAGTTAAGAAAACCCATATAAGGGTCTTTACCTCAACGTCCTTGTGTACCATTAAGATAAAACTTGAAAAACTCCTGAACGGTACGACAAAACATCGTTCACCAAGATTTACCTTTAATAAGAAATTTACCCACAAGGAGACGTTTCGATTTTATACTCTCAGGAAATCCCATTCCTGGTTGAAGAGCCAGGTCCCATCCTTGGTTCCCATGTATAAAACATAGGAACCTCGCACTTCGAACTGTCTGCAGTCTTCGATACCAAAGTTGTAAAGACGATTTTTTTTTTTTTTTTTCTCCGAAGAGTCTAAACTGAACCCTTAAGAACCTCGGTTGTCTCTCAGGAGGTCGTTTCGGTCACAGCGGCAAATTATCGACGGACAACAACAAGTCAACGATTCAATGCAGACCGGGAAACGTTGGGGTACCTGACGTCGTGTGATCCGGAGGGACAGGGAGTGGTAGAGGACCTCAAACGGGTTCAAGTACAAGCAACTTAGTCACTACGGTAGGTTGGTAGAGTAAGAAACTTGGTTGGGAAGAGGAGGACGGAAGTCAGAAAGGGTCATAGTCCTAGAAAGGGTCACTCAGTCGAGAAGCGTAGTCCACCGACTTCATAGCCTCGAAGTCGAAGTCGCAGTCAGGAAGATTACTCATAAGTCCCAGTTAAAGGAAATGCCAACTGACGAAAGGTTCCCTGAGAGTTCTCAGAAGAGGTCGTGGCGTCAGACTTTCGTAGTTAAGAAACCGTGATTCGGAAGAGACACCAGGTTGAGAGTGTAGACATGTACTGATGACCTCTCTGGTATCGGAACTGATATACCTGAAAACAACCGTTTCACTGCAGAACCGAAAAATTATGTGACAGATCCAGACAGTATCGAAAGGAAGGTTCTTCGTCAGTAGAGGATCAAAGTGCCGACGTCAGTGACAGGTGCCACTAAAATCTCGAGTCCTTCTCCTGTAGTCAGGGACGAAGAGGGAAAAGAGGAAGTAAACGGTGCTTCACCCCGGTAGAGAGGGCCAGTGGAGTCACGGACTTCGAGGAAAGACTACCCCAACAGTCGGTGCGGCTTTACAGAGGAGTGGGAAGAGACTGGACGACTCGTTCCGTACATTTCGACACCAAACTTATCTGACTTTTAACCATTTTATAGTTCCTGTGGACTCAAATAATGGCACGTACAGGACACCTATCCGATACGACGGACTTATTTTCTAATTCACCGTTGTATGTATTAAGTACTCACTAGGTAGCGGGTATGTCAAAATGGAAACGAAGCAAAGTCGTCTTCTGTGATTAATACAACAATATTAGTTATAAAGGTATGCTAAACGTAAAATAACTAGCATTACTGTTTAATCTGTTTGAAAGAACTCAGTAATCCCAAGGATCTAGTAAAAAAATAATCAAAGTAAACTTTCCCTGAAAATAGACGATTTCGAGATTGTTGACCTTAACAGTTATCTTCGGAATTTCGTTTTTAATCTAAGTCTTTACTTGGTCCTTAAATGTGCAGAGGAAGTTTGTAACATTATCCCGACATACTTTATCTAATAGTAACATCGTCTTTTATTACGTTTGGCAAACTTAAAATAGTACGTTTAATAATGACACGTATACTAAAAGTCGTGGGGACTGTCGTCACAGTTCTAAGTACCCCTTTGTACTTCTTAACCAAAACCGTAACACGCAAATATAGATCTGGTTATAATTAAACGTACATACGTTTAATGTTCACTTTGTCTACCAAATTATAACCTCTCGAGGGGAGGCGGTGCTCCGTGTCCACGAGGCTCATCAGACGCACAGGTCCTTATAAAGACCTCAGTGATTCTCCTCCCTCTTATGTCTGTCCTCCTTCTTTTACCTACGCCCTAGGACTCCCCGTTACTACGAAGCCGTGTCTCGTAGCTAACGAAGGTCGAGAGATCCTCCCGGAGACTGTTCCCTTAATAGAGGCTACACGGGTGACTGAGTTGCTTGTACTTAAACTCGTTTAAGGACCTCTGTCGCCTCCTGTCTCCTCCGACCACCCGACGTCAGGTACTCAAGTGTCAGTCTGTATTGACTTGTTGTTGTACGGGTCAGAAGACACATCGCTAGTAGAGTCAGGTGTTGAATGTTTGGTAGTGTCGAAATCCTGTTTGAGTGGAAACCAGAGATCCGGTGTCTGAGTACTTTTTCGGAAAGAGACCCTGCTCCTAAGTAGGGTCCTCTCCACCCGCCCCCCGCCAAATCTAGAGCGACGTGTGCACGACTCACGGTCTGGGACTTGTTTTCTCCTCGGACACAATTATTCAAATGACCCCCACCTCTAACAAAGATTATTAACGTAAGACATTTCGGAAAAGTATGATAAGTACCCCAAGAGTTCCGTTCTTACGACTTCTTACCACTTCTTATAACGACTTCTTATCACTTCGGGTACTCCGAAGGGACTATCGAGTCAACCATTGTTTAGGTGGACGTTACGTCCTCTGGACCCAAGCTAGGGACCCACCCCTTATAGGGGACCTCTTCCCTTTCCGATGGGTGAGGTCCTAAGACCGATCCTCTTAAGGCACCTGATATGTCAGGTACCCCAGCGTTTCTCAGTGTGTACTGACTTGCTCAAAGTAAAGTAAAGTAAAGTCCCGGGTTCCTGGGTCGTGGAGAACATGTCTAGTTTCCGTCTTAGTTGTCGTAGAAATGGGTTCTTAATCTGGTTACCCTAGAAACATGGGGACTGAAATCCCTATCACGCACGGACTCGATTCAGCGAAATCAGTACAGAAACGCTGGAATATTTCTCAGGGCGCCTGCCTCCTCGGACCACCCGACGTCAGGCACCCCAGCGATTCTCAGCCTTTGCTGCCTCGCTGAAGTGAAACCGAAAAGTGAAAGTACGCAACCTCTTCCTTTACCGTTGGGTGAGGTCACAAGAACGGAACTCTTAGGGTCCCCGCCCCTCGGACCACCCGACGTCAGATACCCCGGCGTGCCTCAGCCTGTGCTGACTTCGCTGAATCGTCGTCGTCGTCGTCGGCCGTCGGGCGTTCCGGGGAGACAGGTCTCTGCTTGACTTTTTGTCACCCGAAGACGCCGGTCGTCCACCGCGAGCGAGAGGTCGGTCTCCGAGACCCAGGCCGCCTCGGGAGCGGGGAGCGAGATCGGTCCGGTCTTCGCCCGTCGCAACACTTTCTCTCTCTTTTACCCCCAGTGACAGGTATAATAGCTGAACAGTGATAGGTACGACGTGTAGTGGGGATTCTCCGATGGGTTGACGCGTCCTTTTGGTGGGGGACGTCTAAAGCCCCACCCGCCCCGCGTCCCCTTCCGGCAGTCTGGACAGAGGAAAGGCGCAACCGACTCTACGCGTTGTCGATTGAGACTCTACCCTCGTCGAATCAGGCACGTGGTGTCGATGGCTTCGGGCGATCAAGGTCCTGGGCGTCGATGCCTCTGACGCACAGGCTTGATGGCTGCGGACGCGCGGATGTCGGACACTAGGCTTTGTCTTCTGGGGCGTCATTCTTCGGGTCACGTGACGCTTCATTCTCGTCGGGTCCCGACGACGGTTCGTTGCTTTTCGTCGCCTCTGGGTCGCGGCAGGTTTTATCTACTCATTTATTTTTAAATTTTTTGACAAAAAATGGACAACGGAAGACGTACCGATTCTAGGTAAACAGAAATAGTTACTGGGGTGGTGGTGGTGGGATCTCCTGTGTATGTGGGGGTGATGGGACCGACGATAAACCTAAACTTTCGACAAACGTAGGTATTTTTGACGTCGGAGACCACCTCCTCCTCCTCGACAACTTAACAAAGTATTGGTAATTCTATCACTGTAAAAACCGCCACCGCAACATTAAATTTTAAATAAAAATTAACTCCGTATTAACGAAATGTTATAGCATAACCAAAGACGGTTTGTAGTTGCACTTAGTCGGATCCACGTGTATACAGGGGAGGGAGAACTTGGAGAGAGGGTAGAAGGAGGGGAGAATTTGAATAAAAATTTTTAGTGGATCCCATGAACAACTTTTACGTTCAAAGACCCGTTTGGTATTAGTGTCTTTTGATCAGTTAGATTAGTGTGTCTGGTGTCGGAACAGATTGAGTGACTTTGATTCGGTACGGTACACCCCGGTGGGTTCTACCCACCCAGTACCACCTCTCCAGACTGTCTTACACCAGGTGACCTCTTCCCTTACCGTTTGGTGAAATCATAAGAACGGAACTCTTGGGGTACTTGTCATACTTTTCCGTTTTACCATCCTATGACTTTCTCCTTGAGGGGTCTACCCATCCACGGGTTATACGATGACCTCTAGTCACCTCTTTATTGAGGTCTTTCTTACTACCCTACCTCGGTTTCGTAGTGGTCGAGCTACGTGTACTCAAACCCACCTGAGACCCGCAACCACTACCTGTCCCTCCGGACCGCACGACGTCAAGTACCCCACCGTTTCTCAACCGGTGCTGACTCGATGACTTGACTTGACTTGACTCCGAAGAAAATTTTGGAAACCTCCAAGACTACGACCACCAGACACCTGGGGTGAACATCTTCACAACGAATCTACTCCAAAAAGTGTCGAATTAGGGTTGATCGAGACTCTGACCTGGTTCAGAAGTACGGAATCGTAGAGGTCCAGAGAGTCGACGGAGTGGACTTTATAATCCCAAATGCAGTTCAGCGAGGGACACTTGACCTTATACCCAAGGTCCACGTCTCGTACCCTACGCCGGTACCGACCAGGCGCCAATGGACTATAAAGGAAATAGGACTATATATACGACAGACCGTCGTAGGGAGGTCCGAGTCACCATTTCTTCGATGGACAGTTACCTTTTCCCGACAAGCTAGAGACCCAGTCCTTCTAAGGGACCCTCTCCCTTACCGTTGGGTGAGATGATAAGAACGGACCTCTTAGGGTACCTGTCTCCTCGGACCACCCGATGTCAGGTGCCCAAACGTTTCACAATCTACACTAACTCACTGATTTTGTTGATGTTGTTACGAAGACCCCCACCACCGTCCTCCACCCCCCGCCCCCTGTCAAGTGGGTCCTTCCGTAGGAAGTCCTACCAATTTCTTTCTTTTGTGATCCTTCGGTGAGTTCGCAAGTCATCGTCCTAATGGTCCGTCACCAAGTAACTTCTTTCGACAGTAGTCTTTTCTTTGGTCACTCCTTTCTTATCTTTTATCTTCGGCGCGACCTCCCACTGCGAAGTTCACGTCTCCGACGCCCGGTCCGGCACCCCGGGGACACGTCACAGAAATCCCCAGTCCCACCACAACCCCTGACCGCCGCCCCCGCCAGTCCTCTTCGACCAGTCGTCCACCTGTAAGGGACCCGGCTTAGGGTACGGGTCTTAGGGATATCGTCGGAACCTTCCGTCCGTGTGCCCGACCAGGGAGACTTCACTCAAAAGGGTCCTATGGTCGAAGGAAAAGGTATCTATTCGTGACTGTAGGAGGGGTGGGGTTGGGAATTTATCTTTGTGAATAATTGTTTCGGGTTTGAAGTCACAACGGAGTTTGTCCTAGCGGTCCGAGAGTCCGGACTTCTTTGTCGACCTTAGTCCAGTGTACAAATACACTGAACCAAATTTCATTAAACTTTTCAGGACTAATCTAGAAGACAAATAGTCAAACCACATTTGGTTTTATTTCTTCCTCTTTTTTTTTTTTTTTGTTGTTGTTGGGTGGGGGTTCTTTCTTGACCGAACTCTATGAAGAGACGTGTTGTTAAAGGAGACTTTCTCTTTATGGATGGATTTTTAACGGTCTATTTCGTCGCTCATTGGTCCGTCTTCCTAAATTGGGAACCATAAAAACCTTTTAGGAGAAGACTACACTTCTCGGTTGAGTGACCTTTTCTGGGACTACGACCCTTTCTAACTCCCATCCTCCTCTTCCCCTACTGTCTCCTACTCTACCAACCTACCGTAGTGGCTGAGTTACCTGCACCCAAACTCGTTTAAGACCCTCTTTCACCTCCTGTCTCCTCGGACTGTACGAAGCCAGGAACCCTGGAGTTTGTCAACCTGTGCTGACTCACTGACTTATGAGGAACCTTTTTGTACTCAAGTCCACCGTCGAGTAGAGGGTCGAGGAGTGTGGGTCTCTTCGAGACAACTAGTCTCGATGGGTGAAGGGTCTAATAGCACCGGAAATATACATCCTGGGAACCAGAGAAAGAGTAGCCTTCTCGACCCTCAGGCTCAAAATCTTCGGTAAAGGGACGACAAAAAGAAGCGTCTGAGGTCACCGGTGTCTTTAGTCCTGACTCCTCGGTCTCTCGTCACAAATCGTCGAACGAATCGCTGGGACCGAGGAGGGTCGTCGTACCGAGAAATACCACTTGATTATAAAGAGCCTTCCGGTCCTCAATCCAGCCAACTAAATTTTCACCAGGGTAACGGGGTAGTTATCGTAAATGTCTGTCTGTCAGAGTCAACTCATTCCCAGCACCCTCAGACGACACTACCTCCTTCTCTAACAGGATCTACCACGTTTTCCTTCCCGACCCTACTCCGACTTCCCTTGGACCTTCGAAGGAGCAGGGGATCCCAGGAAACGAGTGCCAGAAGGAAACTTTTTCTTGGAGGTAGCCTGTATCCAGGAATAATTCGGACAGGAATAATTAAGGGACAGGTGAAAATATAGGTCAAGGTGTCACTTCTCGTAGTCTTCTATTCGTAAGAGTCGAGTCTCACGAACACTTAGGTGGGGGTCCGGTGTGCCTTCAGTTCAAATTTGACTCGGCAGAAACAAAGAGAGGGCACTTCGGGTGCACGAGGCGTGACGGGGAGTGGAGGTAGACCCCCAGTCCTCCCTGTTCTCCCCAGAGGGGTGACGACGACGGTAGTACCTGGGTGGATCCCGGGACGGACACAGTGTCGACAAGCGACGGGTCTTCAGGTCCCACCAGAAGAATCTCGTTCCGAGGGGCCGCAGAGTTGCCCCTGTGCACCAGACGCCTTCCTCATCCACCGACCCTACTTGTGCACCGACCCTACTTACGCACGGACCGTGACCCAGGGGTACCTGGGGTACAAGAGTCTGACAGGTGGTGGTGGGGGGGTTGGGAACCCGGCACGGACCATTGTCTGCCCATAAACGTGAGGAGACCTCCTTCTCCCCGAAAAGGACTCCCGTCGTGTTCGATGATCAGAGAGGGGTGGTCCAGAACGTACAGAGAGGAGAGAGGGGGTCCGCAGTCTGGGGTTCCCTCCTGGTGGAACGTGTTCCCAGGGACGGAAGGGTTGTCGCCGGGGAGGGGGCCAAGGGGTACGGGGGAGGGGGAGTTCATGCGGCTCGAGACGTCTTCGAGACCGTCCTACCCGAAACGAAATACGCCCCGACTCAGTCGAGAACCCTTAGTGTCCCGAGAAGTGTTTCGACCGTTCTCCAGAGAAAGACTATCTAAAACAAACACCTCGGGATCAGGAGGGGGTCCAACCCTTAGTGGCGAACTTAGGTTTTGGAGGGAACATGTTTACTCTCTTCCGTCCGAGTCTCTCCGTGTCACTGAAGGAACTCCAACGTGTCGTCGGTCACCGTTGTTCCTCTCGAATGACGTTACGCAACCACAACCGTTTGGATCTAAACCGTTTCGAGAGGCTAGGGGGAGACTTCTCATTGTCGCGGAAAAGACCTCTTCCTTCACCGGTGGGTGAGGTCATAAGAACAGACTCCTTGGGGTACCTGTCTCCTCAGACCGTCGAGGACCCTTATTGAAAATAATCGGACGTCTTAATAACCGTCTCACAAAGTTTTGATCCTCTTTTGAATCCCTTGTAAAACGGAGTAAAGGAGTAACTTATTTGAGATTTTGACCGTTTGGTCTTCAGTATTTCAATGACCAGGTTCAATCGGACGGTCCTTTCTTTCCCGACCTTAGTTCAAAACACAAAAAAAAAAAAAAAATTTGAGAGTTGTACCACGATAAACAAAATACACTACATGACTCCCAAAAGTTCGAAAATTACGTTTTCGTTGCTGGGAGACAAGATACTATCTACATATATCAAGAAAATTTCTTGAGAGGGAGTCTAGTTATCCCGACCGAAAGACTACACTAGACATAAGAAAAAGACGACAATACATTTTTTGACCGTGGGTGAACCGTTGAGTTTTCGTCGGTGTAAAGAATAGGACGGCAAAGGCACTACTGCCAACCGACCCAAGAGACGAAGGTAAGAATGACCCGTCCTTAGTGACCCTCGGGTATCCCCGACTCCTTCAGGGACCCCAGGAGCAGGTTCGGGTGGACGAACAACCGTCTCGGGTTGTGGGTCGGATCTCGAGGTTCCGGGACCACTTGGAGGGGGTCCAGGTCCGAGACACCGAGGGGAGCGTTAGTAAACGATGAAGGTTGTCCACACCTCAGAATTCAAGTGATCCACTGGAAGAATGTATTACAGGGGTCCGTAGGCGGGGAAGGGGGCAGGAGTGTACTAGGGACCGTCCCCCACAGTTCCTCTGTCTCCCGACGGACACCATAGTCATTTGCTTCCCACAATGTCGGCAGGTCGGCATTGTAATGTCAACGGTGTCGCCACTCGTCCCATCTCTGGCCTACGGGCGGCAGTTCGGTACTCGGCACCGTCGGTGGGGGCTACTACTTGGGACTCCTCTAAGTCCCGTTGTTCCGCGTCCTACGACCGGGGTCTCTCGACTCCACACATACTTCCTTTCCTAAAGTCACTCGGGTCTGGGCCCAAGTTAGGGACCCACCCCTTCTAGGGGACCTCCTCCTTTACCGTTGGGTGAGGTCACTCGTCAATTGTGATTGTCTAGGAACGTAGAAGGGCATACGTTTTTCGTGTTTCAAGTAATTGAACGCTATAGACCAAAAGAAATTAATTGTAAGTGGAAAACTACGAGACTGATAAACCAGAAACAACGTTTTTGTGGATACATAGGACCACCGAGGGACTGGAGAACCTCGTCAGGGTGTCTCGATAGACTCTCCGACGTAGGACCCGAAGTCAAGTCAAGTCAATGAGTAAGTACAGGCTGAGAGACACTGGGGTCCCTGACGTCGTGCGGTCCGGAGGGACAGGTAATGGTCGAGGGTCTTTAACGAGTTTGAGTACAGGTAACTCCACCACTACGGTAGGTTGGTAGAATAGGAGAGAGCAGGGGAAGAGGAGGCCGGAAGTTAGAAAGGGTCTTAATCCCCAAAAAACTTACTCAGTCTAGAAGTGTAGTCCACCAGTTTCATGGCCTCAAAGTCGAAGTCGTAGTCAGGAAGGTTACTATAAGTCCTGACTAAAGGAAATCCTACCTGACCAACCTAGAGGAACGTCAGGTTCCCTGAGAGTTCTCTGAAAAGGTTGTGGTGTCAAGTTTTCGTAGTTAAGAAACCACAAGTCGAAAGAAATATTAGGTTGAGAGTGTAGGTATGTACTGATGATCTTTTTGGTATCGACAGTCAAAACAGACGGTTTATTTTGGACTAAGAATTGAACGTCCAACACGTAAAAGAAGTCGGTTACCCCATATGGGTTCAGATGTGGTCCCCCCGACCTTAGAACCCCACACATATACACAATCAGCGAGTCAGCACAAACTGAAAAATGCTGGGGTACCTGACGTCGGGAAGTCCAAGGAGACAGGTACCCTAAGAGGTCCATTCTTATGACCTCACTCAACGGTAAAGGAAGAGGTCCCCTAGAAGGACTTCGTCCCTAGCTTGGACCCACAGGACATAACGTCCGCCTAAGAAATGGCAGACTCGGTTTTAGAACCCTCGGATTTTAGGACGATGCTGTGTTGGACTACATTGACGATAGAAAGACTCCATAAAGAAGTCCTAAGAAAAATCAAGCAAAAGATGTACTAAAGACTCTTTTTGAAGACGTGCGTGTAAACACTTTTGGAGGTTCAGACGGAAAGTGTTGATAAGTTGTAATAAAGTACCTCTACAGTACGTCTGGGGAGAAACTTGGACTTGTACACCTGAGGGGTGGTATTTACCATACAAACCTTACCTTAAATCAAAGTATAGTAGGTGTGGGGGCTGACGGTCGGGGTCGTCTCGATAGAGAGTCCCTTCACGTCTCTAAAATGAAAGTTTTTGGGGAAATATGAGTCAGAAGGCCTCGACAATTGCGAGAGACTCAGAAACTGAGCAGGACGGAAGGAGACCCCCGGAGGTGGAGGAGACCTAACTGGAAATTGGGGAAAGGGACCACCTCCGGGAGTGTCCCTCCTTCTACGACCTCTTAGGTTCTCGAAGACTTTTACAGAAACAAGGGAAACTACAAAACCCTCAAGGTACTACTTCCTTATGTTTCAAGAAAACAAAGATTCCGCGAATTAATTACTTTTTAGTGGTCCTCCGTCTTAACTCCCTAATTTAGTTGTTTAAGGCTTAGATCCATCGTCTACGGACCCGCTGGATAAATAAATGAGTCGGATACACGGCACCCACTGAACGAAGGTATTTGCGAGAATGTCCTTCCCTTGAGGAGGAGACTCTCCCTATGCTCTCTTCCTTCTTGTCAGAGGAGACGAAAGGGTCTAGGAAACTACGTTTCAGGAACCGAGACCCAAGGTTGGAAGTCGACTATTCGGTCGAACAGTGTCGTGCGAGGGGTCTCTTATTGTGTCCAATAGTTGTTGATGTTTGTGCCGACGGCAAGTGCAAACAGAGACTCTTCTTTGTCATAAAGAGATAATTTCTTTTCCCCGGAACACGATTTTCCAGTAAGGTGTTATTTTCTAGAGGTCGCTGTTAATAAAATTGTCTTTATTCTTCAATACTGAAATCTTTCAAATTCCCTAACACCCGTCATGGATGACATTTGAGTATTCTCTTACTAAAAATAACGTATCGAGACCTAAATATTATTTTATTTTGAGACTAAAAGTCTTCCGAATCTCTAAACTACGAGACCAATTAAATTAAAACCCCGCTACATTTTCGGTTAGATTTACAACCAAAACCACGAACAACTTTTGGAGAGATTTTAAGTCACCAACCTTCTACATGTCTAAGGGAAAAACCTTTTACACCAATTAAGAGAACGGAATGTGTAAACGACCCTTGACCTTGGGAGATTTCAGGGAGAACTATCGATGTAAAACCCTACAGACGGGTCGAGTTTTCCTGACGAACTATGACAGGACGGGACCACTCGAGGCTAGTACGAACACTACTCTCGGAACCGGAGACCGGTGTACCTCACCCGTGCGTTGAGTCTCCGGGTCAATCTTGGAAGAGGGGCCTTCGACTCCGATCCTGGTCGTCACTCTCCTGTCAAAGAGGGTCGTCGTCACTATTCGGCACTTGAACCCTCGACTACGTCGGTAAAAGACATCTTTCGGGTGAGACCCCTGACTCCTTGTCTCTTTCCGTCAGACAATCCCCTCTTCTGACCTGTTTCCACCTCTTCCTCTCCCACAAGAGGGACCGGGGTCAAGACCGAGGAAGGATTCCAGAGAGACGTAAAGACGGAAATACAAGGTCCCGGGGGACGATCGGAAGATCTTTTAGTGGGTAAAGGGTGACTTTGAGTGAGGACGACAGACTACAATGACTACAATGGTCACAGGGTTCCTTTGTCTTGCGTCACGGACTTCGGTGACCAGGGGCCCCCACCCCTCACGACCCGACTCGAGGAGACAGAGGAGGAGACAAAACAAGACCCAGGTGGCAGAGAGTAGTAGGTCCGTACTCTCACCCTACAGTAGAAGTCACAGCGGGGGACAGGGTCTCGGTTAGTCTACGGTCTCAGGTGCCTAAGGAAGAAGGAGGGAGAGAGGGACACGGGTGAATTTTAATATAAAAATCAAACTCTTTTAAGAATTTCTCTATCCTTATGGTATAGTGGAATGAACAAAAGACTCTGTGGACATACGTCCAGTTCTTCGTTATCAATCTTGGACTATACCTTACTACTTGACGTCTCATGTAGTACGTTTTACAGCCCGACCTATTTAGTGTTCGACGTTAGTTCTAACGGCTCTCTTTATAGTTATTGAAGTCTATACGTCTACTGTGGTGAGAATACCGTCTTTCACTTCTCCTTGATTTTTCGGAGAACTACTTCCACTACTTTCTCTCACTTTTTAGACCGAATTTTGAGTTGTAAGTTTTTTACTTCTAATACCGTAAGACAGGTTAGTGAGACATCGTTTATCTACCCTTTTGTCACCTCCGTCACTCTCTGAAATAAAAGAACCCGACGATTTAGTGACGTCTTCCACTGACGTCGGTACTTTAATTTTCTGCGAACAAAGAACCCTCTTTTCGATACTGTTTGGGTGTATCGAATGATTTTTCGTCTCTATAATGAATTGACTGTTTCCAGGTAGATCCAGTTTCGATATCAAAAAGGTCATCAGTTCCTACCTACATTCTCAAGCTGGTATTTCTTTCGACTCACCGCTTCATAACTACGAAAACTTGACACCACAACCTCTTCTGAAAACTCTCAGGGAACCTGTCGTTCCTCTAGGTTGGTCAGGTAGGATTTCCTCTAGTCAGGACTTATAAGTAACCTTCCTGACTACGATTTCGACCTTGAGGTTATGAAACCGGTGAACTACGATTCTCGACTAAGTAGTCGTTTCTGGGACTACGACCCTTTCTAACTTCCGTCCTCCTCTTCCTCTACTGTCTCCTACTCTACCAACCTACCGTAGTGGTGGAGTTGCCTGTACTCAAACTCGTTCGAGACCCTCAACCATTACCTGTCCCCTCGGACCGTACGACGTCAGGGATCCCACCGTTTCTCTACCTGTGCTGACTCACAGACTTGACTTGACTTGACTGAAAAAGTCTTCTTTTCGATATTGTTTGGATCTGTTGTATAATTTTTCGTCTTCGTAGTGAAACAGTTGTTTCCAGGTATGTCAGTTTCGATACCAAAAAAGTCATCAGTACATGTCTTCACTCGCAACTTGGTACTTCTTCCGACTCGCGGTTTCTTAACTACTAAAACTTATAACCACGACCTCTTCTGAGAACTCTCGGGGAACCTGTCGTTCCTCTAGTTTGGTCAGGTAGAATTTCCTTTAGTTGGGACTTATGAGTATCCTTCCTGACTATGACTTCGAGGTTATGAAACTGGTAGACTACCCTTCTCAGTTGAATAACTTTTTCCGGACTACGACCCTATCTAACTTCCGTCCTTCTCTTCCCCGGTTGTCGCCCACTCTACCAACCTACCGTAGTGACTGAGTCACCGGTACTCAAACTTGTTCGAGCCCATCAATCACTTCCTCTCGCCTCGGACAATACGACGTCAGGCACCCCAGTGTTTCTCGACCTGTACTGGCTCACTGACTTGTTGTTGTTACCGTACAAGAATACACCAACGTTCTTTATTCCGTCTCTGTGTAATATTTAGAAAGTAGGTAAAGGAATTTCCATCGCGGAACGCATTGACATCTTGTTACGGTGCCGACTGTACCATGTCGCACTGCGACTGCGTCTCTGTCTCCTCTTCTCGAACCCTTCTGGTCCGGCACTAGCCGCAATACGAAGGTCTTCGGTTCCTTCTGACGCCGGTGCCTTCGACATTCTCTGTTCCTGAGAGGGAGTCTGGAAGACCTTCCTCGTACCGAGACGACTGTGAAACGGCTGGAGACGAGAGTCTCGGGTCTCTTTTGTCTTGCGGACGACGGAAGTCGGTCGACCGACACGACGAGACAATGACGTCCGGAGTCTTTGATTCCGATTTAAGGGAGTACGAGTCAGTGAAGTCGGCTTTTTCAGTCAAGTCAAGTCAAGTCTGTGAGTTAACACAGGTAGAGAAACGGTGGGGTACCTGACGTCGTACGGTCTGAGAAACCCGGGATACCTGGTCTCGGGTGGTCCGAGGAGACAGGTACCCTAAGAGGTCCGTTCTTAGGACCTCACCCGACGGTAAAGTAGGAGGTCCCCTAGAAGGGCTGGGTCCCGAGCTTGAGCCCCGAGAACGCAGAGGACGTAACCATCCACTCAAGAAATGGTGATCGCGGTGGACCCCTCGGGTCGGAGTGAGTCCGACGGAGTAAATACTCTACGTGACACACGCACGAACGTACGGACGTACGATTCGGCGAAGTCAGCACAGGCTGACACACGTTGGGGTGCCTGACATCGGGCGGTCCGAGGAGACAGGTACCTTAAGGGGTCCGTTCTTAGAACCTCACCCGACGGTAAAGCAGGAGGTCCCCTAGAAGAGTTGGGTCTCCGACTTGGGTCCAGAGGTCGCGACGTCCACCCAAGAAAGGGCAGACTCGGCGGTCCCTTCGGACACAAACGAACAAAAGGGTGTCAAAATAAAACATACACTTAAACACACTGGTAATGGCATCTCTGTGTCTTTCTGGGGTAGGGTTCCTAGGGAGCACGGCGGGACAGTACCGGTTTCGGTGAAGGAAAGGAAGTGGGTGGGAGGAGGGACCCCTAACGAGTAGGCAAGAGTAGAGGTATTAACACAGGACAGTTCTTGCGGTATATCTATCTGAGTGTGTCGCGCACATAGGAACCTCTGACCACAAAAAGGGTGACTCGTACTAAGGGAACCCTAGGAGGGATCAACACACCCATGGTCATCAACCCCGGAGAAAAGTAATGGCTCATCTTAAGGTCTCATATCGGTACGGTGGTGAAAAATTGGTAAGTGGACACTCCCTGGAGGACCAACAAGGGTTAGACCCCGATAATGTTTCTTTAACTGGTGGTTGTAAATACATCAAAGCTCACACGTTTCCGCAAAAGTAAAGAGACCCTACTCCCGGGTTCTCACGGGACAGACCCAGCATACCACTCGTGTACAAGTCAAGACATTTGTCGACGGGTGCGAGAAGGGGTCAGACCGACACAATGATGTAAGGGTGGTCAGAACACGTTCACTGGACCAAAGAAGAGTGCGAGTAGTCGTAAACCACAACGGTAATAAAAAACAAAATCGGTAAGACTAGTCACAAACCAGAGGATTGCGTGACACCAAAGTTAGATGTAGAAAGGCCGATTACCACAACTCATAGAAAAACACACAAAGAAACGGGAGAGATACGGGAGGTGACGTTTTACAGACAAGGACGGAAAAACCTAACAAACAGAACGATGACTACGCAAACCTCTCGAGGAAGTAAATGCGAGCTACGTTCAGGAAACAGTCTATACACCAAAGGTTTTGAAAGGAGGGTCAGATATCGAACAGAAAAGTTAGAGAATTGTCCCAGAAAGCGTTTCGTTTTCAAGATTAAAAACTACTCCAGGTTAAATAGCCTAAAAGAAGAACATCTAGGACAAAAACTACAGTTCAGAGTCTTGAGACGGACTTAGATCCAGGACTTCTAAAAGAGGATTCAAAAAGGTTCTTTAAAAAAAGAGACAGAGAATCTAAAAAAAATTAATTTCAATTAAATGTCGCAACACAATCAAAGTTCACATGTCGTTTCACTAAGTCAATATGCATGGATATCTACACAAGAAAAAGTATAAGTAAAGGAAATGTCTAATAATACTCCAATAATTCGTATCAAGGGGCACGATATGTCATCCAGGAACAATAGTTAAAAGATATATCATCACACGTATACAATTAGGTTTTGGAAATTAAATAGGGGGGGGGAAGAGGGTAACCATTGGTATTCAAACAAAAGATACTCAGACAAAACATTTATTCAAGTAAACATAATAAAAGAATCTAAGGAGTACATTTACTATGTAAACAGAGACAGATTGAAAGAAGTGAATTATACTATTAGAGATCTAGGTAGGTACAACGATTTTAAATAAAGTACAATGTAAATTCCGGTACTAAGTGAAACTCAATTAATACATTCCACACCTCAAATCCTTCTCCAAATAAAAAAAAAAACTCCTCCTCCTCCTCCTCCCCCAGACGCCTATAGGTGTCAACGAGACCGGATTGAAAATTATTAGCCAGAGGTGGTACAATAACAAGGAAGACATAAAGTGAGGGTATCCTCAGGGAACGAGACACACTCCACCCCTCACTCTCCCCACACACCTTCCAACCTGACCCCTCCATCTTTCCCCTTTTCCCATTCCGTAGGTTGCTGCGTGGTCGGATTGGGAATAAGAACGGTTGCTGCCGACACGGGGGAATCTCACGACACTCCTAATTGACTCCTGTACGTACTTTTTGATGCCCGAAAGGTCCACCGCGATCATCATTTCCTGGACGGACGGTCACGGTCTCTGTGTCCTCAGAGTCCGACCTGGGGACCAAACCCTTCTACGAGACCTCCTCTCTTACCGACGGGTGAGGTCATCAGAACGGACCTCTTAGGGTACCTGTCTCCTCGGACCATGTCAGGTACCCCAACGTTTCTCGGTCTGTGTTGAATCGTTGAATCGTGTATATGTACTTCTTGATATTGTTGTGTCGAGAGTCGTCTGGACGTCTAGACAAACCGCGCTCAGGGCACACACCAGTCCACAGTGTCACTTCGGGTGGCCAGTGAGTGTCGGGAGGACATAAACATTCGACGTCAGGAGGATTTCACGAAAGTGCACGATAGGCGGAAACGAGAGTCTCTATAAATAAGTAAAAGTCCGTTTTTATGACTCCGATAATGAATGGGGAGGTACATAATTCAGTCGTGAATGGCTTGTAAAGGAACAAGAATGTCTCTTTAATCTCTCTTTGATCTGGATCCTTCGTTTCATTTTCGTGTCTATAAATGTTTTTTATTAACCGTCACAACTTTTTCACTAAGGAGTCACTAGCGTCAGTGACTCGAAGACCCCGATCACTCGGGCGGAGACCCCGACGTCTCGACCGGAATGTTCGCCCACGGGGACCCCTCGAGACTGGAGTCACCTAAGAGACATGAACCAAAGGTCAAGAACAAGGGTTTTGGACTAAATCAATGACGGGTTTGTCTGTGTTCAATTGATCTGAGCGTCGCTGACTACATATTTGGGGCATGACGAAATAGGTAGTTAGTCCCCTCTACACTAATGACTTTCCTACTGCACAGAGTCGAATACCCCGACCAAGAAGACGTCCGACCAGTGCTCCCGTAGACCTACTGTCTACGACGAGACAGGTCTTGTGTTAACTTTGTTCTGGTCACACCCCTACACCTTCGAGAGAGTGGGGGAGGATCGATCTCTAGACTCTTACTAATCCGTTCGAAGGGAGTATGGGGAGTGTGGAGCCTCACCGAGTCTACCATTTCCTAGACGGACGTTACGTTCTCTGGACCCAAGCTAGGGACCCACCCCTTCTAGGGGATCTCCTCCCGTACCGTCGGGTGAGGTCACAAGAACGGACCTCTTAGGGTACCTGTCTCCTCGGACCCCCCGGTGGTGGGTACCCCAGCGTCCCAGGCCGTGCTGACTCACGGTCTGTGACAGTGGAGATGGTAGTGGGGGACCACCCGGACCGTTGTGGGACTGACACAAACTCGGGTCTAAAGATGTGGACTGGTTGTCTAAAGGAGGAGACTGTGTCGGACTTTGTTAAGTGGTCCAAAGATAACGTATCGAATTTTGGGAACGAAGGAGTCGTAGTGAGGATCGACCCCAGACTTCACAGGAGGCCGAGTGGGAGGTGGATCAAGCCCCTTAGAAGGTTCGACCGACTGAGTCGCCGACCACTACGGGTCACACCCCTAATCTGGTCGAACTGAGGTCCAAAAATCCTTTGGCACAGTCACGTCGGGACTCAAGAGTCAACCTGTGTGCCCCAGTAGACAATGTGTACCCCAACCGGGACCGAAAGACTTTACTTTTTAACTCTGAGTCCTCCCCTCTTCGACCCACGAAATAATGTCGTAGAAAGAAGAGAAAAGGAGACGGTACCCACCTGGAGGTCCCGAAACAGGTTTACGGAGTAAGGTCTTGCCGTCGAATAGTCGTTCCTTTCTAAGTACCTGATTCTCCCTTGTTCGTACGTAGAGGTCTGTCTGAGATCCCGGTCGGCCGATACCTCCACTGTCGTACAATGGACCTCTTGTGAAAAGGAACAAATACAGGGTAGGGAGACCCTGGACCGTCGACTTCTTATGGACAACAGTAGGTGTCTAGGGGTATCACACCAAGAGTCCTTCCGAAGTGCGATGTTCCTTTAAGTGTAGACTAATTGCTAGTGAAAGACGGACTCCCGTCGGGAACGTCGGACCGACATCACCAGACACGTCTTTTTCTGTGTAAAAGTTTACGACAAAGTGTTTGTTTACATAAAGTGAGTCTCGAATATTAGCGGGGATTCCCGTCTATTTGTATACACAACGTACACTCTTTTATTCTGTGGCACTGATTTATTTTCGAACGAGTTCCAGTGAGACGTCGACTCTGATCTCGGACTAGTAGGCAGAACCCCCGGTTTGAGGAGCTTACAGGACCCCTAACGAGACCTACAAAAGTCAGACGGACCGGAACTGGACTGGTCCCGTTCTCGTCTTCGTTAACCTTAAACGAACCAGGTGGTGCCAGAACGACGACCGACCTTTTAGAAACGACCTCCCCAAACACTTACCCTCTACCCCTACCACGCCACAAGTACTTGTGGTAGCTTTAAGACACAGAAACGTTTCAATACTTTGAACCCTCTCAACGTACCGGAAGTCGTCCACGTATACCGCTAGACCGGGAAGGAGACGGTTGTGTCCCAGGGTTCTTTTGAATTTTTTACCCCTACCCACAAGATCTAACCGGACCTCCTTTCAGTCGGTTCCTAAGAGTCCCGTCTCCGAAGTGCAAGAGGAAGGTCCCGTTTGCCCGGTCCCGGACGGGGACTGGAAGAAACCGGAGTTCGTCTCTCAAATCTCAACTGAGGTCCGGGACTCACCAGGGGATATTTGGGCTAAAAGACACGTAAACTCTCGACTCGAAGTACTGAGTCTCCATTTCGTAGACGGACATTATGTACTCTGAGCCCAACCTAGGGACCCAACCCTTCTAGGGGACCTCCTCCTTTTCCGTTGGGTGAGGTCATCAAAACGGGTCTCTTAAAGTACCTGTCCCCTCGACCGTCCGATGTCAGGTACCCCAGTGCTTCTCAGCCTGTACTGACTCGGCGACTCGTGTACGTCGTGTGCAGAAACCACTCTCCGAAAGAACGACAACGTACAACCCTCCCTAGTCTAGTCAAGTAAGGTCAACGAGTCAGTACAGGCTGAGAAACGTTGGGGTATCTGACGTCGTGCGGTCCGGAGGGACAGGTAGTGGTTGAGGGCCTCGAATGGGTCTGAGGACAGGTAACTCAGCCATTACGGTAGGTTGGCAGAGTAGGAGACAGCAGGGGAAGAGGAAGACGGAAGTTAGAAAGGGTCGTAGTCCCAGAAAAAGTTACTCACCCGAGAAGGGTAGTCCACCGGTCTCATAACCTCACAGTCGAAGTCGTCGTCGTAGTCGTAGTGATGGTTTTCGTCAGATAATTATTAAGGTTAAAAAGACGCCGAGAAAACAGGAGTTTCATATAGGGTGACCTCCCATGTGTCTCATTTGAAAAGTCTTTAATGAAGTCAAGTGACAATGAAAAGAGACACCAATTCGATAGTCTAACTAGATAGAAATCTTAGTAGACAAAGACGAACATCAGTTGACATAAACTAGGGTAATGTTTTCGGGTCTTTTTATCTTCTGTCAATGAAATATATTTTGTACATGTATCTTGTTGGTACTTTTTATAATGAGTCCTTTACTTTTAGTCAAAGTTACTTTCTCTTCTATAAAGAATTCTCTAAATGATTGTATCCGACTGGTTTGAATACTATACGCGAAAAGGTGGTGAAACATTTTCTAAAGAAATAAATAAAACAACAAAAAACCGGCACTACCCGGAGAAACGCCGTGGGTACAAAGGAGGTCGACGTCACTCGCCCCCGATGAGAAAGAGTAGCGCCGCAGAAGGAACAACGTCTCGTGTCCAAGACCCCTACCACCCGGAGTCATCGACACCGAGGGTCCGAGTGTTGTCCTCCCACGGACCCGAATGAACGAGGAACCGTAGACCCTAGAAGGACCTCGTTCATAGCTTGACCATAGGGAACGCAACGTTCCGTATAAGAATCGGTGACCTGGTCGCCTCTTCGGCGAGGTAGTGACATGAAAACTCGACAGAAACCTCTACACCTTTGAAGGATTTATCAGTGTGTTACCTGTTCCCGTTTCTACTTAAACTCTACATCCCCATTCAGAATTTTCTACTAGTACCTGGTTGTTTCTTTCCCTTTTATGACGGACGTCCTTTTTTTTATGTGTTTGTCATCAGAGTCACCTACGTTTTATTGTCTTCTATTTGGGTCCATACGTAGTCCAAATAACTGACCGGTCTGAAAAAAAAAAAAAAAAAATTGAATTATGGCAGATATAATTCCATACCTTCATTGATTGTTATGTCCCAGTGTCGTTTATACGACAACGGAGCAAAGAAGACCTCTGTGGCGACGGAAACTGAGTTTTTAACAAGACTAGTTTTAAACCGTCGAGTCACTGAAGAATTGTAGAAGTAAAAGGGTTTCATTTTATGTATTCCAATTAATTTTAAGTTAAGATCTCACTAAGTACGTAAGGCATTAAAAATTTGAAACACTAGGCTTAGTCCGACTGGAGGGGGTTCCTCGATAACATACATGTTGTTCCTTTAATTTTACAGTCTACACTCACTTTGTACGAAAAGACGGAAGTATTTGTTGACTTATGTACGTGTGACACTTAAGTTTAGGAAAGGGGACAATGGATCGTTCTGGCGTTAAGTAGTAGGACCCAAAGGGACCTTTGGTAACTATTCTAAAGTTTTGTGAAGTTTTGTTGCATTGGGAAGAGACCTCTACAAAGGAACCAACGGATCCTTTGGACGGAGAACAAAACCGAGGTCTCACCTATCTTACTCTAAGGATACGGTCCTCGTTTTACCATAGACTTTTAAGGACTTCCCACCCAACCGGGGTTCCTGGAATCTACAAAGGTAGTGAGACGGAGGACCTAAGTCAGGTGACAGGATAATCCCCAGGAGGGTGGGTTCTGTTCTCCCGACGGACGAGACTTCAGGTGGCGGGAGTAAGGAGTGGTAGAAGGGCGTGTCGACCTCTGCAGTTGGAAACCTTTTACACAGCCACTAAGTCACATAGTCAAAGGACCGAAAGGACGACAATAGGACCAAAGAATGACAATAGGTCTGTTAAGTGTCTTTGACTCAGACGTTTAGGTCCAGGGTGGGAGGGGAGAACGAGATCGGGTCTTTCAACACCAACACCCGTCCCCAGACCCCACCCTCCGTCCTTCACCAATTACTGTGTCTCCCCTTCACTAGTGACCACACCTCTCGTCTCTGTAGGTAGTCTCAGAACAACCAGGGAAGGTCGGTCCTAAACCCCGTCTCGCCGTATCTCGGTCCCAGTTCCAGTCGAAGAAGGAGACCAGACTAGTCTTCCACGGAGACCCGACCGCCCGCCCGCCCGCCCCCACCCCACGCCTCACCCCCGTTCACAGAGTACCCCTATTTCTGTTCCCCCGTCTACCTTCCTTGACGCACCTCTGGGCTTACCGGTGCACATAGGTCCTCACCTACACTGGTCCGTCACCCGGTCCCACCCGACTCTGGTCTTCCTGTCCTCAGGTTGGGGGTGACTACCCTCCGAGGGATCCCCTCCCCACCCTCCTTACAAGGTCCTCGACCTTCGTAGGCACAGGTCAGTGTCACTTTTCGGAGGAGTGTTTGTGTATTTAGGTGAAAATATCTCCTTTGTGTCATGAAGAATCCTTTCAACTTGACACAGAGAGTCCGAGTCAAACTTGCTACTCAAGTTGAGTCCCACTCCGAACTGAGGGCCCGTGGGGTCTGGACAGACCTCCGTCGTTGTCCGGGTGCCACGGACCCTCCCGTCTCCAGTCGAAACCCTCGGACCTACGGGGGTCCGTGTGTTCCACTGGTCTTTGACGACTCAGGAGTTCTCTGTGTCCGTCCACCCATCCCCTGGACCCCTGTGAGTACCCCGTATTCCGCGAACGTACTTCGGACTCCAGTCCACGAGAGAAAGACTGGGAACTCTTCCTTCCTTCTGACAGGTCCTCGCCACACTACCCTCTCAACCTCCGGGTCACAGGCCTCGAGTCCAAAAACTTTCCCCCTCTATGTCCACCCAGGGTCGTCCACACCCCTCTGAACCCCAGGGAGGCACCTGTCGACGTCTCGGGTGTTTGGGTAGCCACCGAAGTGTCGACGACTTATATGGGTGGAACCTTTGTACCCCCTAAAAGGATGAGAACCCTCTTCCCCCTACTTCCGTCCTAAACCTCCTTGGAGTCCAGTCACCACCTCTGTCGACCGCAGACCCCAAAAAGTGTAGGACGTCTACCCGGTTCCGACGACACACCCGTCCGACCACACATCCCCTCGGAGTCCCAGGGTCACTTGGGTCCGTGCGCACGAGGAGAATGACTCCTGGTGTTCAATCGTACACCTTCCTCCGAGCCAAACGAGGGGGTTGAGGGAGGGGGTGAGGAGTCTCTACAGTCAGGACTTAGCGGGAAGTAAGACGTGATAGTCACAAAGGTCGATGCCCCAATAGGGGTAATCACTTGTTTGATTTGTGTGTGCGTGTGGTTGTCGTTTCACCACTGGCAGGGACGAGGAGACTGGCGAGAGAACAAAGGAGGAGGGGAAGCCGTGAGTCGGAGGACTTTCTCGGTAGACCTGACGAAAGACGGGGAAGAGAGGAGGGTCGAGGTGTGAGAGGGAGACACGATCAAACTCGGGGTATATGTGTCTCGTCCTAAGTAGTGTCAGGAACTAAGGACGAGATGGGAGTGCCACCTAGACACCCACTGGGTGTGGCCGAATAAATGAGCAATCAGTGGGAATTCGTGGAAACCTGAGTGGCGGCTTTTACTTTCGCCCGCACGACTGTCGCTGGGCGGACAACGGTGGACCAAAAGAGACGAACGGGTAGGACGAGGGCCGAGACGAGGGTCTCCGACTAGTAGTGGGACTTGGGGCTCAGACAGAAAGGGGTCGAAAGGAAGGACACACCGAAATGGTGGACCGACCCACCATTTCTCGTCCCGTAGCGAGGGTGACCGGTCGTACTCCACGCGGGTAAGGAACGATTCCGGGGTCCCGATGCCACTTACAAGGACACGTCCAGAGGACGACGTGTTAGAGCTCCCGAGTGGAGGAAAGAAAAATTTTGTGACATAGGTCGTGATAAAAGTTGCGTGTGTATAGAAAGAAGGAGCCCTTTACGGACAAAGATGGTAGGAGTACATTTCACCAGCGTATTTCACCAGCGTTTCAGGTGAAGAACCTATACCGGGAAATCGCGATTGAAGGAATGACGCACTGAGTCCCGACTACGTTCGCTAGGGTGGAACTCTCGTGACTGCCGTGCTGAAGGACACTTAAGTCTAAACACAGGAGAAAGGAAAATACAGTAACCGGGGTACCTGATATGTTAGGTACCTTACAAGGTCCAATCTTATGACCTCTCCCGTCGGAAAGGGAAGAGGTCCGCTAGAAAGGTTGGGTCCTTGACTATTCACTTCTTATCATTCACCTTCAAATCGTTTATTTATTTCGTTTACCGATTTGTTCCTGGAAAGTTGGGGGAGCCGACACATCTAGAAGTTTGGGGAGGACCCAAAAGAGAGACCGAACAAAAGTATCTAGACATCCCCGGCTGATACAAAACAATTATTTATTAACTTTCCATGAGGAAACCAAAGAAATCCTTCCTGTCCTTCGCACGTCTTGAGGAGGTCCGTATTGTCTACAGCCCACTCTCTCTCCCTACGTAGTTCCTCTGATTTCCGAGAGGTGCGCACACACTCTGGCTCCTCGTCTCGACGGTCCGTCACGGGGTCGACAAAACGATATCTTGGTTTGAGGGACTTTTCCGCTCCACCTTTGGTTGTAGTAGTAAGCACACCCAAAACACCCAGTCCTTAACTCCGTCCCATTACCCGTTCCGAGTAGCGACAAGACGGCACACTGATCCTAGACGACCTCCGAAGACGTGAGTACACACGAAACTTCCTACCTCAAACCGGTCTTGACAGGGGTGCCGGAGAGTACACTAGACCCGAAGAATGTGCCCACCGTCGGAGCATCCTGAGGAAAGTACCGTCAGTCCTGCAGTTCGCAGAAGCCCTTCAGTGTCTGTGATCCCCCGGGGAGGACAGGCCCGAAGTCTGCAGTGTGTCGTAGTGAACCGAAACGAGACGTCCCACTCCGTCAGTGTCAGGTACATCGAAGTTCCCCTCCCACGACTCTTACGTCTCGTCCGACCCTCCTCCCTGGTCCATAGTAAAAATTTGATCTCCATCGTTCCCTTCCTTGAGACCAGAGTTTCCCGTCGAGACGACAAGACGCTCAGGGTCCTCTCTTGTCTCACCCTATCTTCACCCCCACGACCCTCGGGTCGGACCCCTCGAGACTTCTGAACCGTGGAACTGCTGTAAGAGGGCTTTGTACTCTCGACCCGCCGAGGTGTCGTAGGAATTAGGTCGGTCCGTCCCTCTTCCCGACTGACAGGACTGAGTTTTGACGACTTGTCAGGTACTAAGTACGGGAAGTCTACAGGAGTGGTGACACCAGGTCCGAACCGTTGGGGAAGGGCTCATTCTATTTTACTCAACTCTCAAGTGACCTGATTTACGTAAGATTACTCTTTCTTTCGGTACTTCAATTTTTTGTGAACGAGGAACCCTCTTTTCGATACTGTTTGTCTGTCCTATAAATTTTTGTCTCTGTAGTGAAACGGTTGTTTCCAGGTATATCAGTTTCGATACCAAAAAGGTCATCAGTACATATCTACACTCTCAACCTGGTATTTCTTCTGACTCCCGGTTTCTTAATTACAAAAGCTTAACACAAAGACCTCTTCTAAGAACTCTCAGGGACCCTAACGTTCCTCCAGTTTGGTCAGGTAGGATTTCCTATAGTTGGGACTTATAAGTAACCTTCTTGACTACGACTTCGAAATTATTATAAAACCGGTGGACTACGTTTCTAGGTTCAGTAACCTTTTTTAGTACTACGACCCTTTGCAACCTCCGGATTCCTCCTCCCACACCATCTCCTACTCTACTAAGTTATCGTAGTGGCTGAGTTACCTGTACTCAAACTCGTTTGAGACCCTCTACCCCTTCCTGTCCCTTCGGACCGTCCTACGTCGGGAACCCTAACGTTTCTCAGTCTGTACTGCATCACTGGTTTGTTTTAGTTGTCACTCTTTCTTCTCTGAGACTGTTGAGATCACTTCTCACGAAACCTAGGCCAGAAAGACCGTCCTCTCTTCTTTCTTCTGACTCTCGGACCGTCTCCCCTTTGTCCCTCCTACCTTCGCACGTCACCGAAGCTACCTCGGTCCTCGACTCGTCCGACTATCAAAGAATTATCAATTCCACCCTTATTTCCAGAGATACACCTATAGGACTTCTAATTTATTCGTAGAATACACTCACTAATCATCTTCTGAACACACAGGTAGTAAAAAGACCAAAAATTCTACACCAAAAGAGGACCCCTAGAAAAATTCCCTTCAAGACCCTGGACCTCGGCGAGTCCCTGGTCTAGGACGGAAGTGTCGTGAGACCTGAGTTGGAAGAGGAACGCACACATTCGTAGTCACGACGGGACCAGTGATCGTCCCAGGTAGGGACACAGGGAGTAGTAAGGTTTCCCCTGAGACGTAACCTTAGGGGAGTAGGTCATCTACTGTCTTTGACCATTTTTGTTTTGTTTTGTTTTGTTTTAGTGTGTGTGTGTGTGTTTTACGTGAGTTGAGGTTTTCTACAGGAACTACTCCCGGACGTCGAGTCCCCCCGGAGATTCCCTCCCTTTACCTCTGAGGACTGGACCTCCCCAAACTGTGTGAGACCCCCACCCCCAGTCCTACCGTTGTCAGTGTTGTCCCAAAGAATTCAGAAAGAAAGGATGTTTCAAGGAATCCCCTAACAGTTGTAAAAAGCGTTTCTACGGACCTAATGATTTTTCTTAAAAACGTAACAAAAGGAAGCTTTTTTTTTAGAAAACCTTTTTGTAAGAAAACCATCGTCGTGTAACATGGAGACTCCCATGACTGGGACGACAAATAACCCCAGTCCCGAGGGCACCCGGTCTGACTGAACACGAGTAGCGT
This sequence comes from Capra ibex, assembly GCA_006410555.1. Classification (NCBI taxonomy): domain Eukaryota; kingdom Metazoa; phylum Chordata; class Mammalia; order Artiodactyla; family Bovidae; genus Capra; species Capra ibex. Next base: position 4,507,346 of record SJYO01054996.1, read on the forward strand.
CCTAAGTCTGTCTGAACTCGTACACAGACGTTGGAGACCCGACTGCGGTGGTTCCAGTATAAACGACTCTTGGAAACCTTGAAGGACGTTCTATTCAGTAGACTTCTTCCTCTCTCCTTCTCGTGGCCCACTGGATGTCGATTGAGTCCTCCCTTCCCCGGCGATACTAAGTCTTGCCACACAAGGTGTTTGATAGGTGTCGGGTCCGGTGTCTCTGAGTACGGAAGTAGAATCCTTCTCCAAGACCTTTACTTTTTCACTCATCCCTACTTGTCTGAATCACAAAGTGATTTGAAGAGGGTAAAACGTCACACCTGGTACCATCTCTTTCCTACACGTCAAACCACCGAAACGTCCGACGGGTAGTCCCTCGACCTTAGTCCCTGACTGTGGAGCATAGAGGGACACTGAGTCTTACACCTCTGTCAAGGATCCTCGACACGTACCTTACCAAAGACGTAGTTCATCAGGACTCCCGTACTCCTTTTCCGGTTCTGTTCTTTATCTGGTCTCTACTAGTTCTGAGTCTCTCCTCTGAACTCCTTCATCCCTCTACTTAGTGTCTCCTTTGGGAACTGAACTTTTTATTCGTTGTTTATTGTGGTCAATTTTGTCTTCCGAGGGTAAAGAGTCGATACTGTGACCGTTCCCAAAAATTTTTAATAATAAGATTCCCTGTAGATTTTGACAATCCACTTTTCGACCATCCGACTGTTGCCGACTAGGGTGAGTACACAGAATTACGACGGCTTTCACCCTGACGGTCTGTAGTTGTTGGGTGACTTCGAGACGTTATCCTCCCAATGCCGGGGTGATCACTGCATAGTAACACCTCTCTAACTTGGACTTGGGTTGACTCGGAGATCTGGGTAAGTATCGATTACGCTCCGACTCTTCTTTAAATTTACTACGGGTCACTCAGTCGGCCGGTTTCGGTCTTCACTCTGTAAGATAACCTGTTTACTGGACCTTTTACTAGTCTAACAAAGATTGTTTAGTGACCGTACCTTTTTGATCTTCTCCTCCGTTTGACGATTCTAATGTTTTCTTAATTCTCAGTGTAATAGACTTTCGTCTCTCGTCTCGTTTACTTGGGATTTCCGTGAAGACTCTATTAGTCCTTTTTAATGTCTAACCAATAGTCCGTTGTATTTCCCTAATAACGATTAGAAAACCCACATTATGCCACAATGTACACACACAAATTCGAAACTAGTGAATAAAAGAATCTTACTTGTGAACTTATAAATATTCACTTTAATATACTATAGACACTAACAAAAGTCATGAGGTTTAAAAAAAAATTTCACAAACCTCCGGTTTACTTTGTGTCTCATCTTAGACCCATTTACGACCTTTATGGACTGTTCGTGAAGTAGTGGAAAAAAACCGTGAGAACACGTACAAATTCTATAAAAGTATAAATTTCTATTTTTCTTTACCGAGGAGACCTAACCGTTTCCACACCTCTTAAAAGTTAAAGTCTAGACACAATAGGTCGAATGAATAACGAAAGGAAACCAAAATAGAAGACAAAGAGAGAAGAAATACAAGAATAAAAGGAATTGTACGAATTCGTGTACATATTATTCGAAATTTCAGGAAGAGACGATTAAGGTAGTCAAGAGGTAGTAGACGCAGTAAAGACTCAGCACAGACACTGACTTGAGATAGGACCACCACACCGTGTGACAGAAAGTGACAACGAACAGATCATTTTAAACTCACCTATAACCTGTAATACTGATAATACACTAACTTACAGGTCTAAGAAAACCCTCCCCCGGATGAAATTTATTATAACGTCCCAAAAGAAAAACCGTCCGTCAATTTAATAAAAAATCAGTCTAACTATAAAAAGTCATAACGACAATCCACAAATCATCTGTCCAAATGAGAACCGACAAAAATAGATACTGATTACGTACTTGAAAGACTCAAGAAAAGACTTTCAGGACATGTAAGTCACTCAAGAGAGGTGAACTCACCAACCCTGATACACTAGAGATCTTTACCAATTGGAATGTTTAGGGGATTATCAACGAGAAAGGGACTGGAACCTCTCAACCAGCATGCTTACGTGTTATATTAAGGGGGGGGGGGGGGGGGNGGGGGGGGGGGGGGGGGGGCTGCTCTGAGTTCCTGCAACTTCCTCTGGAGAGTTTCTCGAAAAAAAAAAGGGTGACACACCAAATAAGGTAAGGGCATGAGACGAGGTATTTAAAACCGAAGGAACCGGAGAGACTTAAGGTTAAGAATTACGAGTTCAGTTACTTTCTAGATACTGAACGAACCTGAGGGGGAGAGAGACGACACCAGGTCTTTCACGGAGGGTCACCTTTAGACCCCGGTACCACCGTCAGTGGAGTAAACAAAAGGAAGAGAGTTTTAGTACGTGACTGTTAGGGTAAGTGGTAACGTTATTTTCTCAATTTATAGATCCTTATTTGAATGGATTCCTCTGTTTTCGTGACATGTGTCTTTTAATATTCTGTGGTTACTTTCTTTAACTTCCACTGTATTTGACTACCTCTCTATAAGGTACAAGAACCCATCCTTCTTAGTCATAACACTTCTACTGATACGATGGTTTACGTTAGATGTCTAAGTTGTACTAGGGATAGTTTAATGGTTACCGCAAAAAGTGTCTTGATTTTGTTTTTTAAAATGTCAAGTATACCTTTCTGTTTTCTGGGGTTTATCGGTTTCGTCAGAACTCTTTCTTCTTACCTCCACCTCCTTAGTTGGAAGGACTGAAGTCTAAGATGGTGTTTCGATGTCAGTAGTTCTGTCATACCATGACAGTGTTTTTGTCTTTATGTCTGGTTACCTTGTTCTATCTTTCGGGTCTTTATTTAGGTACGTAGATACCCATGGAATAAAAACTATTTCCTCCGTTCTAATATGTTACCCTGTTCTGTCGGAGAAGTTATTTACCACGACCCTTTTGACCTGTCGATGTACATTTTCTTACTTTAATCTTGTGAAGGATTGTGGTATGTCTTTCTATTTAAGTTTTACATAATTTCTGGATTTACATTCTGGTCTTTGATAATTTGAGAATCTCCTTTTGTATCCGTCTTGTGAGTTACTGTTTTTAGTTTCGTTCTAGGAGATACTGGGTGGAGGATCTCATTGTCTTTATTTTTGTTTTCATTTGTTTACCCTGGACTAATTTGAATTTTCTAAAACGTATCGTTTCCTTTGATATTCGTTCCACTTTTCTGATGGGAGTCTTACCCTCTTTTATTATTGTTTACTTTGTTGACTGTTTCCTAATTAAAGGTTCTATATGTTCGTCGAGTATGTCGAGTTATGGTCTTTTTGTTTGTTGGGTTAGTTTTTCACCCCCTTTCTGTCTTTATCTGTAAAGAGGTTTCTTCTGTATGTCTACCGATTGATTGTGTACTTTTCTACGAGTTGTAGTGAGTAATAATCTCTTTACGTTTAGTTTTGATGTTACTCTATAGTGGAGTATGGTCAGTCTTTCCGGTAGTAGTTTTTTAGATGTTTGTTATTTACGACCTCTCCCACACCTCTTTTCCCTTACGAGAACGTGACAACCACCCTTACATTTAACTATGTCGGTGGTGCCTTCTGTTTTCCCTCTCAGGAAATTTTTGATCCTTATTTTGCTGGTATCCTGGGTCGTCAGGGTGGGGGACCGTATATGGGACTCCTTTGGTTTTAACTTTCTGTGTACATAGGGTAACAAGTAACATCACGATAAATGTTATCGATCCTGTACGTTCGCTGGATCTACAGATAGCTGTCTACCTACCTATTTCTTTAACACCATGTATATGTGTTACCTTATAATGAGTCGGTATTTTTCTTTACGTAAACTTAGTCAAGACTACTCCACCTACTTAGATCTTGGATAATATGTCTCGCTTCACTCAGTCTTTCTCTTTCTATGTATAACATAAGATTGTGTGTGTATATACTTTAGATCTTTTTATCATGACTTCTTAAATAAATGTCCCGTCGTCACCTCTTTGTCTGTATCTCTTATCTGAAACCTGTACCCCTCTCCTCTCCTCTCCCACTCTACATACCTCTCTCATTGTACCTTTGAATGTGATGGTATACACTTTATCTATCGGTTCCCCTTAAATGACACACCGAGTCCTTTGAGTTTGTCCCCGAGACATAGTTGGATCTCCCCACTCTACCCCCCTCTACCCTCCCTCCAAGTTTTCCCTCCCCCATTTACATATGGATACCGACTAAGTACAACTCCAAACTGTCTCTTGTTGTTTTAAGACATTTAGTTAATAGGAAGTTATTTTTTTTAATTAATCTTTTTTTCTTTTGGGTACGTGACTGTGTGACTGAGACCAGGTCACAGACTTTTGACGACAAAGGTCATAGAAACAGGTCAAAAGAGTAACAAATACCACTCATTTGCTCAAGTCTGGACCAATATGGAACTCCGATCTTTGTTCAGGTTGAATTTTTTTTTTTTAGTGAATTAGTTAAATTTTCGAAGAAGATCTTTTACTTGGTTCCGTCTTTACCCCAGATCTGTTATTATCCAAGTCGTGACGCCCCTCCACCCTCCCTCCAAGTTCTCCCTCCCCTGCATACATATACACATCGACTCAGTGACTCATGTCGTCTTTGATTGCGTTGCATCATTTCGTTGATTTGCGGTCATTCTTTTCGATACTAGTCACAAAATGCCGGTCATACTCCCGGCGACTTCGCTTCTTCCCTGGTACGGAGTAATAAAGAAGTAATAGAAACGTCCTTCTTTTTTATTCACCTTTGTCGGTCGTTATTTGGTCTTATCCTCTCCCTTGGTCAAAGAAATCCGGACTTTCTGAAAATTTCCTTAAGCTAGGAATCTTACTTATTACTTGTTCGATAGACCAATTTTTGTTGTTGTCTTTGTCTACATAGGAACAAGGGGTCGGTGTCTGGTTGTCGTCACTCAGGTCTCCTGGACTAGACGACGTCGACGACGACGACTCAGCGAAGTCAGCACAGGCTGAGACACGCTGGGGTATCTGCCGTCGGGTGGTCCGAGGTGGCAGGGACCCTAAGAGGTCCGTTCTCGTGACCTCACCCAACGGTAAAGGAAGAGGTTACCCACTTTCACTTTCACTTGCACTTCGGCGAATCAACACAGGCTGGGAAGCTCTGGGGTACCTGACGTCGGGTGGTCCGGGGAGGCAGGTACCCTAAAAGGTCCGTCCTCATGACCTCACCCCACGGTAACGGAAGAGGCGGACTAGATGATGGGTGTGCATTATGATTAACCTAAGTTATACAACATTTGAATACAACTAGAGGGACCATGTGTGTCTGTCGAAGCTTAAAGAGTATTGTCATGAACTCACCTCTCCACAACCATGTTTTGGTGAAAATAATTCTCACACTTAAGTTTTGTTTACTCGGACAAGTTCTCGTTAGTTGTCCCCGTCTCTGCTACTCGTCACTGTAGGGTGTGTAAAAGAGAAATCCTTTGAGAGGGGGTAGGAGAGAGAGAGAGATTCGGGAGTCCAACTCCCGTTTGGTCCGAAGCGATTCTCGACCCCCACACCACCTACACCGTCTCTAGTGTAGTCTTGAAGGTCCTACCTTCGCCCCAAAAGGTCTTACGTTAAGTCGGGACTTCCTGTGACCGGTTGACGACGGGGAGTCAGTTACCCACGTCGACAAAGAGGTCGTGAGACTCGGCTGGAGGAGTACCTAAACGTGAAATTGTACTTCTTAGTTTATAGAGGGGGGTAGGTTCCAAGTCCAACTGAAGTGTCTCCAGTACACAACAACACACAAAGAAGGGATAAGTCCTCCTTTTTCGTCGTTACCTTTTATAAACGACGTCTCATTACCGCTCAATAACAGTAAATCAGGGATTCACCACAGACTGAGAAACGCCGGGGTGTCTGACATCGGCCGGTCCGAAATACCTTAAGAGGTCCGTTCTTATGACCTCGGTTAACGGTAAAGGAAGAGGTCCCTTAGAAGAGGTTTAGTCTCTAGTCTGAGAACAAGGGACGTAGCCATCCACCTAAGAAGTGGTGACTTGGGGGTCCCTTCGGGTTCTTCCGACCATTCTCGTCAATTTCCAGGTTTCAAACGTGGTTTCTGACTTTCTTCGAAGTTAGTTCGAGGATAGATACCGTCGGGAAGTAAAACTGTTTTGACTCGATATTTTGGTGTCCATTACCCTAAGCTTGGTCTGCGGACGTCCGTTAAAAGTCTTTGGATGGTATGTAAGTCTAGAGACTCATATTTGAAAAAAAAAATTATTATTTTATACTACCGTCAAAACAAGGAAATTCGGTGAGATTCGTGCTACCTTCTACGTCGAACTCTCGTTGAAATTTGTTCCCCTTCCGTGTCGCCGTTCCTTCGACCGACTTAAGATCACGAACCCGACAGTAACTGCCCGACAGACGGAGACCGATCTTAGTTTCGTGGGTCGTTTCAAGTAAGACCCAAACCGAGGTCAAAACTCGAGACATCCCGACAGTCTGGTCTCGCAGGTACACTCTTAAACCCCCCGAGTAGTTACACTACCGGCGGAGGGGTCGTTGGAAGAGAAGAGGGACGGGAAGAAGGAGGTGTTCACAAATACCACGTCGGCGCCTACGTTACCACTCGTCTCGGGTCTCAGAGTATCCCCTCCGTCTCCAGTTCCTTCGTTAGTGTAATTTCTACTAAGATCTTGACTCGAAGGGGATACCGAGTCGCCCACTTCTTAGATGGACGTCATGGCCTCTACGACGTCTCCACCCAAGCTAGGGACCCAGCCCTTCTAGGGGATTTCTTCCTTTACCATTGGGTGAGGTCGTAAGAAATTTCCTTGTCTGGTTCGGTCCTACCTTCTCATAGGGATTCTACACGACCCCTTCTTCGAGCGACCCCCGACCCGTCCTTCCTCTGCTACCTCCCTCGACTTTCTCCCCTGCGGGGAGGGACAACACACACACACACACGAGGGGTCCTCCGTAGTCCCTTGACTTTCGTCGAAGGTCCGCACTAAAAAGCCCAGAGTCTACACTGGAAGGACAAGTAGAAATTGAGTTTCTCTAAAGAAGATACCACACCAGGACACGTTCGACTGTTCTACAACAAGACCCGGAGGCCCCGGACAGGTCTATTCCCCTAAAACCGAGGAATAGTCCCACTGGGGTCGTGGAACTCCCTCCCCGACACGGTCTGTGGGTCATGTATAAATACCCGACTGAAGTTCTATCGAGATATCGAGGATGTAAAAAATACCTCATTGAGAAAGTAAAACATACGTCGAGGGTGCCCCTGTAAAATTTTCTAAGTGTTCGACAGCATCTTACGAGGTTTTACGAGATTTCTTAGTCTCATGTGCTTTAGGTGGAGAAATTTTATAAAATCTCGACACTATTTGTTTCTTAAAAATACAATTTCTTTGTTCCTACTATCTAAATAGGAGTCCTTGATTTACTTTTCTGTATAAAGGGGTTTAATATCTGAAAACTTAGTGGAATGTCAATAAGGAAACCCACATATCCTTTGTATTTAGTTTCCATGAAAACCTTCTAAATTTTTTTATGGTAGTACACATTGGTCCTTTCTCTTCGATACTAGACTTAAGGGAGAGTTTATTAGAGAGACTTTGCAACTCGTTTATAGGTGCATAAAACTTAAAAGAGAAAACCTCCGTTTCTTTTGCAATAAGAAAAAGAATTCGAAACCCATAAAGACATTCCTACAATAAATATGAGTTACAAAAAAAGGAACACATAATTTAGAACTAGATTGACTAGATGGTACAAGTCCTGTTGGAAATATAACAGTATTTGTCCTCCCCTTTGAACTTCTAATACGAAAGGCCATCGGAACGAAATTTTATGTTCCAAAAGTACAATTTTGAAACCTCAGGTACACTTCTTTTGCCTTCGAAAAATTCCTTCTCTCACGAAAACTTAAGTATGAGTATGAATCAAAGACGCCTCTACGATGGTAATTCATCTCCCACGAACTGGAAACCTCTTTATGGTGTGACGTTTGTAAAGAATCGTTTGTAAGACTTTCCCTTCCGGTACATCGGTTCTCGAAAGGACCGTCAAACTACTTACGTCGAACCTGACAACCTGACAAACCTAGTATCCTCTCCCCCGACCCGACACCACCCACACTAGCATTCTCCGACCGAGAATAAGATGTCTCTCTGACGAGAATCAATCTTATGTGTTATTATTATTACAGGTACACAATTTATGAGTCGGCACAGACTGAGAAGCGCTGGGGTACCAGACATCGGGCGGTCCGAGGAGACAGTTACCCTAAGAGGTCCGTTCTTATGACCTCACCCATCAGTACGGGAGGAGGTCCCCTAGAGGGACTGGGTTCCTAGTTTATACCCAGAGGGTGTAACGTCCGTCTAAGAAATGTCGGACTCGGTGGTCCCTTCGGGGTCATTACAGTTACAATGAAGGAATTTGAACTTAAGATACAATAACAGACCTGTCAGTGACAGACATGTAGACCTGGTGACAAACCGGTAAATGTAGAGTAGTGAAGATCTACGGGGAAAAGGAGGTTGTCTTACGAAGAGACCACTGGGTCGAGTGACGGACGAGGACGGGGCCCGAAACCCGGGGTCAACCCTATTTGGGTGGGAACGATCGACCATCGACCACCACAGATCCTACTCTCGAGTCTCTTTTTCGAAGGAACATAAAAAGTCCCACTCCTTACACTCGGTCCGAGTACCTTAGAAAACAACTATTACCTTCACGGGACCTCTCACACGTCTTAACCTTGAGTCCCACTTAATCCGTGTCCACCGATGAAATAAATAAGAAAAGACCATCCAGTCAAGTCAAGTCAGAGAGTCAGCACAGACTGAAAAACGTTGGGGTACCTGACTTCGTGTGAAGGGACAGATAGTGGTTGAGGAGCTCTAACGAGTTTGAGTACAGGGAACTCAGTCACTACGGTAGGTCGGTAGAGTAGAGACAGTAGGGGAAAAGGACGGAAGTCAGAAAGGGTCGTAGTCCCAGAAAAGGTTACTCAGTCAAGAAACGTAGTCCACCGGTTTCATAACCTCAAAGTCGAAGTTGTAGTCAGGAAGGTTACTTACAAGTCCTGACTAAAGGAAATGCTGACTGACCAACCTAGAGGAACGACAGGTTCCCTGAGAGTTCTCAGAAAAGGTTGTGGTGTCGAGTTTTCGTAGTTAAGAAGCCACAAGTCGGAAATATCAGGTTGAGAATATAGGACTAGACCATCTGGTGTTGAGTAGACCATCCAGTAAAAATAATTTTACGTAAAAGGTAAGTTGAATTTTTGAGTGATTTAAGTATTTGGAAGTTGAATGACGACATACGGTTAACATAGACTTATTTCGACTTCTTCTTTGTGTCAAACGAGATAAAAATATTAAAAATAAATAAAATTTTAAAATAAATAAAAACCGACGAGACCCAGAAAGACGTCAACGTCGTTCGTCCCCGATGAGAAACAATGACACGCACCCGAAGAGTGCCGCCACCGAGGAGCACAACGTCTCGTGTCGAGATCCACTCGACCGAAGTCATAACCACAGAGAACCCGAACCAACGAGGTTCCGTCCACCTTAGAAGGGTCTGGTCCCGAGCTTGGGCACAGGGAACGTAACCGTCCGCCTAAGAATTGGTGACCTGGTGATTCCTTCAGGTCAAACGAAAGTAGTCCTTATCAAATGGTATAGCGTTCAACACGGTACGTGAAAATAACCTCAATATGAACTTATCAGATTTTAACACACTATGAACCGAAACTAAGATTACCATGGTCACCTTCGTCCAGACATTAGTGTCGGGGACCGACGTGAAAGTGTCACTTCCAAAATCCGGTCAAAAGTACAGGTTAACTGGTTTATTAGGTACGAACGGTCGTGTACCACCTTTTTATCCAAGTCTGTGTGCACACGCGTACATGTGCACCCCGAAGGGAAACCCCGACGTGCTGCCCGTGACCGGGGATCAACAGGTCGGAGTGACTTGTAGATCAACCAAATACCAATGTCCTGTTGGTCGATCGGTTGTCTGACGAGGGGAATACCGCCCCTCCCCCCTCCACAGTGTGTCCAAGTAACTAAGGGGTTTCGACTCCTAGTACCACCCCCCGTCACTTCGTGTCACCTTAAGATGACTCACGTCAATAGTCTTCCAAAACGAAGGGAACGATTTTCTCTGTCTGTCGACCATCTGGGGTACGGGAAACGGGAGAGGGGGAGAACGGTGGACCTTTTACCTCGACCATGGGTCTCTACACCGTGTTTCGGTGCCCCACTCCTACCGACACGCCCCTCAACCTTCCGACCAAGAGACTCGTTCACGTAGTCGGGGCCTTATTCGGGAGTCGGACCTTTGACCAGTCGACTCTCTTTACTTGGGGAAGGAACTGCGTCGACGAGCGCGGGTCCAAGGACAATGTGACCCGGGTCACGTCAAGACCGTCTGACCATCTTACTACCTACACATCTCACGCCCTACAGTACTTACACTATGTGTGCTCTGCGTCAACACTTTTGGAGGTCCGTCCCCACACGACCCGTGACCACCCGACGTAAACTGGTGCCGGTCACACACCCCGGGAGGACGATACACAGGGGAATTATGAATAGTTACGGGACTTATCCTCTCAGAAAATATGCCTGTAGTGGTAAAAAAGCATAGGAGATGTCATCACCAACAACTTGAAACCCCCTAGTACTTGTACACACTCATGGATTAATTTTTTTTATGAGACCCTGAAGTGTCCACCAAGTCACCGATTCTGAGACACGAGGGTTACGTCCCCCGGACCCAAGTTAGGGACCAGTCCCTTGATCTAGGGTGTACGACGTTAACTTTTTCTAGGGTGTACGACATTGGTTCTAGGTTCTAGAGCTCACAGGTGTTGATTCTAGGCCATGTCGGTTTACTTATTTATTTTTAATTATAATTTTTTTCGTTTGAGATCTGTAGAAGGAACCTTCTATTTGTCTGGTTTCATTTCTTTTTTAATCGTGTGGTAAACTCCCAAAGTCTCTTTCAGGATTTTGCGTAGACCCCCGCGAACCACGTTCGTAAGACAAGGTTGTCGGTTTAGTTAAAACTACTAGAGGGAGGTGTCCGGGTGACACGATTAATTGTCATACGTTTAATCCATGAACATACTAAAAAACTAAAACGTTTAACCCCATAAGCAAGATTAGGGACCTACGGATGATTAAGATTTAATGAGAGTAAAGTACTTAGTAATAGACGTCGTATATCTTAATACGTTTATAGTGACCACGTCTCGTCCTTTACCGCGTTTTTCCACACACAAACGCGACAACGAAGTGAACACAGGCTGAGAAAAACTGGGATACCTGACATCCGAGGAGACAGGTACCCTAAGAGGTCCGTTCGTATGACCTCACCAAGTGGAAATGGTACGGGAAGACGTCCCCTAGAAGGACTGGGTCCCTCGTTTGGGTGCAGAGAACACAGAGGACGTGACCGTCCTCCCGAGAAGTGGTGATCACGGTGGACCCTTCGGATTGTGTTTTTCCATGCGTTCCTTTTGACGCAGGAAGGGGTTTCCGTCTAGCGGTCCGGGGTCATTGGGGTACCGGTGTGAAGGACTCACAGCACGGTCCTTACGAAAAGTACACTCAAGGTATTTACCCTCTAAAATGTCAGTGACAAGTTAAAAAAAAAAAAAAAATTGAATGATCTAGAACCTCTAGAAAGTGTAGTTAATGATATCTAGAAGGACAAGGAAAATCTCCAACTTCTCATAAGGTAGCACATTTGTATGACACTGAATAAATTGGTGGGGTCATAGTTACCTGTAAAGACATCTCCTTTTAAAATTTTAGTGAGTGAAGTCGTCCGAGAAACGACAGAGGTATGGTCGGTAACTTATGTATCTCCCTTATATTTGATTAATGTAGAAAATTCGTTTCCTTTAATTTTGTTGTTCGCTTAATGTTTTGGAGAGAGGTGAAGAGTGACAGAAGTACATTTTGTACGACTTGAGTCTTTATGCTGCAAACGAGAAATGGTGTAAGTTAATGCGTTCAGGGATAAAGAAAGAGAATCTTTTTGTAGGGACCCATACCGTCCTTACCCCAGGCCGTTCGTGGAACCTCGGTCTGACAGACCCAAACTTAGAACCGAGGTGTGAAGCATCGAGACACTGAAACCCTTTTAATAAATTGGAAAGACACGGAGTGCAAGAGACATTTACACCCATTGTTAAAATGACTAGAGTGCCTACACAGTTCTCCTAGTTTACTCAATTTTAGAGATTTCAAAATCCCACCACTGTGTGTCTCTTTCGCGACTCATTCACAACCGAGAATGATCAGACCCACCGGAACCTCATTTTCCTGCCAGTCACCGAAGGCGGCACCGTAACGACGGGTTCCACTCCTTACGGACCTCCGACAGAGTCTTCGGAGACCTGATGACCACGTCCCTGGGAGTGTGTGTGCGAGTGCATGAGTCCGTGTGAACACGTGTCTGTTCTTGTGAGACACGTGTGTCGGGGCCGTATGGACTCCAGACGATGTACAGTGTTTGTCTTTTACCTCAACGACAAATGAGCCCATAATTACAACCTTACGTCTTGGTTAAATAAAAACAAAACTACCAAACTCTATATGACACGGACCGTAGGACTGTGATTGGTAGTCCTGTAGCAATGCATAAAACGTGTTTGGATTATAAACTTTTTTACTACTGACAGAGGGTCCAGGACCCTTTTTATGTATGCAGAGGTTCCGGACACGTTTAATAAAGATTGATCCAGGTCACGGGACTCAGAGAGTCATGTCTAAGTCGTGGAAAGACAGAACTTAAAGAGTTGAGTAGACAGTACATCTTTTTCACTATTAATCTTTATACATTTCCACAAAACTCTTTACTGAACGTATTGATCTTGGATTAAAAGGTTCTCAAAACTGTACATTAACAAAAGGGTGATTAAGTGGTTGACGCGTTTCTTATGTACAAGCATGCCGTGAAGGTATATGTGTGTACTCCAACGTAAACATACAAAGTTATAATGTACAACAATTTGACTGAACAGTCGTCCCTAAAATGATATTTAAGAAGTAAGACGTCTACAACTAGACTTGGTCCGAGTCCCAGTTTTTACTTTCACTGGCAACAGGTCTGGAAAAGAGAAGATCTATTCCTCCTGGGAGACACTAAGGGGTCTCAACGATCCGTTGGCGGACGGACGAGACGAGTCCACAGTCCACTACCAGGTCTCTCCGGACGTTGTGGTCCTGTCGAGTGAACTCCGACGTTCAGAAGTGACTCACATGGGTACTGACAATCAGAGTGGATCCACACTAGTAGGTGTGACACCCACACTTGACTAAAATATGAATCTCACATCTTTTTTATACGAGTACACACTTTTTATTTCGTTTGTGAAAAAAAAAAAAAAAACGGGATCACACTCGAAGGTGACTCAACTTGTATACATTACAGGCTCCAGTCCCCGCTGCCGGTCCTCACGGTCCGACGCTGTCGTGTCCGCGTTGGCTCTCCTCGATGGGGCGGGCTCCGGTCCCCGCCTCCGGCCCTCCTCGCTGGAGTGTAGGTTCCTCACCACCGACGCGCCCGCGGCTTCCCGGATCTCCTCGATAAGGTGTAAGTTCCAGCCCTCCCCACCACGACTCCTCTATAGGGAGCAGGTTCCATTCCTCGTCGTCGACACGAAACGACCTCGTCGACACTTCACTATGAGGTGCAGGTTCCATTCTCTTTGGGTTCATTCTACCATCCACAACGTTCTCCCGTAGTCTCCTGTCTGTGTGACTTTGGTATTAGTGTCTTTTGATCAGTTAGATTAGTGTGATCCGGGTGTCGGAACAGATTGAGTTACTNTCCATTCCTCGTCGTCGACACGAAACGACCTCGTCGACACTTCACTATGAGGTGCAGGTTCCATTCTCTTTGGGTTCATTCTACCATCCACAACGTTCTCCCGTAGTCTCCTGTCTGTGTGACTTTGGTATTAGTGTCTTTTGATCAGTTAGATTAGTGTGATCATGGTGTCGGAACAGATTGAGTTACTTTGATTCGGTACGGGACACCCCGGTGGGTTCTACCCACCCGTACCACCTCTCCAGACTGTGTTACACCAGGTGACCTCTTCCCTTACCGTTTGGTGAAGTCATAAGAACGGAACTCTTGGGGTACTTGTCATCCTTTTCCGTTTTACTATCCTATGACTTTCTCGTTGAGGGGTCCAGTCATCCACGGGTTATACGATGACCTCTAGTCACCTCTTTATTGAGGTCTTTCTTACTTCCCTACCTCGGTTTCGTTTTTGTTATGGGTCGACACCTACACTGACCACTATCTTCGTTCCAGGTTACGACATTTCTCGTTATAACGTGTCCTTGGACCTTACAGTCCAGGTGCTTAGTTCCGTTTAACCTTCACCAGTTTGTCCTCTGCCGTTCCCACTTGTAACTGTAAGATCCTTAGTCGCTTGATTTTACCTGACCTTGCCCACTTAAATTGAGTCTACTGGTAATATAGATGATGACGCCCGTCCTTAGGCAGTCTTCTTTACCTTATCGGTGTTACCAGTTGTTTTCTCAGGCTTTACGTCATGAACCTACGTTAGAGTTTTTACTGTTTTACTAGACAAACAAAGGTTCCGTTTGGTAAGTCCTAGTGTCATTAGGTTCAGATACGGGGTTGGTCATTGTGACTTCTTCGACTTCAACTTGCCCAGATACTTCTGGATGTTCTGGAAAATCTTGATTGTGGGTTTTTTCTACTGGAAAAGTAATATCCCCTGACCTTACGTTTTCATCCTTCAGTTCTTTGTGGACCTCATTGTCCGTTTAAACCGGAACCTTATGTTTTACTTCATCCCGTTTCTGATTATCTCAAAACGGTTCTTTTACGTGACCAATATCGTTTGTGGGAGAAGGGTGTTGTGTTCTCTTCTGAGATGTGTACCTGTAGTGGTCTACCAGTTGTGGCTTTAGTCTAACTAATATAAGAAACGTCGGTTTCTACCTCTTCGAGATATGTCAGTTGTTTTTGTTCTGGTCCTCTCGACTGACACCGAGTCTAGTACTTGAGGAATAATGGTTTAAGTCTGAGTTTAACTTCTTTCATCCCTTTTGGTGATCTGGTAAGTCTATACTGGATTTAGTTTAGGGAATACTAATATGTTACCTTCACTCTTTATCTAAATTCCCGGATCTAGACTATCTATCTCACGGACTACTTGATACCTTACTCCAAGTAGGGGTACCTTACTCTGGTAGGGGTACCTTTTCTTTACGTTTTTTCGTTTTACCGACAGACTCCTCCCGAATGTTTATCGACACTTTTCTTCTCTTCACTTTTGGTTTCTCTTTGCCTGTCTATTTTCGCAGACTTACGTCTCAAGGTTTCTTATCGTTCTTCGCTATTCTTTCGGAAGGAGTCACCAGTTACGTTTCTTTATTTCCTTTTGTTGTCTTACCCTTTCTGATCTCTAGAGAAGTTCTTTTAATCTCTATGGTTCCCTTGTAAAGTACGTTTCTACCCGAACTATTTCCTGTCTTTACCATACCTGGATTGTCTTCGTCTTCTATAATTCTTCTTCACCGTTCTTATGTGTCTTCTTGACACGTTTTTCCTAGAAGTGTTGGTTCTATTAGTGCTACCATACTAGTGAGTGGATCTCGGTCTGTAGGACCTTACACTTCAGTTCACCCGGAATCTTTTGTAGTGATGTTTGTTTCGATCACCTCCACTACCTTAAGGTCAACTCGATAAAGTTTAGGACCTTCTACTACGACACTTTCACGACGTGAGTTATACGGTCGTTTAAACCTTTTGAGTCGTCACCGGTATCCTGACCTTTTCTAGTCAAAAGTAAGATTAGGGTTTCTTTCCGTTTCGGTTTCTTACGAGTTTGATGGAGTGTTAACGTGAGTAGAGTGTACGATCATTTCATTACGAGTTTTAAGAGGTTCGGTCCGAAGTCGTTATACACTTGGCACTTGAAGGTCTACAAGTTCGACCAAAATCTTTTCCGTCTCCTTGGTCTCTAGTTTAACATTTGTAGGTGACCTAGTACCTTTTTCGTTCTCTCAAAGTCTTTTTATAGATAAAGAAGAAATAACTGATACGGTTTCGAAAACTGACACACCTAGTGTTATTTCACACCTTTTAAGACTTTCTCTACCCTTATGGTCTAGTGGACGGGACGGAGAACTTTTTGGATATACGTCCAGTCCTTCGTTGTCAATCTTGACCTGTACCTTGTTGTCTGACCAAGGTTTATCCTTTTCCTCACGTAGTTCCGACATATAACAGTGAGACGAATAAATTGAATATACGTCTCATGTAGTACTCTTTACGACCTGACCTTATTCATGTTCGACCTTAGTTCTGACTAACGACCCTCTTTATAGTTATTGGAGTCTATACGTCTACTGTGGTGGGAATACCGTCTTTCACCCTTCTCCTCCTTGAGTTTTCGGAGAACTACTTTCACTTTCTCCTCTCACTTTTTTAACCGAATTTTGAGTTGTAAGTCTTTAACTTCTAGTACCGTTGACCAGGGTAGTGAAGTACCCTTTATCTACCTCTTTGTCACCTTTGTCACAGTCTGAAATAAAATCTCCCGAGGTTTTAGTGACGTCTACCACTAACGTCGGTACTTTAATTTTCTGCGAATGAGGAACCTTCTTTTCAATACTGGTTGGATCTATCGTATAACTTTTCGTCTCTGTAATGAAACGGTTGTTTCCAGACAGATCAGTTCCGATACAAAAAAGGTCACCAGTACATACCTACACTCTCAACCTGACACCTCTTTCGACTCGTGGCTTCTTAACTACGAAAACTTCACACCACAACCTCTTCTGAGAACTCTCAGGGAACCTGACGTTCCTCTAGGTTGGTCAGGTAAGACTTCCTCTAGTTCGGGACCCTAAAGAAACCTTCCTTACTACGATTTCGACTTCGAGGTCATGAAACCGGTGGACTACGCTTCTCAACTGAGTAACCCTTTCTGAGACTACGACCCTCCCTAACCCCCGTCCTCCTCTTCCCCTGTTGTCTCCTACTCTACCGACTTACCGTAGTGTCTGAGCTACCTACACTCAGACTCACTTGAGGCCCTCAACCACTACCTGTCCCTCCGGACCGCACGACGCTAAATACCCCAGCGTTTCTCAGCCTGTGCTGACTCACTGACTTGACTTGACTTGACTTACACTCTTCTGGTCACTTGAGTTCGTACATCTCTATCTTGAAAGATCTTTCTTTAGGTTTTCACCTGAGTGGTGTTAGAAGACAAACAAACTACAAATTTTAGTCATGTTAACGTGCGTTCCGATGAGTCTGTGACCATGGACCGGAAGTAAGAGGGTCCCCTTAGCCAGTCGTCACCAGTAACCTTCAACAAGTAAGTTTCCCGTAAGTAGGTTCTTACATACCTCACACTCAACGAACTCACACTGGACCCACACCCTCGTAGAACCAACAGGTCAAATGTCAGACCCGTGTTGTTCGTTTACACTTCGAGATTGTCTAAGCCCCAAATAACACCATTCCGACCTCCCGACCGTACACCCAAACGCAAAAGACCCAAGGTACATCTCGTTCTCACAGGAATTCTCCTCCTGTTCGACTGGTGGACCTTTCGTACTATTTCGGTTTCGTGTCACTCCTCCCACCGGATCCATCTTTGCTCTCGTCTCTCGACGCCTTTGGCAAGTGGAACAAACAGGGACTAAGCAGGTTGCTAGACTCAGTACTCTCTACACACCCCCAAACGGGGACTACTAAGTCTACCATTTCGTAGGCGGATGTTACACCCTCTGGACCCAAGTTAGGGACCCAGCCTTTCTAGGGCACCTCTTCCTTTACCGTTGGATGAGGTCATGAGAACGGACCTTTTAGGGTACCTGCCTCCTCGGACCACCCGATGTCAGGTGCCCCGGTGTTTCTCACCCTGTGCTGACTCGCTGAAGTGAAAGGGAAAGTGGAAACAGTAGTCGGTTGTAACATGAAACGGTTCTTTCTGTAATTCTGTCGATGCTACTAAATGATCCAGATGGTCAATGGTTTTGTTGAGAAATCAATTGTGACTTTTCCTTGCCTCCCGAAGTAGAGTCCTGGTCTTTCCACAAACGAAAGACATTTAGACCGAAAGCACTTTCGGGAGACTCGTCGCAGGGACAAGGAGAGTAGAGAACCCCTGTCCACCTTCGAATAGTCCCGGTATCTCCCAGACACATAAACCCTCCGGAGGCAAGTAGACGAGAGTTGTACCCCCCGGTGCGTTCCAGTCCCCATTCATCCGTCCCCGTGCACAAAGATCAGGTGTACCTGGTACGACCACCGGTGCACCCGCTACGTGACTCCTCCGTCCCGACCCCAACGTCCATATCCCTTTCCGCTGCACCGGTCCTAGTTCCACCTCGGGACATCTGACCTCTTTACCGTCCCACCCCCCCCCCACTAGGGCTTTGGAGTCACCAGTTACGTTACCAGCACCCTCACCCCCCTTCGGGTGGGTTCCTGTACCTCCTACAGGAAGGTCCAAAGGTGTGGCAAACGTGGTCGAAGCGTGACCAAAAAAAAAACCAGATTTTAAAAGTCACTACAGAAGGCAGAAAGACAGCGAAGGTTTGTCTTCCTCGAGCGGCGAGAGGGGCCGTAGGTAGGTGACGGACATCGAGAGGAGGACCTGGTGGGGAGGGGTGAAAGGCCATTTCGACGAGTAGCTGCGAGCCCTGGGCAGCACTGGGCGACACAAGAGTCTCCGGTGATCGGGGAGAACCAGAGTGACGACGACAGGTTAGGTTTCGGTGTGACTCAGGTGGAAGGGGCAGACAGTGGGTGTGGGAAGACGGGGACTGTAGGTCCAGTCACGTCCCGGAAACCCTGAGGGCGAAGAGGAGCCGATTAGTGTGGTTGTGGGGGACAGGCCCAGTCAGTGGGGAGTGAGGTCAGGGGGTTTCGGAAGGGGAGGGAGACTCGGATCGGACCGAAGGTCCGACGAGGAGGGACTGGGGTGGAAGGGCGGGACGAGAGAGACGGGAAACATCTCGTCGTATGTGGGGTCGGAGAGACTTGGACACGAACGCGCGTATCGGCGAGTCAACACAGACCGAGACGTTGGGATGCCTGCGTCCGAGAATGTAGGTACCCCAAGAGGTCCGTTCTCATAACCTCACCCAACGGTAAAGGAGGAGGCCCCCTAGAAGGGCTGGGTCCCTAGTCTGAGTTCGAAGGGTACAGAGGACGAAACGTCCGTCCGAAAAATGGGCGACTTGGTAGTCCCTTCGGGGTGACTGCGGGAGTGATGAGGGGTCTGGCGCGGCGTAGCCTCCGGAAGGTCCGAGAGACCAGATATGAGTGGGGTGGGGGATTCCGGTCAAAGGGATCAAGGGGAGTGTCGGGAAGGGAGGTAGACTGGAGGTCACTCGTGACTAGTACCAATAACCGGGAAAGGGGTGGTCGTACACCCGAGGTGCCCCTGTCTCCAATGTGGGGTCCGTCACAGAGAATCATTGGGGAAAGGGGACGGGAAGGTCTTAGAAGAGTCCTAAAGGGGAGGTCGAACCCCAGGGAAGAGTCTCGGCGGGTATGTGTCGGTATGAGCCTCAGCGTAGGGGGTTGTCCGAGGGAAGAGGAAAGAGCTTAAGGAAGAACCAGGTGGAGTACCGTCACGTCCCGTGTCGTCATCCTTACCAACCTCCTGGATGATCGTCGACGTCTCTGGACGACTGGCTGGCTCCCCTCCCAGAGCCCTGATTTTCATCAGAACCACCGACACCTGTACACTAGACTTTGATGGGCCTCCCCACCCCCGAGTCACTGGTACTACATTTACCAAACCGCGTACGGAGCAAACAATACTGACGTGCCGTCAGTCTATCTCTCTGGCTCTGTCCTTACCTGGTACTTGTTTTAACGGGAGAAGAACCCTTTAGCCTCGTGTCGACAAAGGCTACATCAGAAAGAGGACCCACAATACAGGAGCTTCACAATCAGCGAGTCAACACAGGTTGAGGAACGCTGGGGTACCCGACATCGGGTGGTCCGAGGAGACAGGTCCCCCTAAGAGGTCCGTTCTTATGACCTCACCCAACGGTAAGGGAAAAGGTCCCCTAGAAGGGGTGGACCCAGAGCGAGTGACACTCGTCTAAGATATGACAGACTCGGTGGTCCCTCCAGGCATCCAGGAGTTTCTGTTGATGTTTATAGTATTGAAAGTACAGTTGATAATGGTAAGAGTTACAGTTTTAGTTGTAGCAGTTCCTGACCTTTAAAATAGACTCGTAGAACCTGGTCGAATCTCTGATAAGTCATTTTTGTCCTGATTCAGTAAGTATAAGTCTGACAACGACGACGACGATTCAGCGAAGTCAGTACAGGCGGAGACACACTGGGGTGTCTGCCGTCCGTTGGTCCGAGGGGGCAGGGACCCTAAGAGGTCCGTTCTTGTGACCTCACCCAACGGTAAAGGAAGAGGTTACGTACTTTCACTTTTCACTTTCACTTCAACGAGTCAGTACAGACTATCAGTCTGATTATCACGAGTTTCTTTCTTGTCCTGATTCAAGAGTAAACGCTGGAACACCTGATATGTCAGGTACCCTAAGAGGTCCGGTCTTATGACCTCACCCATCGGCAAGGGAACAGGTCGTCTAGAAGGGCTGAGTCCTTAGTTTGGGCCCAGAGGACGTAACGTCCGTCTAAGAAATGGTCGACTCGGTGGTCCCTTTACTGAAAGTGAATGGTCTGTAGTAGGTCCACACTGTTCCTAAAAAGGAAAATTCTCGTTTGGGGAGCGGGGAGGTCGAAAAGGTAATTGTCATCATTAGACTCTTTTGTCTTTGATCTCCTTGCGGTCGACGGGATTGCTACTCGGGGTGTCGGAGTCCCCGGTCCGCCATTTGAGACCAAACTTCCCCAGTAAACGCCTGGACACAGGAGTAAATCCAGGGACCTCAAGAAAGACGAGGTAACTCTCTCGTCTTCCCACGAGTCTTCAAAGCTGTCCGGTCCGACTACGGTGGACACCCACCTCAGTGAACCGGTGTGAAATGAACTTCCCTCCGACCCTTTGTGCTCTACTCAGCCTGTGCCGACTGGCTGACTTGACTTGACCCTCTGTGAACTCAACAAACGAGTCCTTCCTTCACCCAAACCCACTTGGCTCGACCAGGACAGGTCTCATCGAAGGGTAACATTTCTAAGTGGAGGACGGCGGGGAGACCGAAAACGAATTTGGTCCGTCTCTGGGACCTCTGTCTAGGTCGACCTAAAGAAGGGGTAGGAGGATTCGTCTGGTGGCGGTTCCGGACCCATATCCCCCGACCCGACGCTCAACTCGAGACAAAGAGTTCTAGACGACCTTCAGGGTAGGGTATCGGGCACTTACACTGGAACGAACCTTTATTCCAGTAATTTCTTCTAGGCACCGAGTCTACCATTTCTTAGACGGACGTTACGGCCTCTGAACCCAAACAATGGACTCAGTCCTTCAGTGGGGTCTCTTCCCTTACCAATGGGTGAGATCATACGAACGGACCTCTTAGGGTACCAGTCTCCTCGGACCGCCCGATGTCAGGTATCCCAGTGTTTCTTAACCTGTGATGACTCGTTGATTGTGTGTGTGTGTGTGTGTGTGTGTGTGTCTTCTAGCTCAATTCTACTCCAGTGTGAACTAAGCCCACCCGGGAGAGGGTATTGACCCCAGGAATTTCTCTCCACACCTGTCCGTGTCCCCCTACCGGTACCCTGTGGGACTAGAGTCCGAAGACCGGAAGTCTAGACTCTTCTACCGTGAAACACTATCGTCGAGGCCCGATTTTAGCGACGGAGACGACGATCGAACACATTCAGTCCCCCGGAGCGACTCGGGAAAGAGTAGACCGACCAAGACCAACCACCCCGACCTGAACCGTTTACGACTCCCCACTACTCCTTCCGTCTCCACGTGAGTCTCCGAGAGCGAACAAGTCGTGTGGGGTCCGGACCCCTCCCCAGTCGGAGGCCACCAGGGACACGGGGGAGTTACGACGTCTGTGGGACAAGGGGACCAGACCGGACCGACGACGGACGAATGGGGAACTGGAACCTGAGTTCAGTGAAGATTGCCTCCGACCGGAGGAGGGGTAGGAGGGGTGGTGGAGGTCCACCCCGACCCGGGGTAGCCAACGGGGGTGGGGTAAGGCAAGAGAGGGACTCGATGCACCATAAGGCCCTCACTCCACTCCCGTCCCGGAGACCCTCAGACAGAACGAGATTGGACTACAGGTGCGAGTCGACACATGCCACCCACCCCCTAACCGGTTAAGGTCCACGTTTTCTGACTCTTTTTCCGTTCGGTGGACGTGAAAACCCATGAGACCCGGTTTGACTAAGGATAATCAGTCGTTACCGACTCTACGGATATAAGGTTCTCGTTAATTTAGTCGTCGTTCTTTTGTTCTAGGAGTGATTGGGTTTACAGTGGGACAGTAGATCCAGTACAGTGGAACTGGTACCACCCCCCCCCCCCGTCTCACCCCTTTACCCTGTAACAAGACACGTATCTATGTGATCCAAAACACGAAATAAATTTCAGACCAACCCATGTCTTTGTGTGTGTGTGTGTCAATCCAATTTTATAGGTTTCTTTTAAATGACGTTGAAAGCATGTTAACTTAAACACGATGTTCTGTGCAACGTATCCTTTGATAAATTTCGGGGACTCCTTTTTTTAGAGGCGTAAATTCCACGCTGACCAAAACAAAGAAGAAACCCCTTTTCACTCTCTCCGAGAGACCCTTCTGACTTCCGCCTCTCACCGCGCGTCTTACACTCTACTAAAGCACCCTACTACCCCTCCCCTTAGCACCCCACAGAGCAAGAAACGTCGTATTTTAGACATCACAAAAAACAACAACAAAAGATCGACGCCCAGAAGGCTTAGCCTTAGTTATCGATATCTTTTTACAAAATCGGGTTATTCCCTAAATGTACCTAATATGATTCATTAATTGCGCGAAGGTCGTTCGTCTAAATCTCTTACTCTAAGACCTTAAGGTCTACCACGTAGCGAGTACATTCGTGCCGCGCACCGGGTCGTGGAAGGACCCGTAGCTGAGATAACTAGGAGGTCTACAAAGAAGTGCGGGTAGGGAGTGAAAGAAGACTCTACTACGTTGGTGCGCTGACGTCTTAAGTCGGGTCGTTCCGCTAGAGGTCGGTAGTTCAGTAGTTCCGTTGGCAGTCGGTTCACAGTCTAAAACAATCTTGTAAAAGTCTGTTACCAGTAGGACGAGTCTATTAGAAGTACGACGAAAAACAGAAATTTCTAAAGGGATACGAGAAATAAAGGTTCCTCTCCTCTCTGCCTGTCTGACCCTCCCCTCTTCCCGAGGTAAAGTCCACTTCACCTCAAACCGTTTGCGGTCGTCCGCAGAGACCTGTGGTCGTATCCCACACGAACACCACTACACAGGAGACACGGGTCTTCTCTCCGACATTCGAGACGTCGCTCGTAAGGGACGGGGGCCCTCTTCGACCCGCGCCGGAGAGTCTCGACGTCCCTGGTGAACCGAGGCCCACCGCTTCCCGTGTCTCCGTCCCCGAGTCTTTCCGAAGTGGACACAGCACCGACTAGGAAGGACGTTGTGCTCCGGTCCCAGCCTTCCATTATTTTTGTCCTCCCTTCGCATCCTGGTCCTGTCGGAGCCTTTCTTACCCGTCCGTGGCTGACCTGAGCAAATGACTCTGTGGTGCAAAGGATAAACTAAAGAAAAAGTGTTTGTCGGTTTTCCCAGGTCGCGGACTGTTCACGGAAGGGCACAAGTCACCACTTTACGTTTCACACAGGCTGTTGGTCTTTGCGAGGGTGTTGGGAATTTATGTATATATGTAGACAGTGTATTAAATTTTTCCAGAAATATCTTGTATTTTTGGAGTTGTCATAGACTGGGATTCTTCACAAAAAAAGAAAATTAGATCCCAGGTCATTTTTTAATCTATTGGTGGAAAGACCATGCGGGATGGGGGTATGAAGTTTTTTTTTTGTTTTTGACTAAAATTTAAATTTAAATATGAATTGTTTATCTTTCGATAAACTAACCGTTGATGGACGTCATCTTTAAGGGAAGCCCGGAGGGGGTGCTACCTCTTCCGTCCACCTTGTAGAATGCACACGAACCAGGACCCACTCCCAGGTCGACCCTCCCAGGGACCCAGACAGACTCGTCGACTGGGAGGGAGGGAGGGGTCACGGTGCACGGGCGGGCCCGTAGACCCCGTCTGTCTCCCAGGCACGGGGTCTCGTCGTCCTCCACCCCCTGGACAAGTTTAGTGCTTCAGTAGTACCAGGTGCCCTGACTTCCGTCTCCGAGCGTCCTACAGGTCCCTCAAATGGTCCTAGTCCCAGGGGCACTCCACGAAGGTCGCGAACCACTACCCCAAGAAGTAGAACAGGTCCGGCTACACGTCAAGGACCTACTGCAGGGCCATCGACAGGGGCTAGACCACCGAGGTCCACTCCTCTTTCAGCATCCGCCCGAAGGTGTACCGGACCTACCACGTCAGCAGGTTTTGGTTTTCTCTCTCGTTTCTAATCCCCTGCCACTCTCTCGACCAGACTCAATGGAGAGGATCATGGTCGTAGTACTAGGGGTTTCGTCTCAGCTGGGGTAGGACCCGATCGTGTAAAGTCTCCCTTTTTCCGTGAAACGCACTCTCGTCCACCCGTCACGACTCTCAGTTAATGGTCCATCCAACTATTCTTCAGGTCCCAAGGGCTCTTTCTGTCTCCCCAGACCCCGAGAGTTCCTCTTTTCCTGTTCGAAAAAAAGGGATGAAACGAAACAGAATCAGTTATCTTGTTTCATAGAACGAGTTCAAGTATAAAGAAGGATTGTTCTTGGGAGACTGATTAGAACAATAGAATTCTACGAATAACGAGAGTAGAATTAAACCCTCACCCAGACCATTTTCATATATGCCGGAACTATTCTGATCACTCACCCCCCGTGAGAAGCAGGGGGAAGCCTTCAGATACAGTCTTCTGAAAAAACAGGACAAGTATGAAATTATTTTGAGACGATATGTTTTCGTGGACTCACTAGTTCGGACCAGGGACCAGGGCTTCGATTTAGAAGAAGAAGTCTCTAGTACTTAGGTTGTGGTAAGTGACATTCGATAGTCATGGTGCATCACCGGCTCGGTTGTCTTCCCCGGAGAAAGGAAGGTTGGGGGTATCGTGAAAGGTAAATAAATCTTTGAGCGGTGCAGTTATTTCCTACGGGAATGGGACCCCTGAAGGACGAAGGATCCAGAGTTCTCAGAAAGGCAGAAAGGTCTTCGAATTTCACTGGAGGTGTTTTGTTCACTCTTTTGTCTGAGAGACTCATCCCTGGGTCGGTCGGAACCGACTTCGGCTGTCGTGTGGTCCTCGACAGGTGGGTTGGGACACGCCCCGTCTCGGGGTAGTAGGACGCAGAAGGTTAACCCGGCTTCCATTAAATTCTAGTCCTAGTCACTCCCTGGCCGTCAAGGTTCCTACGACAAGGTTACAGGACGGACTGGCGTCTCGTCGGAGCGGTGGTGGGTCCCGGACCGAGGGTTGATTTCTAGGGCTCTTCCTGCCTACACGAGGGAGAGCACTCGGAGGAGACGTGACTCGTGAACGAAAGTGTGAAGTCGTAGACAGGAGGATTTTTCCGAGATTACATCTACGGTAGTGGTGACGTAAACTGTCCACCTCCCTTCCCGTCGGCCCGAGTGGAGTGACAGGTGGTGGGGCAAGGACAGGGCCACCCCTCTGAGCATGCGTAGGTAGACGACGAACCTGTGGAACCGCTCGAAGAGCCGGTCGAGGGCGGTCGCGACACGGTGGAGCTGACGGCACCAGTCCTCGTGCTTCAGAACCTACTCAGACTGGTGGTCCGGGACCGTCAGGTAGAAGTCATTCCGGACTCCTCCTTCCCCACCCCTACTCCGTCCCGACTCTCGTCCGAGACCCGCGGGCCCTTCGGCCGGGGCGTCTCTGGTGCACGACTGAGGGACCTACGACACACCGAACTCGTGGGGGAGACGACCTTGGGTACTAATGTCCTACATGACCCAGGGGGGTGGACGTGTAGGAGCGGGAGGACCTTGGAGGGCCACACTGATATTTAATGTCGTCTCAGAAACGTCTACCTTGGTCGATGGGTCACCGGGACCACCTGATCCCACGCACGGGGAGTAGGTTGCTGACCACAGGAATACGCCGACCGCAGGAATACGTCTCTCTTTGTGTGTGCGTCCCTGTCTCCCTTCTGACGTCCACCCCTGTCCCACTACGTCGACGTCGTGACCTCGGGGGTCCTCGACCCTCTCTCCGTACCTGTCTGGGGACGTCTCGGGGGTCTCTTCGGTCGGGACGCTGTCGGGGTCTGCCTCCGTCCTACTTGGAGTTGACGAACCTCGGAGGGCCGGACGCCAAGAAGGTGAGCCATCGGGGTCCTGTGACTACCCGCCCCACTCTACTACCGACAAGTGCACAAGGACGGCGGTGACCCCTTTGACCTCTTCACTACGCGAACTGGGTCTGCCGGTGACGTCCTGTCAGACCCACGTCTCGTCCTGTTCGCCGGCAGTCGCCCACCCCTCGGGACTGAGTGTCTTCTCTGCGTTCTCCCCCGAGTCTAACCCTGGACCTCACGTCTCGCTCTAGGCCCTGGAACCCAAAACCTCTGTGTGTTTTCCGACCCTATGTCCCTCCGACTCTCTCCGGTTTGGTAGTTCTCAGAGGTCTCAGCTACCCCGGGGTGGGAACAGTTTTGGCACTGTCTAAAGGTTACACAGAGACGTGTCCCGAGTGATTGACACCTCCCTGTCCCCCAGTCCTCCTCTCTTCACGACAGTCGACCCTTCCTCCGTTGCCCGTCTAAGGGTCCGGTGCAGGGACACACTGGGCTTGTCGTACACCGGGGAGGAACCTACAGAGGGGGTAGGTCCACTCCCCGACCAGGTAACCCGTCCGAAAGTTGTGTCCCGAACGACGGGGCCCCAAGACACGTCGGTCCGATCTCCACCCCCAGTGTCATTGTAAAGACCGAATTTTACTTAGGTGTAGTCATAGTGTTTGGGTGTCCAGACGACAGGGGTGTGCAGTGGGGTTCGGTGTACCTGCAGACGACCCACAGCCCGACACCCAGGGTGCCTTGGCCGTGTCTCACCCCCTGACACCACCGGTCCTACCTCGGGGTCGTCCTCCTTTTCTGAGCCACTCCTGGCCTGGGTGGATTCGGTGTCTCGGTTCCGAGTGGGGTTGGAGTTAGTGGGTCTTCTAGGGACCTAATGTCGGATTATCGACGTCTTCCCTCGGAGGTCTCGGGGTCTCTACCCCAGACTCTACGGGACCCCGGGAGCCTGTAGTTCCTACGCTGACTTCTCTGTGACTCTGGTCCGGGGCGGAGGAAAGACAGGGACATGTAAGACAAGTTCGTGGACTCCGACAGTGAAGTTCCGAGGCGTCTTTTTCACGATTTTTGTAGTTCTGTGGATGGTCGGTCGGGGAGGGGTCGACTCGGTTTGTACGACAAGCGAAGTTTGTAAAACACTTCGACGCCCGTCGGACCGTAGGCTCGTTCCAGTCAGACGACCCGACGATGAACTTTCTTGCGTCGATAAAATCTGATTCGCAAGAGTGACTTCGAAATGTAAATAAACCCCCTTGAATTGTTTTACTTCCCTGTCACTGAAACCCGTCCTCCCGAGCGTCTTACGTACCCGTGGAGTTAGAAATGGAAATTTTGTATTCGAGTAAGACTCCGGTAGGTCCCAGGTTCCCGAATCGTTGACCGAAATTCCACCCTTTTGTCTTCTCTCCTGGTACACCAGGAAAAGACTAGAAACAGAAATATTTATTTGGCGATAGTAACTCAGGAAGGCCACTCGGTCCGTGCCCCGAGTAGATGAGGGGTCTTCGGGGTACCTCTCTTCTTTTCGAGTGAGGTCAAACGTCTATTTTAACTCTCCTGTCCCCAGGTCGCAACCTCGACCAGACCGGAGGTCCGTCGGACAGGGGCCGAGGGTGAGTGACACACCCGACGCACCACAGACTAAATATCTGGGGTATCTGTGACCCACTGAACAGGTCCCAGAGTATCGAGCTCCCCTGTCCTCACGACGTACCAGACAAAATATCTGGGACATCTACGACCCACCGGACAGGTCCCGGGGTGTCGAGCTCCCCCGACTCCCCTCCGTCCATTCTAAAGGGCCGTGAGTCCGGTTACCGGAACGGTCGAGACACCCGTGGTGCACTGAAGTCCTGGGCACGTACTCCGAAGTCGCGCTACTAAGTCTGTAAAGTCTTTGACCAGAGAAACTTAAATCTATAGAAGTTCACTGTAACAAACTTTGTGTAATTTACAAATGATCTAAACATGACGTCTTGTACAAGTGCCATACCCCCCACCCCTACACACTATATAACCATCTTAAGTCCTAAATTTAAGAAAACGAACTTATTATTGTTATTATTTCTTTTGTTCCAGGATGACATGTCGAGTCCCTTGATATCAGTTATAAGACACTATTTGGTATTATTTATACTTTTTCTTACAGAGAGAGATATACATATTGACTTAGTGAAACGACACGTCGTCTTTAATTGTGTGGTGACATTTAGTTGATATAAACTTATCATTTTTTTTAATTTTCTTTTGAAAACCCCACCACACCAAACTCGGGTCTCCGTGTCCCCTCCGTCCCGGGGACGATCGGTGCGGATGACAAGACTCTGCCTGGGTCGGTTAGGGGTCACTGTTGCGGGGAGGGTCCGAAGGAGTATCGTAGGGTCGTCGTGCACACACGAGTCGACGGACAAAAGGTTCATTGTCTTGTGAAGTCTCAGTGGACGAAGACTAAGCCCCTAGGGACCACCCCCACAAGTTTCGACGAGAGAGGAGTCCCATGTCCCGTGTCCCTGTTTCCAGGACTCCTTGGGAGAGAGACCGGGGACTCGCCGAAGTCGACCCTGGTCTACGACGGGTGTGGTAGCGGTTCCCCATCAAGTATGTAAAAAAAAAAGACTTCCTACGTAAAACCCACGGGTGGTTTAGAGTCTTTAATGTAAAAAAGTCGACGTCCCCAGACCAAGACCTTGGAAAAGGGACACCGTGGAGAAATCAAAGACGTGTGTGTTCAATTGTGTCCATTAGTGTCCCTTGTCTTGTGTGGGTTCCTTCGTTTCGTGTTTTGACCGGGGTCGAGCTGAGAGTCGTCGACGTCACTGGCACGGAATCCAGTCCCACCGGTTCGGACGAGACATCCCGCTCTGTCCTAGACAAAGACCGAGACGTCCGTCCCTCCCCCAGAGACGGAACCGATGCACTGACGCCACCCCGCTCTCTCGTGTCTGTCGTGAACTTGTCCACCCGAGCCGACACAAGGTCGTTTTGAAGGGAATGTCTTCGTCGACCGGGAGGCCGGTCCCACGGGTAGGGGCAAACTTTTCTGTAAGAATACTCTTATGCTGTTCGTAGTAAGGCGGGATACGAGTAAGGTTCGAAGGTGACGCCTCCAAGTTTGTGGTCTTCCCGTCAGTGGTACCGTTGGGACGAGGAGGGACATAGTCGCGGGAGCCCCGAAGCCCTGGTGGACCGTCCTTTCTCGGGTCTTTGGAGGGATTCACATGTCGACCATCCATCGCCGTAGGAGAAGGCCCCCTCTTCCATCAAAACGAGGGTAAAGTCTCTTAAGGAAGTAGGGTTGGAGAGGTCGGGGTCGAGAGGGACTAGAGTTGTGAGGGGAATAAAGGTAAGCGAAGAGGTCCAAGAGCCACAACTAAAGTGGATGCTGGAATGAGGATTTTGGTGGTGGACGGATCTGAACATAAGATGTCGTTGAAAGAGAAAAAAGTCTCTTTGAGGGGGACTCTCGGGTGTCGTAGGAAGGGAGGGTGGGGACCTGAGGGTTGCGGTGGTCGGTACTGAGGACCGGTGGGCGGGGCTGCCGAAACGAGGACCGCCGGGGTCCTGGTCAAGACTAACGACCGAATCCGGGGAAGTCCTCTCCAGCGGGACAGGTGTCGGGCCAAGGAGGACGTCAAGGTCGGTTGAGAGGCAGGAAGGGAGGGTCGGGCCTCCCGTCTGAGGAACGGCGAGGGAGTCCCACATTGGGGGTCTCAGTTCTTATCGGAATGCAGCTTTCTCACAACGATTTACTTTTGTAAAGGTCAAGAATGTCTCGATCCAAGGACTCCCCAGACAGACGGTGGGAAGTGTGTGTACCCGCACGCGTGTGTGGGTGTGGGTGTGGGTGTGTGTGTGTGTGTGCTCTACCGGTAGTGGGTTTAGAAGTGGCAGGAGTTCATCCTCGGTTCGGGAGGGGAGGTGAGTGACATCAGGGGTTCAGGACCTTGTTTATGTGTCGTTACAAAGGGTGGACCTAGAAGTTGGCGTGAGCCTTTTGAGAAGGGGTCTGGGTGTTTCACACAGTTTTCGTCGTAGGTACGGAATTTTTGTCTTCTTGTGTGAGACAGTAAAGAGTCGGAGTGCGCACGACGCACAAGTCAGCGAGTCTGCGCAGGTTGAGAAGGCGCTCGGGGACCTGACATCGGGCGGTCCGAGGAGACGGGTACCCTAAAGGGTCCGTTCTTATGACGTCACACAACGGTAAAGGAAGAGGTCCCGTAGAAGGGCTAGGTCCCTAGCTCAAGCGTAGAGGGCGTAACCGTCCGCCCAAGAAATGGAGACTCGGTGGACACCTTCGGGAGAGTGAGAGTATTTTGTTCTGATTTAGGGTCTGTACCCTTGGGTTCCGAGTTTCTCCGCTCCTCCCACGTGTGGGGGGTCGTCCCCGGTGAGTCAGGCCAGTGACGTCTCTGTCTCTACCTGTGACCACCCGAAAATTTAGTAGGGGGCAGTGAGAGCCCGGAACGAGCGGAGTTACACTGGGGCGACGGTGCCGGTTGCGACCGAGGAGGAGGAGACCTCCCGCGGACGTCGACCGTCTTACGACAGTACTTTGCCTCCCCTGCTCGGACGCCTCAGCGTCCCGGCCCTGGACGGAGCCTCGTCGCAACCGTTGTCACTCTGGTCCGCGGTGCCGAAAGGACCTCTGCCTCCTGGTCTCGTAGACGGGTCGACCCCGGCCGTCGAGGCGTGTCTGGGTCTCGGCGGACGAGTGTACGAGGCCCCTCTCTTCGACTGGTGTCTGTCACGTCCCGTTTGGGTCCCTTGCCTCCTTCTAGGTACCACAGATGTGACGTCTGGCGATTGTGTCCGACGAGACCTTCTGCCCGGGCCTCACCCCCGGAAGACGACGACAAAGAGTCCTGACCGTTTATTGTTACGTTTTTCTCGTAGACGGTAGAAGTGTTTGTCTTTAAGATTACTCCTGATAGAAGCAAAACCTTTTTTTTTGTTTTGACCCTATTCGGTGTCGTCGCCCGGTCTGGGTCCTGGGGCCCCCCGAGACTTCCAGTCGTACCGACACGTGCACCGGACCCCTGGTGGGGAGACCCGGTGTCGTGTCTGGGCCTCGGTAGGCTGGGGGTGGGTCGTACCGTCCTGCCTCTCTTTCGGGTCCCGGAGGAGCGTCCGACGGGCGGGAGAACGGTTCCACCCGGTCCGGTTCCCACCCCGCCCCCACCTCCCGTGACGGACAGTCGGTACACCGAGCCTCCGACCCTCCACTGTTCCATGTTGTTGTGTCGACCCACCCAGGGGTTCCTCTTCCTGTGTGGACCCAGGGGAAGGACAGGGGATTTTGTGAATGGGGTAGGGGGCCGGGTTGGGAGTTCCTTATTTCGTACTCGCAGTAGGTCGGACCCGGTGGGGGTGGTAGTCGTGCGCCAGTAGAGTGGAATCGGGTCGGAGACCGCGATGGGGTGGGGGACAGGGGACGTGGGAACCGGGAACGGGTACAATACGGAAATTGGGTTGTCGGGGAGAGACGACCCACCCGACGTCGGGTGGAGGGTACAGTCGGGGAGAGACGACCCACCCAGTGTCGGGTAGGGGACACAGTCGGGGAGAGACGACCCACCCGACGTCGGGTCGAGGGTACAGTCGGGGGGAGACGACCCACCCGGTACCGGGTAGGGGGCACAGTCGGGCGGGGGGTGTGAACGGAAAGGGACCGGGTGAGTGCAGTTCCCCTAGAAAAGAAGCCCCGGTAGTGACTAGCCAAGACGTGGGGACACCCACAAGTGAGACGCAGAGGGAGTTCCTTTCCGCGTTGTGGGATGGGGGTTTATTCCCGTGTCGTCTGTGGGCTCTGTACAAAGTACGTGTACCTCATGTTTGTGGGCGGGACCGACCTGCCCCGCCGAGAAAGCTCGAGACAATCTTCGGCGTCGGTATACGGGCGGTGGTCGGGGGGGACCGAACAAAGACTGTTGTCTGGAACTGAAGTCTTCGAGAAGTTTATACACCACGGAGAAGGTCGTGGAAGGGTTGGTGTTCAGGGCGGTCGGTTCGTTAGGAGTCCCCCAAGCAAGTTTCGAGAGAGTACGGACCCCCACGAGGCACTCGAGGCAGGTAGGACCGATGAGAGGAACGGAGGGGGGTGCAGGTACTATCAGCCCCACCGCCATCGCAGTGGGGACAACCTGTCGGTAGAAAACAGTGTCTGTCCATCCCGGAGATGACGTCTCGACCCGTCTGGCCCCTGTCTCCCCACGAGAGGTGCCACCAATGTGGCACGCCCACTCTGTCCCGGCGTCTCTTTGTCGACCTCCAGTGTCAATGTATTCCACGACGACCTGGTCGAGACTATAACTTGTCTACGTGATTTTGCCACTTTCTCCCTTGCCTTGGTCTCTTGTCTTTGTGTGGGCCGGAGTCCTCTGACGCAGGTCCAGTCTAAGAGTCGGACGTAGTGCGCAAGTGAGTGCGTAGTCCATAGACCCACAATGGACACACGGTCGTAGGAAAGGGAGCACCTCAAGTATGGGTTAATCGGAGTACTATTCCTGGCACTTGTGCTCATTTGTTCTCGTAAAGCCTAAACTCTCTCGCGGTACTCCTGTTTCGGTGTGTGTCCCTCATTGTGTCCCTCGGGCCGCGTCACTGGGTCTCCGCGGTCCAGGGAAGTAGCTCCCGCCGTCCGTTCCAGACTGTTCCTGTAGACTCGGCCTAGACTTCCTGTATTTTGCGTTGGTGCACTTCGACCTCACCTCTCTTAAGGTCCGTCTCCCTTGTCGTGCACGTCTCCGGGCCCCGTCCCCGTCGGTCCACGCAGGTTCTGTGCCTCTTTGCCGGTGACCACATCGGCCACACGTCGCCGTCCATGCTGGGGGTCGCCGCCCGGTCCGCCCCGGCCCAGAATGTCCCGGACACCCGGTCTCCTTCCCCGACCTGGAACAAGAGTCCCGTCGCCTTCCGACCCGTTGAGTCAGGAGCCAAGGAAAAAGAAGAGGAGACGGACGTTTACATGACAGGCTTTTGGAAGTGGTGAAAATTAAGTAAGTTAGTGACGAAGGTTTGGTTCCTCAATATTGACTTGTCTTTTGATGGAAGTTTTGCTCTCCCCACCCCTTCTCCACCAGACGGACACTGTCCCGACCTCTCTCCCCCCGCCCAATTTAGTCGGTGACTCCGGTGTCCTTCGGACTGACGGGCCACTAAACAATTCAGGGACCTTTATTTTGTGGACCAAAGGTCGCTGAGGGGTCTGTGCGACCCTATTTAGTCGGACACCAAAGATCTTCAAACCGGTTGGTAAGTTTGGACGGTCGGGTGTTCTACTCCGCTATCCTCTCCTCGGCCCCTCCCGCCCTCGCCCCTTTGTGACGATTTGGTCAGGGTGACACCGTGGCGTTTAGGTTGGAACAGGGTCCCGGTGCGAGGACGGTTCCAGCCCAAAGTAAAGGAGGAACGGGCCCTCAGGACCACCTACGCCCCGACCGTCCCCTACCCCCCTCCAGGCTCAGCGTGTACCTTGGGGCGAGGGGAGGGCTGATTGGGTTCCTTCGCAGGGCTTTTTGGGCGAGAGTCTTTTTCGAGGGGTTCAACTTGTTTTTCTACTTTTCTTTGTTCAACCTTTGCCTTCGACTCGCGGTGGAGGAGTCCGGCGGGTCCAAGTGAGTAGGACGGGGTAAGTTCCCTGCTAAAGATCGACACTCCTTCCTGGTTAATTTATGGGAAGTACCAGGTACTTGCGTGTAGTAAGGTGGTAGGTCCTCCTAGGGACGACCACAGAGGGAGGACGGGGGGACGTACTCCGGGTAGGTGCTCCCGTGGCGCGTTGAGTCCGACCTGTGTTTGACACTCTTAACTAGAGTGTCCACCCGACCGCCCTACTCGGGACTTCCCCCAGGGACCGAGGAACGACACACCCTCGGGGTAGGTCCCGGACCCGTCCAAGGAGACAACGGGTAGGGGGGCTGACTTCGATGGTAGTCACTACCTACGGGAGCCACTGGAGGACCAACGGTGGAGGTCCAGGCCAAAGGAAGGACACCCGTTTCAGTCCGAGAATAGGGCAAGGCACACAGACTGTGAAACATAATAACACCCCGGTGCCAGTGCCCCAGAAAGAACTACGGAACGAAGGACACTCCGACGGCCAGTACGAGGGACGTCGTCCCCGGTACGGGGGCACCTGGCATAGGGAAAACATGGGGGGTCGGGGTCCGCCGTCGTGCCCTGCACTCACGTTGTGGAGGTAGGTGCGTGTGTGGGAGTGTGGGTGTGTTTGTGTGGCCCGGGTAGGTAAGGTTGTCCGTGAGTGAGTCTTACCGTCGACGACCCCCTTCCTCCCCTCGACTCCGCTGTCTTTACGTCCCCGCGACCCTCAGTATGGAATGTCCCGTATCCTCCACTTTTCCCGACACACCTTACCCGCCTTGCTCCCTTTTTTATCCAATACTGGCTCAGTGGCCGAAGGGTGCCCTTGTTTTTGATCACCGTACAAGCATGACCCCCTGTCCCTTCCCTTGACTCAGCCGAAGACAATGTCTTTCTTAGTTGTCTTACAGACGACCGTACTTAAGTTGGTCCCTACGGGTCTTCCGTAGTTCGAAGAGGGTCCATTGACGTGGCCGTCAATCTCACTGGTCGCGTCTCGGGTCCGGACACTCTTCGACACTTACCCATTCCGTCCGCGAAAGGTCAACCAAATATTCGAGATTGGTCGTCCCCCGCGAGATTGGTGGGGGAGAATCCTAAGGTCAAGGGTCAACACGACCGTTTTTGTCTCCGACAGGAGTGAGCTCAAAAGGCTTCCTTTAATGGGACTTACAAGTGACCTTCCTGACTACGACTTCGGGGTTCTTATGAAACCGGTGGACTACTCGGCTGAGTAACCTTTTCTGGGACTACGATCCTTTGTAATTCCCGTTCTCCTCTTTCTCTACTGTCCCCTACTCTACCAACCTACCGTGACGGGTGAGCTACCTGTACTCAAACTCGTTCGAGGCCCTCTGTCACTTCCTGCTCCGTCGGACCCCACGACGTCAGGTACCGCCACCGTTTCTCAACCTGCACTGTTGTTGACTTGTTGTTGTTATTGTTGGTGTTGCAGTGGGGTTTAGTTTGTCTTCGTTTTGCCTCCTTCTCCTTTACTATGACTCCTCCCATCTTGGAAGTTCATTCTTGGTCTCTCTTTTTAAGTGTAACACTAGTTCGATCTGAAACCCCGTCACCAAGTGGTTTGAAAGTACAGTGTCCAGGGGGACCTCTAGACTCCTTTCCTACCTAAAGGAGGGTCCTCTAGATTTGTCCTCGCCCACCTGTGTCCCGGGGGACCACGGGGTTGGGGGTGTAGGCCGTCCCCCTCTACGTAAGACTGGAGACTCCTCGAGTGTTTAAGTCGCCCTCCTCTGGACTTGCTGGGAGTGCGGGGCCACCGCGACTCGGCAAACCCCGAGGGAAGGGGCTCCGGGTGCATTTACGGTCAGGGGTCCACATACACTCACAGGCCCTCGTCTCTCCCCGGGGTCTGGGGCCCGGGTGGCTGACTCCTTTGGTGAGGACACGGGCGCACACGGTCCCGAAATTCCGGTCTGACCCGGGGGTCGGAGGCGCTTCGGCACGGGGCGGCCGGTGAGTGGTAGTACTCGAGGAAGACCTTCCTGAAGGCCAGAAACGACAGACACAACAACGTCAGAAGGAAGTCGAAGAGGTCCTGCCTGCGATGGGCGAGCCCGAGCGACAGGTCGAG
The DNA here is from genome assembly GCA_006410555.1 of Capra ibex. NCBI lineage: Eukaryota > Metazoa > Chordata > Mammalia > Artiodactyla > Bovidae > Capra > Capra ibex. The sequence continues at coordinate 4,543,456 of SJYO01054996.1, forward strand.
CCGGGCCGTCTTCTTCCACTCGCCGTCCAGGGGCATCGGGTCCCGCAGTCGCTTCCTCGCGGTCGACGACTGTAAGAGGTACTCGTCGCACGCCTGCCTCCGCATCTACATCCACTCCTTGAACGTCCCGGCGTCCTAGACGAGGTCGTCGTGCCTGCACGAGTCGAGCCCGGGGCGGTCGTCCGACCCGGCGCGGAACGGGTGGTGGTCGTGCAAGAACCGCACGTGGTCCGGGTGGGACGGGACCACCATCGGCTACATGGTGAGGAAGCAGGTTTCGACGGGGAACTCGGCCTAGAAGAGGAGCGACTCGTCCCGCTACCGCAGCGGGAAGAACATGAGGTCGTCCATCACCAAGAACGAGACGGCGTGGTGGCAGAACTCATCGAACGGCTTGAACTCCGACCTGTGCCCTGCCAGGACTTTGCAGCCCATGAACCACCACCGCCGGTCGCCCCTGTCCTATTAGAAGGGGTGGAGCAAGAAGAACTCCTTCGCAGAGACGGGCCTACCGAACTACCGCGAAAACCCCCCGCCGACCCCCCAGACATGTGTTTTGACCCACTCCTACCGGAGGACCAGCAGAAAGTGGACTTGGGCGTCGCACTTCAGCCTCTCGAGCGACCCCAAGACCGTACACTACCCCTTCTACTCCGCCGATTGGAACGGGTCGAAGTAGACCTTGGGAGAGTGCCGGAACCGGACTAGCGACCGAAACTGGAGCATCAACCAGTACAACCTTTTGTGTGTCTGAACCTCTAGGACCCCGGACCTGTCTTGCTTGACCACGAACGGGGTCTCAACGTCCCGGTGACCCCGGCCCCATCCCCGGACCGCCCACTGGAGCGACTGGTCCTCCCAGAAACCCCGTGTCAGTACTGGTTTTTACCAGTGGTGACAGAACTTCCTACCCACCTACACAAACCCCGGCATCTCTGGGTGCCACTGAAAAAATAACTACTTCAGGGTCTGGCACCTTCCCATCTCCTACAAGCCCGGCACCCGCTGCTACCGGTCCATGTATGTCCCGAGGTCCAACAGGTCGACCTGGACCTGACACAGGGGCATCGACATCCGGTCTCCCTACCCCTGCATCCCGGGGAGAAACCTCAGCGAGGAGTCCGTGACCTCCGGGTGGCACGAAAACGACTTTTACAGCGAGAAATGGAGCCGACTGTGGAAGTAGAGGTTCTACTCCACCCAGAAGTGGAGGTCCCACGAGTCGAAGTGGAGGTCGTGACCCGACTACCTCGACGTGGCCAGCGACAACTCGAGGTCGCCCCCCAGGTCGTCTCGGAAGTACCTCTGGACGACGTAGAGGGGCCCTCGGTGCACCGGGAGCCCGTGCACCTACGACTACAACCGCAGTCCGTCGACCTGCCGCGGGGGACTCGACAGGTCGAATGTGTGCTACAAGCAGAGATGGCGGACCCAGACCGGGGTGGGTCCCGAGACCGGGTCTTCCAGGTCCAGCACCGTTCTGGCCCGGTCGAAGGCCACCGAGTCGGTCCGTCGGGCCTTCAGGAGCGCCGAGACCTTGACGAGCCCCCGACCGCTAAAGTTCGGGCACTTTTTGGGACTCCTGCGCCCGCGTAGCCTGAACCGGACCTCGTGCCTCTCGAGGCTCTCCGACATCCTTGCGAACGAAGCCTTCTTTCCCAACAGGGCGAACTGCCCGCCGAGGCGCCCCTCCGCCGGCCGCCGGCCGTCGAGTAGCTTCTACAACGGCCACGACAACCACCAGCGGCTCGACCTGAGCCACTTCCTCCTACAGGGGCACAGCTTCTCCTCGTTCAGGTGCCGCGAAGACCCGTAGTCGAGCAGGTGCGACCCGTAGCGGCCCTACAAGGGCAACTCTTTACCCAAGCAGACCTGAGGCGAGGTCTTTCCTAATAATGACATCCGAAACGACCTAAGGAAGAACCGTAGGCAGGTGGGGGGCTCGTTTAGCTCGAGGAACCACTGAAGTAGGCCCGACAGACCTTCTAACAGTTAGTAGGGCGACAGCGACTCCCACCTCAAGGCCATCAAATTCCCGACGTGCATCCTCCTCCCCTACATCGGGTAGAGGCACCACAACACGCGTATGGTGGTGAGGGGCGGGCTGCACAGGTCCTGTATGTCCACCAGCGGGAACCTCTTGAACTCCCACCACTTCAACCAACCCGTCATCAGGAACTAACGTTAGTGGAGGAAGCGCAAAGGTTTCCCACACCCTAACAGGTGCTCGTTCCGTGACCCTCTTCCGTGACACGTTTTATTTCTTGTCCTCCACTCCCACCCGAGGGTTCTTCTCCGTCTTACAACAGGGTTCTGTGTTTCTTTTCTTCGGACCCTTTGGTAGTGGGGGCTGTACCTCTGTTGTTCGGTCCGTATTAGCTGTCTTTGGTTGGTCACTTTAGACCCCAGACTAAGTGGACCGACTTAGGAGGGGTTTAAGGTAGTGTAGGGTCAGTGTCAGATTCAGTCCATCTTTCGGAGAGGTGGTAGGTATCTTTATGTTTAGTCGTACTATCTTAATAGGCTACAGGACCCAAAATGGTATTTCGTCCGACTCACGGCTTTATAACTATGAAAGTTTGACACCACGACCTCTTCTGAGAACTCACAGGGACCCTGACGTTCCTCTAGTTTGGTCAGTCAGGATTTCCTCTAGTTGGGACTTATAAGAAACCTTCCTGACTACGACTTCGACTTCAATGTTTTTATGAAACCGGGGGACTACGTTTTTCTACTGAGTAACCTTTTCTGGTACTACGACCCTTTCTGACTTCCGTCCTCCTCTTCCTCCACCGTCTCCTACTCTACCAACCTGCCGTAGTGTCCGAGTTACCTGTACTCAGACTCGTTCGAGGCCCTCTACCACTTCCTGTCCCTTCGGACGTCACGATATCAGGTACCCCAGTGTTTCTCAGTCTGTACTGAATAACTGACTTACTGTTGACCCCAAAATTTGTAGAGGAAAATTGACCTGAAAAGAACTAAGTTGATTGAATGACCCTGACGACGATCCAGTTTTCTCTTCAACTTTTACTAAATCTTTTTGTCACAATTTACTGGGTTACGCACATTGGTTTCTGGTCCTTTCGGGAGGTCGTCTTTAGAGAAACACAGATTTTTGGTTAAGGTGAGAGAGGGAAGGTTTATTTTATGTATTTGGCTCCCCTTGCATGGGAACTATTAGTCTGGGCAAAGGACCAAGGGTTCAACTTGGGTAAAAAGTAGTTTGACAAATATACTTTATTCTAAAAACTCAGCCCAGAGAAAGTCGGAGAAAATTTGTTAGCAAGTCTTCTTGTGGTACTTTAGTGAAGAGAGAGTAGGGGACTTTTAATTTCCAACTCCAAGCCAGTATTAAGTGCAAGAAAACTTGTTGAGGAATTCGTTAGACTTTTTTACGGTTGTGAAATTTGTTGACTGAGTTCGATTAAATACCGAGAACCACAGGTTGATACACAATGGTTACATCTGTCGTTAACTTTGTCGTCTTTTTCTTTCAGTAGATTTGTTCATCCTACACAAAACTTTTTATTGCCTATTAATTTTTGGAGGGTATCCGCTGTTTCATGTATATGGATTCGTCTCCTAATCCCAATTCTCCTACTTGTGTAAAGAAAGACTACCTTTATTGGGGTATATAACCGGGGGAAGGAGTGGGGTCGACACGGAACAAAATGTCTCAAACGACGGAAGGACAATGTCTATTTACTTTCGTCTAAAAGAATCAACAGAATTCACTTGTTCGTTTCTGTCCTGTAAAAATCACCTTAATGTGAAAGTAGAACAGATTACATACTGATTCAGTTGTCTGTATGATCAGATAGTTTAGCCGTCAGGACGGTTTTTTTAAGTGGACGGGTAAAGGGAAAGGATTTCTTTTATTTTTATTTAATTTAACATATTTCCTTTACTATTACTTAATATAACATAAAGAAGTCGTTTCAGAGTCCTTTATTCCATCCTTCAAAGATAAATAAATGTGATTGATTTAATGTCTCTATACGAACCGTCCCACACATGGACCCGGAACCCCTCCGACAGTGGATGGTGGTTCAGACCCCACAGTCTCTTTTAGACCGAGACCCTAGTCGTCTGGACCCGAAGATTAGACGTGGGAATCCCGAAGGGACACCGAGTCGACCATTTTCTTAGGTGGACGTTACGCCCTCTGGACCCAAGCGAGGGACCCAACCCTTCTAGGGGACCTCTCCCCCTGCCGATGTCTGAGGTCATAAGACCGGACCTCTTAAGGTACCTGACCCATCAGGTCCTCCAGTGTTTCTTAACCTAATGGTGACTCGTTGAAGAAACGGAAAGTGAAATCGTCGACACCCTAGAGACCTCGGACCCTAACAAGTACTACCTATTTGGTAGATAGGAGTCACCCGAGACTATTCCTAATTTACTCTACTACGACTACTTCACTACCTTTATTACTACGAATCAGGTTCGTTTCCTGAGTGTTTTGGCTACTTGAATATCAATGACGTCCCTTCCCTGTCAATCCCTCAAACCCTACCTGTACATGCACGACGATACAAATTTTACCTATTGGTTGTTCCTGGTTGACATATCATGACTCTTGAGGCGAGGTACAATACACTGTCGGACCTACCCTCCCCTCAAGTCCCGCCTTACCTATGTGCATATACATACCGACTCAGGGAAACGACAAGTGGACTTTGATAGTGTAACAATTAGTCGATAGGGGCTATGTTTTATTTTTCAAATTTTTAATTTATTTCGTTATTTGTAGAGCTCGGGGGAGGATTAAATTAAAAAGAGGTATCGTAAATAGTAATTGGTTATGTTTTACAGGGATGTATAAATAAAACCAAAACCCCCCTCCCAAGGTAACGGGGTGATCCGACATACGAGACAATCCCATACAGAACGAGTGTCATCAACGAATGTCGTCTCTTCGTTGTAGGTACAATGACTTTGTTCCACAACCGGCTTCAGTTTCAATCATAAGGGGACCGAAACGGGAAGACATTTTAGTGTGGCCTCTCTTTAGTGAATTGTGTCTTTCCTCCCTCACTTATTTTTGTCGGTTCGGTTTCTATTGTCGAAGCTCCGCCCCACCCTTCTTCCCTCGACCCAGTCGACTCCAGGTTCCTATCGTATTCTAGAAGGGGCGATGAAACAAAAGGTCAGTGTCCGAGGTCCTTGTGTTTGTTAAAAAAAACAAAGGAACTGTGTAGAGTACTTTCACAGTGTATTTTTAATTTTGGTTTACTTTTAATTTCTTTCAACCGGTCGATAATTTTAGAACAATCTGAGGGAGTTTTCAATATAGGGATAATGTAAGGAGGTCTTATTAAGAGAATGTCATTATAAAAAATTTTAATTTTTGGTTTCGCTAATTCGTCCTACATCGGACTCTTTTACATAGTCACGTTTACTTCTTATTTTTACCAAAATGAATTATAAGGTTCGAAAGAAGAATCCTCTCCTCACCGATGTCCGAAGTGACTTCCTACTCCGCGGTAGACAACCCTCTGGCGCGGGGAAGATCAGCCCTGGCACACCTCCACCTGGCGCCCCACTCGAGGGAAGATCCTGGACGGAGAAATAGTCAACTCACGGTGTCTGTGGACCCCTGTTCTCCGACCCTGAAGGTAATTCAGTCTACGTCCTTTTAGGGATAGCTCAAGGTAGAATTACTTAAGACCTCTCACGACGGGTCTAAGTGTCCATGGAACTAAAAATTATGTTTTTTTATAGGGGCTCACAGTCCTCCAAGTTGAATGACTTATTATGTAAAGGATGGGAAGACGGAACCAAGAATATGTCCTTTTTTGTAAATAGTCCACACCTTCTATAACACGGTCTATAAAACGGACTTTATTCTAGGGTGGAACTTCGACCGAAATAGTAGTCCTACACGTCCCTCGACGACCCGACTTTACGACGGACCCGGTGACCAACGGGGGAGTCCTCACACCAGGTCCCCAGAGAGGGGTGAGGCAGGGGGATTCGATTGGCCGGGACGGAGTGTCAGGGTCGACAGAGCGGACGGAAGGAAGGGTCGACGTCGTAAGAAAATCCTAGTCGTAGTAGTTGAAAGTTGTAAGACGAGAGAAGAGAAGTAAAGTTGTAGGGGTCGGGTTTGGGGTGTTGAATTCAAGGGTCAAAGGGCGAAGTTGACACTCATCGACCCAATATTCCTTTTGTCACGGATCATGGGCTGATACTTTTTATTTACCGAGCTAATAAATATCGTTATGGGTTATCCAGACGACGAGAATAATTATTTCGGAGGACGAAGGAACCCCGAAGTCAAGTCCTCTACATTGTCTGCGCCCAAGTCAGGACCCAGTCCTTCTAGGGGACCTCTTCCCGTTCCGTTGTGTGAGGTCATAAGTACGAACCTCTTAGGGTACCTGTCTCCTCGGACCGTCCGATGTCAGGTATCCCAGTGTTTCTCAGTCTATGTTTACTTCGCTGAACCTCGAGTGTGCGTGCTAAGGAACCGATCAGAAAAGAAATCTTCTTGTAAATTTCGATATGAGTCCCGGTGTTCTTATTTCCTGTCTGTCCTTCTTCTTCTTCAACTCCTAATTGCCTTCTCTTTTCCGTCTGTGCACGTGTATACAAATGATGTAGTCCCATTTCACAGTACTAAAATAGACCCTCTTCCGTCAAATCGAGTTCTTTATAAATAAATCGCGACTGAAACACGGTCCCTGATTGCTATATTTCCATTTCTCTTTCGAAAACGACAACTCGACAGACATCCGTCGTGTCACCTAGTAAAGTTGTCCTAAGTGACCGTTTCAGTTGACTACTACCACTACTACTACTACTTTACATTCTACGGTCCTTGGAGTGTCCTCTGTGTGGTACTACCGATCACTCCCGTCCTACTTAAGATCCTCTTTTTACTGGGTGGTCGTAGGAGAAATCACGGATTCTTATCTGAAGTGGTGGTCAGGTCAAAATACCTCGACGATCCTTTTGGGTCTGAGTCACTAATTTGGGGTCCAGGTGGAGATTTGGTCCCCACCCGTTTGAGATCGGGGACCCAAACAGTCGACAAAACACTAGGTCCACCACCAAAAGCAGTTCAAAACAACCTTGTGTCGATACGGATGAACAAATGAAAGAAGATACTGACGAAAGAGCCGTGTTGACGTCTCGACTTGTCGACACTGTCTCCGGCATACCGGACGTTCCTAAGTTCATAAATGGGACACCGGAGGAGGTCTCTTCCGTACGACTGGGGACAGGGTCTGGTGGGAAGGTAAGAGGTCACCGAGAGTCCTGGAGTAACCGAGTGGTGTGAGAGGAAGGGGGGCCAAGAGACAAGGTGGTGCGAGAACAGAATTACAGTGGTTTTGAGTGCGTTTCTCTTTCTTATAAGAAGCAATTCTTCGACAAAGTAATGATTCCCCTTTTAAGTTTTGTTGGAGGGACGTGTAGTTTTGGTTTAGTTTGTACTCCAACAGCAAGGTCCCGACTTAAGTATTGGACTACTTCAAATCCGTCGAGTCGAAGTCAATAGACTTACACTTTGGACCGTCGGACATTAATCCTCTCAGACACCCAGAACTCGCGAGCATACAACGCAAAAGAGGGGCTCGGTCGCGGCAAGGGCCCTCGAGTGGAAATTGTAGTAATTTCGAGCTAAGACTTTTGGGAAGCGACTCCAGTTAGTCCCAGGGGAGCCTGAACGTGGCGCCCTCCGGCGACCTCAACCGTCGGGCCTACGCGACTCGGCGGTAAGACTTTGCGAAAAGGGGTCCGCCTACCCGATTCCAAAGTATAAAGAGGGAGATCAATAAGGTCGCTCGCTCCTTCGACGACAGAGTCCGTTGGTACGACGTGCTGCCACAGTCGAACCGTTACACGAAGAAGGACACTCCCCACCTTCTCTTTCTCTTTAAAGGGACCTCGTTCACTTTTCTGTGCCTAAATTTCTCGTTTAGTTGCCGTTCTCCCTTAGGAGTAAGAAGGTCTCCGGCACAGTAAAAAGGACCGGGTTCTCTTGTGTCGTCCCGAGTCCGAGGTCGAAGACACGGGGGGAATACGGACAGAGTACCCAGAGACGCACGTGTGTCAGGGTCGTCACAAGGGACCGGACGAGACACGTGGGGCAGAACGACCCCCCGGTGTTACTCCAAACACTTTAGACGAGTTCGTGGACCGGCCGGGTAAGTAATATCGGTTTCTCCTCCTGTTTTGACGTAGACAGGTGCGACGACCAAGGTCCCGAGCCCCTTCCCCCGGATCTCGAGTCACACACGTCTTTCACCGACCAGGGGAACTGAGGTCGGGGCCCACCCGGCACGAGGCGTAGTGTCGTCACCAACACTTCCCGGGCGAGGGACGGGTGTGTGAAGGGATCTAGGAGGGACCTGGGGGTTTATTTGTGTTGTGTTGTGTGTGCACCCGTGGACACGTCCGTTCCACAAGAGCACACTGAAGACGTCTGCCTTGCGCGACGTAAGTGACTCAGGGGTACGACTACCGTGTGGCCCTCTCCTTCTAAAACACCCTTTCTTGTGTCGAAGGGAAGCCTTCGGAGCCAAAAGGACCTTTCCCCGTGGGTCCACACACATACACACACACACACACCGTCCCCTCCCCCACCACCAACTTCTACTTGTTCCGTTGACCTGGTTGCCTGTCCTTTCCTGGTAGGTCCTCAGTTGCAGTCTCGTCCCTTCCAGTGTGCGAGAGGGTCTCGTCTGGACCCGGCTACAACGAGGCCGACCGGTGCCCGCTGGTGGCGGGAGTCGAGTCGCCCGTTGGTTCCCGTTCACTTAAAGTGGGTCATCTCGACCCAAGTGCTTGGGACCGACGTCCCGGGGACAAGGACCTAACGAGGCACGTGTCTGTCGCCCTCCACGTAGCAGAACTGAGTCCTCCCAGCGGGAATGAGTACTCGCCCTGGACCTCGGGGTCGTGGCGGGACGCGTCGCTACGACGTCACCCGTCCTGCCTCGGGCCGGGGTCCGAGACACACGTCGTCCGTCGGGGTCTAACGTACACACGACAGACGACCCCTCGTCGGGCACAACTCGTGAAGTGTGCTCCAAGCGAAAGTACAACCATTGCACCCTGTCCCTCTCGTGGCAGGACTAAACAGACTTCCTCTCTCTCTATTGTACCCCTTCCACGACTCTTACTCCCCGGCCTGGGGCACTGAGGACCTGGGGGACGGAGCCGGAGGTATCGGGGGTAGTCGTCGGGGTCAGGACCGAGACTCACTGGGTGCCCGTCACCGAGTTCCCGTGTCAGGCCCGGCAGAGTTTCCTACGGTGTAAGGACGTGGGACCCCTCTTCCGACCGACACCCGACTTACGTAGAGGAAACAGTCTCGAGACGGTGAGACCTCCCTATAGATCTCTACTCTTCCCCTCCTCCCCTACCCCACTCCAATCTACTTAGCCTACCTTAGTCACGGGAATGTCTTCCTCTGGGGTCTCTCGAACGGAGAGAGAGAGACGACGGACGGCCCACTCCACTCCTGTGTCGCTCTTCTGTCGGTCCTTACCCCGGGAATTGGGTTCTAGGTCCCGGCCCCCGCCCCGCACGCACACGTGTTCCCCGTCCAGTCCTCGCCGGCCGAGGGGACCCCCTGTGAAAGGGATTTTCGTCCGGGTTGGACTCGGGTCTGACACCAGGGAGGGTGGGCGGAGGGTAGGACCACAGGACGTCGGAGGTCTCAACGGGGCAGAGTGTGTGTGTTTCGCCGTGAGTGTCCGTGCGGTCTATAAACTTCCTACTGTCCCACTTCGTGGACCTGCCAAAGGGACTAGTTCACCGAGGGTGTACTGAAGGTAAGGAAGGGACACTACAATGTTGACTGGTGCACGAGCCTGCGGGGACCGGGTACGGGCCCAAGGAGAGACGCCTCTTGACTCGACCCGGAGGTGCTCTCTCCTGCCACCGTCCCTGGACCTGATCTTCGTCCTCCCGGACTCGGTCAGGGCCCTAACCAGAGGACGGGGGGACGGGCGGGGGTTGGGTCTCCACCCCTGTGTCGGGGTGAAGGGGTAGTCGGTGCCTCCGGTGTGCTGACACGTCTCCGGCAGCCTCGGCCTGGCCTACCGGCCACTGGTCCGTCGGATCCCGGGACTCTGCTCTCCTGCACTTTTGTAAAGCCTAGGTTTTCAGTTTCGGAGTAAAGGACCTCCCTTAGTTGCGCCTCTTACTTTACCCTAAACACCCGCCCGCCTAGCCACGCCCCTCTTGAGACACTACCAAGACGCGGGTATTGGACACAAACTGTCCACCCGAAAAAAGTTTGATTCCTGTTAAGGATGGACCTAAGGGTCGGAGAACCCCTTCGTCGTTGTCCCTTTCCTCCACCCCCAACCAATTTCGGTCCTCTACGGTAGTCGACACCTTGGACGGTCGGGAGGGGGGCCCCGATCCGACGAGGGTCCTGAGTCGTCGTGGTCCCTGCCGCGAGCCCCAGTGCGAGTATCAGCCTGCGTGAAGGACGGGGTGCGGGGGGTCAGGTTACGGGGAGGGTGGGTGTCCGAGGACCAGTCCTGGGTCCTTGGGGTCGTCGCCACACGAGGACCTTTGTCCTAGGGACCCCGAGGGGTCCCGTCAAGTGGGACTGGTTCGAAACTCTCTAGTCCTACTTTCTCCTCGACGGGGGTGGGGGACGGAAGGGAGTGGAGGGAAAACCTCGTAGTGACTCGGTGGCAAGTGTAGACCCCTTCGTAGATCTCCTGCCTTATTTATTTTCACTCCTACCCGAGTCAGTACTCCGGAATGACGAAGGCTCCTGGGGTCCCGGACGCCCTGGTCACTCCCAGGGGTCTCCGTCCGACCGACGGGTCTCGTCCCCTTCCCCGGGTCCCAATACTTCACGTTCCTTAGTCACGGTCCGTCTCGTCCCGGGTACTCAGACTCCCTGTGCCGCGGACTCGTGGCGTCCTCCCCGTCCCGTCCCCGGTCAGAGCCGGGACCTGCGGTGTCCTTTCGGTGGCTTCGAAAGACTAGGTCTTTCTACTGAAACCGACGACTACTGTGCCGACCTTCGTGGTTACGACAAAACAGAAACTTCTGACGACTGTGTCAAATCCTCTTCGGTCGCTGTCTGCGTTCACCTGAACCGTTGTCTCTCCCCTATAGTCTGTTCGGGGTGGGGGAGTCTTGGGACGCGTCTGCGGTACAGGAGCTGTCTCCTCGACCTCCTTCAGACCTACCCGAAAATGTGTCCCGACCCTCTGACCACCGGTCTTTCAGTCGACTCCGGGTTTCTCCTGTGTGCCGGAGTACCCTCGTCGGTTCTTTTCGTCTCTAAATTCTCACTAGCCTAAGGGCGGCGGGGACAGCGACGGTTCTTCCGTCAACTACCCCTTGGTCCCGGAGTCCCACCCGTCCTCTCGTTTGGTGTCTTGTGAGGACCCTCGACCCCTCCGACTAGGGGCAAAGACAACACAATAGCTACCGTCTATGTCGGTACCGGGGCTCGGTCACGTCCGTCTTTCGCACGGCCGTCAATGTCATTCTCTGGACACCAGGAACATTTCATGTCTGTGGGGAGTGACGCCGACGACACCTTCCTTGGACCTTCGGTGGTTGACACACCAGGAGTGTAGCAGCGGTGCATGGTCGGTCTCGACTCCTGACTCCGGACTAAGGGGTTGCTGGTCCTCGGAGCAAGTGTCCTCCTACTTGCGCGAGTAAGTGCGGGAAGGAACCCTGGCCCCGGGAAACCAGGCACCACGAGTTACGGGGTACCTTTCGGGCCTTTCCGATGAAAGGGGTCCCGTCAGGACTGTAGGTGGGGTCTGTGGTCGGAAGTGGAGCCCCTACAATGAAGTCTCGTCTCTTTCTCGACCCGACCCGGTGCGGACAACCCACACAGGAGGACCGTGGAGGGCCGTGGAGGGCTGGACTGTGACAGTCCCACTCCCAAGTGCCACTCCGAGACTTTGAGGAGGAGGTCTCTACGGACCTCCGTGAGGGGGTGGGGTGGGTCGGTCCTCCCGAGGTCCTCCAAGCCGACGTTTTTGCGAGGGACGAAGGGCGGACGGATTGTGATGTCGAGTGAAATAACGAGGACCGACAGTCTGGGGACTAATGACGGGACCATGTTAGGTACTTTTACTTTACTTTACCTTTACCCGAGCCAGCACAGGCTGAGAAACGCTGGGGTACCTGACATCGGGCGGTCCGAGGAGACAGTCACCCTAAGAGGTCCGTTCTTATGACTCTCACCCAACGGTACGGGAAAGAGGTCTCCTAGAAGGACTAGGTCCTTAACCTGGGTCGAGAGGACTTAATATTCCCCTAAGAACTGGTAGACTCGGTGGTCCCTTCGGGTACGGGAATTATAAGAGTTTCCAGGGAGGTCGAGTTTGACGGGGGGGGGTTGGGCGTGGGGTGGCCCACACCAAACGACGTAAATTTTGAAGCTTCCACCTGAGGGGCGGGACCATGAGTCTCGTGGGGGTAGCACGTCGAGTGGACCCGAGTGGACCCGTAGGCCCAAATGAGTGGAGGTGGGGCGCACTTGGCCCCTGGTGAGGAGGCGGGTGGGACGTACAGGAAACGTGGAAGACGGGGACCTCGGGTGAGCCATGGGAGGGGGCACGGAGGACCTTTGACAGAAGAGCGAGGGGTGGGAGGATCCCGAGGTGGGAGGAGAGGTGCCGGGACGCTCGACTGAGTGTCCGACCGGAGTCGGGACGTTGGTCGTCTCCTCAAGACGAGGAGAGAGGACCTCCTCGGAGGCTAAGTTCACCGGGTTCCAGTTCTCGGTGCGGGGGACTTAATCAGGAACGAAATAAGTTTATTATTATTATTATTCCACCCCCATTTACCGGACCACGAGACTAGACGAACCGTCACTCAAGTGGTTCCGAGTAGTTGTGACATAAAATGGTAGACAATATGATAAGGGTCCCGTAGGGACCACCGAGTCGACCACTCCTTAGGCGGACGTTACACCCTCTGGACCCAAATTAGGGACCCAGCCCTTCTAGGGGACCTCTTCGCTATCCGATGGGTGAGGTCATAAGAACCCGAAGGGAACACCGAGTCGACCACTTCTTAGACGGACGTTACACCCTCTGGACCCAAACTAGAGACCTAACCCTTCTAGGGGACCTCTTCCCTTACCGATGGGTGAAGTCATAAGACCGGACCTCTTAAGGTACCTGACATATCAGGTACCTCAGTGTTTCTCAACCTGTACTGACTCGCTGAAAGTGAAAAGTATGATAATGATATATAATGATATGTAATACGAAAGAGAGGGAAAAAAAAAAATGGTAAAGAGATGAAATAATAAAAAAAATAGTAATAATAAAAGGAATACATAAGGAAAATGATAATAGAATAAATCCGTACACAAACTTTTACAGGGTTTACTTTGTAAAATATTTTAATCCCTTCATTATAATCCTTCGGAGGTAGTAAGCGGAGAGGTCCTCCCTACACAGTCCTTACTTCCAAACTTATATACACACAAACACAGAGAAACTTTCTCTTTCGGAGATTCCTCGCGATTTGCGGGTCCACCAGAGCGTCGTGTCGACCTGTACCGCCCCAAGGGCGAGCCAACTGTTCACCGGGGTTTGAGGTCTGCTCCGGTGGCCCCCGAGGGGAGTCCTGATCGTCCGTAGGACATGGGAGGGTCAGGTTTGGGTTGAGGCCCAAACACGGTTTGGAGGAGGGGTTTCGGCGATGGAAATCAGTTGTCCTCTTCCCGAGTGAGTTGGTCGGGGTTTCGGGGACAGTGAGGGGTCCCGGCAGGGAGGGGTACGGGTGTGGGGTGGGGTGGGGGCCTTCGAGACCGGTGGTAGGGGGAAGTTGAGTTATGGCACCAACCGAGGAAAGGTAGTCTAGATTGTGAAGGTCGAGACGCGAGGGCATTAGGTGGGGAGGTAGTCGTCAGTCCTGAAGGAAGTTTTGTCAGTCAGCCCCGAGACGAGTTTTGGGAGGTTTCGAAGAGTCCGGAAGGAAGTACGAGCGTCACTGGAACACCCGGGGCGACCGAAAGACCAGGAAAAGAACAAGAGAGGGAGGGTGGGGTCCCGGACACATGTACGACAGGGACGTAGGACCGCCCGGGGACGGCTCATAAGCGGTCCGACCTGGGGAGTGACGTCAGTCCCCAGACACTGTGGGGTGAGAGATGAGAGGAATAGTTGTGGTCTATTTCGGGTACGAGAAGGCAAAGGTCGGACTAAAGAGGTTCTGTTACATTTCGAGAGACTCCGGGGGACCCAACACTATTCGGTCATGTCTCGTTCGAGAGTTTATATTTACTCACTTACTTAATACAAATTTATTTCTTATGTCGCAACCTCGAGAAACCGTCCATTTCTTGGACGGACGGTTACGTCCTCTCCGTCCAAACTAGGGACCCAGTCCTTCTCGGGGACCTCCTCCTTTACCGTTGGGTGAGGTCATAAGAACGGACCTCTTAGGGTGCTTCTCTCCTCGGACCGACCGATACTAGGTGCCCCAGCGTTTCTCAGCCTGTCCTGACTCGTTGATTCGTGTGTTGGACCCTATCATAGGAAACTTTCAGGGTTAGGGGTTGTTCCCAATTCACCGGGGCGTGTATACACTTTCACTATCAACGAGACACAGGCTGAGAAACCCTGGGGTACCTGACATCGGGTGGTCCAAGGAGACAGGTACCCTAAGAGGTCCGTTCCTATGACCTCACCCAACGGTAAAGGAAGAGGTACCTAGAAGGACTGAGTCCCTAGTGGGGGTGTTCCATCTTCAGTCCAGACTCTCAGTCCTCCCTCGTAATTTCAAATGATTACAGACTGAGTGTTAATTACTCCAAAGGAAAAGAAATATATGTCCGGTTAAGTAAGTCTCTCTTTCCTCGGGCGACGGTCGAGGGAGGGACCATTGATCCCCCGACCGGAGACCTGCCGGTTGTGGAAACATGTTCCTGTGTTAATAAATGTCTACGACCACCGTGTCAGTCCTTGGGTGTGTATCGACGAGTCGATGGGGTCCCCTGAGTAGTGAGGGTCCTAGGACCGTAGGGTCTTATGATGACACCCCCGGATACACGGTTGTAAGACGGGCTGCTTGTTAATTTTTCACTTTGTTTCACCCGAAGGGACCACCACGGTGCCATTTCTGAAACGGACGGTTACGTCCTTTGTGTCCAAGCTAAGGACTAGTTCCTTCTAGGGGATTCGCCACCTCGTTGATTCGGGTCTTGCTGCCTCGGACCCGGGATCTCGGGTCCTTGACGTTGCCGACTCGGGTGCACGGAGCAGATGACTTCAGGGGTTCCGGATCTCGCATACGAGACGTTGTTCTTCTCGGTGTCACTCTTTGGACCCGTGGCGTTGGTCTCCTTTCGGGCGCGTCGCTGTTTCTGGGTCGTGTCGGTTTTTTATTTAGTTACTTTGTTTTAATATGTCTTCGCGTTGTTTTTGGTTGGTCCTTTTTCCTGTCTTCGTAGACACCGCACGTCTGCGGGATGTCAGCCCTGGGGTCACACACGTGGTCGGTTCGTGACCCGGGCGACCCACTGGGCCGGGCCCTTCCGTGTACTCCGTCCGCGACCCGGACCTGGGGACGACGCCCTCCAGGGCCCGCGGTTCTGCCGGGAGCCGGAGGGGAACCACCTAAGGGCAGTACGGAACAAAAATTCTACTGAGTGAGAGGTGCAGCCTAAAATTAAAGACCTCACCCTCATAGTACACCTAAAGTAGTCTAAAGGAGGCCGACTTTTTCTTTCGTGCTCAAAGCTGGCCGAGGTCCCTCGGAGTCAGTCGTCCGAGACACCTGTGTGTGAAGTAGGACAGACTGTGGTGGAGGGGTGGGGGGTTGAGAGACGGGTTCTTTCTCGCACTATGGCTCCTGATTTCAGTTGGTCCCGATGTGAGGGAGGGAGGGGGTCCTCTAGGCGAAGGTCGCTCGTCGGTCTTCTTTGGGTTAGGGGCCCCGACTCCGACTCGGCCGACGGCGTCTCTCCGGGTGTCCGGGCCGGTTCCGACACCCCTCCTTGGCTCGAAATACCCATGGAGGGACCCTACCTCCGTCTCGGGACTCCCTTCGCCCGACCCTCACTGGGTCGTCCGCTCACACTCGGGCAGACGTGCGGACCTTTGCAGATGTTGTCGGAGAAGTTGTGACAGAAGGGAGGTTGCGGTTGTCGGGCGGTTGTCGGCCTCTCCCTCTACGTAGGGGGTCGGATTTGTCGTGGGATAGAGGGAGGCGGAGGACTGGAGGACTGGGACTGGAACCGGTCAGACCCGTTGGTCGGGTCCACTTTTCCGTCGTGCACTGACCACAGGGAAGGACCGAAGACGAGAGAACCGACCCTTGCGTACCCGAGGTCCATCCTCTCGAGGCAGGACGTGTCCCTTTAAACTTGGAAGGGCGACACCCCTCCCCGCGAAGGAGAGTGGAAGTCTTTGAAAGACGCAGGACGTACGTGAACCTCGCCTCTACTTCCTGGTGCGGCGACGGGAGACCACACCGGACCTCTTCCCGGCGGAGGAGACCCCCACTTCGGGTGCCAGGGTAGTCTCTTAGCCCTGGTGCCCCTCGGGTCGACGAACAAGGTCACAGACAGATGCTGCATAAAACGAAACCAAGTTGCTCCTGGAATTGAATCCTCTATTCGCAACCCTCCCTCCATAGTCTCGTGGGGCGTCGACCGACAGACACGTCTCATAACTCCAAGCACCCGTCTTAGTAGGCAGGACCGGGGACCCGTGGAGGGCTCGTCCCCTGATGTAGAGGACCCACTTGTCGACGACTCTCGACGTGGACGAAGATCTTGTCCGAGACACGTGTGACCCGACCGTTACACAGGTACAAGTTCCGGATTGAGACAAGTGGGTTTCGACCACTAGTTCAAGTTGGGGTGTACCCGAGGTGCCCCACGTGCCCTCCCTGGAGCGACAACACCCGTGGTGAAGGGTTGACGACGAAAATACCACAGTTCACACTGCCGACCTTCCTGGGTCGGACTCCTGGGTTGCAAAGTGGATCACGAGTCAGCACAGGCTGAGAAACACTGGGGTCCCTGACATCGGGTGGTCCGAGGAGACAGGTACCCTAAAAGGTCCGTCCTTATGACCTCACCCAACGGTAAAGGAGGAGGTCCCCTAGGAGGACCGGGTCCCTAGTTCGGACACGGAGGACGTAACCGTCCTCCTAAGAAATGGTGACTCGATACCCCCTTCGGGGTCACAAAAGTGACCGGTCACTGTTTTATTCTTTTAGAGTCAGACCTCTTAACGCCCCAGCACCCGCTCCCAGTGCCTCCCCTTCGCTACCGGTTCACGGAGGGTGACGGAGACGCACCGGACTCGAAGAATGAGGGACCGGAGGACGGAGGTCGGAGGGCCTACGGGTCGACACCTTAAAAAGAAACCCCGCCCGACCTGGTTACGGTGGTAAAGGAACTCAGTTTTGTTGTTAGAGTTAGGGAAGTCCCCGAGGATGTCAAACATCTTCTGTAGCTGTGGACCGAACAGAAAGGTCTGGGAGATATGTGATTCGGTGGGAGGTATAGACATAGTGTGAGCGGAAACAGACGGGACTCGAGTCGTTCGTGTCGCTGGCTAAGAGGGCGAACCGAGATTTGTAGGGAACTGGTGGAACGTTAGAGTTCGAAGGTAGAGAGAAAGGTGGGGTACCTGAATTTTCTGGGTTCCCTTGGGGGTCAAAGACGAGACAATTTTGGATGGGTAGACTCTCCTGGGAGCAGTATACCACGAAACCTTCTGTCTTAAGGTGGAAAAGAGACTCGAGAGAACCCGAAATAGGCAGTAGAACAGACCCGTGAATGACGAAAGTGAGACCCGTAGTCTCGACACTAGGACGTGTGCTAAAGTATCAAAGATCTGTCGATGGGAGTACAGGAGTCTTCGGTTGACCTATGGACCGAGGAGACATTAGCAGGTCGTAGTTCGTGTGCCCGGACCGGGGTCGACCCCAAACCAGGTAGACGACTTGTCTGTTTACGAAGTAAGTTTGTAAGCAAGTCGTAGTGCCACGTAGCCCCCTGGTGGTTTCAGTGTTCGCCTACCTCTAGGTCAGAGAAGGGAACTGACGAGTAGTGAATCGACCGCACTGTTGCACGTTCTTTGACTGTGGCTCCCCTCCCCTCCCGACTCCAGACGGGGTGCGGAAGACTCGGACGTGCCCTGCTCTTCGGACGGACGGAACCTAACGGTCGTGTGACGCACACGGTGTGCCTGTGGGAGATGGGCGGGCGGGAGGACACGGTAGTGGGGTGACGACTGCTGGCGTCCCTCAAGTTTCTCCTGGGCTGGACACGTACAGCTCACGAGGGGTCCGTGCCCCAAATCGACCAGACCACCCCACCCCAACGGGGGTGACTCAGTGTACCCTTCTCGACGCCGTCTGTCCGACCCTTCATTTTAGAACACTAGTCGGGTCCGATCTTTTTGAAGGGGTGAGACCATGGGTCGGTCGCTGCTCTTTCTTTTCCGCACTAATAGAGACTTCTACAATATTGTCTCTACTCTTCTCTCCGGGTAAGTGAACTACCCGGCCTCCGTCCCCTCTGATCCTAAGAACTGAGAGTAGACTGTGCCAGTTAGTTTGACGTTTTGTAGTCGCGACCCTCCTGAACACCAAAGGTTCGTAATCAGAGACTAAATGACGAAAGGAATTTTTTTTTAGTTTAATAAATTGTGAAGAGAAATTTGGTTAGATGAAAGATTGTTGCATTCGAATAAGTTTTTTCAATAAAATTTCCGTCGAAAGATATCGAAATTTTTCCTTCAAAGATCTAAAAAAAGGAAAAAAATTTTTTTCAGAAGGAATCTGACTTTTTAGAAAAGATCATATATAATTGAATTTTGTAAAAAATTTTCGTTTCCCTACCCTCACCCTCCTCCCACTACTCGTCCGTCTTTTGTTTCGGTGTGGGTGGTCCTCCGTGGTGAGTTTTGTTGGTCGTTTATGTCTCGTCCCGACTATGATTGGGGTGTCTCGGACAGGCACTCGGACCCTTCTCTCCCGACTGAGGACTCCTACTCCCCGAATGACGACGGGGAGTCGATCCGGGAGGGGTCGTAGCTTCCCTTGACACAGTCAAAGTAAGTGGGCGAACAGATTCTAGGTCGTAGACCGTATCATTCGTTGTCTACTTTGAGTCCCTTACTTACTTAAAGAAATGTCTTTTGGACGGCACAGGTACCGATCAACTCTATAGGACCCGTTATTTGGTTAGTGGTTAGAGCTGGGAAGTAGCCATAAATAATCCCCTTCCTCTCTCCTGTCCTGAGAATAAGGACGAGGGGAAGGTGACGGGGAGTCGGAGAGACAGGAATCCTCTCGTTTCGACATCCGGTTCGCTGAAGACGTACCACCACAAATGTCACTATGGCCTCACGACGACAACAAGTCGACGAACGGGACGGTACAGACTGAGGGACACTGGGGTACCTGACGTCGTGCGGTCCGGAAGGACGGGTAGTGGTTGAGGGCGTCAAGCGAGTTCACATGTAGGTAACTCAGTCACTACGGTAAGTTGGCAGAGTAGGAGACGGTGGGGGAAGAGGAAACCGTCCATACCTTTGTTAATTGTACACCGGACTCTCACAAGATTGAGGTCGGACCCAAATACGTCGACAATTTTAATTAAAAGATTATGACTTTTCTTACCTTTTAGGTGTGTTATCTTGAAACTCTTTTTACTTTGGGTGTTTATAATGTTATTAAACAAGAATCTTTACACATAAACGATCTTTTTCTTCTCAGTTAAAGTGTGACTTACGGCTGTCACTAATACAGGTACACCGTTCGCATACCTAGTAAATCAAGAAAAAGAGATTTAAAAGATGAAAAACATTAATTTTGTGTGTGTGTAAAATATTTTATTTAAAGGTAGGAGGCAGGGTTTGTGGTACTAAGGTCGTCCATTAAAGGTCGGAACGTTCTGGTAAAAGATTCATACATATTGTTGTCATACGGTAGACGGTTCGACTAATGTGAAAGTCTGTGAACTGACTCGTAGATCTTACTACGTAAGTAATTAGGGGTACCTAGATTTCGGTCGGAAGGGTTAAGATCGAGGTACTCAAGGATAAGGAGGACCGGAGTACTAAGATGGTAGATCCTTTGTGTCCGATAGACTAAACGCTATCACACTAAATAAAATATATGTATACCCGAAGGGACCACTGAGTCGCCATTTCTTAGACGGACGGTTACGTCCTCTGCGTCCAAGCTAGGGACTCAGCCCTTCTAGGGAACCTCTTCTATTACCGTTGGACGAGGTCATAAGAACGGACCTCTTAGGGTGGTCTCCTCAGACCCCCCGATATCAAGTACCCCAGTGTCTCAGCCCGCACTGACTCGTTGATTGTGAAAGGGAAAGAGGTATTCGACAGACATTTTTGGGTTCCGACCTCAAGACTTCCGAAGTCCCGACCACTGGTTCACCTCTAAACCCCTCCCCCACGATCCTCTCCCTCCCCTTCGGGACGGAGGAAAAGGTATGGAACGAAATCCGTCGAG
Source organism: Capra ibex (assembly GCA_006410555.1). Lineage (NCBI taxonomy): Eukaryota > Metazoa > Chordata > Mammalia > Artiodactyla > Bovidae > Capra > Capra ibex. The sequence goes on from SJYO01054996.1 coordinate 4,563,913, forward strand.
AAGACAGACTACAAGGACTTAATATAGGATAAATGGGACAACCATTTTACAAACTCAAGGTACTCGGAGAGACCGTTTAATTAGTCTGGGTTCCTCCCCCAGTACCCTTTGACGTTAGATGTCGGTCGACCAGTCTTCGTGTGCACTGTTGGACCTGGACACTACCCGTAGACGTCACCCCACCACCGTCGTCAGAACACCCTACTCGGGAGCCGGACCCCCTGGACTCGAGTAGAGGTCCATCTCTCACAGACTTAACTCGACGTGACGTCCTGAGGGTCGGGTTCAGACCCTTGACCACCACCCACCCCCCTCAGGGGTGTACGTAACCTTGGTGAGCAAGGGCTACCCCTCAGTAGTCGTTTCTGTGACGTGTTTCCTCGAACCCGAAGTGTTACAGGAACCCGTGCTTCCTGAGTGGCCCGAACAGAGGTCCAGACACCTCCCCCCTCGTGGGACTGGACGCCAACGGGTGTCCGAGGGGCGAAAGACGCCGATATGTGTCGTCCCACCACCGGCAGAAATAGGGATTAGAGGTCTGAAACCTAGTAAAAGAATTCTACTTAAAGATCATCTCATGCTTCGCAACGGTTTGAGAAAGGACCTTTCGACATCTCTCAATGGGAGGGTTGTCGTCGTCTGTAAGGAAGGGTCGGAAGACTGCCTCCAAGTTCTTTTCGAAGCGAATAGACTGTTGACCCGTTACTTTATGGTTCAAATTGAGGTATAAGGAAGCTTTGGCAGGTAGTCTTTTACAAGTTTACAACTAATGTAGAACAAACGACGAAGTGCTGATAGTAATGCGTAGGAAACGAGCTAATCTGACATTTTAAAGTAAACAACAGTAGGTCAACGTAGTCTTAAAATACTGGGGTCCCTGCCATCGGGAAGTCCGAGGAGACAGGTACCCTAAAGGGTCCGTTCTTATGACCTCACACAACGGTGAAAGAAGAGGTCCTTTACAGGATAGTCAATGTTTATAGAAGGGGTGACAACGAGTGTGTGTACTTAGGTAAACGATCGACTTACTTCAGAGTTAATAGATTGGGACAGTTAGAAACACTAAAGTGTGACTTCGTGTCTTTTCGGAGGGGGGAACTTTTTGAACTATTTGTAAGTGTAGATAAAAGGAGATAATTTTTTTTTTTACCGCACACCTGACTGTAATTACATGTTTTTTAAATAAACCGACGAGTCTCTCCTTGAAGTGTTTTAATTAATCGTTTGTCGATCCGTTAATGGGCAAGTGGCCGAGGACGTGTTAGACAGGAGAGGCACTACAGTGAACCACGGAAAATTTACACATATCTATGGTTCCAAACTTAGGTGGGCTAAGACACAGCACTCAGACGGATAAAAATAGTGTTGTGGTCGGAATACATTGAGGGTCTCAAGATGGTGTCAACCGGTAGGCCCTCCTGATCGGAGGTGCTGAGCAAGATAAAGTTTCGGAGGATAGTCAATAAAAATGGATAAAAAGGAAGAAGGTTTACTTGAAGTCTTATTAAATCATTATACAGAGAGGGTGGAAAAGTAAGGAAGTTTTTTTTAATTGGGGTGACCCAAAACAAAAAACGACCGTACCGTGACCACTCTGGACTTTGGAAAAATGATAAAATAGAAAAGGAGGTCTTTATACCACCCAGACAAATAAATTTTTACTCACGGTCTTGTCACACATACACACACACACACACACACACACACACACACGTGCACACACACGTCAACGAGTCAGTACAGACCGACAAAGAGTAGGGTACCTGACATCGGACGGTCTGAGGAGGTAGGTACCCGTAGAGGTTCATTCTTACGACCTCACCCAACGGTAAAAGAAGAGGTCCCCTAGAAAGGCTGGGTCCCTAGTTTGGGGCCAAAGGACGTGACGTCCGTCTAAGAAATGGTAGACTCGGTGGTCCCTTCGGGTTCCTTCAGGTCGACCAAATATCGACGACGACGACGATTCAGTGAAGTCAGTACAGGCTGAGACGTACTGGGGTATCTACCGTCGGGTAGTCCGAGGGGGCAGGGACCCTAAGAGGTCCGTTCTTGTGACCTCACCCAACGGCAAAGGAAGAGGTTACGTACTTTCACTTTTCACTTTCACTTCAGCGAGTCAGCACAGGCTGGGAATCACTGGGGTACCTGACGTCGGGTGGTCCGCGGAGGCAGGTACCCTAAAAGGTCCGTTCTCATGACCTCACCCCACGGTAACGGAAAAGGCGACCAAATATCTCCGAAATAATTTACTCCTGTGTATGAAAGAAATATTTAATGACTAGTGAAGTATTTAAGATGGAGGTAACGATAAATAATGTTGACACCCAACACACATCATTTCCAAATTATAGTGACGTGGATTGAAGGTAATAATGGAACTCGATAAATTCCGGATCGGTGTCTCAATTCCAGTCCGTTAACTCGTTCGTAGAGAATCGATTTTGGATTTTTGGTGGTCCGGTCCCTCGCGTCAGGACTCGTCAGTGTGTACAAGTGTGGAAAGAGGATGGGAGTGTAATACTTGACTTGACACAGGGGACGGCTACTACGACTTCAAGGTTGGAGGCGATGGACGGTTGTGTTGGAATAGACCTTTGTTCCAGAAACATCTACTGGCTCAAGTCTATTTCGTTACTCCCGCCCGGGGGTACGGTATACTGTCCGTATGAATGTTTTGCCCCTATAGTCCGTGTCTCCCTTCCACCGCGCCTCTGTGCCCCTCCTCCACCGGTAGGTCTTCGGGTCCTCTCCCCGGGTCCTGCGAAGAGGGAACCCGGAGTCTTCCTCTATCGGGACGGCGGTGACGTCGGGACTCGGAGTCCAGAGGCCTCGACGCTCTCTACCTTCGAGACGACACGACTCGGGTCAGGCGCCGTCACACGAGACCGCCGGGGACCTTCCAGTGTGTCGGAGGACCCTCACACCTGTGTCTAGGCGGCAGAGTCGGGGAGCACGAGGAGTCGACCGCACCGGAGGGCGGAGGGTCCTTAAGGAGAAAAGGTCGGGGCGAACCAGGGTCGACTGTGTTGGCCTTGAGTTCTTCGTTTACTTACAGGCCGGAGACGTTTCACACCAGAATGGGGGTGTGAAGACCTTGTAAGAAAGGATTCTAGGGTTTGAGGGTCCGGCAGCCGACCTCACGACGAGTGGGGTGTAAGGGCTTCCGCCTCAACCTGCAGCCGCCTCTTACTGTGGGTGTCTGGTCCTCACGAAGACGTCTTTTGGAACGGTGGAGTACCCGGGACGTCTCCGTAAAGAAACGTCGTTGTTCATGCACCCCCAACCTTTTGTTCGTTCAAAGTGGTGCTAAGACCTCGAGAGACTTGAAAAGGTGAGTGGCTCTTGTGTTGCCTTGGTGGTCTTTTATCCCCAGCCCTCCTCCTGTTTCGTCCAGCCACAGGGGATTTGATTCCCCTCTGGGAGGGGTGGTCTCCCGAGGTAGAGGCACTGCAGTCCGAGGGACATCCCCTCAGGTCAGGCGGACGTCGTCCTGCGCGTGTTTTACTCGTTTAGGAATCATTGTGTTTTCTGTGGGAAACATCAGTGTCGTGTCTCCGTTTTGGAACCGATCTTTAAAGGACGTCGACCACCTTCGGCTCACCCGTCGACTCCCGTTCTCTAATCCGAAGTCCCCCGGGACCCTAGGGGGTCCCTGTACCTCTGTCTCACCCGTTCTGTCGTGTCGAGTTTTATGTCGCTTCCACGCTCCCTGGGCGACAGCTCTTCTTTCCGGCCACTCTTGCTGTCCGGGTGTCCTTGTCGTCGCCAGACCTCCGGTCTGTCCGGCCTCGTGGCCGTGACTCCCCACACGACACAGAGGACCGAAGAGAACATGGAGTCAACCATTTCTTAGACGGACGTCGTGTCCTTTGGGCCCAAACTAGACCCAAACCTTCTAGGGGCCTCCTCCTTTACCGTGGGGTAAGGTCATAGGAACGGACCTTTTAGAGTACCTGTGTCCTCGGACCACCCGACGTCAGGTACGCCAACGTCTCTCAGTCCGTGCTGACTCGTCGATTGAATGTGAACACAGAGGACCGTGTTTGACTTGGGGTCGAAGTGACTAAGGAGTTCTACGTTAGTAAGACCTTTTCTGGTCCCGTCCCTTTTTCGACAAGACCTTTGTACAAAGGTCTGTTTTCGAGTAGAAGAGGACGCCCGGACCCTCTATGTCTCCGGCAGCCGGAGTGGTTCCCCTTCTGGGGTGCCAGACGTGCGAGCCGTGGGACGGAGGTCGGATCGAGACAAGGGACCGAGACGAGCGAGGAGATCGTACCCCGAAGGAGTGGACTAGGAAAGGAGGAGGAGGAGGACCGGACGTCGGCCCTGATTTGGTATGTTTCTTCCCTTGTGCTCCAAAACCTCAGTCCGGAGTCACACTGGTCGGCGAGATCGACACACGAGAACCTGTGCAATGAATCGGAGAGACACGGAGATAAACATAGTGGACGTCGTCTTTCTACCATTTTAGACCGAACTGTGCACTCGTGTATCATCCACAAGTTACTCCTGACAAGAATCAGCAGTGACACGGACCTCTACTTCCGGTCGACCGGGTTGTTCCTACAGAGCCTTGTCGCTGGACGGTCCCCGAGTTTGGGTGCGTGCCTAAGAGACGTGACCGTGAGTCTCCGCGACCGTACATGAGCTTTGGTCAGTGATGAAAGAGTGGAACTACTCGAGAGAAATGAGGCGACACAGTGAACCGAGGTCCACCCCTTCGGAAGACCGTTCGTCTTGAGTTGACGAACCGTGGAGGGGAAGAGGTAGATATTGTGTCCCTACTGTGCGAGAGACGGAGAAGGTTCACACACCCATTTCAGCCGACCAAGTACGACTCGCGAATGATTCTGGGTCGTCCGCGAGACAGGGGTTCAGTCCCGAAGGACGAGAACTACGATCTTTGTGAAACCTACACACACACACCAACCCACCCCGGACCGACCCCCCGTCCCCCACGGGATGGGTGACGTCCTGAAGGCCGTCGTAGGAACCGGGCTTGTGGGTCTTCGGCCCTCGTAGAGGGGACCTGTTGGGTTGAGGTCCGTGGTGGTACACAGGGGGCTATAGTGGGGAGACTCTTGGTAGCAGGGACCACTCCCGATGACAATAATTGCAGTAAATAGGAGAAGGAAATGGTAAACCCCGAAGGGAACATCGAGTGAGCCATTTCTTAGACGGACGTCACATCCACTGGACCCAAGCTAGGGACCCAACCCTGCTAGGGGACCTCTTCCTTTACCGTTGGGTGAGGTCATAGGGACGTATCTTTTAGAGTACCTGTCTCCTCGGACCACCCGACGTCAGGTGCTCCAGCGTTTCTCAGCCCGTGCTGACTCACTGATTGTGTGATTGTGCGAATGGAAATTTAGACTCGACGGTCCAGCACACAAAGGTGGAGAGGAAAGACCGAGGACGGGAACGTAAAGTCAGAGTTGGAAGTGGGGTACCGGTGCGGGCCGTGGGGACCCGGGGTTCCCCGAGGGGAACTGTCAAAGGGGTGGGACCTACAGCTACTGTTGGTGGACCCCTCCGAGACCTGATTGTGCCAGGGTGGGTCTCTAAGTCGTCGTGCAAAAGTTTCACGAGTGCACGGGGGTCACGTGTGTGTCCCGTCTCCCAGAGACACGTCGGGTCTGAGTGGACGGTCAGTTTCTTGGATGGTGTCAGGAAGGGAATCTTGGGTCTGGGGCTAGCGAGTCGGAGGCGACACTTACCACCGGGTTCCAGCGGGGGCGGTTGGGGTGTAGGGCCGGAGGAGTCCGGGGTTGGTTCGAGAGAGAGGGATAAGTCCTGGACCGGAAGAGGTTCCAGGAGGTCTAGGGAGTGATAGACATGGTGGAATAATGAGTCTTCTTTCGGGTNGTGGGACCTACAGCTACTGTTGGTGGACCCCTCCGAGACCTGATTGTGCCAGGGTGGGTCTCTAAGTCGTCGTGCAAAAGTTTCACGAGTGCACGGGGGTCACGTGTGTGTCCCGTCTCCCAGAGACACGTCGGGTCTGAGTGGACGGTCAGTTTCTTGGATGGTGTCAGGAAGGGAATCTTGGGTCTGGGGCTAGCGAGTCGGAGGCGACACTTACCACCGGGTTCCAGCGGGGGCGGTTGGGGTGTAGGGCCGGAGGAGTCCGGGGTTGGTTCGAGAGAGAGGGATAAGTCCTGGACCGGAAGAGGTTCCAGGAGGTCTAGGGAGTGATAGACATGGCGGAATAATGAGTCTTCTTTCGGGTGAACGAGTTGGGGGCTCTATGGTAACCGAAGTAGGCAGGGGGTTGGGGTTCGGGGGTCGACGTCCGGGATTGCTGGTCGACTTCCGGGGGAGGGGTCTGAGACGTGCGAGTCGGTCCGTACGGCGAGTGGAAAGGACCTTCTACGAGAGACTGAGAAAATTCGGACTGGCTTGGGTGGATGGGAAATTATTTAGGAGGGACCCGGCGAGACGACAGTGACTGCGATTGGGGCTGAGGTGGTGTTTTCGTGGGTTCCCGTCGTCGTGAAAGACCCACAATGAGCGTTCCAGGACTCAAACGTGTGAGTGCCGTGATTCAGGACCCCCGTTCGAGACGTCCGTGTGTGTTCCAAGTGTGTCCTGGGAGTTTACTGAGGAAGGTGCGCCCCGGGTTCGGGCGTCCCGTCCGCTACCGTCGAGACGTTTAGGCGGCCGGTCACACGGGCTTTCTCGTAAAACTGGAACTTCCCTAGTTCCACGCAAAATTGTCCATTCATTCCCGACCTCCGGTCTGTCTGCCAGGTACTTCCTCGTCTGACTTCACCGGGGTCCTTAAGGTCGTGGAAGCGCATCGGAAGTTGGGGCTAAGGGCCACACCGATAACGACGGACGTCTTGTCTAGGTTGGTTTGCAGAGACCCGGACTCAGACTTCACTTCGTCTAGTGTCTTCATGTTCCGGTTCGCGACCTCTCTTGAGGGACAATGTCCTCCCGGGGTCCCCGTCCGTTCCAAAATAAAAATCTTCGTCCTGTGTAAGAAGTCTCCTTTAGAAACATCTTTGGAACTCGGTTTTGGAGCGGATCCACAGGACCCCAGTCGCTCCGGGTCTACGCGCCCAAGGGTCCCGACCACATTTTTTATTGGTGTTTGACCCGCCGAATTTTGGTTCTTAGGTAGGAGGGGGTCAGGACCCACGACTTCCAGACTTAGTTCCAGAGACGCCCGTACGAGGACTTCTTCCGAGACCCTACTCGCACGAGATCCGAGGAGGACCGAACACCGAAGTGCCCGTTCGGAACAGGAAGGAACCGAGCGTCCACGGGGACAGTAGGACACCGGAAGAAGGCACACACAGGTGTGCCGGCAGAAGACTCCTGTGGTCAGTGCCCTAATCCCAGGTGGGGACCACCGAGTCACCGTTTCTTAGACGGATAGTTACGTCAACGGCACCTTCTAAGTCCAAACTAGGAACCCAACCCTTCTAGGAGACCTCTTCCCGTACCGTTGGGTGAGGTCATAAGAACAGACCTCTTAGGGTACCCGTCTCCTCGGACTACCCGATGTCAGGTACCCTAACGTTTCTCAGCCTGTACTGACTCGCTGACCCGTATATGTATCTGAAGTTCAATTAATGTAGACGTTTCTGGGATGAAGATCTATTCCAGTATGAGACTCGAAAACAATCTACACTGAAAGACTCCTGTGAGACTGGGACCTGTAGCTCCTTGCCCCCTGTCCCATCCCCGTCCTCCGGTCCCATCACCCTCCTCTGTCCGACCGAGGACCGATCCCGTCCGTCCTCGACGGTCTCCAGACTCCCCACCGGTTTCAGGAATTCGGTCGTCCGACGGAAGACTCAGTTGCGGTGCAGACACCAGTGGTCGGGGACGCGGGGCACGAGGGGATGTTGTCCTGACTAGTGAACTGGCACTGTCGAGAAAATTGAAGGACGTAGAGGTCGGTCCGGTTCTCGAGTCCCAGTCGTTCGTGGAAGTCGGAGGGACCGTGTGTCGTAGTGAGTCATTCGTCAGGAAAACGGTTGGTTCCTAAACACCCAACGAGGGTAGAGTCACATAGACACCCGTCGGAGAGGGTGGCCCTGCAGAACACAAGGGTCGGGAGAAGTGTAGACAGATCACGTCTAAAGGCAGGACTTTTGATCCAATAGTCGTCGCCGCAGGAGGAATCACAGCCAGTGATTGCTGCCCCCAGGACTCGGAACAGGACGTGATACGATCGACGATACAATCTTGTGTCTCTCTTCGTTCTTGTCGGACGGCATCTCCCGAGCGTCTTTACTCCTTCTGCGTCTGTGACTTGATGTTGTCTTTAGTGCTATGTCCAATTTTGTCGGTTGGCGCGGGTGATGTCCACCAACTTACTACAGGGGGGGTTTTCCCCGCGACCTTAGGATTTGGTATCATGGACACTTAACTGCAAATCTTCGACCCAGAGACGCCTACACTAGTTCAATTTTACTCCAATGTGACCAAATCCCGTCCGGGATTTAGGTTAGAGACCACAGGGACATTCTTCTCCCTGTAACCCTATTCCTCTATGTCTATGCGTTCCCCTTCTATTGACCCTTCTACCCTGTCTCTGACCTCGCTACTTCGAGTTCGACGACCCGTACCTCTACCACCCACTTACAGGCCTCGATGTTCCTCCTCAGGAGTCCCCTTTGGACCGGGACATCTACAGAGTAGAGTCTGGACGCCGGAGGTCCGAGCTCTCTTGGGTGAAGACGACAAGATTCGGTCCTACGAATACCAGTGAACAATACGTCGGAACTTTTTTCACGCCCGTCTGGGGACTCTGTGCGTGCAAGTCACGATCTGGTGGCGTTATTTCGGTCCTGTTTCGTTCCCCCGAAGGGGCGACCGAGTCGCCACATCTCAGGCGGACGGCTACGTCCTCTGTACCCGAGTTAGGGCCTAGGCCCTTCTAGCGTGTACGGCGCCCCGTTAATTCGGGCACACGGTGTTGAGATCTCGGACACGAGACCCGGGACCCTTGGTCTTGGTGACTTCGGGCGCGTAGGCTCTCGGGCGCTTCGGTGGGGTTACTCTTTGGGTGCGTAGCGTCGATCTCTCGTCGGGGACGGACGACGTCGATCTCTCTTGGTGCGCGTCGTTACGTCTGGGTCGTGTCGGTCTTATTTATTTATTTTAATAATAATAATTTTTTTTTTTGAATTCTTTCTACTTCATTCAGTGCACTTAGTCCCATGGGGTGGGGGTTTGACCATGGTCAGACCAGGTACCNTCGATCTCTCTTGGTGCGCGTCGTTACGTCTGGGTCGTGTCGGTCTTATTTATTTATTTTAATAATAATAATTTTTTTTTTTGAATTTTTTCTACTTCATTCAGTGCACTTAGTCCCATGGGGTGGGGGTTTGACCATGGTCAGACCAGGTACCGAACAATCCTTGGTCCGACGTGTCGACCACTCGCCGTCCGTTCATTCGTTTCGAAATAGTCACAAATATTGGTGCGGGGTAGTGAGCGTAATGACGGACTCACGACGGAGGACCGTCTAGTCACCGGCGCAATCTAAGAGTATCCTCGAACTTGGGACTTCACTTGACGCACACGCCCCCCAGACCCACCGACCGAAGAACACTCTGGGAATTGTGGACTACTAGAATCCACCTCGACACTGCACGAACTTTCACTTCAGTGAGTCAACACACGTTGGGAAACGCTGGGGTACCAGGTTAGGTACTTTTACTTTACTTTACCTTTACCCGAGCCAGCACAGGCTGGGAAACGCTGGGGTACCCGACATCGGGTGGTCCGAGGAGACAGGTACCCTAAGAGGTCCGTTCTTATGACCTCACCCAACGGTACGGGAGGAGGTCCCCTAGAAGGGCCGGGTCCCTAACTTGGACTCACTCATATACTATCACGAAAGTTTTTTTTTTTACACGCACGGAATTAAAATTTTCTGAAAAATAACGATGTTTTACGATTGGTAGTGGACTCGGAAGGGACTTGACAGAAAAACGGTTCCAGTGTAGTTTCTAGTGTCTAACATCTACGAATCTTGCTTATATCATCGATAATAAACTGTACAAATTTATAAATTAAATTTTTCATTATTTTTCAATCTTTAGTTCGTAATGACTTTACATTGTCTCTGTGTTTCACTCCTTGACAACGACTTTTTTTCTACAGTTCTCTGGACCGAACTACGTCCCAACGGTGTTTAGCGACAGTGGGGGACTGGGGCGGCGGCACTCCCGTAAACAACCCACGCACAGTCCGCAATCGTAAGAGTCACGAAGACACAAGTGACTAAATGTGCACTGTCGGTGGGGTACTGCGTCTGTAATAAGGGGGTAGCTTGCCAACCCTTTTGGCTCCACGTTTCTTCGGTCCAGGGACCAGGTTCCTAGGGTCGACCCACCGACGTCCCCCTCGGGTACTTGGGTTCCGATCACACTCTGGTTGTGTTCCTACCGACTCGACCTCTCCGGGGAAAGATCTGTTAAGGTCCCGGTGGACAAGGAGGGGCGACGGGTGACCCGGCTGTCGTCGGACCGAGGATCTCTGGTCTCGTCCTGGGAGTTCGACCCGACGACCCCGTCTCGACTGTCCTATCGGGTTTACAGGCGAACCACGAAAAAAAAAAAAAATTTAGTTACGTATGTAATCGTCCTCGAAGGGCTCACCGAGTCTACCTTTTCTTAGACGGACGTCACGTCCTCTGGTCCCAAGGTTGGGACCCAGTCTTTCTAGCGGACCTCTTCCTTTACCGTTGGGTGAAGTCGTAAGAACGGACCTCTTGGGGTATCTGTCTCCTCGGACCGCCCGATGTCAGATGTCCCAGCGTCTCTCAGCCTGCGCTGACTCGGTGATTGTGTGTGTGTGTGTGTGTGCGTGTGCGTGTGCGTGCGCGTGCGTGTGCGTGTGCGTGCGCGTGTGCGTGTGCGTGTGTGTGTGCGTGTGTGTGTAATCGTTCATGTTAGGTGTCCCAGGGTCTCTCAGCCTGTGCTGACTCGGTGATTGTGTGTATGTGTGTGTGTGTGTGCGTGTGTGTGTGTGTGCGCGTGTGCGTGTGCGTGTGTGTGTAATCGTTCATGATAGGTGTCCCAGCGTCTCTCAGCCTGTGCTGACTCGGTGATTGTGTGTGTGTGTGTGTGTGTGTTTGTGATCGTTCGGACCACACTTTGGTGGGACAAACAGGCGTCTCGAAGACGATGGACAGACATGGTCCGTCTCTACTTTGCCTTGGGTTGACTGGGTCGTCGAAAGGACACCTCTCTGCCTCACGGGGTCTCCGGAACCTTCGGTCCGGGGACCGGAAAACTATTAGCCGATTAAAGGAAGGTCAAGGCTCCCACTGCGTTCTCGAACCGACCACCCCCCTTCTAACACTGGACCTCGGTCTTCCGTCAACCCCTCCTCGAAAGGAAAGTGGAGGGTCTCCCACTAATAAAATATATCTTCCAGTCTTTTTCGTAGCCCTCCTCTTTTCTTAGTGGGTACCCGTCTTCCCCGTGTCGAGTCAACTAGGGTAGGAGACGAAAGAGACGAGTCGCGAGCATGAGCCGACAGACCTCCTAAGAGCCGTCGTGGAAGCGGGACGACGGGGCGAGGTGGGAAGGGGGAGGAGGACCAGGTGCCCTCCAGAGACACGAGTCAGGGTGACGCGGACCCAAACCTGGCCTCGGGGCCCGTCGAGGCCTGGGGGAGCGGATACCGTGGTCGGCGACCGAGCTCGGGTCCCGAGGACCGACCGACCGACCACGGTCGCGGAAAGACGAATGTTTGTGGGAGGGACCGACGGGGGAGTGACGGGGGCTTCGACGAGGGTGGGGTTCCGGACCTGCGGGACAAGAGTAGCCTCAACTATTCCGGTGCCCTCACGGTCCAGGGCTCCCGCAAACGGCTGTACGCAGAGGGGTCCACCGAAAGCGTGCGACTGGCGAGAGGGACGAGACTCGGCCGGACGCTCCGGACAGGACGTCCAGAGGAGGACGTGAAGGGGTCGCCCAGGAGGGGGAAGGAAGGTACGAAAGAGGAGGAGACGGCCGGGGATCTCACAGGTGACAGGGGTCACAGGTAGGGACGGGAAGACGAAGTAGTGATCCGCGTAAGAGGAACCCCCGACCGGTAACGGTCCGGTGCGGACCCCTGTCCCACCCCTCCCTGGCGAATTAGAGACGACTACGGACTTCGGACCAGAGGCGTCATGGACGGGTACGGGAGTCCTACCGGTGACGTCCCGGTCTGCCGGCCCAGGAAGGGTGGCGGCCGGACTCGGGTGACGGGGGAGAGGGCGTAGGGATAGGATCGTCTCCCGTGGTGAGTGGAGGGGATCGACCAGTCAAGACCTCAACTTTGTCTTTACGAGAAGACCTGCCATCTCAAAGAGTTGGAACCGGGATGGCTATAAGCCCCGCCCTAGTAAAAGGCGGTACCCTGGGTAGGTTCACGTAGGGTCGTCGTGCGGGTGGAGATGGGTGACCTACGGTCCTCGGGGGGTGGTGGTGGAGTCAACACTACTGTCTTCGCAGAGATCTGCGACGGTCTACCGGGGACCACTGTGGGAACGACCTTTCCCGGTCCGCCCCTTCTGGCGTCCGAGACACCCGGTGCACCGGAGATGAGCTTGGTATGTCGAGGAGGGACGTTTCCGTCTGTCCTGGTGTCTGTTACTCACCCACGTCGACCCGAGACTCTTTTGGACTAAACGTTTCCGTCCCCCGTGTGACCTAAACCAGGTGAACCAGGACTCTGGCGTCGGAGGACCAGGAAGAGCCTGCGTGGACGAGAGACCGCCCGAGGGGAGGCGTAGGTAGGGGAGGACAAAGAAGAAAGCCCTTAAAGGGTACGTAGTGGAGTGATATGACGGACACCAGACCCGTGAGATGAGTTAAAGAGTCCTGGCTCAGGCGAGACTGGGATCCTTTAGTCTTTAGCAAACTTAGGATTGATCCTTCTATTGCGGGAAATGGGACCCGGTCCGGGACCCGATATCCGAAATGGTTAATTAAATTTGGAAATCTTGCCCAAGCCAGTCATCTCCCTTACTTCCTCTAAACCCCTTGGTTGAACAGGTGTCTTAGACACACCCGGGGTTTGGAAGTAGGATAGGGCCCCTATAGTGCACCTGGTAAACGACGATAGGGACGGGCGAGGGGACCGTAGAAGGAGGAGGTGGCAGAGGAAACCAGAGTCTGGGTGACTCTGGTGTCGGTCCCGGTGCCCCGCTTCCCCACCACGACCTCCGAGCGCCGTTGTGCCTGGTTGTGGTGGTAGGGACGTGTCCGTGGACGGAAACACCCGTGCGACCGGTCCGCCTTTAGACCTGGTCGTCGGGACCCACCGTAGAGTCGCACTCTGGGCGCCAAGACTCGTAGAGCGTCAGGGCCGACGGAGTCGGACGACCATAGAAAAGACCTTCCAAAAATGTAGTGTCAATTTTTAGTAATTTTTACTTTCTCTTATACGAAACAAAGAGTATTTCTACGATGAGGTCTCTAAAGGCCAACTAGAGAGGAAATAGTTTGGGGCCTTTACAGTCCATACTATGGGAACTTCGTCGTCCATCGGGAATACTCCAAAGGACTTGTACGGGTCCTCGTGTCCTTTTCCTTTTTGTTTTGTCTTTCCTTCCGTCGTTGTCGTAGTAGTCATCCTTGTCTCGTCCCTCTGCCCTTCCCACTCCGGTACGGGGGAGGTGTTGGACGACGGACAGGAGACGAAACGCAGAGAGCGTTCTTATCGTCCCTGGGCCGTGCCGCAGGCTCATGTCTCTCCCACCAAAAGCATCAAGGGGACTGAACGGGTCGGGTCCTGTCCTAGTCGCCGACGCCGGTCTCGACGTCCCCGAGGTAGACGAGGGGTGGGTGGACCTCCTGTTTAGGGGAGAGCGTCCTGTTTCTGCACCCTACGGCGGACACAACAAGTCAGCGAGCCAGGACAGACTGGGAAACGCTGGGGTACCTGACGTCGTACGGTCCGGAGGGACAGGTAGTGGTTGAGGACCTCGAACGAGTTTGAGTACAGGTAACTCAGTCACTACGGTAGGTTGGTAGAGTGGGAGACAGCAGGGGAAGAGGAGGACGAAAGTTAGAAAGGGTCGTAGTCCCAGAAAAGGTAATTCAACTGAGAAGTGCAGTCCACCGGGTTCATAACCTCGTAGTCGAAGTCGTAGTTGGTGGACTCACGTCAGTGGCTTTCCCTCGGTTCAGCCCCCACCAGGAGGGCATTCGGTCCTTAACCGAAAGGGAAGGACAGGGTCGGGGGGTGCAGACCGGATATTCTTTTACTTTCAGCGAGTCAGTACAGACTGAGAGACACTAGGGTATCTGATCTGTCAGGTACCTTAAGAGGTCCGGTCTTATGACCTCAACCATCCGAAAGGGAAGAAGTCCCCTAGAAGGGTTGGGTCCCTAGTTTGGGTCCAGAGGGCGTGACGCCCACCAAAGAAATCGTCGACTCGCTGGTCCCTTCGGTCCGGATATTCTTCGAGACGCGTTCAACGTCTAGGTCTACAGTCCGTCCTAAGTCATGTGTAGACGAGAGAGTCTACCTGTCTACCTTCGAGGTTGTCCGCGTCTGTCCTGTTCTCACGAGCCCGACCCTAGACTTAGGTTTTTTCGACTCATGCAGTCACTGATGGACCCGGTCAGCCCAACTTCACGTCCAAGGACCCGGGACGGAACCACAAGAGTGACGCACGCCTGGCCGATTCGACAGTGAATCTAATCGTAGTGAACTCACGTCAAATCATTCCCCTGTTGCTGTGAGGTAGGATTTCCTTTAGTCAGGACTTATAAGTAACCTTCCTGACTACGACTTCGACTTCGAGGTTATGAAACCGGTGGACTACGCTTCTCAGCTGAGGAACCTTTTCTGGGACTACGGCCCTTTCTAACTCCTGTCCTCCTCTTCCCCTGCTGTCTCCTACTCTACCAATCTATCGTAGTGGCTGAGCTACCTGTACTCAAACTCATTTGAGGCCCTCAACCACTACCTGTCCCTTCGGACCGTACGACGTCAGGTACCCAGCGTCTCAGTCTGTGTTGACTCGCTTACTTACCTTGACTTGACTTAACTTTCTGTCACTCTACACCCCTCCCTCCGTCGCTCACATCCTTCTGGGACCTCATTACTGTCTTCCTGCCTTCCCTACCCCTCCGTCCATGACCCCTAGGTCCCTCACTGGTGGGGCTAGAGGGGACTGGAGGAGAGGTCGGACTAGAAAGATGACCTCCGTGCCCTCGGGTGGGCTACTTCACCAAAGTCTACTTGGGGGTCCGGCTGGAGGGTCGTCCACGTCTTCCCTGTGTTCCCCTCAGTCGTGTGTCCTCGGACACGTCCCCTCGAGTGAGTACTCACCATGGGACTTCTGAAGGATGTCTTTGACTCGTAGGGTTAACTCTGTCCTTCGCCCGTCCCAAATCCTTTTACTGTATCAGGCTCCTGTGTTGTATTTGGTAATCTTGGTTGTTCCAGGTTCCACCGTGTGTTCACCTGGAGGTGATCTGGAGCTCGGAGTCATATGCGAGCGACATCGTGTGGTCGTTGGGTGTGGTGTGTGGGGGTGGGTATCCGCAGTGCTCTCGAGGTTCCGGCTGGTATTTTCCAGTCTTTCCTCCTCAGCAGAAACTACAGAAGGTAGTCACAAGATATCAAAAGACATATGTCGAGAAAACAGAGGAATCCACCCAAATAAGGACCCGTAAAAGAAAAAGAACGTTACCATTTACCCTAACTAAGGACTTAAAGAGAAAGACTAAAAAGTAACAATCACATATCCTTACGTTCACTAAAGACACATAACTAAAACATAGGACATTGAAACGGTTTAAGTGACTAATCGAGATCATTAATAGACTATCATAGAAATCCCAAAAGATACATATCATAGTTCAGTAGACGTTTGTCTACTCTCAAAATGAAGAAGAAAAGGTTACATCTAAGAAAAATAAAGAAAAAAAAAAGAGACTGACGGTATCGATCCTGAACTCTTGAAACAACTCCTTATCACTACTCGAATAGACTTCCCGTCGTTCTCTATGTCTGTATCTCTTGTCTGAATATCTGTGCACCCCCTAACCCCTCCCTCCTCTCCCACCCTACATATCTCTGTCCTTGTACCTTTGTGTAGGTAATTGTAGACGTTTTGTCTATCTGTTCCCTTTGACCGACACACTGAGACCCTGGGTTTGGTCCCGAGGCCTTGTTGGATCTGCCCGCCCTCCCCCTCCCTCCACCCTCCCTCCATACGTATGGGTACCGACTGAGTACAACGACATACCGTCTTTGGTAGTGTTATAACATCTCGTTAATAGAAAGTTAATTTTTATTTCTTTAAATTAGTATTTTCCACCCCACCGAGTTAAGGACCTTTAGGGGTGGGGAAGGGGGTTTGTCGAACTTATGAGGAGAGTGAGTAATCGGATGTTTTAATGGTGGGGAACTCTCAGGGAACCTGAGAGTTCCTCTAGTTTACGTAGTTAGGATTTCCTTTAGTTAGGACTTATAAGTGACCTACCTGACTACGACTTCGACTTCGAGGTTATGAAACCGGTGAACTTCACTTCTCGGCTGAGTGGTCTTTTCTGGGATTACGACCCTTTCTGACTTCTGTCCTCCTCTTCCTCCGTGGTCTCCTACTCTACCGACCTGCCGTAGTAGCTGAGTTGCCTGTACTCAGACTCGTTCGAGGTCGTCTACCACCTCCTGTCCCTTCGGTCCTTACGACGTCACGTCCCCCAGCGTTTCTCGGCCTGTGTTGAATCGCTGACTTGTTGTTGTTATTATTGGCTGTTGGGGTATGGAGCCTACGGGAGGGGAAGACTCTACCGGAGTGGAAGACTCTACCGGGAGGGGAAGACTCTACGGGAGGGGAAGACTCTCCCGGGAGTGGAAGACTCTCCCGGGAGTGGAAGACTCTACGGGAGGGGAAGACTCTACCGGAGGGGAAGATTCTACGGGAGGGGAAGACTCTACCGGGAGGGGAAAACGCTCCGGGGAGTGAAAGACTCTTCCGGGAGTGGAAGACTCTACGGGAGGGGAAGAGTCTACCGGGAGTGGAAGACTCTCCCGGGAGGGGAAGACTCTACGGGAGGGGAAGAGTCTACCGGGAGTGGAAGACTCTACCGGGTGGGAGAAAGATACCTCACACGCAGAGGGACCTATTTGGAAAAAGGAGCAATGGTACCGAGTGAGAACTAAAAAAAAGGTCGTTCTTCAGTTCTAGGGTGTAGGCCGCCGACAGGGTTCCTGAGTCTACACTGGACCCTACACTGGTAGGAGAGCCCAGGGTGAGAGAAAGGACGTTTTGTCCCTCCCGTTTGATAAAGGATCGCTTCGCACGGTTGGACGGAGGGCTGTTTATGTCTACTGACCAAGAGTTCAATGAAATGTAGGAAACCTTTACTTGTCTAGGGTCGATCTTCCCTGTAGGTAGGCCCGGAGTGGACCTAAGACGGTACGCAGGATGACTACCTGTCAAGCACTTGGGACGGATCGGAGGGTGGTAGGCTAGAGTCGAGAACAACAACACCCCTCGACACATGACCGGAACCCCAGCCTCCGGGGTAATTAGTGAGTACAAGACTCGCTCACCCCCGAGTACGAGACTCGGGGGTAATTAGCGACAACCCGAAGGCCTCGTGGTGGAGGGAGTAGTCATTCTCCTCCGGTGTCTCGGGATGGACCGGGATGGAGAGCCTCCTCCAGTTTTCCAGTTCTAGTTTAGACTCTCGAGACGTTTGGCATTTCGTGAGGCGTTTTAAAGTTGTATTTTACTTGGATGCCTTCTCGAGAAACTCGTGACGCGTTATGGCAGAGGAGGGACTTTGGAGGAGCCGATTTGGGTGTTGTCCGGGTCTGGTGTGTGTGACACGTAGTCTTCGGGTGGAGGGGACTCTCGGGTAAGGGTTTAAGGCGAAGGGCACAGGGAGTTTGGACTCGCGGCACGTCTGACTGTCAAGTCCACCCGGGGGAGAGAGGTCGGTGACTGGGTGCCTGCCGGACGACCACCGGGGCCGAAGGGCAGTTTGTGGGCGTGTCGTAGAGACTAAAAGTTCCCACCCCGTCTCGTTCGGGTCCAGTCGATCTTCGGTTTCCACTAAAAGTATTCGGTCCAGGAGGGGTGAGATGTTGTCTCGTTTATGGTAACCATAAACTTACCTTTCGTTGTCTTTATTCCTGTTCTATTTCCTTTCTTCCTCCGAAGGGTCACCCCCATCACCATTTCTTGGACGGAGGGTCACGCCCTCTCTCTTCTGCGTCCAAGCAAGGGATCCACCCCTTCCAGGGGGCCTCTTCCCATACCGTCGGGTGAGGTCACAAGAACGGATCTCTTAGGGTACCTGTCGCCTCGGGTCGCCTGACTTCTTGTGTCCCAGCCCCCAGTGTTACTATGTTAACTTCCCCGAGTCGTACTTTTCCGTTCCTCTCAAAGTAGACCCACACACGACTCGCGAGAACCAGTTCCCGTCTGGAAGTCGGGGAACCAGACTGGGTTGTGGCCGAATAGAAGGTCGGTGGAATAGAGGTACGACCGGAATCGGAAGAAGGTTCAGTCGGTTTTGAGTAAACTCCTTAGACTGTTCCCGACACCCGAAAGAGACATCTTTTGGTCGATATAGATATTTCAAAACGAACTGTACAACCCTGGAATTCCTGGGAGAGTTATCCGACGATCATCAGGGTACACCTGTACGGACGATAACTACTTCTACTACAAGTTCCCCGGTTCCGAGTCCGGTGGCTCTATGGGGTTCGTGTGGATGTCGTAGTTAGTTACGAAAAGTGTTAATGAAAGTTTTTTTGGTTTCCGTCTCTACTCCGAGATACAAGTATGTCCTTTTGTCGTTTACACTTGTCCTAAATACTACCCTTTACTACTTCGCCCTTCTTAGTTCAAATACCTTGGGTTTCAGGTTCCGACGGGTCCTTAACCCCCACCCCCCACAGGACAGGAGATGCTCGGTCCCTCTTCCCGAACTCTTTGACACTTCACAGACCCCGTCCCGTCGGGACCCCGGTGTAGTCACTGTACAAGTCTCCTGACTACGAACCCCCGGGAAGCTATGGCTGTGTTCGGTTCCCTCAGGGACCCTCCAATTTACCGAATGGGTAGACCACCCCACCGTTGGAGTCTTCCTCCCTCCCTCGTTCCCTTCCTTTGTTCCTCCTATCCTCCCTCTCTCTCCCTTCCTCCCTCCCCTCCATGCAAACGTTTTTCGGGGTCCCCTTCCACTTTCGAGCTGTGGAGGAGTGAGACGACCCGCGAAGTGACGGACCAGGTCCGCGAGGAGGTCGGACCTGTGGGGTACCGGGACAGGGGAGCGAGGCTACCTAGTCGTTGTCTGGGGTGGACGTTCACTCGGTTAGGTGGTAGACGGAGACCTGGGTCGTTGATTCCTGGACGAGGTTTCCCAGTCGCCCGAGGTTGGGTGAAGGTTCTCGTCCCTCGACTCTTCGTTTTCGTGGGGTCCCGTCCAGGACGAGTACCTGACGACCTGGCACCGACCACCGGTAAGGAGACGTGTGACCGACTCACCGTCTCCGGCCCACTGGTCCCTTGTACGGTGCACTAAGGACTTTTCGCCAAAGTAAAGAGGTTGGGACCAAGGGTCCAGGGAACGCTAGACCCCCGAACTGGAGACTAGACCCCCGAACTGGAGACCTACAAAGGTTGTTGGGAGGTGACAAAGAGAACTCGTTCGACCTCACGGATAAGGTAAGGAAAAATAGACTCTTTGAAGACTGGACCCGAGGTAGAAATGTCCACTCCTTTGGCTCAAAGTTCCTTTAATCAAATATGTTTTACGAACACGAGTAATAACTTTAGACAGAGACGGACCTTTTCTAATTTCGACATTCAAATACCGTCTCTACAAAAAGACTGGGGTTTGTCTGTAAAAAGACTGGGTTCTTACTTTGTGTAAGTGAGACAGGAGGGACTCAACGTCGACCGGGTCAGTTGAAGTTTTTTGTCTACTTGCTCTCCCCTTTTGAGGTCGGTCCCTACCCCTGGGTCCCCAAAAGACTAATCTAACCCTTCAAGAAACATCGGATGCGTCCAAAGTCGTCCCCCGACCTTCCGAGACCTTTATTTGTTGACGCCCTAGAAAGAAGGTGAGTGTAAAATAGAGGTGCCGGAGTTCATACAGTTTTTACAGAGTCGCCAGGAGTACTGTACGGACGAAATTCTTCTCACTTTTGCGTCCGACCACTACTTTGATTTTGTGTTCCGGACATTCTGGTGTCTCCGACAAATCATGGAGACGGGTTCGTGAGTCCAAAGAGTGGGCGGGCGTAAGGGGTCTGAAGTGAGACCTCCGTTGACTGGAGTGCCAGTTATACTCCAAAAATTAAAAATGAATTATATTTTAAATTAAAATAATTTAAATAAAAATTATTTATAAAAATTAAATTACTCCGTCGGGGATGCACTGACTCCGAGTGAGTACGTCTCGAAGACTTTCTCCGACTCGTGACGAAGTGTAAGTTCACTACACACCGGTCCAGGGGCGTCACCAGGTCGACGACTGGGTGACACTACTGTCCGGAGTGGAGGTCCCCCGCAGGACGTCCGGACCCACAGACGTCAATTCCTACGACCGGAACCGACGCGACCGGGACTCCTGGAGTCTTTTGACCCTAGAGGGAGCAGTCATGGCTGTCCGACCGCAGGTTAAGTGTGGAGTTCTCACTTGGGAAATCACCGACGGTCCCGTCCTCCCGTCCCCCGTTGTCCTCATCCGGGACTCGCCCTCCCCCCAGAAGACTCCACTACCTTTCTAAGACTCTGGTCTCTGTCCACGACCAGTGTACTGCGATACTTGATTCACGGTTGATCTGACATATGCAAATTTGCCAACCAACTTACGATACGTTTGAAGTGCAGGTTTTTGGGTTCGAGTGCATTAGTCTTTTAGACCGCTATGTCAGACTTTTCATTGGGGACTTCTCGTTCTTAGACAAACTCACAGGTGCACCTGGTCTGGAACCGGTTCCGTGAGGGATGTCCCTCCCACCTGCCCAGGTGCGTCGACCTGTCGTGGCTAGAAAGTCTGGTGGGTTGAGTGAAGGATTGACATCGGAACTAAAAATTCATTTAAACGTCAAAATTCTCTTTTTGAAATTGGACAACCTAAGTGTTCACTAAAGATGACCGGTCTCCCCCTGAGTCCCTATGACCGGGGTATCGAGTACACAGGAGGGTCATTCCTTCCTTCTGAACCCTGTATGTTTGTTCGAATAATTATTAGGAGACTTGGACTTGAACTTACCCCCGTGAGAGACTCGGACTGAAGAACAGACATTTTACCTGTCCTACACAAGGACCCGCCCTCCTCTGGATTGTACGTCGGTCGCCCACTCGCTCCGACCTCGAGGGCGGAGGTGCCGGTGACCGTCCTAGCACCCTTGACCGGAACCGGGACCAGAGGGTAGCTCGGGGAGGAACCAACCGTGTGAGGGGCTCCTCGGTAGCCCGGTTCGAGACGATAAACGGTCAATACGACCAGGTAGTGTGCTCAGAATTTCACTTTCCTTGACCTTAGTCCGGAGTAAGGACGAGGGAGTGGACGAGGTAGTGGAACTTGTCGTCGTAGGCGACCGGGAAATTATTTACTAAAGACCACCGCTATTGTCCCCTAGTCATTGTCCATTTCTTAGACTGCGGTGCACTCACCCCTCACTTCATGATCCAGCGAAGTCAGCACGGGCTGAGACACGCTGGGGTACCCGACATCGGGTGGCCCGAGGAGACAGGTACCCAAAGAGGTCCGCTCTTACGACCTCACCCAACGGTCCGGGAAGAGGTCCCCTAGAAGCTGGATTCCTAGTTTGGTCACAGAGAATTCAGAGGACCTAACCGTCCGCCCAAGAAATGGTGATAGCGGTGGACTCTTCGGGCTACACATACATTAAGGTGCACCCACGGTGATGTACGTTTAGTGTTTTAATCCGTGACCATTTTGGGGAACTTCCAAAGGGACCACCAAGTCTGTCATTTCTTAGAACCGTTACGCCCTCTGGACCCGACCTAGGGATCCAGCCCTTGTAGGGGACCTCTTCCCCTACCGATGGGTGAGACCATAAGAACGGACCCCTTAAGGCACCTGTCTCCTCGGACCACCCGATGTCAGGTACCCCAGCGTTTCTCAGTCTGTACTGACTCACTGATTGTGAAAGTGTTTTAGGGAACTACGAGGAGGAGTGTTACTTGAATCCTGTTTAGTCTAGAACTTGTAATTCTTCGTTTCTCTTTTGTGACGTAAACACAAAGACATCCCCCTTTTTTCGGTGTTTTTTTTCCGGTTTACACACTCCTAGGGCAGAGAAATTTACGACCTTCTGTGTATAGGTGAGGGATTTCGGGGGCGTCGGGAGACGGTAGAGGTACCGGTCCTCTCCACACTCGGGGCGAGACCCTCGGGAATGGCGAGACCCTCGGGAATTACTGTCCTACCTCTGGGGCCCCCGTTCCGGGTGGGTGGGACGAAGGAGAAGGGTCCCCAGGACGACGGGTCCCATGGGACCGAGTCAGGGTCTTTTTCGTTTGGTGTATTTACTGTGGGTCCTTTGACAACCTCGGCTTTTCCCCAGGATTCATTTCGAGGGGCAACTGGAGGACGAAAAGAGTTTTCCCCAGGTGGGGCCGGTTCGACACGGGAGTTAAGTTTGGGTCTCCTCCATTGGACCCGCCCCCCCGTGTCCCGTCCCTCGGGTCGGTGTGGTAGGGACCATAGATGGTCCCAATAGAGGTCTCTTCTTGGTTCGGTGTACGAACGACAAACTCAAGTCTTTGGGGTCGAAAGGCCGGTTACGGTCAGGTTTTCTTACGCTCCTTACACCTACGGAAAGTGACCCAAAGTGACGTTTGGGTTTGTCTAGTGTTGGAGGTCCCGTTTCCGAACGACTGTCGGCGAAGGACCCGTCTCCATAAAATTCAGGGATTCTGGAGTCACCCCTGGTCTTGTGAGGACTTAAGGAGTGGGTGATAATTTTCGGTGTCCCAGTATTGGACGTTTGGAGGACGTTGTAAGAAAGAAATATCGTGTCCGACTATGATCTTTTGTTTTTCTATACTATATTTTCCACCCGACCCCCACCCCCACCACCACTTTCGACTTTGTTTTAAGGTTAGTCGACGGGGGTCCACTTGTCTTCTGTGTGCCCTAAATTCCTATTGGACGTGGAGTCTGTGAAGGCCTTGTCGAAAATAATAAGTTGACCCGGAACGTTCCTAAAGGACCGAAGGGACCACCGAGTTTACCATTTCTTAGACGGACGTTACGTCCTCAAGACCCAAGTTAGAGACCCAACCCTTCTAGGGGACCTCTTTCCTTACCGTTGGGTGAGGTCAGAAGAACGGACCTCGTAAGGTCCCTGTCTCCTCAGACCACCCGATGTCAGGTACCCCAGTGTTTCTCAACCTGTGCTGACTCGTTGATTGTAACCTGAGATGTTCCTTCGTCCCAGACCCCACAAGGTAGAGTTGGGGGAAGAAGTTGGACACAGACGTTTCCTGGGGGAAAGTAATATAGACTAGGAAAAGTGGGGGTCAACCTTTCAGAGGAAACAAAAATTTGTACTTCAGACGTCGTACAATGCGTCTATTAGACTGGGTCGACTAACATGTTATCTTCCAAAAAGGATGATAATAACATCCAGTGCCCCTATTTCTAGTTCTTGTCGTTTATAGACTCTTGCAAGATGGGCCGATGGTAAGTGAGAGGGAAGAAAGACGGTTGAGTGAAGAAGGAGGACTCGTCACCGATTTCGAAGGACGAGTGCAAAAGACGGTTGGAATGTGAGGAAAGGGTCCTGTGTGGACAGGGCCCCGGTGTGTCTCGGTTTCCGTAGCGTAGAGTAGTGACCACCGGTAACAAGGTCTTCGAGCCTTGGAGAGGTCGAAATTCTTATTTCGAGGAAACACGTTTGTGTGTCCTGTCGGTTGGACCCGAGGCAGGGGGGCGAAAGTCCCTCCGTCTGTTCGCCTGACCGACCAAAGACCCGTCTCGCTCTTGCACAGTAGCTACCTGTGTCTCCCTTCAGTGGCTCCATTTGTCTTTGGACCTCGACAAGGCCCTTGAGCGGGCACGGTCCGTGCGGCCACTGGAGACTGGAGGACGTCCGTGCACCTCGCGACTGCTCCTCCTCCACTTCTGTCCGGGCACGCCCCTACCTGCCACGACGTCCCAGACCCCCTTCGCTGAAGAGGGAGGACTCTCCGACCGCCCGTGAGGTCCGTGCGGGGGAGGACCCCCACTGCGGCGGGGGAGGCGCCCTGTCCGGGGCCACCCCCCGCGTGAGGCAGCGGGACGGACGTAGCGAATGGACAGTGCCCGGGGTCGAGGGACTGCAGTTTCGGGGTCGGGGTCCTGCGCCGGAAGACAGGTCTCTTCCCTCTACGACGTTCTGTTTTCCCCTTGCCTCTGACTCTCGGTCAGAACGCGTCGACTTCTCGAGTAAGGTCGAGAAAGGAGTTCCGAGAAAGTGTAGACCTCGGCCAATGCGACCGGTGACGCAAATGGCCCTTTCTACTCCCACCGCCACGTCCGACCTTAGCGGGGCCTTGGGAAAGGTAAGGCCGACGGTCCACGCACCGGCCGAAAGATCTTGGGGGAGGGTCTTTCTCCGGGAGATGGTCCAGTGCCGGGACGACCCCGTCGGTGAGACGGCATTCTCCTACTGGGGGTGGAGGGTGGGTTGGGGCTATTCACCCTTTCCCGACAGGTCCCAACCTCGCAGACACCCCAGAGTTCCCGAAGGGAGACGTGGGGGTTGGAGTCCAGGGAAGGTTTCCCAGACTGGGGTTCTCACGTGGGGTCATTGAACGCGGTGTCAACCGAAGGTTCTCGGGTCAGTGGTGCTCCCGTAAAAACCGAACAAAGAAGAGTTCCGACATAATAGAAGGGAGTGGACGATAGTGAAGACGTCTCTACCCGTCACGTCGGAGTTGTCTTATTAGAATAGTCGATTCGGGTTCTCTACCTAAGGGACTACCGAACGGTCGTCACCCCAAAGGAGGGGTGAACGACCAGTGAATCCTCCACCACTGATTGTCATTGTTTCCTCGGGTACAAACGTTATCCAAGGAATTTGTTCCTACTACTACCTGCCACCCTAGCTTCCATGGTGGTACCGTGCTGTGGGACCGGAAGACTTACCCTCATTGTCTCGACGAGGTCCGAAATGTCCTCGGGACGTGGACCGGTCGGACACTTTATCCTCCTTTAGGGTAGGACCCGTGGAAGGGGTTTAGTGACAGGAGGGGACCTCGTCTGGGAGTCGGTGCAATAGTCAGGTGTACGTTAATGTTCCTCGTAGTGTCCTCCCGTTCTTAATAGGGCTCTACGACCCCGTCGACCGACCAGAAGTGTCGTGGCAAAGGAGACCCCGAAGGTACCGTTTTACTTAAGGTCTACGTGTCTTTCCACTCTCCTGTCCGACTCTCCGTACCTTCCTTTAGTTGGTCTTCCTTTCTCTTTTAGGTCGAGAACATGTGAATTGAGAATTCCATCTCTGTCTGGAGTCACGTGTTCCTTACATCCTTTGTGCTTCCGTTTTCCTTTTTGGGGTCACTTTAGTTACTTACGATGTTTTTCCGTCGTTGTTGGACCCCTTTATATAGACTTGCACTGTTTTCTAAGTCTGGGGTTCTTCAAGTCTTTTACGTCCCACCCCATCCTGTAACTTCCGAGTCCTACGTCTCCGGCGATAGGTGGGTAGTGGACCTAAGATCCACGTAGACGTCTGGAACCGCACAGTCGCTCAACGAGCACCCTGGGGTTTCTGACAGATCCGTCCCGTCTACTCTTGGAGCAGTGAAATTTTCCCCGCCTCCATGACCTTTCCGGACCCCCCTCACTTTGTCACGTCCCCGCCGGAGAGTCTTCACCCAAAAACCATAAAATTACGAACAAGGGACCATCGAGTCAATCATTTCTTACGCGGACGTTACGTCCTCTGGGACCAAGTTAAGGACCCAGCCCTTCTAGGTGACCTCTTCCCTATCCGACGGGTGGGATCATAAGAACCCGAAGGGAACACCGAGTCGACCATTTCTTAGGCAGACGTTACACCCTCTGGACCCAAGTTAGGGACCCAACCCTTCTGGGACGTCTTTTCCCTTTCCGATGGGTGAAGTCATAAGACCGGACCTCTGAAGGTACCTGACTACCCCAACGTTTCTCAGCCTGTGCTGACTCACTGAAAGTCAAAGTGAAAGTTACGAACAAGTCCGAAGAGATTAGAAAGGTCAAACGAGATACCACACTTCCCGTATGTAGAGACAACAGGAAAAAAAAGAAAAATTCCCCGAAGGGTCCACCGTGATCACTATTTCTTGGGCGGACGGTCACGAACTCTACGTCTACACCCAAACTAGGGAGCCGACCCTTCTAGGGGACCTCCTCCGTTTACCGTCGGGTGAGGTCATAAGAACGGACCTCTTAGGGTACCTGTCTCCTCGGATCACTCGATGTCAGGAACCCCAGTGTTTCTCAGACTGTACTGACTTCGCTAAACCGTACGTGCGTACGTGGTCAGACTCTTGGACCCACAGAGGAAACGAAATATTTGGTAGGGGAGGGACCGTAGATCCGACCCCCCTGTCCTGAACGATGGGAGGGAGGACAGGTCCACGGGTGAGACAACCTGGAGAGTGGAGACGTACCCAGGTGGACGTCCGGGAAGTCCTTCCCGTTCTTCCCCAGCCCCCAACCGTTCCGGTGTCTCAGAGTACGTTTCTCATAGAGATCACCAGTTGCCGGAGATGAAGGGTGTAGATGTAGTACCGAGAGGGATTTCGGGTAAAAGGTCTACGTTTTATCGACACACGAGACGTGTTGGTCTCCTCTGGTGGTGGTTCAGAAAATACTCTTCCCCTCCTGAAATACTTCTCCCCTCCTGACGCAAAGGAGAGGGTCAGGTTAATGTCGTAGGAGTCAGTTGCGTCGAACTTCACGACCTAGTGAGACGTAAAATCCGTTCTCGGATCCTTTGGTGACCCGAAAAGAGAACGAGTGACGTCGTCCGAGGACTTCGAGACAAGGGAGTATCCCTAAGGACCATTCCAAGGATCTATCTAGACACCGTCCTGTCCACGTGTGGGTCTCGGGAGACGGGAGAGTCACAAGTACTGAGACCGACACTTGCCCGCACGGACACTCCAGGTCCCATGCCCCTGATCCACTTGTCCTGGTCGGGGAAGGGTGGCGGGGTCGACGTCCGAGATGGAGAGACCTTCGGGGTCCAAAGACGTGTTCCTGGGCGACTGGACTCTCCTCTCCCTACACCAGGAAGTCGGTTCCTCCCTCTGCGGTCTTCGGTCCCCGGGTAGTCAGGGGTGTCGGGGGTTTCTTTTGTGTCCTGAATCACATACGTCTAGTTCAATCCGGGTTTAGGACCTCAGATCTTCTACGGGCTACAGGACTAAAGCACCAAACAAAGGTCTGTGTAGTTACGACAATGACGGCTTCAAACCCCCCTTAGAGGTTCTTGGTGTCTCGACAGTATTTCGTTATGACTCTTCCGAGACAACAGAAGTCCTTGGAGGTTTGTTCTGGTGTCAGGTCACTCCTGTGGTGACTGTAGTGACGGGACGTAGTGACGTCGACGAAGTAGGTGTCGAATGGTAGAACCGTCCACTACCCTACTGTCCCGAATAGGATGGACTCCTGTAGACCTTTTGAGTCGTCCATTTGAATCTCCGAGTTCTTTGAATCTTCCCTTCGATAAGTTTCTGTATCGGAGTAGGATTTCAGAGCGGGGTCCTGTCCAGGGTTGCTCTGTGAGCCGGTAAGAGAGGAGCACGGACTCCAATACCGGTTTTAGTACGGGGGGTAGGGTACGTGTGTCCGTAGGGTCCGCCGTGATCACCCTTTTCCTTGGGTGGACAGTTACGTCCTCTGTTCTCTGAGTCCAAGGTAGGGACCCAGCTCTTCTAGGGGACCTCTTCCTTTGTCACTGGGTGAGGTCGTAAGAACGGACCTCTCAGCGTGCCTATCTCCTCGGACCGTCCGATGTCAGGTACCCCAGCGTTTCTCAGCCTGTGCTGTTCGTTGCATCGTCCGTGTGTGGGTGGGGCACCTATGTGACTTCGGGATCGGTGGTCTGGGAGTCTTACACTGGTATAAACTTCTTTCCCAGAAATGTCTCCATTAAGTCACTTTTGCTCCAGTACTCTCCCTTAGGTCTGGGTCAAGCTGTCCACAAAAGTGTGTCCTCCTTTAAACCTCCGTCTATGTGTCTATCCCTCTTGAGGTGTACTCCTACTTCCGCGGGGGTCCTGCTACGCAGATGTTCAGTTCCAACGGTCGTTTGGTCATGTTCGACCCCCTTCGGACCCTGGTACAGAGGGTGTATCGGAGTCTTCCTTGGCTGGGACGTCTGTGAGGTACAACCTGAAGGTTGGAGGAGACATGGCCCTCTGCTATGTAAAAATAACAAATTCGTGGGTTCGAACGCCGAGAAACAATACCGTGGGTTCGGTTGAGTATGTTGGTCAGAGTATGTTGTATGTTGTTTGGTCTTCTTCCCCAGGAGTACTCCGGTGGACAGAGTTCTCGACTTTCACTGTCCAAGTCTTTGTGAGACTTTACAAGGGAAACGAGCTGGATGTCGAACCAAGCACAATTGGGGTACTCTCGACCGGTGGGACGTCACGGTTCGGAGAGTCTCGTCCTGGGTGTACCGGGAGATTACAGTGACTTGTGGGTTTGGAGGTACGAAACGAGGATGTTAGGGTCGTACACGAGTCACCGGGCCGTAGATGTATCAGCGGGTCGTGTCAAGAAGTGTCGACCTCCTTTTCGTAAAAATCCCACCAAGACCCCTTTGACTGGATAATGGACCCAAAGATTGGTAGTGTTACCTGTGCATACCTAGGTGGGCGGTCTCCCAGGAAATGTAGCCCGCGGACAGTCATAGATCTGACCTAGAGAGGTCCCGTTCTAAGCCAGAGTGGGTGAGAACACGGGTGGTGTGGACTTTTGTGGTTTCATCCTCGTGCTTTCGTGTTTTGTCTCGGTTTGGGTCGGGTTGTCGACAGAGACGGGTACTTACTTCTCCCAAAAAGTTATCTCTTTCGTGTATTATTATGTATTTTTAGTATACTTTACAAAATTTTTATACTTTAAGTCTAGCGTCACACGTCTTCGTGTCAAATTAACTTGTGTCCGTGGGACAGGGAAATACCTAAACAGACACCAAGACGACACTCAGCTACTGTGGGTTTCCATTGACGGTGTCTGTGGACTCCCCCGGCGTCTCGCCTTTGTGACGGACTGGAGGATGTCCCTTTCACGCGGCTGGGACCAGATGTGGTCGGGACACGTCCGACGTCCCGTCTCCGGTCGGACCCCATCCGAGTTTAGTGTCTCCAGCCGTCGTGGGTGCCCCGTACCGGTTACGGGCTCCCGACCCGTCGTAGACTCTACCGTTCTCCTTCCCTTCCCGTTGTTACCCTCCACACCGAACTTTTCCTTCGTCCTTACCGAGTCTCCATCTGAAATAGTTGGTCTTTGACGAAGGATCTCGGGTGAGGTTGGACGCTCCCCTCTCGAGACCCGGGGAGACCCGTGTCCAAACGTGGGGTCCAGGGAGACGTTCTCTACGAGTGCACTCGTAGCCCCGGGTCCGGACCGCCACCTGAAGTGAGAACCCAGAGGTAACAAATACCTTCTTTCCTGTTCCGTTGGTTAAATATTTTGACTCTTTTAAGTACGAAGACGTCTGTCTGGAACCATAAATTGCGATTGTTTTATTTGTGATCACTTTGTTGTCAGGAATCCACACACCACCCACTCTGTCGGTTCGCTTTCATTGTGGACCAGAGACCCCTTTGGAGAGAATGTCTCTTATGTCTTGACGAAGTGGAAGGAGAGGATTTTAAAGTATCATAAAGGCTAAAATATCTGACCCCCCGTTCCTTGTCGGAAAGGAGAGAGCACCTCCTTCGGACCTAACTGACACTTCGTGTCTTCCACCCAATGACTCTGTGGACAGCTGGTCTACGGGCGTCGCTGAAGTGGGATGTGTGGACATGCAAGGGTGGGCCGCGAACCGTGTCATAGTTCAGCCACCAAACCAAGTACCAAGCACCGGCCGCAAGACGCGTAGGAAGGAGGGGTCGTCCCACCCCTGCTCCCACCTCCGAGGGCACACACCCCCACTGGACACGGGTGAGCGAGAGTCCATACACCTGCGGGTGTGGACACCGGTGTTCCGACGGAAGAGGAGGAGGAGACCCGAAGACGAGGGTGACCTACCTCGACTACCCGAAACGATACCTGTAAAATTACCTAGATTAATAGTGTATTTAGTAGTGCCCTCTACTCGTCGAAGGTCCTGGTCAGTTCACCTTATAAAACATTTCTGGACTATCACTTCTTAGTGAATTTTGTCCGACCGTTTGATCTGGTGTGATTTGTAAATTCTTTTATTTTATTTTATTTTGAGGCCTTGAGAACTGAGTCCGACGAAACAGTCGGAAACACAGTTGGGAACTGAGATTTACCCCTTAGTCCTGAAGGGACCCCCGTGTCACCCATTCTCAGACGGACGGTCACGTCCCCTGTCTCCAAATAAAGAATAGGCCCTTCCCGGGTGTCCGTCGTCTAGTAGATTCGAAGGCACACAACGTGGTGGCTTCGGACACGGGATCTCAGACACGAGCGGTTGTTCTTCAGTAGTGCTACTCTACAGGCGTACGCGTTGATCTCATCGGGGACGAGGGGCGTTGATCTCCTTCGGGCGCACGTCGTAGTTTCTGGGCCACGTCGGTTTTTGTTTGTTTATTTATATTACTTACATTTTTTTATTTACCCCTTAGCACTCCGACATGATCCGACACCAGGTACGTACGGTCTATGTCAGTAGTTTGTGTGTGAGTCTCTTTCTGGAAGTGGGTTACATCCTTCTGACCTTCTAGGTACCTGTGACCAAAAAAAGGAAATTTTTTTTTTTTTAAGATTAAGAAGGTCCGAAACTGATTGAAAAAGGTGAGTGACTGATTAATGAATCCTGGAAATGTTAGACTGGCCCCAGTGTCTAGACCCGAGGGTCTTCCCGACCTCCAAATTTAGGCTGTAGTACTGTTAGGGGTGACGTTTCGACTACTTCCTCGAAGGTTCTTCAGACTTCAAAAGGTAGGACTGGCATCGGACAAGGAGACTTATTCACCCCTCCACCGAGGTCGGTCTCCACCCCACACACTCTACGGTATACCTACCCCTTTCGGACCTGTGTCTCCAAAGACTCTACTGGGGTAGTCTAGGCTTCTGAACGTAAGGTCGAGACGGGAAGTACCCGGACTGTTGGAGACGGTCGAATGGATTGAACTGAGACCCAGACCCGAAGGAGTTCACATTTTGACCCGAGAGGTACAGTACGACCTCTAACGAGAAATCGAAAACAAAAGAGATGAGATAGTAGAGAAAAAGAGGGATAGTGTATCTCATCTGAGAAGGGTAGAAAAGACAATCAGATACCTGACGTCCCTCTATAGTTTGGTCAGTTAGGACTACCTTTAGTTGGGACTTATAAGTGACCTTCCTGACTACGACTTCAGCTTCGAGGTTGTGAAAACGGTGGACTATGCTTCTTGACTGAGTAACCTTTCCTGGGACTACGACCCTTTCTAACTCCCGCCCTCCTCTTCCCCCGTTGTCTCCTACTCTACCAACCTACCGGAGTAGTTGAACTACCTGTACTCAAACTCGTTCGAGACCCTGTATCCCTTCGGAGACTTTCCTGTCCCTTTGGACCGTACAACGTCAGGTACCCCAGTGTTTCTCAACCTGTGCTGAATCGTTGACTTGTTGTTGTTGCACCCGGTGTAATTCCCGTCTCTGGGACGGAAAGAGAAGAAACTTTGTAGTTTCAGGTCTCTATGTCGGTTTACGTATTATCTTTAGAGTGCTAATACGAATACCGTATTTACCGACTCTTGCTTTGAAGAAGACATACTTACTCCGCCACCAAGAGTTTGTTCCCGTGTATGGTCCGAGTGGACCTCCCAAACAATTTTGTATCTGACGGCCAGAGGTGGCACTCCCGACCCGGCCCGGACTTACACATAAGGGTTGAACGAGGGTCCACTACGACCGCGGTGACCAGGGACCGGGTGTGACTATGATGCACCCCATGGACTGTTGTCACGTGAAGAGGTGGACTGGAGGACCTCCAACCTCCCCCCGTCCCAGTCGTGGTAACACAGGAGTCGTCTGAGTCATTCACTCCAAGTCGCCCCAAAGTTACTGACTGGCTCCAGTTCTTTACCCTTCGACTCTAGTATTGGGTGACCAGGTTTCGGCGGGGGTCCTGGAGCTACTTGTCTTTTTGTCGGTTCGTGTTTCTTTTGTCTCCGTCCGTTTCGTCCGACGTCCGTCTCGCCTACAGAGACGGACTCCCGTAGTTTACGGTCGGGCCCAAGGTCGCGATGGGACGGAAGGAAGAAAGGAGAAGGTTCCGTCTGTAATATTGGAGGGGGTAGAGTTCAGAGGATTTCATTCTTCTTCATGTGGTAGGACGGACCACAAGTACTCGACGTCCTTCCCCCCGAAGACGCGGTCCGGACCCTCGGAGGCCTGTTTGGGTCTCCTCCGCCTTTATGACCCTGTTAGTCGCACACGTTCGCGTTTGGGATAAACTTGTCTCGGAGTTTAGGACCGAAACCGGCGACTTAGACTCCGGACCCTGTACGTGGGAACGAGGAACCGCGGGTCGTCCGTCTCACCCCTTGACGGGCCGGAGCTCACGCACGACCGTCCCGGACCGTGTGCACCCGAGGTCGTGCCAGGGAAAAGACGGTCCTGAGGTCGTCCGTGGAGGAAGGGGTCTTCACGGGAGGACACCCAGTGGGGAGGGACTTACCCCAATCCCCCCTTCTGGACAGTTTCACTCGTGGTGGGTGGGAGACTGGAGCGTCTAAGAAGAAGGACCTCCAGTGCAGAAGTGGGGCCGTTGGAGAGTAGAATCGTTGTCACTTTCTCCGCCTCTACCTCGGACTCGGGAGGGGGCCGATTGTCACCCGGAAAAGGTCGAGTCGACTGGGGTTTAGGGGAGGTGCGGCCCGAGTGGAGGGTTCTCGGGGGAAGGGGAGAGTCGAGATGTCTCACGCGACCCCCCCCGGAGGCGGACGGAACGACAACCTGACCCCATGGTAAGTCAAGGGTTTTGGATCGGTTTCGACGCCCTTTTCCCGCCTTAGGGAGGAGCTTCTCTTGTACCTAACGAAACAGTAAACAATTAGACGACACATGGGGTCGGGTGAGGGTGAAGATCTATTGTACGGGATGGGAGTGTCTATACGTCTTTGCCCAGTCTTTGTCTGCGTGACGTTGTTTGTAAAAGACTTCGGGTTCTGGGTTTGGTCCAATATTCTCCTGTCACACAAAAATAAGTAAAGGGGGTTTTATTTAGGGGTCAAAGATTTTAGAGAGGTAACTCTATTCATCTTACAATAGGTCTTTAAGTTCCATCAAGGGTTGGGGACCTTGTCGAATGAAAACATTGTTCTGAATTTTTTTTTTTTTTTACGTTAGAAGTTATGTGTATCTATTTCTTTTACGGTTGAACTTCGATAAAGTTGTCTACGGACACACGACCTCTCCACCCGTAAACCCCTCTGTGAGCATAACTACCTGTGTACGAACCCACTGGGAATGGGCGGTGGTCGTTCCGACCTGGTTCCCGTGTCGAGGTACCCCAGTGAAGGGAGAGACTGGGGTGTCGAGATTGATGTCCGACCTTATCCATACACCTTGGCCCAGTACAGTCTTGTGGGACCGGGTCCACCGATAATCCCTGTTCTTTCCACCCAAGGTAACCGGTAGGAAGTGAGGGGCGGTCCCGGTGCACTCGGAGAGACTACTCGGAGAGGTGGGTCGCTGACAAGATGTGTCATTGTGGAGACAGTAGTCGTTGGTCGTTAGTCCGCACTTTCCAATTGTGTTGACACTTATGTCGAGTTCGGGAGGACCGACCACGAGTAAACCGAGACTCCCTGTCCTCCAATTCACAGTTGTCTGGCGAGGCAGTAGAGGGTTTAGACGTGAACCCGAGACAAGGGACGTTCCATGTCTTCCCGACCGTTCTATTTATTTTGGTTACCCAGGACGTGAGATCTGCCCTTTATTCTCTGTCGTCCCTGGACTTGTATCTGTTCCGACCCCCGAAGGGACCGTCGAGTCACCATTCTTAGACGGACGGTTACTTCCTCTGTGCCTAAGTTATGGACCAGGTCCTTCTACGGTGCACGCCTCTTCGTCGATTCGGGCCCTCCGTGCTGATGACCCGGGAGCTCGGGATCCCGTGTACGAGTCTGTCTGTTCTCTTCCGGGACGTCACCCTTCGAGGACACGGAGTTGACCTCTCCTCGGGGACTAGAGGCGTTGACCTCTTTTCGGGCACACCGTGCCTCTGGGTCGTGTCGGTTTTTTTTTTTTTTCCGACTTTTACCTTCTGCGGTTCTGTGTGTCGACGACCACACTCGGGTCTTGATCTGCCTCTCTTTTGAGGACCTACCTCCTCCCCGAGGACCCTCTGCCCCTTCCTCCGTGGCGGACGTGACTGGCCCAAGGTTTGTCCATAGTTCTCTCCTACGATGTGTGTCCCGAGTCGTCAGGGAGACGCCCGCTCCACGGACCACGGAGACACGAGGGTAGTGAGGAGTGTGTACGTAAACTTGAAAGAGGTTCGGAGCGGGCTTGTGGCAGACGAAGTGGCTGGCGCCTGTGAGTTCTTCTGTGCGGACCCTCCGACAGAGTCGAGAGCGACCTCCCCCGCCGACTTTATCGACGGAAAGAGTCCTGGGTGTCCCTCGCACTCAGACCTAAATCACCTCCGGTGTGACATAACCGAAACACATGTTGCTCAGTGGGGAGTGACACGACAGTCCTATGGGAGGTCCTGAAGGGACCACCAGGTCACCAATTCTTAGGTGGACGGTTACGTCCCCTGTACTCAAGCTAAGGACCAGACCCTTCTAAGGTACACAGTGTTCCGTTGATTCGTCCTGTCGATGTCGGTGACTTCGAACGCACGACGTTGGTGACTTCGAGACGTGGCTCTCGGGCACGAAAGGTTGCTCTTCGACGAGTCACTCTGCCGGTCCGCGACGTAGATCTCTTTCGGGTGTTCGTCGTTTCTTCTGGGTCGTGTCGGTTTTTTCCTTCTTCTGGTATGGGAGGGATACCCGCCCACACTGGGGGTAGTGTCGCGGTGTCCGGGGTCGGGAGTGAGTCGGAAGTCCCGTGTGAGGACACCGACGGGGTAGGGGGTCTCCTTGGTAAGATTCCAAGAAGTCCTCCCGGGGGTCGTCAGTGTCACTGGTACTCGGGTGACTGAGGGGAACATGAACGGAGGGAGTGAAGGAGTACAACGGGAGGACGCAGGGGTGACGACGAAGACCCCTGGTGGAGAGGGGTTTTACAGTTAGGGGTCTCGGGAGGAGCCTGAGACGTGAACCCCTAGGGTTTGTTCTTCTCTACCGTTTACAGTTCGACCGTGAACCGGTGATCCGGAAAAAACCGGTTCTGTGTTCGACTCACTGTACCCACGTAATAAAGACCGGTCAAGACCGGTTTCGGTCGTACGATAAAACATAGCGATCCTTGAGGGTTAAATCTTTCGGTTGTTTTATAAGACAAGGTAATTATTCTATGTGTATGTGCGTCGATTTAGACCTCTTTTCGTTAACTGTAAAAATATTAACCAAGTCAAGTCAAGTCAGCGAATCAGTACAGGTTGAGAAACACTGGGGTACTTGGTGTCGTACGGTCCGGAGGGACAGGTAGTGGTTGAGGACCTCAGGTGGGTTTGGGTACAGGTAACTCAGCCACTACGGTAGGTTTGTAGAGTAAGAGACAGCAGGGGAAGAGGAGGACGGGAGTTAGAAAGGGTCGTTGTCCCAGAAAAGTTTGCTCAGTCGAGAAGCGTAGTCCACCGGTTTCATAACCTCAAAATCGAAGTAGTAGTCAGGGAGGTTACTTGTGGGTCCTGACTAGAGGAAATCCTACCTGACCAACCTAGAGGAACGTCGGGCACCCTGAGAGTTCTCAGAAGAGGTTGTGGTGTCAAGTTTTCGTAGTTAAGAAACCACGAGTCGAAAGAAGTGTCAGGTTGAAAGTGTAGGTGTGTACTGGTGACCTTTTTGGTATCGGAACTGATCTGCCTGGAAACAACCGTTTCATTACAGAGACAAACAATTATACGACAGATCCAACCAGTATTGAAACTGACACACCTAGTGTTATTTGACCTTTTAAGACTTTCTCTACCCTTATGGTCTGGTGTACTGGACGGAGAACTCTTTTGGATATACGTCCAGTCTTTCGTTGTCAATCTTGACCTATACCTTGTTGTCTGACCGAGGTTTATCCTTTTCCTCATGCAGTTCCGACATATAACAGTGGGACGAATAAATTGAATATACGTCTCATGTAGTACTCTTTACGACCGGACCTTCTTCGTGTTCGACCTTAGTTCTAACGGCCCTCTTTATAGTTATTGGAGTCTATACGTCTACTATGGTGGGAACACCGTCTTTCACTTCTCCTTGATTTTTCGGAGAACTACTTTTATTTTTTCCTCTCTCCTTTTCAACCGAATTTCGAGTTGTAAGTCTTTTGATTCTAGTACCGTAGACCAGGGTAGTGAAGTACCGTTTATCTACCCCTTTGTCACCTTTGTCACAGTCTGATAAAAAGACCCGAGGTTTTAGTGACGTCTACCACTAACGTCGGTACTTTAAAAATGTAATTTTTGTATATTTAGGTGACGTCTAGTACAGGTCCGACTCCCGGTAGTCCCGAGTGTCAGGGGTTCCTTGAGGACTGAACTTCGACCCTGACCTAGGGTCCCGTCCGCGGTGCCAGCGTCGGGTGTCCAGTCGTCCCGTCGGGTGGGAGTGTAAGACTTTCGTAGTACTCGAGACCAGGGGTGGGGAATATGGACTTTATTCGTTCACTTCCACAATCCGCGAGTCCGCACAGACTGAGAAACGCTGGGGCACCTGTCTTGGGTGGTCCGAGAAGACAGGTACCCTAAGAGGTTCGTTCTTATAACCTCACCCGACAGTAAGGGAAGAGATCCCCTAGAAGGGCTAGGTCCCTAACTTGAGCCCAGGGGACGTAACGTCCGTCTAAGAAATGGCAGACTCGGTGGTCCCTTTCAAAGAATAAATGTGGACCCGAACCGAGTTTGTAGTGGAGGAGTTAGGGGTCCGAAGGCACAAGGAAAGGATCCCTTTCGTACACTGTCAGGATCCTTGACAGTGTTTGACGGTGTTTGGACCGTGGAAATTTGGTTAAATAAGAATGGTAGACCTCACGTGTTTACACTTCGGTCAAAGTGACCCGTTTGCAGTTCATAACGACCCGGACGACGGAACACCTCCGAGATGACCCTCTTAGGCACTGGGACGGAAAGGGTGGAAGACCGTAGGACCTAAGGACCAAATGCCAGGGAAGGAGGTTGAAGTCTCGGGTGAGTGAGGTAGAGACAGAGGTAGTGGAAGACGAGACGTCAGTGTGGAGAGAGACGGAGAGAATGTTGCTGTGACAGTAGTGTCCCGGGGAGGTCCATCCGTCCCAGTAGAATTCCAGGAAGTCAATAGTGTCGGTGGTTCAGGAAAAATGAGATACTTCATGGTAAGTATCCAAGACCCTTAATGGTGTACTGCTAGGGACCCCCTCCACCCTTCCCTGTCAGTCGGAAGATGCCCTCACACACGATTCAACTAAGTCAGTATGAGCTGAGAAACGTTGAGATACTCGATATCAGGCGGTCCGTTGAGACAGGTACTCTAAAGAGTCCGCTTCTTATGATCTCACCCAACGGTACGGGAGGAGGTCCCCTAGAAGGGCTGGGTCCCTAGTTTGGGTGGAGCGAACACAGAGGATGTAACCGTCCACCCAAGAAGTGGTCATCGCGGTGGACCCTTCGGAGACTCGGATGTGAGGGAGAATTTTGTCGTGTCGAACAGACGGGTGGGACGATGGGCCGAAGTCACTAGTGAGGGTTGTGAGAAGGAGTAGGCGAATAAAGGAAAGAGAGGGAGGTCTCCTTTCTGAGGACCTTCCGTTTCTGGAGTGCGACAGGTGGACCTTGCGTCGTTCGTGAGTCCCTTGACGATGTCTTAGGGGGTTCCTTAGTCGGGACATGGAGAACGTTCGCATAGACATACCGAGTGCTCCGTCCTTTTGTCGACAACACGAGTCGCGACGCAGGTCGGGACTGTGGACGAAGTGCCTCGTGTGCCATTCTTCGAGGTGGTCACCATGGACCACGGACTTGTATTTTCCTTCGGGGGGACGGGCGATACTAGACGACTGGTAGAACCTCGTTTGTTAGTCGACAAGGGGTCTACCAGGGTTGACGTAGAGGTGACTTAGGTAGGAGACCGAGGGAGTGGAAGTCGCTGACAAGGGGACGGGTACTTGTGTTTCACGGGAGAGGGAGGACCGTGGTCGGGTGGACTCCCGGTCCGTAGGGACGGGGTCGAGTCCCGAGAGGGGTCGAACCGGGGTAGGGTGGTCGGAGGAATCGTGGGTGCGGTTGAGGGAAGTGAGACCGGTCCCCTCGGTGGGTGGTCTTTTGAGGATACATGTGTAGAGGGGAGAAGGAAGTTCCAGGTCACCACCGGGTGTTGAGGGTGGTTCTCTGGACACTGAGGCCCAGACCCACTGTACGAACGGCGGATGGAGGCGATTTCCCTACCGTGAGGACCCGTCCGGTCACTTCACCCGACCACTACGGGGACCAAGGCACTTGTACTCGAAGACTACTCATGTAGACAAGAGGTCCCTTCTACTGCCCGGTCGAGGGGACACGGGAGGTCGAAGACCCACACCGCACCGCTCCGCCTTCCTGGGACTACACGCACTCGCTGAGCTCTGGAGGACGTACAAGAGGTAGGTGCCTTGCGTCCGTCTGCGCGGTACTAACGGACTGACTTTCGGGCGGCGGTCGTCCACTCTCGCCGGCCGGGTCGCGGAAGTTCTCCTTCACAGGTTCGGGGATCGCTGATCGGACCTCTTCGGTGTCCCGGGTGGTCGTTCTTCGTCCGCTACAGGGAAGGAGTGGACCGTCCCCGAGTCCGTGGTTGCTCTCGTTCTGGCTCCTGGTGTCTCTTTTCGGTCTACACCAGACCCACAATCCTGTGGGACAATTTAGATTTAAAGTCTATGCGTTGTTTTAAAATAATGGGATTCATACAGGGTTTATCAGTTGGCGCCGTCCCACGTCACATAAAAATAAACGATTAGGACCTCTACCGCACCCTCCTACGGGGGGAGGGGCAGATGCGGTCAGTCTCTCAGTGTCCCCCGAGGGGTTCTTCAGGTTCGGAGTGGCGGTCCTCTCCACCGGAGGGACGCTCCCCCGCCCCGCTACCCCTCGGTTCGGGGGCGTTCCCGGGTCCAGGTGAGGAAAGTCCCAAGTGACTGTTTGTCTACGTGAGGCGCCATAGTTGAAGGGTAAGTTCTCGAAAGCGTTTTTTTTTTATTTTAGAAAAAACGATCGGTATTTTTCCTCAACAAAGTTCTGATAAAAAGGTACGACCGTGTTAAGAGGTTCTTAAGTGTTTGTTTCGTCACTGAAGTTGTTGTTTCTAGTGGTACCTTTGCCTGGTGGAGGTAGGGCGTTTGGTACTGAAGTGGCAGTATAAGGTGGTCTTTGGCTGGGGTCTAACAATGGTCTTCTTAGGAACACGTTTGTTTGTGGTCGGTTGACGCCGACTTACCGTCCTTCACATTGACGAAAAAGATTAAAATTGAAGGAGGTCCTTACGTAAGGAAGATTTGTCCGACGTAGGTCCGAGGGGTCTGGGGTGTAAGGAAATCATTTCGAGGGTGGAGGTCCCCGGTGTTTCTTTGCGTCTAAATTTCGACGCACCGGTCCTCCCCGACACGGGGTCCGGGTTCCAGGACCCGACTGAGTGATTAAAAGGGGGTTTACTGATTCTCTGGTTTTGCTAAACACGTCCTTTCGTGAGGGTCTGGGCCCCGCCCCCCTCCCAACACCCACTAGGTACTTCACCTTGTCTTTCACTCTCTTCCGTCACTGCCCAGTAATGTTATTCGACCTGGATACTGGAGGGTCCGTGCTACGGAACCGGCTCTGGTTCCTGTGTGGCCGGGCTTGCTCCTTGCGAACCTTTTGTCAACACATTTAATAGGGGGTCCTGCCTAAGCCTTGCACGGAGTAACCTAAAAATTTCGTGCACACCCGTTCATTTGATCCTCCGTTATAAACGTTACGAGTGTCGGTTCTTTCTGAATAAAAGGTCTTTTCAGCTTCTTGAGGATGTTAGGTCGTTCTTTTTTACCCCTTTTGGTACCTTTCCCTCTTCGATATGGTCAGAGATACTCACCAGTGACAAAGACGGTGGAAGATAAGTAGGGTTTATAAATTCACAATAAACATAGATGTCCGAAGGGTCCACCACAATTACCATTCCCTGTGTGGACGATTACGTCCTCTGAATTCTCTTCGTCCAAGTTAGGGACCCAACCAACCCTTCTAGGGGACCTCCTCCTACACCGTTGGGTGAGGGCATAAGAACGGACCTCTTAGGGTACCTGTCTCCTTGGACCGTCCGACGTCAGGTAACCCAACGTCTCTCAACTGTGTTGGTGTGTGCGTGTGTACGTAAGTTCTAAATCCTTGGTGTACCGGACCGGGGGACTATTGGGTCACCTTACCATTCCTGTCCGTGACGTCCGGACCCCTTTTCCACCGGGGGAAGGGCTAGAGGAACGAGACGTCTCTTCACCGGGTCGACACTGGACCTTCCTCCCGGGGTGGATCTTTGGGAGGAGGGTTTGGTTTGAGTGTCCGGAGGTCGGAGTGGACCTTCGGTAGAGGAGGACCCGCCCCAATACTGACATTCTTTAGCGGGGTGGAGAGGGGGAGGGAGGGTACGTTAATTTCTACGACCAGGGTCTGCGACGGCACGACTCGAGAAGTAATTGGGTCCCGAGGGGGGTCCCGGGGGCTTCGCGGGACACCAATACCCCAAACAGGGAGAGGTCCGTCACCTTTTGTTCTTGGAAGCTAACGACCTTCGACCCTCAGTGGGTCTGGTGTAGGACAAACCGTTGTCGTTACCTAAGTTAGTACGGTTATCGTGGCTTGTTTTCTTTGGAAGAATGCGCCCGACTACCCGCTCTGACGCCGACCGTCGTCGCGTCCCCGGGTCGGTCTCAAGTCGCATGTCCCGTCGGGACCAGCCACTCGTGTGTCGGGTCACGTACGGTCGAGCCGGACCCGGGATCCCTTTCCCATAGACCCGGGACGACGGGTGCCTACCTTTCACCCGACACGGGTCCTGAGACAGGAAACGGGGGAGGTATGAGGGTCCACGTCGTCCGAGAGTTTATAAACAACTTACTCACTGTTTCGTGAAGGTCTCCCTCACTGTCTCCGTTTTTCACGTTTGGTACTTGTAGTGGACTTCCCC
The DNA here is from genome assembly GCA_006410555.1 of Capra ibex. Taxonomy (NCBI): domain Eukaryota; kingdom Metazoa; phylum Chordata; class Mammalia; order Artiodactyla; family Bovidae; genus Capra; species Capra ibex. Next base: position 4,605,314 of record SJYO01054996.1, read on the forward strand.
TGCTTCGACGGGAACCGATGTCCTCGTTTCGGGGGTCCCGGTGCCGTTCCGTCGGTGGGACGACTACCCCGAGGACAGGGTACCGGTCCTCTCTGCGTCCCTTACGGGTCCTGGATTTCTAGTCCGACCGACATCTTTTGGTGGGGTGTTCGACGTGTCGGACGAACGTACCTTCTCGACTTTTCCTGGTCTTTTGCTCAACCGAGTTTGTGTGGAACTCGTGTAATCCTTAGTCCTCTCCAAAGAAGGGTCCCACCGACCCCTTACGCCACCACAATTGAGTTTGTACGTCTCAGAATCTAGACACGTGGACTCTCCATTCTCACCGCTTCTCTCTTTGAAGACCTTTCGAGGCTGTCGTCCCTTCACCAGGGGCCCACACCCCACACCCCCACCAGTGACTTCGTCGGTAGGGGCGAGATACAGGTAGCGCCCTCAGAGACCCAGGTCTTCAACAGTTCTCTTCCCGCCGGGGTCTTCGAGGGTTGTGGTCCTCGAGCGGGTCGAGTCCCTGGGATTCGAGATCCCACTACGGACAGACACAGTTGTGTGACCGACCCCTTGAGGTCGACAGGGTGGGCTCCTCCGCGGTCCGACCCACCCGACGGACCCCGGGTCCTCGTAGTGAGGGTACGGGAGGGTGACCGTCCTGGAACTCGACCCTCGTCTGGACGGAAGTAGAGATTTTTTCCCGGGGGTTGGATGTTCGACAACACCCCTCACATACACACTTCGCAAATCTTCTCGAGCCCCGGATGTCAACCGCGATGCATTCACGAGGTCCTAAATGGGACGCTACTCCTTGGTTACACGCGTGTATTCCCGGTGGGTCCTACTGACGGTAGAGACGAGGAGGGTGGACTGCGGGGGAATAGAGAAAGGTCGACTTAGAGTCGGGTCTGTCTCCGGGGGACGGTGAGTCGCACGCCAGGGGTGTAGTCGTTGGAGGAGGGTAGTGGTCCTCGACGAGTCTTGACGGGGGCAGGGGTCGCTAGGGACCCGTGTCTTTTGACCGGTCTCCTGCCGTCCAGGTCGACCTCTGTCTGTAAACAGGGGTACGACAGGGCCTCGGTTCAGGGGATTCTTTCGGAAGACCGGATTCTTCTACTGTTCGAGTTCACGTCCCCGGCCTCGGAGGTACGCACACACACACGAGTCACTGAAAAGGCCACGTCCCGTGCAGTGTCACGAACGAGGGGGTCGCGACTGAGCCGTAGTCGTCTTCTACGGACTTCCTCGCCTACGGAGCTACGTCGGCACGCACGACGTCAGTCGGGGGAAGCCTCCTCTCTGTTGAAGTGGCTGAGTAGGGGAGAAGGCGATTGTCCTAATGACCCCGGGAGTCGGTGGGGCTGGTGGGGAGGAGTGGTCGGATTACAAGGTCTGAGTCTTAACGTCCCGTCAAATATGTGTCGGGGTGACAAGGGCGACGAGGCGACGGAAAGAGTTCAAGTTCAAGTGGACCGTCTCGACTGGACACGAAACACAAACCTTCGACCGAAGGAGTGACTGGACCTCTCGTCGAGTGACAATTTTCAGATGAGGTCCTCTCTTGTTTCTCGGACGACTGACCTCCTCTGTCCGGTCGCGGACTGGACCTCCCCACCCGTGGTGCGAACCGTCTTCCACTCCCCCGGACCCGAGGAGGGACCGCCCCCGGCGGGTTTTGGTGTCCGGGCGTGACGTCCCGTGGGAGACCTGAGGTCGGTGCCAATGGCGGCTGCCGTCTATGGTTGGTCTCGGTTCCCGGACTCTCGGCGCGGGACCGTCGGGACGGAGGGTCGCCGGGAGGGACGGTGGCAGAACAGAGAAAAGATTTTGTTTGAAGGAAAATTTCACCTAAACCTACGTATCTTTTCAGCAGTTCTATTCTGTTCAGTAGGGGTATACGGTTGGTTGTGGACTGAAGGGATAATAATTTTAGAGGGTAATCCTACCGGGTAAACGGTTACTTACTACTGCCCGGAAATCAAGCCAAGTGAGATATAAGTCTAAGGGAAAGACAACAACAAATCGCCGAGTCAGTGCAGGTTGGGAAATGATGGGGCCTCTGACATCGGGTGCTCCGAGGAGGCAGGTACCCTAAAGGGTCCGTTCTCATGACCTCAACAGTAAAGGAAGACGTCCCCTGGAAGGTCTGGGTCCCTAGCTTGGGAGTAGAGGACGTAACCGTCCACCTGAGAAATGGTGATGCCGTGGGCCCTTCGGGACTCTAAGGGACTCAAAGAGACAGTACAGGAAAGAGGTAGGGTCCTAGGGACGGTCTATAGTGTGCTGTAAGTCGGGACAGAGGACTCCGAGGAGACCTGGCACTGTTAAGGTATCCGTGAGAAACAGAAGTCACTGGAACTGCCAAGACTCGTTCTGGTCCGTCCATAACCCATTGACGGGGAGTCGACCCCACACAGACGAAGAAAAGTCCCACTTCTGACCCCGACACCTAGGACCCCTCCTTCCGCCGACCCCTCCACGGGAGAAGTGGGACGTGTTCCCGTATATGACAGGTGTCCCGAACGGTGACAACTACAACTGGAACCAGTGGACCGGACTGGAGATGATTGGGGGAAGAGGTCCGATGGGGGAGGGAGAAACGACGGTCACCCTTCCCGTATTTATATTCGAGGAGATAAATAGTGTTTTGTTCGTTGTCACTTTCTCGTGTTCCGACGTCCGTCGACATACATTTTCGACGAGTCAGTGTGTGAGACGGAAGACGGGAGGATTCCTGAGTCCAATCTGAGTCTTGACAGGCGACTGATCTTGCCGTTATCCTTCAATGTCGGACTCTCCGACCTATTTGTCCACTATTGGACCGGACATAAATATATTTTTTTTTTAAAATATCTTCCCGGGTCTGTGGTGAACGAGCCCGGAAATACGTTATGGACCGGTCCACTCGTCCCCCGGGGGGGAACGTCCCTACCTACCCAATAGACTCCTCCAGGGGGCCCCGACGTCCGTAGAAAGTCTCCCCAGAGACCCACTCTCGAGCCGGGGGTCGGAGCCTCTACGGTCGGCATACCTCCTGTACGTTGTAGGGACTACGGCTTGAGTCGGGACCTGAGGACCCGAGACCCCAGGAGTTAGTCAAGCCTCTTGACTACCGGCAGACGGGTCCTGAACCTTTGCGACCCGTCCTCCCGTGGGCTCCTACTGTGTCCTCCCTTCTTTGAGTAGGGGAAAATCGAAGCAAGTCCTGCTCTTCGCCCCTCCACCAGCCCCCTTCCCCCCACGAGGTTCAGTTTGGTGTAAACAAACTAAAGACTGGGAGTCTCAAGTCCCCTTGACGAAGCACGGGGGCCCAAAGGGGATTGCGACTCTCTTCTGCGAGTGTTACGGACGAAGTGCCCATCCTAAGATCTCCGTCCGTACTCAGAGGTCCGTTCCCGTCCACTGTCGACAAGGTCCTACCTTAAGTCCGGGACTATCTTCCCCCGGGGTCCGGACCCCCGTCCGGTGCAGACCCTCCTTCCGCCGGTGTCACCCGGGACCCTACACCGAGTCGAAGGGGTCCCCTTCGAAGAGGTAGACACTTTTCACTCTTCCTCGTCGTCGGCACCCGCGCCACGACGGGATCACGAGTGTCCGGTCTTCCTGAGGCAAATCCCCTTTCGTTGAGTTGGGTTTGGTTTGAGGAAAGGGACCCGTCTCGTAAGGTCGTGCCTCGACGACCTACGGCAGGCAGGTTGAGACGCGGTACGGCTAGGTCTCTCTAGGTGGTGCGGGGTCAGTGGCGGGCGGAGTAGGGGTTGGGGAGCCCGACGTCCGTCGACGGCCGACCCGGTCGAGCTGACGAGGGACCCTCCCCGACTCGGTACTCAGTCCGTTCGAGGTGTGCGCGGAGATTAGCCCGTTCAATATGTTAATAGGGGTAGTGTTTAGCGGTGCACAGCGCCGCCCGGACGTGCCAATTCCTACTTGATGAAAGGGTCCCACCCACGTCTCTGGCTGAGTCTCGGTGGATTAAGGACGGGAAGGAGGGGCGGTCGTCGGTTTTCCCTGGGGTTGTGAACGGACACTTGTCCCTTCCACTCCCCGTCGCTCTTCAGTCTCGTCGACCCGACCCGAGTTTGGGGAGCGGGAAAGACTCGATTCCTCCGACCTGGAACGTCGCACCCTTGTTTCGAGGACGGAGGGCCTCGTCATCTTCCCGGGTGGGGAGTTTCGTTCTCGGAGTCCCGGTTCAGGTCGATTTCTAAGGTCTTTGAGGACCCGAGGGTCCCCCTGACCGTTTGGGGTTCAACGTAAAGTCCTATTGACAGTCGGTTCCCACGCACAGTTGTCCGGGTGGGTGAGGTGGGCGCGGTGTATGACACGCAAAAGTCAAGTCAAGCCAGTGAGTCAGTACGGGTTAAGAAACGCTAGGGTACCTGACGTCGTGTGGTCCGGAGGGACAGGTAGTGGTTGAGGGCCTCGAATAAGTTTGTGTGCAGGTAACTCAGCCACTACGGTAGGTTGGTAGAGTAGGAGACAAAAAGGGAATAGAAGGATGTAAGTTAGGAAGGGTCGTAGTCCCAGAAAAGTTTACTCAGTCGAGAAACATAGTCCGCCGGTTTCATAACCTCAAAGTCGAAGTTGTAGTCAGGAAGGTTACTTGTCAGTCGTGACTAAAGGAAATCCTACCTGACCAACCTAGAGGAACGACAGGTTCCCTGAGAGTTCTCAGAAGAGGTTGTGGTGTCAAGTTTTCGGAGTTAAGAAGTCACGAGTCGAAAGAAATCTCAGGTTAAGAGTGTAGGTGTGTACCGATGACCTTTTTGGTATCGGAACTGATCTACCTGCAAACAACCGTTGCATTACAGAGACGAAAAATTATACGACAGATCCAACCAGTATTGAAAAGAAGGTTCCTCATTCGCAGAAAATCAAAGTACCGACGTCAGTAGTAGAAATCGTCAAAACCTCGAGTTTTTTTATTTCCCGTCGTTTCACCTTAGTTCAAGTACCGAAAGGACTTAAAGATTTCCTGGAAGGGAGTCCGTCCACTCCTCGACTAGGTGACTCTATTCACATTTATAAAGAAGACGTTCCTAGTCGGATTGGAAGGTTTAGTGTGGATAGTTTGGTCTGACCCCTTTCGCGAAGCTCTTACCGAGTATGAGACACACCCGCCAAAGAGGCCACCGAGCCTACCAATTCTAAGACGGACATCACGTCCTCTGGACCCACACTGGGGACCCAACCCTTCTACGGGACCTCTTCCCTTACTAATGGGTGAAGTCATGAGAACGGACCTCTTAAGGTCACTGCTCCTCGATCCGCTCGAGTACCCCAGTGGTTCTCAGTCTGTCCTGACTCACTGATTGTGAAAGTGAAAAGTGAATCTTTGTTTGTCTTTTCTGTCGACTGGAGGTGAGGAATCTCCGTATGATACCATACAATCAGTGAGTGAACACAGACTGAGAAAAGTTGGGGTTCCTAACATCGGACGGTCCGAGGAGACAGGTACCCTAAAGGGTCCGTTCCTATGACCTCCCCCACCGGTAAGGGAGGAGGTCTCCTACAAGGGTTGAATCCCTAGCTTCGGCCCAGAGGGCGTAATGTCCGTCTAAGAACTGACGGACTCGGTGCCCCTTCGGGATCGCTCTCCGTGACCCACTGAAGTCAAGAATGTAAAGTTTAGCTGTCCCACTGTTGGTACAAGATGTCCACAGGAAGTAGTCTTGTGTGAACTTGTGAAATTTGTCGGACGTTTCCCCGTTCACCGAAAGACCCTACTTCCGTCCCCTGCCCCCTGTCACTTCCGTCGCTAGGGGGAAAAGTGTTCCTCGAGGAGGAAGATTTATCAGATAAGTTTTTATTCAAGGGGGTCGTGTGGACGTCCCCAGTTTCGTACTTTAGGGATAGTTAAGTGAACTCAAAAGTAGAATGGTCCTCATACTTCTTTTTCGGAAGAGTCTTTGTGAAATGTCTTTTTAGATTCATTTACTTACGGTAAATTTTTCTCGTCCGATCGGTTATTCGTATACTTTTCTACGAGTTATGGCGATTAGTCTTCCTTTACGTTGAGTTTTGGTCCTCTACAGTGGAGTGTGGGAAATCCGACCGACACATATTTTTAGTCTTTCAGTGTTCACACCTACTCCTACCTCTCCGACCTTGGGAACACGCCTCAGCCACCCCTACGTTTGACCATGGTGGCGGCCCCTTGTCTCATACCTCCAAAGAGTTTTTTAGTTTTCGTTTTGATGGGATACTATTTCTTTAGGGTGGAGACCCATAGATAGGTTTTCACTTTCGTCGAAGAGTTTCTCTCTAAACGGGTGTGGACACAAGTGTCGTCGTAGTAAGTGTTAGCGGTTCTCCACGTTTGGTCTCCGGGTTCTTACCTACCCACCCTTTGTTTTGCACCAGGTAGGCATATTGTCTTGTAGGAAGTCGGGATTCTTCCTTCCTCAAGACAGTGTCCGATGGTGGGCCCACTTTGGACTCCCTATAAGATTCATTCTATTTACGGTCAGTGTTTTTGTCTGTTCATGATATACTAAGGTGAATATACCCGATACACTCAGTTTAGGTGTCTTTGCCTTTCACCTTTCTGCCACGAGTCGACCACGATGTCCTCTTCCCCTTTGCCCCGTTCCAAGTGACCCATTCAAAGTCAAACCCTTTGACTTTTTCAAAACTTCTGGTCGACATGTTGGTACACTTAAGTGCAATATGACAAGTTGACATACTAAAATTTTTGACAGTTTTACCATTTAAAATGTAATACACAACAAAAATTTTTTGATGTTAAATTTTTCTTTATTAAAGATTTTTCTCTCCCTCCAGGATATGTCACCGGATAAAACAAAAGAAGTGTCTCAAAGACTTTAACCACAGACCGTCACGGGACGGCGTTGTGTGGTAGATTTAGGAACGGTAACGGTGGACTAAGGGGAGTCCTATTCAGATTTCGTCAAAGAGTTTTCTTTTTTTTTTTTTTTTTTTTTNNNNTTTTTTTTTTTTTTTTTTTCAGGGAAACGGTCAACGAAATGCTCCGTTTTTCACTAGAACTAGGGGTTCACTATTTGTTTTTCCCTTTAATATGGATTTGGAGTGAACCCCTATGTCTTCGCCTTGGGACTCACTGTGTCCAGCCGTCTTTTTAGATGTTGGACTACCTTAAGCGGGGCCCTCTCAACAGTCTTCGTCTCTATGTCGGCCGGGGTCACCCCCTCGCACTGAGTGAGAAGTGAGAGGTCCGCTGTCATCATAAACCTTACTAATGTTTTCGTGTATGAAAAGAATGTTGTTTTGTTACATTCCACGTGACTGTAAAAACTTTTTGGTAGTAGACTCCTTGTATGAGAAGTTCTGCACCCAAGGTTTCCCCAGTGAACTTCGACGCGTCTCCCAGTAAATCCCACGGAGATATTAACTCCTACGTCCCCGAGTCGGACTCCAGCTGACTGAGATTGTCTCCCGGGGCTCGTTCTGACGTTGGGAGGGCCACTTAGACTACGAGTCTCTTCCTCTCTGCGGGTCGGGTCCATGTGTCTGAGTGGTTCCGGACGGAATTCAGGTCTTCGTTTCCTTCCTACGACAGGCCCAGTCAGTGGTCACTACCACCGACAAGACTGGTTACAAGTCAAGTCAAGTCAAGTCAGTGAGTCAGCACAGGCTGAGAAACGTTGGGGTACCTGACGTCGTGCGGTCCGGAGGCACAGGTAGCGGTTGAGGTCCTCAAATGAGTTTGAGTACAGGTAGCTCAGGTACTACGGTAGGTTGGTAGAGTAGGAGACAGCAGGGGAAGAGGAGGACGGAAGTTAGGAAGGGTATTAGCCCCAGAAGAAGCGTAGTCCACCGGTTTCATAACCTCAGAGTCGAAGTTGTAGTCAGGAAGGGTACTTATAAGTCCTGACTAAAGGAAATCTTACCTGACCCCAACCTAGAGGAACGTCAGGTTCCCTGAGAGTTCTCAGAAGAGGTTGTGGTGTCAAGTTTTCGTAGTTAAGCAGCAACGAGTCGAAAGAAATATCAGGTTGAGAGTGTAGGTATGTACTGATGACCTTTTTGGTATCGAAACTGATCTACCTGGAAACAACCGTTTCAGAGACGAAAAATTATACGACAGATCCAAACAGTATCGAAAAGAAGGTTCCTCGTTCAAATACCGACGTCAGTCGTAGACGTCACTAAAACCTCGGGTTCTTTTATCAGACAGTGACAAAGGTAACAAAGAGGTAGATAAACGGTACTTCACTACCCTGGCCTACGGTACTAGGATCATAAGACTTAGAAATCAAAATACGGTACTAGAATCAAAAAACTTATTATATTCACAATCAACGAGTCAGTACGGGCTCAGAAACGTTGGGGTACTTGACGTCGGGAGGTCCGGGGAGACAGGTACTCTAAAAGGTCCGTTCGTATGACCTCACCCAACGGTAAAGGAAGAGGTGTCCTAGAAGGGTTGGGTCCCTACCTTGGGTCCAGAGGACGTGACGTCCGTCTAAGAAATGGTTGACTCGATGTTCCCTTCGGGGTTCAAAAAACTTACAAATACAAAATTCAAAGTCTAGTGGTCATACAGATTGGTTACATCGACCTTGTTTTTGTCCTTCTGTAAGTCCCGGTGGTACACACTCACAGGAACACTCTGTAAATAGGGGTTCCGGACACCTCTTCCCAGGTATGTGTAGTGTGACCCCGTAGTGGTACACCGTAGAGCCCCTGGTCGCCCGGCCACGTCTTTTCCCATCCGACCTCTGTCTTTCGAGTTCCTGTCGGATGGTCTGGGTCACGGCCCGACTTTTCCGGTCTGAACGAGACACTTTGGTCCTTCCGGAGCTTTCACACGTCCGGATCTTATTCATGCCAGTCGAGGACGAGAGTCAAGAACCGTTTCCCGTTTCCCGTGACGACTTGGCGCAGATCGCGTGACTCGGTGGTCCGTACAGGCGTTTCGCGTGCCTACTCGTCCACTCGCCCTTCTTGTCCTCCCCCAGCCGGAGGGTCCGTCTGCGCCCGGTCTCTCGGTGTGGTCCGTGTCGACTCCCGTCACGGGTCCCAGTGTACTGACGTCCCAGGGTAGTTTCGGGTGTCAGGTGCACTGTGTGTGTTGGCGGGCCCGTGTGTCTTCCCTGACGTGCGCCCCCTCCCCCTGGGGCTTTCAGGAATTCGTAGTTCCGTGTGTTTTAGTTTGGTGTGTGAGTTCGGACGTTTGGGGCTGAGTAATCTCTTTGGAGCGGTGTCTCTTGTGTCGACGTAGTGTCTGTGGAATAGTGGCCCCCTTGTGTCGCGGGGCCCCGGGACCCCTCTCCCTTGGGCCCCTCCTTAGGTCCGACTTTGTGAGCGAGACGGGTCCCTCGTCGTCTCACGGACTCAGGGCTGCGCCGAGAGCTGTACGTGGTTTGTGAAGGCCGCTTTACAGGAGGCAAAATTACTTCCATTGATCCCGGTACAAGAGCCTAGTAAATCGAAGGTTTGGTGCGAGTTTCCCTCCGATCTTCCTCGTTTCGGAAGTGCCCTCTCCGTCACTACCTTGGTTCGTATACTAACAATGGTTGTATTCTGTAGGTCCTTCCTGGTGACTGGGTCCCTCTTCTTTTCGAATCTGAGGTGTTCTGCGTGTAGACTTTTCCTGGGGTCTCCCTTCTGTCATTTCGTGCTACTCTTTCCGTGTTAAGTCTGGTGTTTGTGACTTGTGTACGCCCTCTCGTAAAAGACTAACTAGGTTTCTAGGTTAGTCGACAGTCTTGTCGAGTATATATGTCTCTTCGACAATCCCAACTAGGTCCCTTGTGTCAGGGCAACCCTTTGCCCTCGGGCTGGGAACTGAGACTGTCGCGTCGCTCGTCTCGTGGAAGACCGGTGGCGCACTTTGCATTGCATTAGTTGCTTGCATTAGACTAACTAAGTACAAGTGCACGCACAGGACCTCTTTTGCGTCGACGGCGAGCTTTGTACTCTTCGTTGGACCTTTGGGGTTTTGGGAGATTTCTTCTTTCGACGTGTCCCGCAGCGACTGAGGTCAACTCATCCTTCCTTCTCCTCCTTTCTCTGTTCCCTTTTTAATTTGTGAATGCTTGAGAACCCAATTTCTCATAAAATTTTAATTTTCTTCTCTACGGAACCTTTTTTTGTTGCCCCTACCGTGACCCCAAGTGGACCGAGGTCCGTGAGTCCACCGAGGAACCCTACAGGGTAGGGTCTTTATGTTGACATTGGGGTGGTGGTGGTCACCATGATGACTACAACGATGAAAGTTTTTAAGGGAGAACTCTAGTTCGTGAGTTTTTCCGTTCGGGGCCCAGTAGTGGTTCTATTGGTCTCGGGGTCTGGACGACCACCTGGCGTCGGGTGGAAGGGGAGGGAGTCGACACGAGTCTACCCAGTGTCCCCTGGTCCACCACGGGAGTGGACTACCTCCCTTCAGACCACCCCGAGGAGGCACCCACCGTCCGTCCTTTTGGCCCCCGTGGTTCGGGCACTCTCCAAGGGGATGACGTGATCAAGAATCGACTTGTATATTCCCGATTAGTCTCAGAGCCTAAGTCAACGATTCAGCACAGCCTGAGAAGCTGGGGTCCCTGACGTCGCGTGGTCCCGAGGAGACAGGTACCCTAAAGGTCGTGATGAACGGTAGTTGCTTTTCTTGAATAAAGACTTCAAAGACTCATAAGAACATTGAGTTTCCTTCGATTCACCCCCAGTTCCGTGTCCGTAGGAGTTTACGTCCTACACTCCTTTCTCAGCGATAATGTACTACGGCCCCAGATCCTACTCGAGTTCACCCACCCTTCGCTCGTCACACGGTGCACCCCAGGTCCACTCTTGCGATCGTGCCGACTAGACTGTCCACGACCACTTGCTTGCAGAAGGTCCCGTTACAGACCAAACCCCAGTAAAAGTTACGTGAATTAGGAGGGTGAGATTGCCACATGCAAAGGTGTTGACTTGTCGACGTACGTCTCGGACCGTAAGTACGAAACCTATTTATTGGGAGAGCCTATTATAGGTCCGTATTCCTTCTGTATGTTGTCGAATGAGGGAACCCAAAAACCTATGAGGGACACAGGTCCCTGTGTTATTAATGGGAAAAACCGAGACCAAAGTAGTAACCTTCTACACTCGTTTCGGTGGATGGGACGACCGAAAATCTTCTTCACTTCAGCGAGTCAGCACAGGTTGAGAAACGCTGGGGTACCTGACATCAGTCGGTCCGGGGAGGTAGGTACCTTAAAAGGTCCGTTCTCATGACCTCACCCAACGGTAAAGGAAGAGGTCCCCTAGAAGGGTTGGGTCCCTAACTTGGGTCTAGAGGACGTAACGTCTGTCTACGAAATGGCAGACTCGGTGGTCCCTTTAGGCGACCGAAAATCTTCCTAGAATATATAATTTTCACTCCCGTGGACAATATGACTTACGGAGATAGACAAACTGTTTATAATCGACGGAAAAGAGGAGAAAGAGGGGATTTGTACAATTTAAATGTCATATGAAAAAAACAATTCCTGTTGCTTCCCCCAAAATCCACTTACCCCTCTACTGGTGGGGTCTGGCCGGGTAGTCAAAAGTGTGGGTTTGGTGAAGACATGTGAGGACGATCGGACCACACGTTCGAGATGCCTCGACAGATAAACGTTAAGGGTCGTCATTTTGGACTTCCGTTTCCTGTTGGCGTTCGTTGGACTGTATAAGTTTCAGTGTGAACGAGGTCTAAAAGGGTATTACGGATTAAATGTCACCAGACGATTCGGTATTTAGCTGTGAAACAGGACTTACGGAATGTGTGGACAATGATTGTTGGAAGGTTGTGGGTCAGGGGTACCCTCAGTGGGAGACGAGACACACAAGGACGAGTAGTTTTATCGGGACGAAGAAGGGTCTTATTAGTAGTCTGGGAGGTAAATCGTTCGCCGGTTAAAGAACTGTTAAAGTGATTACTGTTTTTTTTTCACCATAAATACTGTAGTAACAGGTCGAAAATCAAGACAGGGAAAATTGGAACTATTTCCTTACCGAAATGAGGCTCTTGCACTACTTGTCACCCAACAGACTGACCGCGTCTTCCACCCTGACTTCAAAAAGGGGTCTTCATCTGTGTCCTAATCGGTCCACTTAAACCCAATTTGTGTCTTTAGAAGACCTTCCGGTCGTTTCGGCGTCGAAACACCGATGGTTGAGTTCCCCCCCGCCTCTTCCCCCGGCCTCTTCCCCCGGCACCCTCCCCTTACTGACGGTCCGGACCACTCGCGCCCCAACTCCCCCTGTCGGTACGAGTCTTTACCGGTCCCTGAGGTGACTGGTCCCGTTCCGTGAACCTAGACAGAGTGGCCCAGGGAGGGTACAGCAAAATAGGTCCGTCGGAGACGCAGAACTAGGTGTGGAAGAGGAAAGACCTTGTGCTCTACGATGCTGAGCTATTAGGCTGTCGTCCGGGTCAACGGTTCACAGTAAACCCATTACTTCCAGTGAGAATTTTGACAGGTCCCACCAGCAAATTTGTAAGTCTACTAAGATGCTATGAGAGTGTCATCCAATCTTCCCGTACCGAGGGGTGCACCCAACTTCTCACCCCGTTGTCCTCCCCTGGGGGTCCATCGATACCCCCTAGTGCCTACACTCGTCCCTCCGTCCCAGTAGACGAGTCGAAGACCTGGGGAACGTTCAGTCCAAGGAACAGTAGTAGAAGGGCCACCGGACTCTATTTTCAAGTTTCGGCTGACTACTGGGCTTCCTGGGTGGGAAGGTCTACGGACGGTGGGCGCAAAGGGTAGGAGAGACGTACGAGGGTCTTTTGATCGTGGAGATAATCAAGGACCGTAAGTGGGTTGGCGGGCGGTGTGTATTCATAGGCATCCCGAAGGTGAGTTAAGGAAGCCCCGGGGGTGAATCGTCCCGAAGAGACCCCTCGGTCAGGACTGGAGGTCGTGTGGACCCCTCAGGACTGGAGAAGAGGACCCTGTGACCGCCGGCTAAGGGCCGTGTCTCCGACAGGGACCACCTGAAAGGTAGGGGAGGTAGGGGTGGGGGAGTAGTTAGACCGAGTGTCACTCCCTCCTTTACGTACTCAATGTTCTCCCGGACCAAGAGTTCGGGCTAGATCCCCGAGGGGTGGGGGAGTTTGAGGTACTCCACCCGGACCGTCGGTCCTGTTTATTGGTCGTACTTTCTCGTCAGGAGGACGGAGGGCCGGTCGGACTTTTCACGGCGGAGTAGAATGCGACTCACCTGATACTGAGTGCCCTTGGGCCTGCGGTTCTGTCTCCTCCGTCGGTCCAGGGGGTGTTTGGTGCGAGTCCTGTGCCCGGTTGGTTATAAGACGGGTATTGAGTCGTAGGGGGAGGACGGTCTTCCTTCTTCACGACACTACGGTCTGACGTCGATCTTTAGTTTTAATACCGGAATGGTAGTCACCTTCCATAATTCATGAAAGACGGGAATTACTTGTGTGTCCAGAGTCTTTAGTTCAGACGCGGTAGTGGCACACGATCTAGTTTCACGTCAGGAAGTCCAGTGTCGAGGGGTTCCTTGTGTCTCTCGGGGTGCCTAGTGAGGACTGTAGGTATCGCTGTCCTCAGACCGCTCGAGGTTCACCGTCGAGGACTTCGGCTTACGTACGTGTAGTCGGCGAAGGGAAAGGTCGCCCCTCTCCCGGGACTTCTACAGGTTGTCTTTGTAAAGGGCCCGAAGTCCTGTGTACTGCAGGGGTATGCCATGACAAAGACTTTGACCGTACGCACATGTAAGGGATTTTGGCACTACTCGTGAGGGTCGGGGACGGACGGTTTTGAGTGTTCCATCTCACTCGTGGGCCAGCCAGTCTTTGGTTAAGGGGTCCTTAAAGGGCCACGAGGTCACCGATTCTTAGACCCGAGGGCTACGTCTCCTGGACCCAAGTTAAGGACCAGTCCCTTGACCCAAGGTGTACGACTTTGACTTCTAGGGCTCATACCGTTGATTCTGGGCCACGTCGGTTTATTTATTAATGTAATTAATTTTTTTTTTTTTTTTCTTTAGTTAAGGAACGTTTCCTCACGGTCTCTCCGACTCTGACTAGAGTTTCAAGTGGTTCAAAGTGAGTTGTCTATCTCTTTGAGAGGGCCTACAGTGAGGGAAACCTGTACGAAAAGACTCGTCGCTAATACAGAAACACACACGAGTCATCGATTCGACACAGACTGAGACACTGGGTATGTGACATCGGGTGGTCCGAGTAGACAGGTACCCTAAGAGGTCCGTTCTTATGACCTGACCCAACGACAAAGGAGGAGGTCAATATGGAAGTGGGTTAGTAATTATTTCAATCTTCAAGAAATATCTTCAATTCTTATTTTCTTTTCTTTTAGTAACCTTCTTTTTTGAAGGTACAAAGCTTTCTACAAGTGACGTCATTGAAAATATTAAACCTTTGACAGATACTTGTTCCCGAACAATTCTCCCACGTAGGGGATTCTCTAACTGTCATTTGGACTCCTACGTCTAGAGATGAATAACTAGACTTCCATATAGTTGTTAAAAAACCATTTTCCGCAGCATAAGTAAGTTGTCCCTTCCTGATTGACCTCCTATTGACACGTAGTCCGTAGACCACTTGTTTTTGGTTCGAGGGTGAAGTGGTCGAACAACGAAAACCTTCCTAGAGCTAAATGTACCGTCTCTTCCACTACCGTGGGGTGAGGTTATGAGAACGGACCTTTTAGGGTACCTGCCTCCTCGGACCCTCCGACGTCAGGTACCCCAACGACTCCCAGCCTGTACTGACTCGCCGAAGTGAAAGTGAAAAGTGAAAGTGCGTAACCTCTTCCTTTACCGTTGGGTGAGGTCACAAGAACGGACCTCTTAGGGTCCCTGCCCCCTCGGACCACCCGACGGCAGATACCCCAGCGTGTCTCAGCCTGTGCTGACTTCGCTGAATCGTCGTCGTCCAAATGTACACTTTAATGGACTTTTTGTGTTTTTACGGGTCTCGTCAATGGGACTCACCGTCTTAAGGTGACACTTGAAAAAAGAAGAGAACGTAAAAGATTACAAAGATTTCCCCGAGGTACTGCCGAGTCTACCATTTCTTAGACGGACGTTACGCCCTCTGGGTCCAAGTTAGAGACCCAACCGTTCTAGGGAACCTTTTGTCTTACCGTTGAGTGAGGTCTTAAGAATTGACCCTTTAGAGTACCAGTCTCCTCGGACGACTTCATATCACATACCTCAGGTTTTCTCAAACTGTGTTAGTTCACTGATTTTGTGTGTGTGTGTGTGTGTGTGTGTGTGTGTGTGTGTGCCAAAGATTTTACTTGTGTATTAATGAACTCCTTCCCTTTTTTTTGGAATTCACCTGTGTCAAAAAAATTCTTACTTTTTAGTGTTTTCTGAGAAGGACTTTGTTAAGTATATAGATCTTTTCTACAGACAACTTGTGATCTACGAAGTGGAGGGAGGGACTAGGGGGTTCCATCACTCCTGTACAGTCCGGAACGTTCTCCGTGTCTCGTCGGTGACCGACGACCCCGGGGGTCAGATGTTCGGTCCTGGTAAGAGGTGAGGTCCAAAGTCTGACCTCACTTTGAACGACTGGGGTAGGGAGTGGAGAGAAGGACGTGGTCCTTAAAGTCTCTGTCTCGTTTCTGACCCCTAAGATTAGGAATCGGTGAATGGTAATAGAAATTTATAGTTATGAATGTTACCTTTGTGTAAGAAATTTGTAGTCTGACTTATAGATTTATTATAGTTTGGGGACGTGAGGACAAATTAAGTCTACCACTCCGTAGTGTGTTTTAGAGATGAATTGTAAATTTTTTTTTAGACGTTCACACGTGTTCTGGGGTTTCCGGTGTCAGTGCTTTTGGAGGGGTCCTGTCCATGCCCCGAGTTTCGTGTTCTCTCCCACTACGTCATTCCAGGTAAAGAGGTGTACTTTTAGAGGGTCGGTCCCTTCAATTCACCGTGGTTGTGGCGAAATGTCCATTCTTTCGGATCGAAGTTTCTTCAGTTTTTTAAACAGGTTCCAGTTTCGGTCTTCGTTTGTCTTCAGTTTCTACGTTTGTGTCTGTCCACACACCCTAAACCTTCGAGTACTGTAGTGGGTCCTATTTTATCTAGAGTTGTTTCTGGTGGCCTCTGTGCGGACTCTTTTCCTTGAACAGGGTAAGGTCAAACGGGACTGTTACCGGAGTCCATGTTTTTTCACAAATCTTCCTGTACTACCTACCAGTTAGTGAATTAAAGACTTAGAGGGGACTACTGAAAGTCAACACGTTTAGTCTGACAAAGTATAAACCGACTGGCTTTTCTTTGCACTAGTTTTACACTTTGAAGCCAGAGGATTAGGTCCTGTCTTTCCACTTTATCGGATTACCGACGCCTGGTCGTGTTTTGGTCTTATTTCAAAGGGAGGAATTCTACAGTGTTTGTGACTAAAGACTTCGGTGTTCCCACTTTTTTTGGTGTTGAAGACGGTCTCCTCTAAACCCGGTCCTACTGTCCCTCCCTGTCCCTCTCGCCTGGTCTCGTCGACTGAGAAAGATGATAGTAACGGTAGTGGGGGTGGACGACGAAACTCTCCGGGACCGAGTGTCCGGACCGGGTCTCGAACTGTACTTGACAATATACGTCTTGTCACTGAGGTCGGTAGTAGGGGTCAATTTAAGTTTGTGCTCCGAAATAAAAGGTGAAGAGATTCCCTGTGTGTTGTTTGTAGACTGTGGTGAACAGTTTTGTTGCTAAGAGTCCCATTAAAAGCTTACAAATTTGCTTCGACGTAAAAAGTGTATAAGGTAAATGTCTACCAGGGACTGAATGACCTACAATAATGGCTGAGTGACCTGTATTCACACTCGTTTGAGGCCCTCTACCACTTCCTGTCCCGTCGGACCGTCCGACGTCAGGTACTCTAGCGTCTCAGTCTGTACTGGATCACTGACTTGTTCGACCGAGTCACCATTTCTTTAGACGGATGGTCCCGTCCTCTACCCTCAACTAGGGACCCAGTCCTTCTAGGGGACCTCTTCCCTTACCGTTGGGGGACGTCATAAAAGCGGTCCTTTAGGGTACCTATCTCCTCGGACCGTCCGATGTCAAATACTAGGGTTTCTCAGACTACACTGAGTCACTGATTCGTGTCCGCACGCGTGGACTGAATGTAGAGAACTGAAATGGTCTGACACTTTCGTTGTGCGTGACTCATCTTTGTCCTGAAGTCTACAAGTTAAGGCGAGAAAAGACTCCGATCACATACACCCAGAGTGTCAGAAGGCACTACGACCCGTCCCGTCTCTCACTGGTGACCCCGGTTCTTGTCTGTGTTTTGATAAGACGTGGGTTAGTAAGACAGAAAGTAAAAGTCATGTTATAAGTTAGTTAATACACTCGATAAGTTGTGAAGTAATGGGTTGTCCGAAACACAAACTACTGGGACGGGTTGACACCCGATTGTCACAAGTCTCGTACGACTTCAATCCCTTCCAATTCGATGCTGAGACCCCTCGAATCTACATAATTTACGTAAAAGTCATGCAAGCCGTATGTTACCTAACGAGCCATGTATTGGAGTAGACTTCAGCTCCTTCTCGACATGGAAGGACATAGGGTTTCAATATTTTTAATTTTAGGAAAGGTTTTCCCACTATCGTGCTTGTCCGTTTGTTTCCGTCCTTCAACCCCATTCACTCTGTCGTTTCCCGTCTCGACACTTCCCTGACGACCCGTCGTACAGTTCAGTCAACTAATAATAAGTTTCCTTAACGAAAGGAGGAGACCATATTAAAAATCGACACTTCTATTCTTCTCTGGTCGTCATAGCGACGAAGTACCAATATCCCGTTAGTGACGGGACCAGAGGTGGGACGAGGGAGGACCAAGTGTCCTACGCGACAGACATGTCGTTCCTACGCTTCTTTTTCTTTCACGTCGGGGAACAGGTCGTCTCGGGACGGGTCCCCCTACTGTCGTTCCTTCGTCACCAGTCGAGGACTGGAGTCGTCAGTCTTTTCCGAAGGGACTCCTCTGAGTCCCTCGTCTCAGAACCTCTGTTTACTCCTGTCAGGGGGGAATGGGGGTTTTTCCGACCATTTTTGTTCGACGTCTACATGTTGTACTTTTCCGTACCTCCTCCCCCACTCCCCCTCAGAAAATTTCTCAATCAGGGGTACTGTTGGAGAGTGTGGGTGGAGAACGGGAGTGTCAGGGGCCCCGGTGAGTGGGGGAGTAACCTGGAGGTAGTGAGACATGACCAGGATGCGGGGGAGGAAAGTCGCGGGGGTGGTCCGGAGGTGTCGGAGTCGTAGGGTCGGGGAGACTGTATTAAGGTCCAGGAAGGACGGAACTGTAGGAGTTTACTGTGATTGTGAGTCACAGGCACCCGATGTACAGAGTAGGAACCAAAAGATCTTAGAAGGAGTCCTCGTGTTAGTGTGCCAGGATTGTTTGGTTTGGTCCCCGGGGACCAGAAGGTCCACAATGAAGAGACTAGTAAGTACTGGGTCTTAACAGGACAAACACGACCCGAGGGTCTGGGGAAGGAGTTGTAGGGTTGGAGGAGGACCCACGGAACAGTGGTACCTCACTGACTCTCCCCACGAGGGTCCGGACGAGGGGTGAGTTCAGATGTCACTCGAGGAGGTCCCACTACCAAGCTGAGATTCCTTCACTCGGAGGTCGGTCGGGGAGACTGTGTCGGCGAGGGACTGGGACGCACACATAGTGTCTACGGAGGAACTCGGACGCAGAGTCCGGACCACCGGGGAAGGACCAGGGTTCGACGAGTGTTCGGACCGAGTCGGGTAGAGGAAGGGTGCGCGAACGACGGAGAGTTCCTTCGTGAATGTAAAATTTATTAAACTGACGATTAATACTATCGCTTTTTCATCAGTCGAATACACGTTGGTTCGAGTCTGAGAATTTCCCGGGAGTCGGTAGCTCAAAGAGGGAAGAGGGGAGCATGCTAGGATCCTTCCGGGACATCTACGGTTGAGACAGAGGGAATGAGGTGTGCCAAGTTGAGGAACCGAAGTTTTTGTCTCAACTGGTGAGGATCAGGGATCAAAGGAAGAATATGTTTAAGGGATGGAGCCACCTCAAGTTGGGACCTGTGTGTAGTCTGACGACTAAGGTGACGACGACGACGATTCAGCGAAGTCAGCACAGACTGAGACACGTTGGGGTATCTGCCGTCGGGTGGTCCGAGGCGGTAGGGACCCTAAGAGGTCCGTTCTTGTGACCTCACCCAACGGTAAAGGAAGAGGTTACGTACTTTCACCCTTCACTTTCACTTCCGCGAGTCAGCACAGGCTGGGGTGCCTGACGTCGGGTGGTCCTAGGAGGTAGGTACCCTAAAAGGTCCGTTCTCATGACCTCACCCCACGGTAACGGAAGAGGTCGACTAAGGTGACCCCTCGAAAATTTTAAAGGGTTCACCGTGATCTCCACTTCTTAGACGGACGGTCACCTCCTCTACACCCAAACTAGGGACCCAGTCCTTCTAGGGGACCTTTACCGTTGGGTGAGGTCATAAGAACGGACCTCTTGACGGTACCTGTCTCCTCGGACCCCCCGATGTCAGGTGTCCCTGTACTGACACACGTATGCGTATGTGTATCCTCGGAACTCAAATCTTCGTGAGCCGAGAACGACCAGTTTAATCCGATGACTCGCTGTAGGTTTAGGAACGTCTTGTATGTCGAGGGTCCGTCGGTACCAGGTTCGTCTTCGGTCCGTTGGTAAAGTGGGCAAGATGTTCCCCCGACCCGACCACTCGAGTCACGTTACTTTCCGTTCGACTTCGGGTGAGAAGGACCGATGTGTCTAGAAGTCTATGAAGTATTATTATAACGGTCTGGGTTGACCGTCGAACTTGAGTCGGTACCCCCGTCCTACATGTACTCCCGTCAACCGTCTACGAGCGTAGTTCCGAGAAACAAAAAGGGGACTCTCGTCCAACTGGTCGTGTGAAGTCCGAGTCTCTGGTTCCTTTGTAAACTTAAGGAAAATACGAACGTCTGGAATCGTTCGAAGGGACAAAGTACTCTTACCCCGTCGCAAAAGGAGTCACTTCGTTCGACCCTCTTGTCCCTTCCCCGCCCTCTCACCTCTTCCACTAAATTATTCTTAAACCTTGGTGTTTTTGAGAAAGTGTCTTTCCTAAGAAAAGTTAACCAAGTCTTCTCGACCTGATGGTCCGTAGGCGAGCCTCAAGGGACTTCTGCTCCGAAGTACCTCGTCTATTCTGATTAGAGTAATCACAGAGGAAATAAACTAACATGTCACCTTCCACCTTGAATAGAATGTAAATGAGTTGTCGGAAGGATATTAGAATTAGAATAAGATCACTGGGGTAGACGGGTCTTATGGGAGAAAAGTACCATGTTCCTGTTTGAAGTCTCGTCTAAGACTCGACAGGGGTTGAAGTTTTAGTGGTAGAAGGTTTATGGAGTTTGAAATGGAACATCTGTCCCACGTTCCCGTACCGGGAGACCCCCTGTTTTCACGTTTGTGTAACGGAAGGTAAATCCGACGTTTCTAAAGAGTCCAAAACTTCTAAAGTGGTGGAAAAACAATAGTGACAGATTTCCTCCATCCGTGAGACGATAAAGGTACGGACACAGAAGTGCGAGGGCTTCCACACTGAACAAAGAAAGTAAATCCGTGTGCCCCTCTACACTATTTCTCGAGACCCAAGTCCGTCCATGCCCAAATTTAGGGTCGAGCTCATGAATGACCTGTTATTCCGACCTCCTCGCTGAAGTCAAGACCATCAAAAGGACATTTTCCCTTTGGGAGTGTCAAAAACACTCCTAAAATTTCAGACGTACGACCTAGTCCAGGTAGTGTTTGGGAATCGTTCGTTAGGGACAAAACACGAGTCCACACAGGCTGAGACACTAGGGTACCTGACATCGCACGGTCCGAAGAGGTAGGTGCGTTAGAGGGTCCACTCTTATAACCTCACCCAACGGCAAAGGAGGAGGTCCCCTTAGAAGGACTGGGTCTCTACCGTGGGTCCCTAGCTTGGACACAGAGGACGTAACCGTCCGTCTAAGAAATGGTAGCACGGTAGACCCTTCGGGTTCCCTAGGTGTAATGTTGTGGGGTTTAGAGTTGAATGTTCAGGTATAAACGAATGGTCACCAAACCCTTCTATAAAACATGTGAACCGTCTACCCTCCGTCACTACTTGACATTTCTTAAAGTGGGAAGGATCTTAGTGTAGTGTGTGAGAACACAGTTGTAGGAAGGGGGTCTGAGACCAGGACTTACGTAGTCTACGACAGGTCATTGTGTAGTACGGGCGTCCCGGGTACCTCTTCGTCCGAGTCCGAAGGACCTTCTGGGACCATTCATCAACCCACAAATCCCCGAACGACTTAATAAAAAGGACAGTGAGAGAGGGACCTCCCACTTCCGTCTTACTCCCCGAAGATAATACGTTCGTCACCCCTCCGTCCTAGGTCGAACGTCTTTCGACTCACAGTTGTGACCTGACGAGGCCCGAGGGGAGGACCGGGACTCCAGTCCCAATTCAGATAAATCGACGGGTCAAGGACCGACAGTCCGCCACGGGAGTCCTATTTCGTCAGGGTCACGAGTAGAGGTCCCGGAATCCTTTGTGTAGAGTCCCCTGACTGAGGTTAAGAGTCTTCTTTATAACGTTGCACCGGGTTAAGTCCACAACTTAAACTTTTCTTGGTTCGATTTCTTTTGGGTGCACCGACCGGGGTTGGGGTGTTCCGTGTGTGTTCGGACAAAGGAGTTTGTCCCTCGGTGCCACCAAACGGGGGTCGACCCCATTCCAGTCGGTCCCGGGTCACTTCACCGAAGAGTGGAACAAGCCTGGTTCCCGAGGGGATTCTTCGACTCCCTTCGGTCCACCGGAGGACGGAACGTTCTTCCTTCGCGTGTGTAGGAAGGGTGTGAATTGACCGGGCCTTCGGTCCTAAATTTGTACCCTCGTCGGAGGGTCCTGGGTCCCCGCAGTTGGAGCAAGGATAATCGTATAGAATAATAGTGTGGTTATGGTAATCTTACTCTTTTTTCAGACAACTTCGTCGGACGTCCCTTTGTTAAGGTCCGGCGACCCACTGATCTTTAACTCAATCGTTTGTCGTGTCCTCTTTTAGGTCCTGAGGGGGAAGGAGGATTGAGTCTCTTGTAAGGCCCGTGTTGTGATTCTCGGGTCCTCGGACCTTCCTATGAATAGTCATTGAGCAGGTCGGGTGAAAGACCCAGGAAGGCCTTTCGGGGGACACAGACCTGACACGAGTCGAGGATCGGGAACCCGTCTTGTTTCACGACCACCCTCACTGTTAAATTTTTTTTTACTTTGATAGTTTACTGTTTGACCTTGGGAGGTCTGGACGATGTGTCTCTCCACGAAGGCAGTGCCGACGAAACGGTCCCCTTGTTTTCCGTTGGACACACCGTGGAGTCTACCGAGGCCGAGGTCGAAAATCATAGACTTTAATTGTTTACTAGGCTCAGGGAGGGTTAACGAAAGTTTCCGAGGAATTTCGTACCACGGTCTCAGAACCCTGTTGTCCTTTTTTTAATTTCGAGTGTCCTCGAAGAGTCCGTGGTGTCTAGACTCGCCCAGTAACAAGTAGACCATTTGTTCTCACGGCATTTTGTTTACGGATCCTTCGGTCCCAAAAGTGACAGACTCAGGAAGAGGGTCTTGATTGACGAGGGAGAGTCTAGTCGCACCGGAGCCGTAGTCCGGATACTTGGGACGCCGAAATTACGGTTTCGGCGGAATGTGAGACCCGTAGACGGGTACACGTATTTCGTCTATCCCCTCTGCCTATTCCCCCAAGACAGAGGAAGGTTCGGAGGGTGCGGGGTAAAGGACTCCCTGAGCCGGACCTTTCGGTCACGACTCGTCCCTCGGCCCTTGGAAGAGGTCTGAGGTGACCTGTGAGGGCAGAGGATCAGCCCTACTGGTCCACCCTCCATCTGACAAAATAAACTGCTCCTTTCGTTTCCTGTGCTTACTTTACGAAGGATCGGGGAGTTTCATATCGGCGACAGCTACGTTCCTACAGCTTTACGAAACGTTTGGTGGGTAATTAAAAATACCACGGGGACTCTTCGTCTAACTCTTAGTAATGGAAGTAAAAATGTTCCGTTCCTTGGGTTTGGTGTCGGTTAGAGGAGACTCGGTCACCAGATCGACTGACGGCCGAAGAGAGAGGTAGAGGCCGGACGTCTTCCGTACCTTTTGTGGTGGGTGATGTTTCCCCCCCGGGCCCCGGACTCTTCCGTCGGTCCAGGTCTGTGGGTTTGAAACCACGAGTCTCTGTTAGTCCAAATTTTCCCCCCTCCCCCTCTCGAAGTGTTTCCCTAACGAAAGTAAATCAGTTCTCTCCAAGTTGGAGATTTGAATGGCTAATCTAGTCGTTCGCCCACGTTACACTTATAGTTTCTTCCGTTTATGACTTCGGCCATCCTTGACACCCCAGTTACTACCAAAGACAAAATGACAAATATAAAGACACGAAAGGTGGGTCTTTTATGTCACAAAGACACTAGGCTTGTTTTCAACACACACTTGAAGAATGATGATTATTTCGTGTGTCATGGCTAGATCAACGTGATTGAACCTTTCTTTTGGCGCCTATTGTAGGACGGGCCCAAGGGAAAAACTTAGCGTAACTGGCCATTCCGAGGTGGCCGGAGAGGCGTGCGTCCTTCGGGCCGGCGGCAGGGGGACCGCCGTGGCCCCCGGCGGGTCGTGGGGGCCCTCTTCCCGGTCTCGCCGGACCAGGGGAGCGATGGGCCGGCCGGCCCCGACCCTCGGCGGCCGGAGGTCCCTATCCCAGGATGTCTGGCGGTTATGCGTAGCGCCTCGGCCGAAGGGCGCTTTGTGGTGAATCGTTGCACGCAGAGGCGGTCGGAAGGGGCGGGCGGGCAGGGGGCGGCGGCGGCGGCGGCGGCGGCGACGACAGTGGAGCGCCGACACCCAGTGGCCTGCCGCTTCGGTCTTTAGTCCTAAGAGTAAAGGTAGGATTTTACTCCCCCAGAGCCTTCTTCAACTTTGTGCGTAACAGTATTCAAATTGGGGCCTGACTCGCGGGAAGGGAAGCGGGCCCTGGGCGCGGTCTCTTTCGGGGCCGCGGAGGTCTGGAGCCTCGTGGGTGCCGGGGGGCTCGGCTCGCGGGGCTCCTGAGCTTGTCAGCGGCTCCTCCCAGTGGAGAGTCCGGGCCGGAGCGATCCTGGTCCCTTCCCCCTAGACGGCCCGAGTGCGCCCCCGGCATTCACGCCGAGCCAAGGACCTTGGGGCTCGGTCCGGTCGGACGCGGCTCCACTGCCTCAGGGGCCCCTCGTGCTCCCCGCGCGTTCCGAAGGGCTTCGGCAGGCCGCGGTCGGCGCGGGCCCGTGGGGGCCTAGGGGGTTGAGCCCGCCGCCCCCTATTGCTAGCCGTGGGCGCTCCGCGCGTTTCGGCGGCTCGGGGTCTTCCGCGGCGCCCTCGCGCCGGCCCGTGCCCCGACCTCGGCGGGCGTCCCCGGTCGGGCCCGCGCGTCGGACGGATGGACCGAGCGTAACGCAGGGCGCCCGAGGACGCCAAGAGGGGCGCCAGACCCTCGCGCGGGCCCGGCCGTGGCGCGCGGCTAGGCGCCCTTGGTGGCGCGCCTTCGTCGATCAACGGCCCTGGCGGCTCTCACGACCCTCGAGAGCCGGGGGCGGACCCTCCCGACTCCCACCAGGGGCGAGGCCCCGCCCCGCACGCTCCGCCCCGCGCCCCGCGCGCTCCGCCTCGCGCCCTCCGCCCCTGGTCCCTCGCCCGTCGTCACCACCCCGCCCCCACAGAGGACCGGGCCCGCCCCAGTTCTGCCGCTCCAGAACCTCGCCCTAGCGCCCCCTTCCCACCAGGACGCGGCCTCGCTCCGCGGAACCCGCCATCCTCTGTCTCTGACTCGGCTCGCGGGACCTCTCTGTCACCACCCTGCTGCGGGTCCCGGTCATCCGCTGGCCCAGGATCGGGCCCGGAGGGCCTCGGTCCCCGCCTCGCGCCTGTCCGTCCCCCGTCCCTCTCGAGCCTCCCCCGCCCCGGGTCTTTCGCCGGTTTTCCGCCNCCCCGGAAGGACCCCCCCACCTCTCCTCCCGCACCCCGCCTCTCCTCCCGCACCCCGACTTTCTTCGTCTCCCGCCTCGGCTCGCCTACACCGGACCCCGGACCCCCTCGCCGCTCGCCGCCCCCGGCCCTCCGCCCCGCCCCATGCCTGTCCGTCCCCCGCCCCTTTCGAACCTCCCCCGCCCCGGATCTTTCACCGGTTTTCCGCCTCCGCCCCACTCTAACTAACCACCCGCACCAGTGCAGCATCCCGCCCCGGACGCAAGCCACCTTTTTCGTCCCCCGCCTCGGCTTGGAAACTCCCCGCCCCGGCTCGACGACTCCGGACCTCCGACCCCCTGACCGCCCGGCGCCCCCGGCCCTCCGCCCCCGCCCCGGCTCGACCTCACGACACTCCGGCCCGACCCCTCGCGAGCGTCCGCTCCCAGACCGCGGCGCAGAGGGGCCCGGCGCCGCTCCTAGGCCGGAGCCGCAGAGGAGGAGAAGGAGGAAATCCGCCCCCGGGGCCTCGCTCCGGGTCCTCCGGCCCGGGGAGGCCTTGGCACCACCAACCATGGCTCGTCTAGATCTCCACCGCCAGCAGAGCTCTGCAAAACCGTCGCGAGCGTTCGGGGACCGTAGAAGGAGGCGGGTGGAGAAGAGATCCTCGGGGTTCGTCTCTGGGGACCCACTACAAGACTAGGCGTCTGACCAACCGCAGCCGGTCTAGCGCCTGTACCCGTGTACTAAGAGTTTTGGAAAGAATGTGAGCAGATCCTGGCATCTCTTTTTTTTTCGTACACCCCTGGTCGCGTTTCAAATTTTTCATTCTTGTTCTTTTTTTCCGTCAGCGCACCTTTTAATGTTTCTTAAAGGACGACTCGTCTAGCGTTTACCTTATGTGTCGTAGACCGGCACATGTTCAAGAGACCAGCCATGTGGCGACCCAGTAGTCACGGATCTTATACGGACCGTGCATCATCCATGAGTTAATTAAGGGTCACTTACTTGCGTGGTGAATGACACACCGTTCGTCAAAGGTACCTGACCTTGTAAATTAGAGGGGGTCTAGGGTGTGAACCGATGGGAGTAATCAGGTAAAGTGCGGACTCATGTGACTTGGAACCTCTTAATTAAACTGTCGTCCTTTGACCATCTTGGTCTCACTGGACTTCGGTGAGTCCTCCAACCCGAGATCGGTAAAGCTCCTGGTGATCAATGGTATAACTTCTTGACCCACGGGGTACGTTACGTCTTTGGTCCTCCTTCTTGTCCAGAACCTCCCCCCCTTTCGATTGTAAACAACAAGGTACGGGTCTTTATAACACCGAGTCGACCATTTCTTAGACGGACGTCACTCCCTCTGGACCTAAGCTAGGGACCCAACCCTTCTAGGGGGTCTCTTCCCTTTCCGATGGGTGAGGTCATAAGACCGGACCTCTTAATGTACCTGATATGTCAGGTACCCCAGTGTTTCTCAACCTGTCTGACTTACTGAAAGCGAAAGCGAACTGAAAACGAACTCAGTAAGGGGCGACAATGGATCGTTTCAGCTATAATAATGATAAGAGTAACACATCTACTGAAATCCGGAATACACGACGACAGTACTCGGGAACCCGGTACTCAGATTTAAGTTTAGAACCCAAAAGACCTCGGGTTCGGGAACGTTGGAGTAACCAGAAACTCTGGTGGGAAATTGAATCCCTAGACTAAATGACGGTGAAGTTAAACTTCAAGGACTACTTAAAAACCTTCCTCTGTAACCTTCTGTCTATGTACCTGGATCTTCCCACCTGTAACCACAAAACTAAACCCATAGTAGGTACACAGTCAGTGAGTCAGTAGAGACTGAGAAACATGGGGTACCTGACATCGGGCGGTCCGAGGAGACAGGTACCTTAAGAGGTACGTTCTTATGACCTCATCCAACGGTATAGGAGGACGTCCCCTAGAAGGGCAGGGTCCATAGTTAGGACGCAGAAGACGTTGCAGACGTGACCTTCCCTTAAGAAATGGTGACTCGGTGGACCCTTCGGGCAGTAGATACACAATCCTGTTGACTTAAGGACTTTTATCTATGTTAATCGGAATTTTACATACGATACCTAAAGTTTCCCTTCGACAGTGGGACTTTTCTGGAGTCTTCTTCCCACATTTTCCGTACACCCTCCGGATCCCCCAGGAATCATCAGAATTCATGTGTAAACCTCGTGACCGGACCTTCGGTCGGACGATCTTACACTTACTCAAAGGTGATCTTTACGAATAACTCAGTAACTTACAATATTCATCGAAAAAAAAAAGAAAACGGAAACCTTTCTCTTGATCGGTCGGAACGGAGAGACACTGAGCCAAAGAATTTACTCTTACTTTTAAGTCACGTCGCACATTCCACGAATCGTTTCTCGGACCGTGTCTCATCGTAAGTCAAACGAAATAGATGATAATAATGACGATAAGGGTTAATGAGTATAGGAATGACACATTTTTACGGACACTTCGTAACTTCTTCTGTTCGGTCACCTTTTACCTGTTTTCGATGCTTTTCTGTAAAAGGTCTTCGTGTGTTTACCGGTTTGTACTCCTTTTCGTCGGTGTGGCTCCTTCCCTCGATCCCGTCTCGTGTCTTTGTTAGTTTACTCTTTCGGTTCCTATTCAGACCCCTTTCGACTCGAGTGATTCGTCACTCCCTTCTTCTTCACAATTTCACGTGTTTGTTGTTGCACTACACCTTTACGTTCTATGTCGTGACTGTCGTCTCACGGACGACGCAAGTGGAAGTCCCGTTTCTCGAACAGAGTACCACAGGTGTTGATATGGTCGGGTCCTGAACCATAGCATAGCACCACGATATTCGTAGAAGCTTTCGTCGGACGTAGGATCCTCTCCTTAAATACCTCCAGTCTTACAAATTTCTTTTGATTTTTTTCTTTCTTTTTGGACACTTGTCTAAGAGAACATGAGAGTGAGGACATAAAGTACCTAAACTACACCCTTACTCGACCTTCTCTGTCACGGAGTACCCGTCCACATTCAACAGACACCTGAAAAGACAGAAACTTCAAGACTTTTCGTTCTACCAGAATTCTACAACAAGGGGTAATTGACATACGAAAGAGTAAAATCGTTCAAAAGGATCAAGAGAAAGGTTTCCGTCTTCTTTTTTTTTTTCGATGAATATTGTAAGTTACTGAGTTATTCGTAAAGATCACCTTTGTGTAAGTCGTTTAAGTTATTGAACAAAAAAATTCATGTTCTCATTATGAACAAACAAAGTTTCCTAAGTTTGTTAAGTTTCTCACCTAGGTTTCAGTGACGTCTGCTACTGACGTCGGTATTTTGATTCTGAGAACGAGGAACCTTTTTTCGATACTGTTTGGATCTGTCGTATAATTTTTCGTATTTGTAGTCAAACGACTGTTTCCAGGTATATCACTTTCGATACCAAAGAGGTCATCAGTACATATCTACACTCTCGACCTGGTATTTCTTCCGACTCCCAGCTTCTTAACTACGAAAGCTTGACACCACGACCTCTTCTGAGAACTCTCAGAGGACCTGTCGTTCCTCTAGTTTGGGTAGTTAGGATTTCCTTTAGTTGGGACTTATGAGTGACCTTCTTGACTACGACTTCGATTCGAGGTTATGAAACCGGTGGACAATACTTCTCGGTTTGAGTAACCATTTTGGGGGTTACGACCCTTTCTAACTCCCGTCCTTCTCTTCCCCCTCTGCCTCCTCCTCTGTAAACCTACCGCAGTAGCTATGTCACCTGCATTCAGACTCGTCTGAGACCCTCTATCACTTCTTATCCCTTCGGACCACACGACGTCAGGTACCCCACGTTTCTCAGTCTGTACTGAATCGTTGACTTGTTACTTGTTGTTCCCATTGTTCATCCGTAACTGGTGTCAAAGTGTGAGCCGGTTCTAGGGCACCAATTGTTTCATGACGATGCACAGGTAGGTCTTTGGAAAGGAATTCGTAAATGTTATACGATCTCACATACTTACATATATACTTTGCACACACAACATCCACACACACACACACACACACACACACACTTGGTCACACGTATAAACCACGACTTTAGTCCGACGGACCCCAATTTATGGTCAGGGTAGTGTATTGTCAACCCACAAAAGAGTAGACCTCGACCCGTATTATAAACGTTCCTAATTTACTTTATTACACACGTCTAACGAGTCACAGTTCGAATGTCACAAATATTTATATTTGATGACAATAAAACATATGTGTGTGTATGAATGTTCAATTAGAAAGTAAGGACCAAAATATGGTCGACATGTATCTTTATGGAAAAACGTTCGGTGACATCAAGTTCCTCGACTGGTGTAACGGGCCGTCTTTTCGTAACTACTCCCTTAGGTTCTTTCACTGGAAGTCCGAAACGTTTTCCTAAAGTGGACGGTTTAAAGAGAGACTCACATCCGAGGAAATATTACCGTCCGTGAGTCACATAACCCCCTTTTTACGGTAGAATCCTTCAGAGTACACAACCTTTCATTCTACGGGTTCTTCAATCTCCTCCGACCACACCTAAACCTGGTAGTTGTACCTTAATGACAATAAATTTGGTCGTTATCGTACTCGAATTAGGTATGGCTGGTGGTGGCGGATAATAAGTGCGACCATCGAAGAATTCATGTGCGTCGTGACGATCTTTGTCGTCAAGTTCGTTCTTATTCACTATTTATGACGGGACTCGAGATGGTTTCGAACGATTGTGACACCGTAAGACCGGTGAACATTTCATGTGAAGTGTAATCCCTCATTGAAGAGTCTTTAGCGTGCACCCGAATAGCACTTTCAGAGAAAGATCCCTGTTCCCGCAAGAGATGTTCCTTTATTTTTATTACAAGAAATCCTCTTCACTCTAGTCAATACTAGTTTTACGGATACAGTTCCCCTTTTATCTTAAATTTTTTATGTTTTTCCCCCTTTTCTGTTCACATTCCGTAATTCCATAAATAGGTTACCTTAGATATTTTGTCCTTAACGTAGTAGGTGTACCAACTTCTCTTAAAGTTTGAACGATAGAGACTGACTCTCACACTCCTCCCCCGAAGACCCTTTTGGGATCGGACCGACTCATGGGAGACACCTAAAACTGACTCCCTCTTCTACGAGGACTGTACTCAGTGTTCGGACTTCTCACTGTCAACACGTTAAGTCTGGATGTGTAACTTGTACACACACGGTCCGGGACCCGAGTCGGGACTCTTAACTCCTACCCACTCTGTCGTAGTCGAGACGGAAGGACCACGACTCCCAGGTCGCTACTGAACTTTGTCTTCCTTTCCCTGTTCGAGCACCCACCATACTCGACCTTTCCTTTAGTGCGTTTGGTCCTCTGTTCTCTGAGGGGCTGAATCCATCGTGTCGATCTCTCCCGGCAGCCCCCTCCCCTGTAGTCACGGTTTGTCTTTCCTCGGTCCCTCCCCGTACGTCCGCCTGTCGTGTCGTTTCCGGTTCAGACTCCTCAGCTGACTTTCTTTCCCGCCCCGCGTGGAGTTTCTACTCTCGACACAAACTAGGCCGCCTACAGGACTCTTACAGTTCGGACCCTGTGTCGTAGAGTCAACTGTGACTCTTTGACGAGAGTTCTCCGTTCCCACTCCCGTCGGTCCTACATCTCCTCAAAAACGTTGTTTTCCGGAACAGTCTTGTAGTTTGTATTGATAATTATTTTCTTTTGGTCTACAGAGTTCAATTCGTCACGTCACAAACAGACACGCGCCCTTCTGGGTTCTCAGACCCGAGTGACTTTGGTAAGGAAACTGTGTGACGAGTCGAGAGACCCCGGTCATAGGACACGAAAGAGTAGGACTCAGAGGAGTCCCACGTGCCACCCACCGACCCCACCCACCGACGTCAGACTACTAAGTTTCTCCCCTTCGTAGATCGGAGGTGAGTCTCAAGGAAACCTCGAGCGAGAACCCCGGCGACACTACACTACCGACCTACAGACGTTGCGGGAAACAAATGACCAAGTCAAGTCAAGTCAAGTCAACGAGTCAGCACAGATTGAGAAACGCTGGTGTACCTGGTGTCGTACGGTCCGGAGGGACAGGTAGTGATTGAGGATCTCAAACGAGTTTGAGTGTAGGTAACTCAGCCATTACGGTAGGTTGGTAGAGTAGGAGACAGTAGGGGAAAAGGAGGGCGGAAGTTAGAAAGGGTATTAGTCCCAGAAAAGGTTACTCAGGTAAGAAACGTAGTCCATCGGTTTCATAACCTCAAAGTCGAAGTCGTAGTTAGGAAAGTAACTTATAAGTCCTGACTAAAGGAAATCCTACCTGACCAACCTAGAGGAACGTCAGTTCTCTGAGAGTTCTCAGAAGAGGTTGTGGTGTCAAGTTTTCGTAGTTAAGAAACCGCGAGTCGAAAGAAATATCAGGTTGAGACTGTAGGTATGTACTGATGACCTTTTTGGTATCGGGACTCAACTGCCTGGAAACAACCGTTTCATTACAGAGACGAACAATTATACGAGAGATCCAACTAGTATCGAAAAGAGGGTTCCTCATTCGCAGAAAATTAAAGTACCGACGTCAGTGGTAGACGTCACTAAAACCTCGGGGGTTTTTATTTTCAGACAGTCTGACAGTCTGTCTGACAAATGACCATACCGTCGTTATAAGACCAAGAGTCTCCGACCTCTTTCGAAGCACGGGAAAACCTCGACTGCACTACCGTCCCACCGATCTCACTTTCCCACTCCACCTCTTACGTCTCTCCACTCCCACCTCTCCAACCGTCCACGACCCAGGGTGGACGGGGGGGCACTGATACGTCCCTACACCCCTTAGTCTACGAGAAGGCAGGAGTCGAAAAGGGTGGGAGGCGGGGGAGTGGGTGGTGACGTCTAGTCTTTTTGAACGAGACGGTTATTGAGTTGTACGCGATATTCTCTCAGGGACAAAGTGCTCTTTTACAACCTGTTGGACAAACGACAAACACCTTTCGAGACAGGAAGGGCGGGATGCGACGACACTGTGACTCGGGAGGAAGGACGACCCACAGAGATCAAGTAAGTATGTGTGTCCCCTCACCGATCCTACAGTGTCCATGTGCACGTCTTAGGTCTTCCCTCTGTCTATTTTTTAAGTCGACTTTCCTCAAGACGCCGAGAGTCCTTTGAAGATCTTTATGAGGATTTATTTATAGGTAAAGACAGGAGTTCATAAGTCAATAAGTAAATTGTTTAGATAGATCTTACGAGTATATACGGTCAGTCACACGGTCCTCGATCCCTATCTTTCCAATTCATGTAGGACACAATACGAATCAGTGAAACAGGACAGGTCGAGAAACGGTGGGGCACCTGACATCGGGTGGTCCGAGGAGACAGGTACCCCTAAGAGGTCCGTTCTTATGACCTCACCCAACGGTACGGGAGGAGGTCCCTAGAAGGGTTGGGTCGGTGACTTGAGTCCAGAGGTTGTAACGTCCACCTAAGAGATACCAGACTCGGTGCTCCCTTCGGGATCCATGTAGGATGTAGGAAGATGACTTCTTAGTCTGTCGACACCCTTATCTGTCAATGAGACATTTAACAATTCATCAACTCACAGTCCCGCGTGTGTCCTGTCGGTGGACCGGGTCGGACGTGTGTCCACCGCCCACCCGTAAGAGTCCCGACCTACCGTTTCCGGGACTCCCACATTAAACGGGTTCCAATCTTCGTCCCTCCTCCCCGCTGTAGGGTCCGACTCGGACGAGACTCTTCCTCGTTCGACGACACACACACCACGCCACACACCACGGTCCACCCTACACACTGGGACCCCTACTGCACCGACCTGTCTGATCTAATCGACGTTGGACTCCACAGGGTCGTGTCGTGTGGGGTCGATACGTTCCGACCCGGAGTAGTGTCACTGATAAAGTTACAGTTTGACACTCTTAAATTATTTTGAACCAGTCAAACCCTTAAATTCCCACTCCACTATGAAAACGTTGACCTCGAATCCCTCGTCGTCTTTCTCGTCTTTTCGGATGAGTCTCGAGATTCTAAACGGACTTGAACAAGGATAACACACGTGTGGCGAACGGTACCCCGGTCCTCGTACGTCGAAAGAAAATAAAGGGGGGTTTGATAGTCAATGATAACTAGTGTAGTTGCAAACAAATTTAGCCCGAATTTATACCTAAATTTAACCCGAAGAGAGCACCGAGTCTACCATTTCTTAGACGGACGGTTCGTCCTCTGGACCCAAACTAGGGACCCAGTCCTTCTAGGGACCTCTTCCCTTACCTATGGTTGAGATCATAAGAACGAACCTCTTAAGGTACCTGTCTCCTCGGGCCACCCGATATCAGGTACTCTAGCGTCTCCGTCTGTTCTGACTCACTGATTATGTATATATATATATATATATATATATATATTAATATGTGTAAAAAAAAATTTAGTATGTCAAAGAATCTTTGTCCTCCACTCCGTGTGACCCGACGGACCTCTCCTTGGTCCCAAGGCACCCTCTGTCTCCGTCGGTCCCCTACTCCCATTCTTTGGACATGACACCTAAGGTTCCTCTCATTACCCGTACCGATCCATTCGTCGTACCCTGACCGACAAAACTTATTAACGTCGTCCAAGACCCCGTATTCAGCGAAGTAAGTACAGACTAAGAGACAGGGATCGACAGACGATCGTCCGGGGTCACATTAATCCCGTCCACCTATCACCAGACCTCACACCCCGGGTCACTCACTTCACCAGCCCACACTTGGGACCTAGCCAACGAAACTTTGACTTTTTGTTCGAACTCGTGTTCAACAAATGATACAAATCCCTAACCTGTGTCTACAGTTAAGTGGTACTTTGTATTCTATACCAAT
Organism: Capra ibex; assembly: GCA_006410555.1. NCBI lineage: Eukaryota > Metazoa > Chordata > Mammalia > Artiodactyla > Bovidae > Capra > Capra ibex. The sequence continues at coordinate 4,639,158 of SJYO01054996.1, forward strand.
TATGTCTTTAGCTCCGAGTCTCTTAAACTTACTGAGTCGTTTCTAGTGTCGATTTTAGTTCTATTTTAAACAGAGACCCAGACGGGACGAGGTCTTAGACTGGAGGTCGGCGACTCGTCACGTGTCTTAGATAAAACGGTCCGGTGAACCGTGAGTCCCCGCCAGTACGAGAAGTCCGGAGGTACTGTCCTAGTCAGAACTGGAGTACTGAGTAAGAAGGGTCCGTGGTTCTCTAAAGTACCGAATAGACTCTCAGGACCTCTACTTAGATCTTCGACGGTCCGACCGGAAGGGAGACCAGTCGTCTGAGTTCGTAGGAACCTTTGTGATGTACCCCGTATCCCTGGTGTGACCCTCCACCGGACGAGACTGGAACCGGGACCTGTTGGGGAGAGGTCAGAAACTCGACTAACGAGGCACATAGTCGGACTCCCCGAGGTCGGTGACAGGGGGTCTACTCCGGTTCGCTCCCAAACCCATCCCGTCTCTCGTCCACCGTCCGTTGGACGGGAGAAAGGTCTATCGGTCTATACAAGTCTCTTGGTGGCACTTCTCCGTTGGTGTGTCTGAGACAGGTCTGTGTGAACCTTTCTTCCGAGTACCCCAATCCCCAGGTGCACCGTTGGTTTCTCCTCCCTTTTGTGTCCTTTATTACTTTTTCACTCAATAAATAATTGTTCTGCAAATAGTGTAGTAGGTCCCTTTGGTTAAAAAAACAAAAGTGTGGTTTGCACGTCTCTACATTATAGAATACCTATATATAAAGAGAGAGACAACCACACGAATCTTTGAAGAGATTCATGAAGAGGACAAACGTCGGACACTTTTAAGAACTCGGGAGAGAACCATAAAAAGTAGATAATATTAAATACTACCTATTAAATTGTCGGGAAAGTTAGACTTTTGTGTATAGAAATTTAACACTCTTTAAAAGGACTACAAAAAGATGTTTTTCGGATCTTTATTTACCAGTGAGATAAAAGAGAAAGACCTCGGGGATAATAAGTCAACAAACTGTAGGACCTAACTACGAGATAAAAAGAATATAAAAGGGGGGTGGACGAAAGATAGGGAAATAGGAAAACGAGACAAAAATTTTCTATAGTGATGACAAAATTAAAAGTTTTATAAGATGGTTTAATAGAAATGAAGACGATAATATAAAGATTATTAGAAGGGGGGGGGGGCGGCGGCTGTGTTTATTATCGTAGGGCACGTGTCATGAGACGTCGAATAAAAAAACATATTTGTTTTTATAGGATGTCTACGGAGACTTCTGCAAGTGTCTTATATCACAAAGAGAGATACCTACACGGTCGTAACTGACCCCAACATAAAACTTCTTACTATCCGTATTTAATTAACTTCTCCAAGATCCGTACATTCGTCTCCTCGTTCGTCCTTCCTTCCGTACCTCCATGTCTTGCCGGTCTCTGTAACGGTCCAGGTCGACTACTGACTCCCCACCCTACCCTCACACACACACACACACTCACACACACACACACACACACACAACCCCTCCTTACGTAAATTCTTACTCCCTGAAGGGACCACCAGGTCTCCGATTCCGAGGGCAAAGGTTACGACCTCCGGGACCAAGTCAGGAACCAGTCCCTTGATCTAGAGTGTACGACGTTAATTTCTAGAGAATACGGTATTGATTGTGGGTCTTGTTGGGGGGAGTTTTTTTTTTATTTATGTATTTTAAAAAACAAATTTCCGTCGGTGTACTACCTGTCTAGTGGAAAGGTTCCCTAAACTTGATTCTTGAGATCTGAACTTTGTCCCATCCTTATATCACTATAGACGAGAAGTTTACAGGGGAGACAGTCCTTATACGTCCTACCTGGGTTTCTCCTAGTCTGAATCCAGTTTCTCTTATCAATTGACCAACAATATAAACACCGTTCTTCACGACTCTTAGGTCTGCTCCTGTCACTTTTACATTGTTTTCACCTCCCGTCTCTCTCTTCTATAATAACTCGTCTTTGGTATCAAACCACCGACACAACCCCTACTCCCCCTTCCCCAGAACTTTTTACGGAGACTTTCTCGAGTCGGACCACTGGAGTCACCTGGTACTGAGGTGATCCACTCACAGTCTACCACTCTACAAGGTCTCCTTTGCTGCACTAGTCCAAACCTGTGCAGCTCAGACTCTACTTAAACCCTGTACACTCCTCTTCTCGACGGAATTGATCTCTCACACACACTAGTAGCGAGTCAGCACAGGTTGAGAAACGCTGGGGTACCTGGTGTCGGGTCGTCCGAGGAGGTAGGTACCTTAAGAGGTCGGTTCTTATGACCTCACCCAACGGTAAAGTAAGCGTCATGGACTAACGAGAATTTATATCTCTCCGAACGTACAAAGAAAGAAAAATTTTTTTTTTATTATTAAAAAAAATAAAAACCGGTCCGACCCGGAAACACCGACCCACCCGAAAAGACCCCGACACCGCTCGCCCTCGGTGAGAGCTCAACGTTACATGGCCGAAGAGTAACGCCACCGAAGAGGCCACCTCGCGCCTGTGGTCCCACGTCCCCGAGATCCTCACCGTCGTGTACCCGAGTCGTCAACACCGTGCACCCGAATCGACGGGGGACCGTACACCCTAGAAGGACCTAGTCCCTAACTTGGACACAGGGGACAAAATTGTCCGCCTGAGAAAGGATGACTCGGTGGTCCCTTCGGCATCCTGGACCACGAATTGACTCTTCAAACTCGACTTCATCCGAACCGAAGTGCCCCTACTTCCACCGGTACCTCCGAGACCCAAACCCGCTGCAGGACGGGACTTTCATATGTCTCTTCCTTCTCGTTCCCGTGACGGACCTCTTGTTGCCGGAGAGGGGGAACCACACGTCCCCGGAAACAGTGAGTGGGGCCCGTAAAACCGAAAGCGGAAGGGAGAGGTAAAGGGAGAGGGCGGTATAAGGGGGCCAATACGAACCTTGTGTGGGCTATCGGTGGATGAAGCCGAAGAAACCCTGAGCGACGAGACAAAAGGTGTGCGTGCGGGGGGTCGAGAGGTCAGGGAGAGTGTAACAGGGTCGAGACTACACGACAGAGGAAGAGTCTCCCGACTAAAGACTACCGGAAGTGGGTCACTCTAAGGGGCGAGGTCACGGAGAGAGATAGTCGAAACGGAACGAAATAAAACGACGGGTCCTAAAGACTAGGAAACTAGCAGACTGTGTGAAGAAGTAAATAAGTAAATAGCAAGTGAGGAACGAGAAAGGGAGGAAGACACAACCTGACGTTCAAGGTACTTTACTCTCTAATAACAGTGACGATGTAGATGACCGTTTATCAACCACGAGGCGTTTACAAACAAATCACTTACTTACTCATAGTTTCTCCTCAACTCCTTTCGAATTCTTCCCTGTCTGTTTCTGTATCTTTCCTTCTGTCCTATCTATCCCCACTTTTATAAAGGTCATCCTCATTTCCCTAGTCATCCCAACCCACAGTCGTACTACTGATTTTTCTACTTCCGGTCCTTTGTAGGTACCGAACCGGTACCCTTCTATCACCCAGTGAAATCGCTACCGTCTCCCCGTACCCCGTCTCCCGTCTGGCGTTCCCTAACCCGTCTGTGACCTCCACTTCTACCTACGGGTCTCGAATCGTCAAAGAGTTCTTTAAACCTGCCGTACCTACTCCTGCTCCTCCTGTTATTGATCTCTCACTGGTCGAAGAAAAGGGGGTTGAACGACGAACAACCAAAGTCCCCGTCGTCGGCCTCTCCACTCTCCCACGCCAGACTCACCTCAGACCCCTCGTCGCAAAGGCTCGCAAACCCCACTGTCAGTGTTTACACCTACTACCCTCCCCGGAGTCCCCGAGACGTAGAGAAAAGAAGTTATAGGTGGACCGATTCCAGTTCAGTCCTAATCTAAGAGGGGGACGGAGTAGGGAAGACGACGAGAACTAAAGGAAAATACACCATAAAACTGTTTTGGCCGAAACCATTTATAGACAAAAGACGGTCCCTCTTACGACGATCTTCGTTTATCTTCTTAGTGTCAGGTAACACAATATCTCCCCCTACATTCACACACGAACACTAAGGGGGAGGCGGCGGGTCTAAGTATAGAACTTTGAGATTAGGTTCCTCACCACCATAAACTTCTACTCCAGAAGCCCTCTAGGAGTCCAACACTCCCACCTCGGGAGTAGCACCCTGACTCACAATCAGCACAGGGTGAGAAGTATTGGTGTACCTGACGTCGGGCGGTCCGAGGAGACAGGTAGCCTAAGAGGTCCGTTCTTATGACCTCACTCAACGGTAAGGGAAGAGGTCCTCTAGAAGGGTTGGGTCCCTAGTCTGGGCGTAGAAGACGTAACGTCCGTCTAAGAAATGACAGACTTGGTAACACCCTAACCACGGGACCATTCTGTCTGGGTCCTTCTCCCAAGAGTGGGTCGAGTTGATTTGACCGAGGGACTAACGTCTGAAGGTCGGAGGTCTGGACACTCTGTATGATAACAAAATCGGCGGAACGGACGCCATCAACAGTCTCGTCGGACTCGACTGATTTAGTTCTGGTTTTCTTTTTCATACACTTCCTGTCTCGATTCCTAATGTCTGTTATTGTAAAGTCTCTCATGTCTTACCTCTACTCCCGTTTTGGTTATTAATTTCTTTATTACCTTAATTTCTTTATTTTTTTGTCACCTTATTTTATGGGTACTTGGGATTTTGCCTTGAACTTAACTCCTTTAGTTCTACCCTTTCTTGTCCCCTACACGTCTCAATTTATAATTTTAACTCCATCGTTAAAAATCTTGTTTGGGTGGTAGAAGGAGTTTCCTATAATGTGTTAGATGAAGGGACGACTGAGACTACTGACCAAAGGGAAGTCCACTTCTTATGTAAAATTTACGTAAATTTTTTAGATACTACATCGTTAATTGTTTTAATTTTCCGACAAATGGGATGTCTAGCGTTACTTCAGATCGTAGTATTTTCTTTTTTTGTCTCTTTGTTTTTGGATAGGCTTGTTTTGTCTGATCTCGCGTTCGTTAATCTTTCGTTTCTTTTTTTGTAAGTTTTCTACTGTCTTTGTTTTGGCTGATATTTACTGCTGTTACTCATATTTACCCAATAAGGAGATTCAATTTCCTCTTTCAACTTACTTTTTAGGGGGTTTGGGTTGCCATCCGAGGAATGTTTTGAGTCCGAATTTTGTGCTACTACTTTCTTCTCTGTTTAACTCCGGTTGTGTATAGTTCATTTGCTCTTGATTTTTCCTTCACTCCCTCTTATACAATCATAGACAGTTGTCTCAGTTTCGCTCTTCGGAAGGGTCCTTTCACCTCGAGTCAAGTGAAACTACTGTTTCCAGAGTGGGAGAGAGGGACCCCCTCCCGGTGAGTCAAGTGGTAGTCGGTATACCATCGGCGAGGTTAAATGTGGAGTTCGGGTCTAGGTAGGTTAGTTGAGACGTGTTAACGGACGAGTAGTAGGGAAGGGTCGTCCCCGGTGAGGATGGACGATTCACTGATTAGTTAAAGGTCAAACGGGTCCTGACCCACCCACAGGTCCCTTAAAACGGTGGTTTGACTCTGTCGGGGTCCGTTTCGTCCCACCAGCCAGTCGGACTCAGGGAGACGTGTCTCTTCTCTCTATAGAACGGTGAAAGGAACCCCTACGAGTGGTGTCTAACGGAATTAAGGTCCGACTAAAGACAAAGGAATCGGAGGTTCCTGTCCTCCCGTTTCGAACGCCCACAAACGGAAACAGAAGACGGGAGAGAGTGTCCCAGACTGTGAGTTAGTAAGGGCCGAATTACTCTCTTATTTACTTTCTACCACATTATCAGTCCTCTTCCTCTTTCCCCACCGTCTCCTACTCTACCACTCTCTCGTAGTGGGTGAGTTCCTTGTACTTAAACTCATTTGAGGTCCTCTATCCCCTCCTATCTCCTCGGACCGCACGCGACGTCGGGCACCCCAGTGTCTTTCCGTGCTGAACCGCTGACTTGGTGTTGTGTTATCAGACCTTAGAAGACGATGTATTGTCGTAGTCTTGTACGTTCCGTTTAAGGTTTATTAGACAAGCAAATTTATGTTATAAAAATTTTTCGTGTTTTGCTATTTTGCATTGACATATATGTATTGACATATTTGTATTGACACACACACGACGTAAACCGGCGGAAGAGAATGTGTCTAGTAAGACCTTATGGGGATATTGGAGTTTTGGGTGGGTGACAACAAGTCAGTAGACGTAGAGAAAAAACACTAAGGGGTTTCGAATTGAAGACGTCCGTAAAATCAAAGGATTATAAAACCTCAAAGAAGGTGAAACGATTCATGCAAACCTAGGGGGTTTAGTTCTTGACTTTATCTGAGGGGTGAATAATGGTTGGTTTCTAAAAGGAGAACTATAATTCCTAACAAGTAGAACCATAATAAATGTCTTTGTGAAAGTGAAGGGATTTACAAATAATTACTCTATAAAAATAGCCGGTGGTCCGGAATATTTATAAATGAGGAATCCTTAGGAGAGCACTACGAGACAAATCTTTTCGTGAGCCTCGTCCGCTCTTGTCGAGACGGAGTGTCCTGAGCTCACTAAAACTGTTGTCTCCCCTTTCAAACAAACCGACAGCCGGAACGCCGATAAGAGACTCATCCAAACCACGACAGCACAAGATGTGTCGCCAAGACTCCAAATCTTTCTGAATGGGTTCTTACTTTCACAATCAACGAGTCAGCACAGGTTGAGAACGTTGGGGTACCTGACATCGGAGGGTCCGAGGAGACAGACGTCTTAACAGGTCTGTTCGTATGAGCTCATCCGACGGTAAGGGAAGAGGTCCCCTAGAAGGGCTGGGTCCCTAACTTGACCACAGAGACGTAAACGTCCGTCTAAGAAATGGTGGGCTCGTTGGTCCCTTCGGGACAGGTTCTTATCTCCGTACACCTAAAAGACTTCCCCTAGAGGAGAACCAGGGTTTCTCTTGTCACTTTACACTCTGTGGTCCCTCAGATTCAAAACCAAGGGTCGTCACGTCTGGCCACCTGTTCTCGGTCACAACGGAGTGGCCTGGGTTCCTGTGTGGGTGGTGCGCGTGTGGAGTACGACGGACCTAGTCCAGTACCAGGGGTAAGGAGAGGCGGGAGACCTAGAAGAAGGTAAGGACTAGAAAGTGGAGACAGGCGTGAAAGCGACTCGTAAGAGGGACGAGGGGAGTGGACTGAAGCACTGTAGAGTCTAAAATGCTCTGGTAGAACTTAAATTTATAAATTAGACAAACAACACAAAAAAAACTGGTGGACATCGTCTAAACAAGGTTAGACCCCGAACCTTCTATACTAGGAGGGTATCGACCACTGAAAGTCATGAAAGTAACGATTTCGTGACTTACTGAAATCAACACCACAATCAGCGAGTCAGCACAGACTGAGGAACTCTGGGGTACCTGACATCTGGTGGTCCGAGGGGACAGGTACCCTAAGAGGTCCGGTCTTATGACCTCACCAAACGGTAAAATGCATAAACCAACGAACGTTTTATTTAAGGTAAGAAAACCCCCCTTACACACAGTGAATTCTACAGCCCTAACAAAAAATGAGCTGTACTCGACAAAAGTAGGTCCGACAACGTCGTGCACCCCTATCGGGTGTACGAACCCTATGAGATTCAGTAAACAACGACCGTCACACATCTCCTGAGTCCAACCACTTACTAAATGAAATGTTATCTTCTCTCGACGACGAAGGTCCTACGCTAAGAGGGACTGAGTGCACACAAAACGAAATAACTTTCCGCTCTTCCCGACCTTACTGTCGGTTGTTCATCCTAGACACAGTACGGACGCTCGTAGTAGACCAGACACATCGACCCCCTTGAGTTCGAACTCTTGTGGACACAATCCAGTGAAAGGGGTTTTACGAGAAAAAGAGACACTCCACTTCTCCCGTCAAGACCTTTTCCGTGACCCACGGAATCACCTTTACCTTTTGAACTTCGTCTCGATTCCTTTAGCAAACAATATTCCAAGTATTATCAAAGCTACACGAAATACATTGATTGAATAAACGCAATTACCTCCTCCACTACGCTTCTGTTACGCTTTGCCCGTGTTTTGAAGTACCGAAAAGAAAAATCGAAATCTCATACAGAGGTCGGCTACCAGGACTGGTTTAGATAAAAGAGTTCAGTCACGACGCACCTCACCGTAAGGGTAAAGACCACTCGCTCGACATCCGTTAGTATCCTTTACAGAGGTTTTACCGATATCCTCCTTTGAACCTTCAATTATAACTAACAGCTTTAGGTGTTTAACCCCTGAGACGTGAGGGAATCTATTCACAACCAATTTTAGTTTGTCTACCCTCTCTTCTCCACCCTCCCTATTTAATCCTCAAACCCTAATTGTCTATGTGTGATGATATTAATTTTATTCATTTGTCGTTCCTGAATAACACATCGTGTACCTTGATAGACGTCATAGAACATTGTCGGATATTACCTTTTCTTAGATGGTTTCTTGCATATACTTTGACTTAGTGAAATGACGTGTGAACTTTAATTGTGTTGTAACATTTAGTTGACAGGAAGTTAATCCTTTTTCGGTGTTTGTCTTTAGTTGTGATATAAGTTCATTTACCTTTATATTATTAAATAGTTACAAGACAACGACCCACTGTAGTAGTTCTAGATCACTTCGGCTACTAATCGTTTAACGAGGTCTAATGAGTAAGACGACTTTTTATACAAGATCTTCAGGCACTCTCATACAGATTTTAAGTCATAAGAAGTTTATCGTGAAAATAATAAGATTAAGTGGATCGTCAATAAGGAGTTGACGGTGTACCATAGGTGGGGCAACAATGGAAATCGACAATAAATCTTAAATAAATGAGTCGAAAAGCGTACGAAAGAAAAGTAGACAAGTTACGACCACAAACAAAATCATTGACCTTGGGAGAGTTCACGGTTCTTGTTACTGATGTACCCCATTTCAAGACCGGTCAAAAATAAACTAAACGAAGAAAGGAGAGTCTCGTCATCTATCTAAAGTTCCAGTGCACAAGTGTCTTTTGTAATTTATGGGAGAGAAATGTACCCGTCTTGAGTGGGGTCTGGACCCAAGTCTATTCATAGTGGAGTCCACGACCTAAGTACCTCGACCCAACGACGACAACACCAAAAGTCGAAACCGGTGAAACTCCTGCAACGGTTCTTTGGACTCACTGAGTGCCAGAACGTCGGGACACCCACAACTTGTAGAGAACGACGAACGGTAGCGACCCGAGGTCTCGGTTCGAGGAACACACACGGGGTGGTCGTCGAGTCAAGAGAAAGAAACGACGAAAACTGAGATTTGTCGCTCAGTACCTCAAAGTGACCTGGCATTCAGGGGATACATGTTTACTCTAGACAAGACTCTCACGCAAGTATTCAAGTCAATCAAACATTCAGGTTGTCTCAATCGGATCCATGGGTTGACTGTGGTAGCCGATGTGTTGTGACATAACATTATCTAAATGTTATGAAAAGTACGTTTATTATGTATTTTTTATTTGTCTGTGTTTCTTCTTCTTTCTTTTGTAAAAATTATGATGACATATCATGGAATATCTCGATCACCATTTCTTGGGTGGACGGTTACGACCTCTGAATTCTCTACTTCCAAGGTAGGGACCCACCCCTTCTAGGGAACCTCCTCCCATACCGCTGGGTGAGGTCCCAAGAATGGACCTCATAGGGTACCTGTCTCCCTAGACTGTCCGATATCAGGAACCGTAGTGTTTCTCAACCTGCACTGACTTCACTGACTGGTGTATCGTACGTATCATGGAACTTTTCGTGTCAGTATGTCACACTGTCGACCACCGCCCGAAGAGAGTATCGAGTCAACCATTTCTTGGGTGGACGTTACGTCCTCTGGGGTCAAGCTAAGGACCCAGTCCTTCTAGGCGACCTCTTCCCTATCCGATAGGTGAGGCCGTAAGAACCCGAAGGGAACACCGAGTCGACCATTTCATACGTGGACGTCACTCCCTCTGGACCCAAGCTAAGGACCCAACCCTTCTAGGGGACCTCTTTCTTTTCCGATGGGTGAGGTCATAAGACCGGACCTCTTAAGGTACCTGACATATCAGGTACCCCAGCGTTTCTCAGCCTGTGCTGACTCACTGAAAGTGAAGTGAAGTGAAGTGTCATATTGTCGACCACGAAGAATCGTATGGTTGCTATAGTGACAACGAAAGTGTGAAGTGAAGACCTATAGGACCCGAACTTTATTTCTATGACGTGGCGACAGGAGACATGTCAGGACGTGTCTTTTCACGTGTTTTCGTGTTGGTCAACATCTCCTACGTGGGTACACTGTTTCATGTGGTCTGTATACTTGATTGAATGTACTAACCTGTACTCTTGTGTACAAGTGTACAAACTTTCAAACGTTGGACTTCCAAGTATACATCCGCTGAATGACATTTATGAAACGACGTTGCTAGAAGAACGATTCAACGAAGTCAGCACAGGTTGAGACTCTGGGGTACCTGATATCGGGTGGTCCGAGGAGACAAGTACCTTAAGAAATCTGTTCTTATGACCTGACCCAACGGTACGGGATGAGGTCCTCTAGAAGGGCTGGGTCCTTAGCTTGTATGCAGAGGACACAGAAGACGTAACGTCCGTCTAAGAAATGTCGACTCGGTGGTCCCTTCGGACTGCACGAGAAGTGGACGACACATAGGTCCTAGACTATTCCCGTCCGGTCTGTCTGTCCATCGAGAGTCACTACCTTCTGGACCGAGGGGCTCACAAGGGACCCTAAGTATCCAAGAGGACGTGTGGAGCACCTCGAACAGAAAACGTAGTCGTACCGGGGGACTTGGACCGGACCCTGAGTTTGCCCAAAGGGTCGAGTCAGCACCTCCTGATCAACCTCTTGAGGTCCCTGGCGGACCCCTACGGACTCTAGATGAAAGAACAAAGGAAAAATTGGGGGGTTTCTGTCTTTAAGTATGTCTACTTACGTAAAAGATCTTTTTACCTTTCGCTTAGTCCTTGTTTAATGGTTTACGAGGACTAAGAAGTATAAAACAAAGGATTTTATCTGGTTTACAGTTTGCTACATATAACCTTAGACCAACAAGATCATTGTCTTAAATACTAAGTCCTAATACAAGTCTTCGTCCAAAATTATACAGAGGGGACCATAAAGGTCCTTTAAACAGGAGATTCTACCTGAACCTCTACCTCCGACAAATATGGGTGGGATAAGATGACATGTTCCGAGACTCACTCGAGACTTCTCACGATTGTCCCGTGTGGATAAAAGACTTATAAATTGTGGGGTCTTTACACAAACGACATGGTAGACTTGCGTATCGATAAACGGAAAGTGACGTTTTACGTAACAGTTTTACTACATGACAAGTGAGTTGACACATAGTTCCTAAATTATAGTATACAGAATGAGGTTAATATTCCCTAGAGTTTGTCCGTCCATACCGACCTCTATGGTGTAGTGGTATCTTTGATCTTCGAAGATCGTCTCTCACTTTATTAATCGCAGTACAATAGAACTTTAGAACTTTCACGTCATAGTAATTCCTTTCAGACATAAATGTAGATAGTCAGGTAGCAGTAGGAGGTATCGAAATCCTTCTACATTTAAAATAATCGATTTACTAATATTGGTCTTAATAAGAATCCGATCCTCGACAGAAAACTTCTTTTGTAATACTATTCGGTGAACTACTTTTAGATTTGGGGTGTCCCATCACCTACCATTTCATGTCTTTGTTTCTGTCGATTAGACGAAGTAAAATTTCGTTAAACGCTCTTTTTTTTTACCTGCTGTCTACATTCCCCTCTACTCTCTGTATCCGTTACAACGATCTTAGATTCAACACTTTTATTTCCTGAAGATTCTTAGATGTGTAACCAGTAATATAAAATTTAAAATGAAATTATAATGTTGTTATATTGTATGTGTAATTTTTAGAAATATCATTCAGAACTTTAGTCTATCACAATCGAGAAGTTCAGAAAGGAGAAAAAGTTATAACAACGTAAAGGTTTATTTAACATCTCAACCGAAGATTTAGTGATGGTTTTACAAACGATCCCAAAACCAACCTCAACGTAGTTCAGATATCTAACGAAGGCTCTGTAAACTGTAAACCCATTATAACTTAATAGGTTAAGTAATTAACCTATATGGAGAAATAAATAAAGTCAGAGAAAATTAATGAACCTCGTTGTGAACCACTAAAGGTCGCACTTCCAGAATTCCATCAAACGATTTAAAAGGGGAGTCACAAAGTCTTAAAAAACTACGACAACAATCACGACAACAAAAACAAAGTGTACTATAAAAGGTTAATAAACAACGATCATATGTCTTCATGTTAACGAAGAGTATATTCCTAACAATAAAATAGGACACCGGAACGATTTAGGAGCAGTATCAAGAAAAATAACCTCACCTTAACGAAATGTTACAGCACAATCAAAGACGATATGTCGTCGCACTTAGTCGATATACATACGTATATAAGTGAGGAAGAACTCCGAGGGAGAGAAACAATAGTAGGCAAGGAAACCTAAAAGGGGCACTTACTAGACGTTTGTTTTCAAAATGAAGAAGAAAAGACTAAAATACGACAATATACGTAAATTAAAAGAACAGAGTGACAGACCATTGAGTTCCTGTTTTGACTCGTTCTAACCACTAACACATTAGTGAACGGATCGAGGGTCATATTCCCCATTCGTAGACCAGAGAGTGGTAATATATGTTGCAGTCCGTGTCAAAAAAGTATCTACGGAAAATAGTGGAACCCTTCCCTGTGAAGATAAGAGTCGAACAACTTAGTACTTACTTACTCATAACTTAGTACTTACTCATAACTTAAAACAATTTAAGAAAGATAAAAACGTAAAGAAGTTAAAATAAGACTTAAATAAGTTTTATTAAAAAAGACAAGTACTTAATACAACTAACTAAGAATTTACAGTTAAGTTGGAAAGTAAGGACCCTATTTGAGTTGACTAGTACTACATCAAAGGAACAACACACACACACACACACACACACACACACACACACACATGAGTCAACGAAGTCATCACAGACTGAGAAGTTTTGGGAACCTGACATCGGGTGGTCCGAGGAAACAGGTACCTTAAGAGGTCCGCTCTTATGACCTCGCCCCACGGTACGGGAGACGGTCCCCTAGAAAGACTAAGTCCCCAGCTTGGACTCAGAGGTCGTAGTGGACGTTACGTCCACCTAAGAAATGGGTCACTCGGTACCCCCTTCGGGAAAAAGGATCAATGATCCAAGTTAAACGGTTGTTTCCGACAACAATAGATACAAGGATTTCCTATATACAGATATTAAAAATACATAACATTACAGAAACGAACCCTACTCCTATTGTGACCTGAACCCCGAAGGGTCTACCGCGATCAACATTTCTTAGGTGGATAGTTACGTCCTCTGTTATTCTCTGTGTCCGACCTAGGGACCCAGGCCTTCTAAGGGACCTCCTCCCGTGCCGTTGAGTGAGGTCATAGAAACGGACCTCTTAGGGTACCTGTCTCCTCGGACCGTCTGATGTCAGGTATCCCAGTGTATCCTGACTCACTGACTCGAGCTTGTGTCCCGAGTGTCTCATTCAACCCCTTATAAATGAAAAAGACTTAAACGTTTCTTTACATCTCTAAATCAGAAGAAAGGATGTCAAACCGATCGTAAGTGTTACTTCGTTAAACAAATCACAAAAGAATTATCTTTATTAAAAATAATAAAAAGAACAGTCAATACCGATAAACATAGAAAGTTCCTTAAATAGAGTCAAAAATAACCGTACTTTAACAAGTATTATAATGGAATAATACGAAAATCATCGAGATTATAGCCATCACTACAGGAGAAACAATAAAGACTATAATCAGTAAACATCCAAAAACAAAAGAATTACTAAAATCAATTTCCAAATAACTAAAATTGTTAATAAAAAGTTTTTTGGTCGAAAAGTAAAATAGTTATCAGGGACAATAAATAGACGAACGTTAAAATAAATAAAAGTGGGTAAGGAAAAATGTAAAATGGAAAGTCAATCCAAGTCAAGTCAGTGAGTCAGTACAGGTTGAGAAACACTGGGGTACTTAACGTCGTACGGTCCGGAGGGACAGGTAGTGGTTGTGGGCCTCAAGTGAGTCTGAGTGCAGGTAGCTCAGTCACTACGGTAGGTCGGTAGAGTAGGAGACAGCAGGGGAAGAGGAGGACGGGGGTTAGGGAGGGTCGTAGTCCCAGAAAAGGTTACTCAGTTGAGAAACGTAGTCCACCGGTTTGTCGACCCCAAAGTTGAAATCGTAGTCAGGAATGTTTCTTGTGGGTCCTGACTAGAAGAAATCCTACCTGACCGCCCTAGAGGAACGTCAGGTTCCCTGAGAGTTCTCAGAAGAGGTTGTACTGTCAAGTTTTCGTAGTTAAGAAGTCGTGAGTCGAAAGAAGTGTCAGGTTGAGAGTGTAGGTATGTACTAGTGTCCTTTTTGGTATCGGAACTGATCTACCTGGAAACAACCGTTTCATTACAGAGACGAAAAGTTATACGATAGATCCAACCAGTATTACAAAGAAGGTTCCTCATTCGCAGAAAATTAAAGTACAACGTCAGTGGTAGACGTCACTAAAACCTCGGGTCTTTTTATTTCAGACTGTGACAAAGGTGACAAAGGGGTAGATAAAGGGTACCTCACTACCCTGGCCTACGGTACTAGAAGCAATAGACTTACAACTCGAAATTCAGTTGAAAAAGTGAGAGGAGAAAGTGAAAGTAGTTCTCCGAAAACTCAAGGAGAAGTGAAAGACGGTATTCCCACCACAGTAGACGTATAGACTCCAATAACTATAAAGAGGGTCGTTAGAACTAAGGTCGAACACGAAGAAGGTCGGGTCGCAAAGAGTACTACATGAGACGTATATTCAATTTATTCGTCCCACTGTTATATGTCGGGACTGTATGAGGAAAAGGATAAACCTTGGTCATTCTACGTAAATAAATAAATAAACCGACACAGTCCAGAATCGACACCGTGCGTCCGAAATCTGACGACCGAGTCATCAACGTCACGAGTTCAACGGGGAGGCGTACACCTTAGGTCCCTAGGTTCGACACAGATGACGTAACCTTTTACCTAAGAATTGGTAACCCCTTCAGAGAATTTCGTAAGAAAAAATAAAAGAAAATGAATGAGACCAAGATTACGAGAATTAAAAATGGAATGCAACCTACTAATTTATTAACGTCTCCGATATCAGGTACCCCAGTGTTTCTCAGTGTTTTGACTCACTGATTGTGTTGTTGTGTTTAATCTGAATTTTAAAAGATTATATTCTTAAAGTCGATGTTTAAGGAAAAAGTCGCTTTAAAACTGTATAACACAAAAAGAAAAGTAAGTAAACTTTTATAAAAGAACATAGAAAAGAAACAAGAATTTCCGTACCAAACAAAATTTTACCTAATAAATTGAAGATGTACAGACCCTTAACAGGTCCAAACATTGAATTAAGGTTGTACGAATCTCTTGAGTGAGACACACTAAAGTCAGGATATAAATAATTCCGAACTAAATACCTATCGTGTACCAAAAAGAGTCACTTACCAGATATACGTAAACGTTTTTTACAAGTATTTTTTAATTTTTCTTACATTTCTTGGGTCTTTAAGGGACCACCAGGTCACTAATTCTCAACCGTAAAATGACACGGTTGTCAATTGTCCAACAGGGACCAGTCCCTTGATTCTATTGTGTTCGACGTTCCGTATAGGTCTCTTGTTATCGTTTACATTTCTTGACGGAAATAACCCACCTCAAAAGATCGTTATGTAACCAAAGGGTTGGTTATGCAACCAAAAGATAGTTATCCAAAGGAATAGAAATGACTAAAAGACAGATACAAGATAGTCATAATGGAAAGTTCAACGATTGTAACAGTCCTATGTTGATAAAGGTAGAAAAAGTTGTGTTTACGGAAAAGACTTCAAAAGTACTAGATTCGGTTAATTTTTTCTTTCGGTTTAAAGTTGTGTTGACCTTCTCTCTGTCGGGTTCTTCACACCTCTATTCCGTGGATTTACCTTGATATAACTTTTAGGGTCTAAAATTCTTGGTTTTCATAGGTGCTTTGTAGATCTGGAAGGATCTTTTGAACCTCTTTCAAACCTCTCCCCTTGCCAGTGACCTGATGATATATTATATCTCTCGCACCAAATTTCGTTGAGACTGCCTTACTATGATTGAAGATATGTAATTTGGTCATAACAACAATAACAATAAAAAAAACTTAACACAAGGAAATAAACCTAAGTTTCTATCCTTGGACATTAAAATCAAATAAAATCTATAAATACACAAGTAAACCGACGTGGTCCACAATCAACGCCGAACGTCCTAGAAACAACGTCGTACACCCTAGATCGAGGGACTGGTCCCTAGTCTGGACCCAAGGAACGGAACCCTTGTACGTCAGAGTCGGTAGTCTGGTGGTCCTTCAGGGATTTGGTCATAAAAAATTAACTCGTGAATGATATAACGTTTATTATAAGATCCGCAACTCAGTGTCATCACTTCTCTCATCAATCAGGGAAAGGATTGTGTCTAATGTAAAAACACCTCTTTGATAGATAATCCGTTTATCTACATACTCCCTGTCCACTATTATTTCGATACTTCTGTTTGCTTCGTCTTATGGAAATACCTCCATTACCCCTGTATGAAATCTGTACGTCAACACCTTCTGGGGAGATTTCTCCAGACTTTCACTCGGTACATTTTGGTTCTCTCTGATAAAGTCTTTCTTATCGTTCACGTCTCGGACTCCACCGTCGAACGAGCTTCACCTCCTTCGTCCTCTACACAGTACACAAACGTTACAGAATACCACGACCGTGCGAAGGGACGGTCGAGTCCGCCCTGTCGCAGACGGACGTTATACCCTCTGGGCCCAAGGTAGGGCCCCAGTCCTTCTAGGAGACCTCTTCCTTGACCGTGGGGTGAGGTCATGGGAACGGACCTTTTAGGGTACCTGTCTCCTCGGACCATCCGACGTCAGGTACCCCACCGATTCTAAGTCTGTGTTGACTCGCTGAAGTGAAAGTGAAAAGTGAAAGTACGTAACCTCTCCTTTACCGTTGGGTGAGGTCACAAGAACGGACCTCTTAGGGTCCCTGCCCCCTCAGACCACCAGACGGCAGATACCCCACCGTGTCTCAGCCTGTGCTGACTCGCTGAAGTGAAATACTACGACCGTGTCCTTGGGGAGAAGGGAAACTGAAAATGAAACCCTACCCGTAACCCCCGTCTCTAATAAAACCGATGTACCAAGTTTGGTTCCCCTAAATATGAAACCAATAAAATTGTGGCGGTCTTCTCCCTTTGAAGACACAGGGCAATCTTCAACGTTCACCTCTACTCCTACCTCAAGAGTACCTTTCCCCCCTTATATGTGGCTAAATCTTACTCCCTACCACGACGAGGGATTCCTCTACGAAAGAGAAACCTTATGAGACCATGGAAATCCTTTATAATTACTTTAACGTCATTACGAGTCAGGGAGTCAGCACAGGCTGAGGAACTCTGGGGTACCTGACATCGGGCGGTCCGAGGAAACAGGTACCCTAAAAGGTCCGTTCTCATGAACTCACCCCACGGTAAAGGAGGAGGTCCCCTAGAAGGACTGGGTCTCTGTCTTGAGCTTAGACGACGTAACGTTCGTATAAGAAATGACGACTCGGTAGTCTCTTCGGGGAGACTCTTTGATCTATCCTTCCCGGAGCTGGTGGTCAGGTTCCAGAGATTTCGTCCCTTTCTTCTTCTTCTTTCTTCACTTCAGCGAGTCAGCACAGTCTGAGAAACGCTAGGGTACCTGACACCAGATGGACCGAAGAGACACGTACCCTAAAAGGTCTGTTCTCATGGCCTCACCCCACGGTAAAGGAAGAGGTGATTTCGTCCCTTCCTGAGTGTTTTACGCCCATCTACTGATTAACAGAACAAACGGGTTCTGATTCAGTCGAGAGTCTTGTACAAAATCCGTTTAGTCCTGTTCAACCAGTGAGACTCTCGTCTAAGTCCTTTACCCTACGTGGAAGAACAGGAGACTCCGTGTCAGGAGGGAGTCCCTAGGAACCTGGACAACTGGTGGGTCGACACTGAGTCCTGTGAGGTACGATGACCGACCTCGATTCGAGACACTGTTCCTCAGTTGAAAAACACCGACTACGTTCTCCGGAGTACTCCGGGGTCACTGTAGGGAATTCCCTCAGGGGACGAGTCGGTTTGGAACAAAAGAAATTTTATATATATATAAATAAGTGAATAACCGACGTGACCCAGAGTCAACATCGTGAGCTCCAGAAACCACACCACACCCCACAAGATATCGTACTCACCCGAATCGACGGGACACCATCCATCCTAGGATCAAAGGACTCACCCTTAACTTGGGTTCAGGGCACGTAACCTTCCACCTAAGAATTGGGGACCTGGTGGTCCCTTCAGGGGTCGGTTGGGAACAACTTCTCAACCTGTTGGAACCTCGCCGTCCCGACAGCCCTCGGTAACATCGAAGAATAGAGTAGAAAAGTTCTTTTTTCGTAGGGACCCGTTCCTTTGTTTTTAGCCGTTTCCTGTCGTTTGAATAAATCCTTCCCCTTGGGACCGTGGAACTGAACTTACACTTGGAACCGGCGGGTACTGACCTGTGAATCGACGTGTAGTGGCGTCTCTGGTCTGCCGTACACACCAGAAATTCTACTAAGGGACCCCCCAAGATCGTTACTGACGCTCACTCCACCCGACCCTCAACTGCATCGTCTACCACCGGACGTGTTGCTGTCTCAGACCCTTACCAGTGATATCCCTAGCCTTGGAAGAGACGTCCGACCACGAGAGACCTGGTGAGTGCATACCTCGAGAAAATAAACACTCCGACTCAGTAAGCGGTGTGACGGCACCTGTGTACGGTCTTCGAGAATAAACGAGAAGTCGCACACAAACGCAGTCGTTTCCCATGTGATTCATACTGTGGATATTAATCTCTAGTTCTCGTGGTCGTCTTCGCCGGCTCTTTGTACCGACTCCCCCTTCTTGGTCGCCAGTTCCGAGGACGACTCACACTGACATCTGCACACAGTTCACCCTGAGCCTTTCCCTCGCGACCCAATCTCCCTAGCGGTAGTTAGGTCCATCTTTATACACGAGGCGGTCTGTGGTCTTTTACTCCGGGTAGACGACCAATCGTAAAGAGATAAATTGCTGAGGAAGAAACGCCTTCTAAATCCCGGACGATTGTTCTCCGCTCCGCATTTTATACGTGTCGAAGATCCTGACCCTAAAATACCCGAGCTCCCCGTCAAATTTGAATCCTGTCACTTGAAAGCAGAAATTTTATACTAAAAAAGGGGAGATCCAATCCCTTGTACGACTTTTACACTGAGAGGGATTTCCCGACAAAATTTTACGTAAAGTACGACTAAGTACTCTGCTTCCCTTTCCTTATGTTTCTACCTCCGACGAGTAAACTGCACACTTATGTCTTCACTAACCTGTAAGAATACTTTTTATTTTCCTTCTATCATTTACTTCGGTTCAATCTTAATACATATTTCTGGGACTCTTGAAACGACACACAGACCCTACGTCGATACACGTCCCGGGTATAGACGTACTCCGGTCACTCCTCCAGGTCCGGTGACGGGGGAATCCCTGGTGGTTCCACCGACGGGGTCAAGGAGTGCACCGGACTCCCGTCCTAGGTCACGGGGAAGAATGTGGGCGACAGAGTAGAGGACGAAGACCCGTAGGGGCAACAGTGACTCCTACCTGGTGCCGCCCTAGTTGTCCCAGTACGTTCGGGGTCAGGTCTTTAAGTCCCGGGACTACGAGACTCCTTGTTCGAAACTGGTTGGACCCGACCTTCGACCTCCCCGGTAAAAGGAAAGAGAAGAGAGACCTACGTGTCAAGCCTAAGTGTCAGTGAGTGTTCTCAGAGAGAGTTCGGTAGGACTCTCTGTGAGCCAGTCGAACAAGATTTCACCACCGGTCGACCATTCTCTTAGAAAGAGGGGATAAGAAACGGTTCAATTTAGACCCGGAGATTCATGAGTTATTTCCAAACGTTTATTTATTAATTTTTTTTAAGTATCTATAAACCTTGTAAAGTGACAATCAACAAGACTTATATATATATATATATATATACCCATACACCCACTTTCAACCTGTACTGAATCACTGAGTCAAGTCAAGTCAGCGAGTCAGCACAGGTTGAGAAGTACTGGGGTACTTGGTGTCGTACGGTCCGGAGGGACAGGTAGTGGTTGAGGGTCTCAAATGGGTTTGAGTACAGATAACTCAGCCACTACACTAGGTTGGTAGAGTAGGAGACAATAGGGGAAGAGGAGGAGTTAGAAAGGGTCGTAGTCCCAGAAAAGTTTATTCAGTCGAGAAACGTAGTCCACCGGTTTTATAACCTCAAAGTCGAAGTTGTAGTAAGGAAGGTTACTTGTGGGTCCTGACTAGAGGAAATCTTACCTGACCACCCTAGAGGAACATCAGGTTCCCTGAGAGTTCTCAGAAGAGGTGTGGTGTCAAGTTTTCGTAGTTAAGAATTTGTGAGTCGAAAGAAATATCAGGTTAAGAGTGTAGGTATGTACTGGTGACCTTTTTGGTATCGGAACTGATCTTCCTGGAAACAACCGTTTCATTACAGAGACGAAAAATTATACAACAGATCCAACCAGTATTCAAAGAAAGGTTCCTCGTTCGTAGAAAATTAAAGTAACAACGTTAGTAGTAGACGTCACTAAAACCTCGGGTGTTTTTATATGTGTTGTTGTTTTTACATATAAGAGTTATACATATGTGAGTACCTGGAGGGTCCACCGAGTCACCATTTCTTAATGAACGTTACGCTCTCTAGACCCAAGCTAGGGACCCAGTCCTTCTAAGGGACCTCTTCCTTTACCGTTGGATGAGGTCATAAGAACGGACCCTTTAGGGTACCTGTCTCCTCGGACCGCCCGATGTCGGGTACCCCAACGTTTTCTCAATCTGTACTCGACCGCTGATCTGTTGTTGTTGTATGTGAGTATATATGTTTGCATAAGTCTCCATTACCGGAAGTTAAACAGTCAAGTCAAAAATGGAATTAATAAGGAAATAAAGTTTGACTTTAAACGTTTCCGACAGTGTATAGGTAACTGATTACTATCGAACACCCAGTCTTACCGACGAGAAAGATGACATCCTATTAACGTAACTGCAGAGAGAAGACCTGCACCAGTGACGACCAGTAATTTGGAACCCGACACCCGAGTCGGACACCCCAGGTAATCAATACGGGGAGGAAGGGTCCACGGGACAATTCTCTAGTCTCGGGACGACTAGTAGGACCGTCGAGAAGGAGTCCGCACAGGTCTGGCCTCTGACCGCGACTGTCGTGAGGACCAATCACTACCTATTTGTCTCCGAAAATGAAAGACAACTCTTCTGATATAAAGTTGGGTTATACACTACTAAATCTCGGCACGTAATCCTATACTTTCCTAAAACGGAAACATCCGACGGTGTAATGTCCGTCTAAGAAAGGACAGACTCGGTGGTCCCTTCAGGGTACGGGAGGGGGAGGGGGGACGTTGGGTGTATGTAATCCGATATTTTCCTAAAGTGGAACATAAACTAATATTCGGTGTACAAGCTTCTGGTTAGCTCGACGTAAACTACCATACCCTAGTGTCTCTGGCCTCGGTCCCATCGAGTGGAAGTAACGGGGACCCCCTTTGACTCAGGGTGGCACGGGAAATGAACTGGAACGGGACCCAGAGCGTCAGTTGTGGTCGGGATTCTGACCCCGAGTCCAGAAGGTTACTAGTCAAGTGTCAAGACGACGGTGTTTACAACAACAAAAAAAAAAATTGAATAAGAAAACACAAGGTCACAGAAAGGTAAACTCATAGGAGTTGGTAAAACATCATAATTGTCTCTGAGAAATTCTCTCTATATTTGTACTGAGTATGACTAAATCCTCCTTGTGTACAGCATATAAAATTCAGTAATTATCTCCTCCCTCGGGGTCATTCTACAATGTCGGACAAGTTTCCTCTTAAGGCTCAAGAAATGTGTATGTTGTCGTCTTTTCTCTACGTCTTTACTAGGATATTTATCTACGTTTACCCAGTCATTAGTCAACGTAAGGTGGTTTTGTTTATTAAACATAAAAATACCCGTTTTTATTAAGTATAATTACAGTTAAAAGATTTTGGAGTGTTTCAACATTCTATTAAGTTTCTGTGACTTGTCCCTGGAACCCAAATTTCCACACGATCTGTTCTATGGGTCCTTAAAAAAAGGGGTGGCATTTGAGAAAATACCCGAAGGGTCCACCGAGTCACCATTTCTTAGACGGACGGTTACGTCCTTACGTCCTCTGAATCCAAGTTAGGGATCCGACCCTTCTATTGGGCCTTTTCCTTTACCGTTGGGTGAGGTCACAAGAATGGACCTCTTAACGTACCTGTCTCCTCAGACCGCCCGATGTCAGGTATCCAAGTATTTTTCAGTCTGTGTTGACTCGTTGAACTCGTGTGTGTTTGTGAAAATGTCAAAAGGATTGTTATCATCCTTGATTATCCACACTAGATTCTTGAGTCTCAGATATAATCATCTTAAATTTCTTTTCAAAGAAACGCTAAAAGAAGAGAACCATATGCATGACAAAGGAATGCCTTGTCTTTAGACTAAAAAAATTTTCGTTAATTCAAACCCTTGTGTAGGATTAATAACAGAGGAGGGAAAAGAGGGGTAAAATGTTATCCCCAAAATATTAGTGACCCAGTTTATTTTACTAAAATACCGGAACCACCTTGCTGAAGACAAATTAGTATAAAAGATCCCGTCAAGGACGAAAAAGGTATCGGGTCGGAGTTTCAGGGAGTAGAAAGAAAGCGACCCCAATATCCCTGTAAGGTAGGAAGGAAAAAGGAAGGACCTGTCTATAAATTTGAACAGGTCTCGTTCGGACTCTCCGAATCGTTCTAAAGGGGAAACGTTGATCGGAGAGAGACTTGTCCGTCGTCGAACCAAGAACTCGGTTCTACCAAGAACTCGAGTTCTGCCAAGAACTCGGGGTTCTACGACCTGAATAATGTCTAGGTAGTCTCAGTAAGGTGGACCTGGAACCAAGCCCAGGAAGAAAAGGGAGGACACTACCCAGACCACAAACAGAGTGAAGGTGAAGACAGGGGTGAGACGTCTCAAAGCCACACAGGTAGAGTCCCCGATTTTGGATTGTGAAAGGACATGATGGGAGGGAGGTGTCGGGTCACAATTGACGGACTACAGACTGGTAGAAGGTAGGGTTAGTTGTTTGGAGGACGATACTGGAACGACATCTAAAGGACTCGGTATACGTTTCCTAGCGAAACATAAGGAAGGTGAAACACGAAGAGAGACCTACCTCGGAGAGACCTTCAGGAGGGTCGTAGGTGGGACGGGGTCCCTTCGGATCACGGGTGCGGTTCCCGAAGAGAGGATGTCTTGACCGGTACTCTTCACTCGTCAAGTTCCAGAGTGTCTGACACGTGTGAGTAATTTGTTGGTGAGTTGTTCGTGGAAGATATACGGACGTGAGAGTCCGAATAGTCTTTTGTCTCCATGACTCACACTACACTTAAGTCTGGACAACGACTACAGGTTGGTGTGTACTTGTGTTCGTGACACTACCCCTCTGTCACAGAGTCTTTACAACGAACACATTGAAGTCACTTAATTTTAATACGTGACACATTAATTTTAATACGCGACTAGCTGTACATAACCGTCAGACTAATACGGAAATAGTATAGTCGCGAAAAATACTTTTGAGAAGTTAGAGAGATCGAGGTGCCGTCTTGTCGTGCCACGTTTATTATTATTGTTATATTATTTTTGAATCTCCTCAGTGACCACTTCTCATCACCTCTCTCTCCGTTCCGAAGACTCCGGAACCTTAGACGTACCGAATCTTCCCCTGTAACTGGAGACCGTGACCTCGAGACCCCTCCGTCTTCTGTTACTGGAGCCGGTCTCGATCAACGAGACTCGATTACGGGAGGTGTAGGACGATCTCGTCTAAGATCTTCCCAAATGTAAATGTGAGAAGGAACAAAAAGACGACGACGATTCAGCGAAGTCAGCACAGGCTGAGACACGCTGAGGTATCTGCCGTCGGGTACTCCGAGGGGGCAGGGACCCTAAGAGGTCCGTTCTTGTGACCTCACCCAACGGTAAAGGAAGAGGTTTCGTCCTTTCACGTTTCACTTTCACTTCAGAGAATCAGCACAGGCTGAGAATCGTTAGGGTACCTGACACCGGGTGGTCCGAGGAGGTAGGTATCCTAAAAGGTCCGTTCTCACGACCTCACCCCACGGTAACGGAAAAGGCAGGAACAAAAAGATCTACCAAGAATAAATCGTTTTTGTTAAAGTGTACATTAGTTTTTTAAGACGAAATCTCTGGTGGAAACTTCCACCGTTCGTTAATTGGGAAACAAACGCTAAACAAACAATAAAGGTCCTAGTTCACGATAAAGACCCTTCTTGAAGAAGTACCTTATCTCTACCGTTAGACGGGACCCTCCGGGTCCTCTCCGCGGTTTCCGTTCCTAGATGACCTAGTTCTCTTTTCTCGATAAAAAATTTTTTGATTTTAAATTCCAACATTAATAGAGTCAAATCAATTTACATCCTATTTTAATCATGGTGACAAAAATCGTATCATAGGGTCACTCTTACGCCGATATTTTCCTACTGAATCTTTTTCCATACAGTATTAAGATAGACCCGGTGATAATAAATTATGTATTTAGATACTATATCACCGTTTATCCTCACCAAAGGTTCGGAACCGAGAATATTTTAAAAAATTTTATTACTGAATATTTCAGAAAACAATCTGTCTTTACTGAATATTTCAGGAAACAAATCGTCAATTATCGTTTATTTTTATTAACTAAAAATCAGAGTGGCAAGATTTCAAGACCAATTTACAAATAACGATCAAATTTAATTATTACAACAAACACGATTCAGCGAAATCAGTACAGGCTGAGACGCTTGGATACCTGGTAACGGACGGTCCGAGGAGAGAGGTACCCTAAGAGATCCGTTCTTATAACCTCACCCAACGGTACGGAAGGAGGTCCTCTAGAAGGGTTGGGTCCCTAACTTGGGCGTAGAGAATTCAGAGGACGTAACGTCCGCCCAAGAAATATTGATCGTGATAGTATTTAATTATTGTTGCCGTCTTTTGAGAATCAGTACATAAAATACTTTATCTTCACTACGACATCTCAGGTCATTGAGATTCTTTTTCGACCGCTAAAACTAAAGACACGACCGTCTCCGACACCGATAACTTTTGTCGGGACCCAGGACCCAAACGTTCAGACAAAAACCGTTTCGGTAGTCAAGTGGCTGAGTAGAGAAAAGTCTCCACGGACCACTGAAGGGCTCTCGGTACCTGATAAAAAAAAAAGAGTTTCCGACAGTCTAAACATTGTCCACGAGGGACTTCCACAGACCGTGTTGAGAAGTGTGGAGTGCCCGTGAGGCTCGGTGCGACCCCTATCAATGGGAGACAGTGGAACTACTGTCGCCTGGGGTCCCGTCGGACAGAAAAGGACGGAGAGACTTGAGATGTCCACTTCATTCCTCCTTGGAGGGAAGGACCCAGTGGGACACCGGAAGCTAGCGGTGGTGAGTCGAAGGACTTTGACGTAGGGACTACGGGAATGCTGAGAGGGTCGGAGGGAAGAACACCCCAGGGTAAGAACGAAGAGAGTTTTCACTTTCACTTCAACGAGTCAGCACAGGATGAGAAACGCTGGGGGTACCTGACATCGGATGGTCCAAGGAGGCAGGCACCCTAAAAGGTGCGTTCTTATGACTCACCCAACGGCGAAGAAAGAGGTCCTCTAGAAGGGCTGAGTCCCTAACTTGGGCCCAGAGGGAGTAACATCCGTCTGTGAAATGGTAGACTCGGTGGTCCCTTCACCGAGAGTTTTCCGTCCAGAAGAGAATTTGTACGTTTATCGTCGGAACTCCAACGGATCCTTGAGGTAATACCAAGGAAATGGTCCTTCCCTTCCGAACAACAATTCAAACTTAAGATAGAAGTCGCTAGTTACGTTTCTTTATCTCCTTTTGTTGTCTTACCCTTTCTAGTCTCCAGAGAAGTTCTTTTAACCTCTATGGTTCCCTTGTAAAGTACGTTTCTACCCGAGCTATTTCCTGTCTTTACCATACCTGGATTGTCTTCGTCTTCTATAATACTTCTCCACCGTCCTTATGTGTCTTCTTGACATGTTTTTTCTAGAAGTGTTGGTTCTATTAGTGCTACCACACTAGTGAGTGGATCTCGGTTTGTAGGACCTTACACTTCAGTTCACCCGGAATCTTTTGTAGTGACACTTGTTTCGATCGCCTCCACTACCTTAAGGTCACCTCGATAAAGTTTAGGACTTTCTACTACGACACTTTCACGACGTGAGTTATATGGTTGGTTAAACCTTTTGAGTCGTTACCGGTGTCCTGACTTTTTACAGGCAAAAGTAAGGTTAGGGTTTCTTTCCGTTACGGTTTCTTACGAGTTTGATGGCGTGTTAACGTGAGTAGAGTGTACGATCATTTCATTACGAGTTTTAAGAGGTTTGGTCCGAAGTCCTTATGCACTTGGTACTTGAAGGTCTACAAGTTCGACCGAAATCTTTTCCGTCTCCTTGGTCTCTAGTTTAAAGGTAGTAGACGACCTAGTACCTTTTTCGTTCTCTCAAGGTCTTTTTACAGATAAAGACGAAATAACTGATACGGTTTCGGCAACTGACACACCCAGTGTTGTTTGACACCTTTTAAGGAGTTCTCTACCCTTATGGTCTGGTGTACTGAACGGAGAATTCTTTGGATATACGTCCAGTCCTTCGTTGTCAATCTTGTCCTGTACCTTGTTGTCTGACCAAGGTTTATCCTTTTCCTCATACAGTTCCGACATATAACAGTGGGACGAATAAATTGAATATACGTCTCATGTAGTACTATTTACGACCCGGCCTTCTTCGTGTTCGACCTTAGTTCTAACGGCCCTCTTTATAGTTATTGGAGTCTATACGTCTACTGTGGTGGGAATACCGTCTTTCACTTCTCCTTGATTTTTCGGAGAACTACTTTCACTTTCTCCTCTCACTTTTTCAACCGAATTTCGAGTNCTTCTAGTACCGTAGACCAGGGTAGTGAAGTACCTTTTATCTACCCCTTTGTCACCTTTGTGACAGTCTGAAAGAAAAAGACCCGAGGTCTTAGTGACGTCTACCACTGACGTCGGTACTTTAATTTTCTGCGAATGAGGAACCTTCCTTTCAATACTGGTTGGATCTATCGTATAACTTTTCGTCTCTGTAATGAAACGGTTGTTGCCAGGTAGATCAGTTCGGATACCAAAAAGGTCACCAGTACACACCTACACTCTCAACCTGACACTTCTTTCGACTCACGGCTTCTTAACTACGAAAACTTGACACCACAACCTCTTCTGAGAACTCTCAGGGAACCTGACGTTCCTCTAGGTTGGTCAGGTACGATTTCTTTTAGGTAGGACCCACAAGTAACCTTCCTGACTACGCTTTCGACTTTGAGGTTATGAAACCGGTGGAGTACACTTCTTAACTTTTTTGACTACGACCCTCCTAACCTCCGTCCTCCTCTTCCCCTGCTGTCTCCTACTCTACCAACCTACCGTAGTGACTGAGCTACCTGTACTGAAACTCACTTGAGGCCCACAACCACTACCTGTCCCTCCGGATCGCACGACGTCTAGTGTCCCAGTGTTTCCCAGTCTGTACTGACTCGCTGACTTGACTTGATTTGACTATATAATATAGAAATTTTTATATGAAAATATTATGTATAAAATACATATATAAATATTTTAGTTTGACAAAACAAATGGTAAGTAACGAAACCCCTCTCTTTCTGTACCCAGTTTGACGTGGAGAACCTTTTATACTTTATTTATCAGAACGTACTATTCTATGTCGAAGAACCAACCTGCCTCACAGGTGAAAGAACGAAGAAAAACACGCATTTAAGAACTTAGACCTCCAGAAAGGTATATGCGGTATATATCAGTAGGTATCAAAAAGAGATCACTTAATAAACCACAGAACAAGGAACGTATAGAAGGAAATTCTCTTGAAAATTTTTGTGAACGTACTCAAAAAAAAAAAAAATTTGTCATTTCGACAATTTAGGACGAAATAATACATACACTGTCTGCATATAAGGTCGAACGATCAAGTAAAATTTAAAATAAGTACCCAAGATCAAACAAAATACTCTTTCACTAAAAAAGCCACAATAGTTTCGGTTACGGAGAATCCCTAACCCACATAGGTCGTACCCGTGTCACCCCAGGTACGGGATTTATTGTCGATAAACCTAAATGTAGTAAGTCGAAGATCTTTTGAAGGAGTGGAGAATGGGTACAGGAGGTTTTTCTTTCCCTTGACACAGAGGTGGGCTCCTACCACACACATAACACACTCCGATTTCGACCCTTCTCGACGAACAAGGACTCACCCCTCTTGGTACACTGAGGTCCCGAAACCCGTCTTTTTCCTGTCTAACCGGTCCGGTACGGAGAGTCTCTCACACTCTGCGTACGCCAGAACACATAGCACAGGAGAACCAATCTAACTCTCAGGTAAAAGATCAGAGAAACGTTCACGTTTAAGAACTTAGACCTCCAGAAAGGTAAGTGTCAACGTGTACCACCCCTTTCTTGCACAGCGGGACGACTTATCAAGTATCATAGAGACGGAGAGAGATAGGCACACGTGAGGACCGTGAGAGAGACATTTCTGATTATCGTATGGATACGTATGTGTATATATAAACATTTGTATTACCCACACTTCGGACTAAGACAAAGAAAAATAACCGTTATTCCTGTCACTTACAACCTAAACGTTTACAAACAAAAATAATTTTATAATTCATTCTACATTATGTTTCTTTAAACTTCTATTAACACTAATTTTTAAGGTTTCGGTACTTAATTTTAAACCAGAAAACTAAAATTAATTTTCGAACTTATAAAATAAAAGAAAAAGAGTATGACGCACATTACACCCTAGAATCAAGGACCTGATCTCTGACTTGGACACAAGGGACGTCACCCTCCCGTCCCAGAATTGATGACAGGGTGGTCCCTTCATGGTTTCAGAACTTATAAAATCTTCTTTCTATAAGAAACTTTTGAGTACCTTTATTAAAATCTCCAAAAAAAATTAGAAGTAAGTTAAAGATAAAAACTTCTTTTATTAATTGTAACACGTGTAAACTTTAAGTTAATGTAAAATGAGAAATTGGGAAATTTAGTGATCACAGTTACCTCACGTTTAATACTCCTTTTTATTATATCACTGAAAACGACTTCACTTTTGTTCTTTTATTAACATAACTTATTTACATTGCACGATTAATACGTGTGTAAGCAATTACTGAAGGGGTTTATAACGACCGAATCACTGTCTTGTAGGTCTGTGTGGTATTATTACCAACTGAAACCCAAAACTATAAAACGGTTGAAGGTAAGTATATTTGTGGTACCGAAATACCTTTTAACAAAACGAAAACAACAAACAACACTATCGTATAAACAGTTCAATCTTCCTACGTAGTACAGATGAAATTGTTTTGCGATTGGACTAAACATTGAACACCTATAAATACGTACACTCTACACCCGATTGATTACATGGGACACAAAGTCTAGAACATTAACAGACCATCAGAACCACCTTTGGTAGGTTCTGAACAGACAGAACCCACAACTCAAAGATTCAGGGGTAAAGTGAAAGTACATTATCTTTAGAAAGTGGTCATCAAAACAGAATAAAAATACCGAAACCTACTTAAAACCTATTAAAAATTCCTATACTTAGGAAGTAGACAGTCCTTAAATAAAACCAAATTCTACTTTTCATTCCCGAATTAGTATAGAGGGTTTAAGAATTGATTAACAGGTTTACCTAAAACTATTTTTTTAGGAAGTAAAGTAAGGGTTAAACGTTAAAGTAGAAACAGTATACGATGTAAAGAAATATTGTACATAAAAACAAGGAGACACAACAAATTAACAAGGACCCGGCTGTAGCATGACACAATCAAAAAACAACAGGAACGAAACGGAATTTATAAGAAATCCCAGACAGAGTGGAGTGGTAGGAATAAAAAGTTTTTGCACAATCTATCAGAATTCTTAAATAAAGGGTCTACTCGAAATGTTACGGACCGTGCACTTGATGTAAAAAGAAGAAACAATTTTGTCTTGTTTGATAAATACTTTAAAACCCATACTTTCTCTTTCTTTTAATCAAACCGTCGAAAATGTCACAACGAATCTTTTTTATAAAAGAGAGTCTGAAACCCCTGTTACGTTTGTGTAAAACGTGTAACTGTTCAACACGAAACGAAACGAAAAGTGTGGATGACGCGTGCGACCTTTAGACACTGTCCCAGTTCTGGGAACAAGTCACTCCCTACGGGGTGACTCAACCACTCCGACCGAAAAAGTCGCCACTCTTTAGGTCCTTCTTCCCATCGTCCCTTCAAACGACTGACGAGATCGTCTACTTGTTCTCTAAGACACACCTTAGGTGACTCTCTTTCCTCGACACAGAGGTCCGAAGACAGGACGACGTAAGGTCCCGTGTTTCCCTTCCCCCAGACCCTTCTTGTCCTCTCTCCCCCACTAGAGTGGTCTCCCAGTTCTCCCCGGAGCTAAGACCCTCCCTGAAGCCCGTCCATCATTCAGTGCCACCTAGTGTCCGACACCGACTCTGACCCTAACCAGACACCCCTCTACACTTCCTTCGCCATGACACTACTACCCACACGTCCCCTGCACCCACGACCCGCCGACCCCTGGACTTCAATGGTTTAGACGTCTGGGTCCCCTGGAAATTCTCGACCTTATCGTAGGTTGTCGGGGAGTTGTATATCCTAGGAAAAGAACAAGTCAGAAGACAAAAAACCCGTGACCTCAAACATTTTTGTATAAAAACGTATAACTGCGTAAGGTCAGAATGACCTTTGTATAGTGAAAGTTTCGTCCGACGGATCCTCACGAAATTTCTCGGACTAGTGTCTCGGAGAGGACCCGAAGGAAAGTACCTTTGGTTCACCCTTTAAGTCGGTATAGGACGGGTCCAGAGTCTCCCTACCAGGAAAAGACCACCTGGACGACAGTCTCCCGTGTTTCCACACGTTAGAAGAGTCGTAGGTCACTAGTTTCTGTATGTACTGTCATACTTAAAATCTTTTCCGTGGAACGGTTTGTTTTGATCGATGTATCATACGTCTCGGATCACGTCTGTGCTTCTTCGAGTTCTACGTTCTTGTAATTTGGGTCGAGCCCGGGGGCCTCGTACCCCGGACACTTCACCGAGGAAGAGGTTTTCCTGGAACTACCACATCCTACAGAGTTTTGTTGTGTAAGATTAGTAGTTTACAAATGAGACACGTTCCTCTTAGTATCATCAGGAGTCTCTTCTAAAACTGATATCATTTTATCCGTTTATATTCTGAAAATTTTAATCCTATAATATGTCCTCTAGAAAAGGAAAAAATAAATGAAAATTTTAATTAAAAATGACTTCGCATCAGTGAAATATTGCAACGCAATCAAAGATGACATGTCGACTCACGTAGTCGGTATGTATATGTATGTGGGGGAGACAAAACTTAAACGAAGGGTAAATCCAGTGGTGTCTCGAGGCTCGTCTCAAGGGACTCGATATGTCACCCAAGAGTAATCAATAGTTAAAATGGTCAAGTCAAGTAAAGTCAACGAGTCAGCATAGGTTGAAACGTCGAGGTACTTGACGGAGACCAGTCCGAAGGGACAGGTAGTGGTCGAGGGCCTCGAACGAGTTTGAGTACACGGAACTCAGTCATTACGGTATACGTATCATAGTTATCTCATACGTACGTCAGGGTTGGAGATAAGTAGGGAGAGGGGAGAAAAAGGGGGAACCACAGACATGTAAACGACAGATGTAGACACAGAGATAAAGTTTGTCTTTAGAACAAAACAAAACAAGAATTGGTGATCGTGGTGAACCCTTCGAGAGTTTGTCTTTAGAAAATACACTTGTTTCGTTCTTTACTTTCAATTTGGAAAGACCTTTTGTTTTGGTCTTGTTCTGTTCGGTTATTTTATTACCCGTAGAGAATCAGGGATTTCGTCAAAGAAGACCGACTCTTGGAACGTCCACAGGGGTCCTGTCGTCCACGTCTTCACCATCGACTGGGCTCCGTTTTGCGTCTTATAGAAGTGTAGGGTCAGGTAGGAGACTTAGGGTGGTAAGAGTTGTCCTTTTGACCCTCTTAAGAACAATGTGGATGATGAAAGAAAAAAGACTGAACTGATCGCACATACACACACACACAAGTGTCGGATCTCGTCTCTCTTTCTTCATGAAACTTTCTCTTTCACACAGACAACCCTTTTGTGAGATGTTCAAGACCATCTTATCGCTCCTCTTCTCTTCCAGTCCTCAGTGTCACCGGTTCAACGTCTCTTCCACAAAGCTCCCCGAAAAAACCTCCTCTGAGTGTAAACCCCTTCGGTGACAGTCGACACCTCGTTCTCCTTCTTACCGTCCATTTTCCGTTCCTGTAATCCCTTTCGACCGAAGAGGCACAACAGACGAAGGGAACCTGTAAAACCTCTTGGACTACATTCCTAGACTTAAGGAAAGGGGAGAAACGAAGGAACCTACACTGAGGTACCTGGTTCGTGCCACGACGTAAGTAGACCTAACCTCAAACGGCCCGCCGTACATAACTCGTGGATGGTTCTCTTCCCCGACCTGTCTTATCGGTCACAGTACTCACACCGGGTAAGAGACCCTCGAAACGAGACCTCTCGTCCGACCTGGTGGTCACGAAGCACCTCTTTTCGACTCTGACGTAAGGTCGAAAAGGATCACAATGGATCTTCACTGTCTGGAGTAAGAAGTATACCCCTGCCACTTGTTACAATGGTACAATATCATCGTGAGTAACTTTATAAATTATTTGTCGTCGAGAGATCGCGGTGGGGACCACCGGGTTGCCATTTCTTAGACGGACATTACGTCCTCTGTGTCCAAGGTAGAGACCCAGCCCTTCTAGGGAACCTCTTCCCTTACCGTTGGGCGAGGTCATAGGAAAGGACCCCTTATCGTGCCTGTCTCCTTGGACCACCCGATGTCAGGTACCCCAGCGTCTCAGCTTGTACTGACTGTGATTGTGAGTGTGTGAGACCGTTCGAAAAACAGTTGTGACGTGTAACAGTTCTGTTTTGTCATCCACAGTAATAGACCCCTTCGACTTTCATTCTGTGCTCCCTGTGTCGAACAAATGTCGTCGAGACGCGACCTCGTCACTCTGGGGGGTCGGTGGGGCTCAAACAGACCTCACTTACAGTCGAGTTAAGGAGGGTCCCGACGGAAGAGGATAATGGTGCGAGTACCCAAGGTAGACTCAGTCAGGTCGATCCCTTTGAGGTTCGTAAATCAGAACGAATTACTCACAAACGCTAGAGAACTAGAGTTTGAAGGTTTACAATCGCTACTCCGTGGACTACACAATGTTCCTGTGTATACCACGCCCCATATCCTACCTACTAGGGACCCAGGGGTCCCAGAGACCACCGAGCTCTGGGTTTGGAGTACCACTGAACCTTTCTTCTGTCACCAAACATGAACAGAGGCTTGAGTTGTCGGTGGGAAGGAAGGGCGACAGAGTCAAGGTCCGAGAGTAACCCAGGAAAGTCCTCCTCTTTATTCTTTGTGAGATCCTTCGTCTTACTCAGTCACGTCTCTTACATTCTTTAAGTAATAGTGTGTTTGCCTGATCTTATATAACTTACTTATTGCTCCTTTTATGTAGGTAAAAACAGGATATGTTTATAAACTTTAAGTTCTATTGACTACAAATATGTATAAGAGTCGTAGATAATAATGTGTAGAAACAACAGGTAAGGCAATCCCTTCTGTACACGATAGATTGTTCTCTACTCGAGTCTCACTAAATATTATCTGGACCTACTAGGGGAGGGGAGGGGAGGTACAGTTGAGGGGACGGGTCTCACCCCTCACCGGTAGGGTTGGAAGACTAGGAAAAACGGCATGGGTAGACGGGTGTCCTTCGACTTGAACATGAGAACTGGTCCCTTTCAGGAGTCCGTCAATATTAAACGGCTACCTGTTAGGTGGTCTTCTTCTGTGGGTACTTACTACAGTCAATTCCCTCCCGAACCTCTTCCGTTACCGTAAGGTGAGGTCATGAGAACGGACCTTTTAGATACCTACCTCCTCGGACTATCCGACGTCAGGTACCTCAACGATTCTTAGCCTGTGTTGACTCGCTGAAGTGAAAGTGAAAAGTGAAAGTACGTAACCTCTTCCTTTACCGTTGGGTGAGGTCACAAGAACGGACCTCTTAGGGTCCCTGCCCCTTCGGACCACCCGACGGTAGATACCCCAGCGTGTCTCAGCCTGTGCTGACTTCACTGAGTCGTCGTCGTCGTCGTCGTCGTCGTCGTTCCCTCCCGATCCTTATATAAATTGTATATATAACCTACCGTAGTGACTGAGTTGCCTGTACTCAGACTCATTTGAGGTCCTCAATCACTACCTATCCCTCCGGATCGTACGACACCAGGTACACCAGCGCCTCAGCCTGGGTTGACTCGTTGACTTGACTTGACTTGACTTGACTCCTTGTATAGATAAATCATTATGTCTAATAAGAAGGTTTAAGAATGAAAAAACGGGAATTTTTTGCTTGAACAAAGACGATACTACCACGGTTGTAAAAAGAAATTACCAAAGAACACCGTCGGTGACTTTCTTTAAAATAAAGTAAACTCATATGAACGGGACCAACCTGTTATATACTTTTCATTCCATTAAAAAAGGAAGTCACTTAAGTAAGTTAAAGGACGTTATGGGTCTACAAAAGTTGAGCCTCCACTAAAGGTTTCTGTGAACTACTAAAGGTAGAATGACGTGTGACCTCTATTCTTCTCCTATAAGTCTTTTATATAAATTGTATTGTAAAGGAGTCGTTTATTGAAATCTTCGACACACGTGCAGAAGGAGGTACCTAGTCTCCGAACATTACCTTCTTGAGGTAGAAGAGTCGATTTTAGGACATACACAGAAATAATTATGTTCCGGACTACACCCATCGTGACTAAAGACATATTAAAAATAACCAAAATTTTTTGTTGAAGGGGTTCATTAATCAGAGGACCCCTATATAACCAATATACGAAGAGAAAGGTTCACCTTATACCTCCGTCATAGGAACTTTCTACCTGAAGGGGTCGCCCAGTCGCCCAGTTTTAAGGTGGACGTTACGTCCTCGGCGTCCTCTCCACCCAAGTTAAGGACCCAACCCTTCTGGGGGCCTCCTCCTTTACCGTTGGGCGAGGTCATAAGAACGGGCCTATTAGGGTACCTGTCTTCTCGGACCGTCCGATGTCAGTGTCTGTCAGCCTGTACTGACTGACTTCTGTGTGTCGAGTAGTGACTTGCTATCACTACGAAAAACATACTTCAACCGTTTGGTGGGTAGAAGGTGGTTCGCCATGTCAAGAGAGGAACTTTCACTGACCAACTACCACCTGTTTCTGTACCTAGAAACACAACTCAAGGAGCTACGAGACAAGAGGGGTACAAGTACGGGACTACGGGTCCCTCTGAAAAGATGAGGGGAGCTATAAATAAGACCGTGGTGGTCCGTATCTGACGAAATGT
Organism: Capra ibex; assembly: GCA_006410555.1. NCBI lineage: Eukaryota > Metazoa > Chordata > Mammalia > Artiodactyla > Bovidae > Capra > Capra ibex. The sequence goes on from SJYO01054996.1 coordinate 4,675,050, forward strand.
CCGTGGACCTGGTGCAGTTAATTGAGTTGGGTCAAGTAAGAGACTTTGTCGCGAGACTTACAACGGTCCTCTGTCTTTAGTTTTACGGGAAGACCAGGAACGATCGAGAAAAGACACGGGAGAGACCCGGGTAGTAGAGAGGAGACGGAGAGACAGAGCGACAGTCCCGACGGACTCTACTGATGTACACACAAACGACCTTCCTGTGGGTCTCTTGTAGGTTCGCCCCGACGAGGGGTGACAGTATGGTCATTATGACAGTTCCGGAAGGTCTCAGTGTCCCTCTTCTTTGCTAAACTTTTGAAACTGTCTTCTAGTGGAGGAACTGGGTTCGTAACGAATTCGTGGAAATCAAGATTTTCTTAATTTTTACAAAGATTCGTTTTCTTTATACCAAACTTTACTGAACTCTCTTTGTCGCGCCACAGTCCCAATTTCAATTCCCGAGACCTCTCAGTCTGCCCGGTTCCCGTTCCGGACCGTAACGGTGGAGGGTCAGTCCCCAGTGCGGAGGTTCGGTTTGGACGAAAGGTAGACTCTTTCTTTGTATCGCTCCCATCTGTCCAGCGTAGAACCGACGACACTCCCACTTACTCTACCGTGTAGTCTGCGTGTCATTGGTGAACAAGAACAAAACTGAGATTCCTGTACTTTCACACAAATAAGGGACCTACTCTGTGTCCGTAGGCTGGAAGAGGGGGGCAGTCAGGTGCCAGACCACCCCTACCTAGAGTCCCTCCAATTCATATATGTGGGTCATTCTTAGTAGGGGTGTTTGACCTTACAGTGGTCGAGGAATAGTATACCTGGACAACCGTCGACCAGGAGGTTCTCGAGTCCCTGTTTCGATTCTACGAAAATAGTCGGTTCAATGTAGGGACGAGGTGGGGGGGGTTTTAAGTCACAGGTCATAGAGTCTTACACTAACATAAATTTCTATTCCGGAAATTGTTCCACTAATTCACTTTTACTCCGGGATTAGAATAGACTGACCACTGAAGTATTCTTCTCCTCTAATCCTGTGTTCGTCTGTGGTCCTTATGTACGTTTGTCTCCCGTATAACGTACTTTTGTACCGTTCTTCCGAGGAGGTGGACGTTTGTCTCCTCTCCCAGAGTAGTCTTTGGTAGGGACGGGTGTGGAATTGGAACTTGAAGGTCGGAGAGCCTGACACTCCTTCGTCTGCGGACGACGCATTCTACGGGCCAGAGACTCTAAAACAGCGTCACCGGAGTCACAGGATTCAGTCTACGGTAGAGTGGACTATTCGCGGAGGACCGTTGGACCGCGGAGGGGTGTGGACTCCACCCTTGGTCGGAGAGGTCCTCTTACCCGGCGTCCGTAACGTCTGAGTCGGGCTGACGGAAGGAGGTTAGCGGAGAAGAAGGAGGAACAGACAGAGTCAAGCGTTGGGAGAGGTCGGTAACACCGGGTTTGGAGCCCCCAAGAGTCGAGACCGCCACATCCCCTCAGTGAGTGCCTCGAGGGCGTCCTTGTCGTTACCGGGACGTAGCGACAAATTATTCTCTACGAGGGACCACTGACGGTTCCCATCGGCCGACACCGGGACAGGTCGCAGACTGAGGGGCGAGGGAGAAGGGCCGCCGTCGGTCTTGAACCGGAAACAGGGAGGACGGGTTCGGGGACCGGACACCAGATCTAGTCCAGTGACGTCACCGTCGGTCTGAGTGAACGAGTAGAGACCAGGGACACAGAGACTCGACAGGAGGTCTCCCAGGATGTCGTAGGCCGACCAGCACGAGGGCGAAACAGGAGGTGGAGCACAGGAACGAGACAAGGAGAAAGTCAGCATAAACGACCGAGGAAGAGTTCAAATCCTACACAGAATTGTGAGAACTGTCAGGTCTACCCCAGAGGGTCAATAAAGGTGGGAGTGACTACCGCGGAGGAGAGGCATCTGGGGAAAGACACCGGTGAGACACGACAAGGGTGCAGAGTCAGTGTCCCTCGGAGGTCCGAAGGGTGCACCAGAGGGACCCTACGAGAGGACCCGGACCTGGTCCAAGAAGGACGGACGTTCGAGAGGGGTGACCCTCAGAAGGAGCGGAGGGGTGGCGTGGAAGTCCAGACGAGTGTAGCGGCACACACAGTGCATGTTTATGTGTGTGTATATATGTTTTGTACGCGATCACCATTTCTTAGGAGGATGGTGCGCACTCTACGTTCTCAGCTCCCAGGTACGAGACCCAGACCTTCTTGGAGACCTCCTCCCCTACTGTCGGGTGAGGTCATTAGAACGGACCTCTTCGGGTACCTGTCTCCTCCGACCATCCGATGCCAGGGATCCCAACGTTTCTCAGTCTGTGCGGACTTCGCCGAATCGTGTGTCCGTGTCGGATGTAAAGACATACGTTTACTATTCACTGTGTCCTCACCTTCACGAAACAATGGAAATAAAAAAGGAACGTTGTAAACAGATGTACCTTATATATGCGTTTATATTATTTGATCAAAAGTATACTTTACATATTTTATATTTTATTCATAAATTCTATTTTTAGTTAAAACGTATTGATATCTTTATCCCATCTGTATCTATATAGGTACATATTTGTATAACTGTATATCTACGTAAAAATATTCATGTGCAAAAAAGGTTCACTTTTGGACTTAAACAGGGGTGAGTCCTCCCCCGTCCTAAACTTTACAGTAGAGATTTAATTCGGTCTAAAAGTACAGATGTACACGGATAAAGACTTAAGGGATAAAACATGATAATTATGTACAGGACAGAATACGGTTATGGTGTACAAAATTAATATCGAAACATTACACAAAGCTATGAACCATTTTATTATAGAAAAAGTAAGAAAAAAAAAAATTTACAGTAACGATAAGAACTTATAAAAGAAAAGATATACTTCAGCTCTTCGTTCAAGGTTATTTGGGACGTCCTTACAGGTGACCCTCTGTAACTTAAATGTCTAATTAATCCGACTTTTAACTATAGTAATACCATTGTTTTTAAGGGTAGGTCCTTATAAGACAAAAAGACTCCGAAGTCCAAAAAGCTAATCCCTAATATCTAAAAAAAAAAAAAAAATTCTATGTCTATGTCATGTAGAGAACCTTCCAAATTAAATTACAGAAACGACGAAAAACGAGATTTACCCGATGAATTTTTTTTTTTTTGAAAGTATCACCTTTCAAAGTTTTCACGTACGGTGAACTCTCTCATTTCTTGGGAAGACATGGAGTTAGGTCTGACGTTGTTACTAATTAGGCACTGAACCAGAGTGAAGGCGAGATGGGATGGGTTAGGGGAGGAGGGACCTGTCAGTAAAACTTCGTTTAAGACCTAAAGTACAGTAAAGACAGGAACTGAGAAAGTACGATTAAACAATCAAAGTTGTTGTACCCCAATTAGATGAAACGACAAAGGCTCTCGTTTCTCTGAGAGAAACCTCTCAGAGACAAAACCTCTGAGAGAAGGCAAAAGACAGGCGGCAGGACTTGTGCTTTGTCTTGGGCTCCATCCCGAAATTATGAGTCAAGTTCTTATTCGAACAAGGGTTGAGTGCCAGTACTAACGTAGAGAGAGAACGACACACTGGGAACCTCCAGTACGTTTGGGACCTCAGTGCACTGCGACGACCCGTCAAGAAGGACCGTGGGACGTCCGGATTTGAGTGAGAGTCCAAATCCTCTCGCTACGGTCGGAGGAGACGACAAAACGAAACGCGTCTGTTACGTCCGCTCAGCGAGAGACCAAACGTAGTCCAAGAGGGGTAGAGGAGGCTCAGGGGTCCAGAGACAGGAGTCTCCGCGCGCGGAACCTAAACAAGAGGTTCTCGGCGTCGTCGTGTTCGCCCTGTTCCAAGTAGCCGCGTGTCTCGGGTCGCGTCGGACCGATTAGAAAAAACATCTGAAAGACGACGAGTCTTGGCCTTAGGTAATAAGTCGGAGTTTCGTCCTTATTTGCGACCTTTACGTCGGACGTCTTCCTGTACGCGTCCTCCGACTCTCTCTCTCTCTCTGAAGTAAAGGACGTTTGGATGTCTTTCTCGACGTACGGAGCCGGTGGCGGACCTGTAAGAGACTATATTCCACTATGTTCCCGTGACCGGTTAACAGAAATCTGGACTGGAAGTCTTGTGGGAGAGGTCGTGTGTCATCGGGTCCTTGTTTTCTGGAGAGAGGGGGGTGGGGCTGGGGGTGGCACTCAAGAGCCCGGTGTGGTGGGGTACCAGGGACGGGGAGGAGGGACGGGGGGGTGGGGGGTGGTCGTTCTCCTCCAGTTGAGACAGGAAACAACAGTCAAAGTTTACGTTCCTACACGGGAAGAGTTAGGACAAGAGGGTATTTCATTACATAAAACCGGCAGTAGAACTTAAAACACAAACTGTAAAACTCAATAATGTAAGACGACACATGACCCATTTCAGTTGTGTGCAAAAGCTGAGGCTATAGACGTAACTAATCCATTAAACGACTCCTCCATGTGACTGGAAGAGGTGGGGGTGGTGCTAGAAGTCTAAGTAGGTATTATGTAGGGGCTCCCAAGAAGTAGACTCTTGGGTTGGGAGTAGTGTCGAGGGTACCGTCGGAACTGCACCCGTAGAAAAGACCGAGGTCCCCCTGAAAGAACCAATAAAGTAGACTTTACCTTTGGTGCAACCAACATACGGGGTCCTCCCTTCTAAGTCAAGTCAAGTCAGTGAGTCAGCACAGGTTGAGAAACGTTGGGGTACCTGACGTTGTGCGGTCCGAAGGGACAGGTAGTGGTTGAGAACCTCGAACGAGTCTGAGTACAGGTAACTCAACCACTACAGTAGGTAGAGTAGGAGACAGTAGGGGAAGAGGAGGACGGAAGTTAGAAAGGGTCGTAATCCCAGGTTTACTCAGTCAAGAAGTGTAGTCCACCGGTTTCCTAACCTCGAACTCGAATTCGAAGTCGTAGTTAGGAAGGTTACTTATAAATCCCGACTAAAAGAAATCCTAACTGACCAAACCAGAGAACCAAACAATAATAAACCAATGGTTCAGCACAGGTTGAGAAACAGTGGAGTGCCTGACGTTGGGTGGTTTATGACCTCTCCCAACGGTAAAGGAAGAGGTCCCCTAGAAGGAACGGGTCCCTAGTTTAGACTCAGAGAACGTAACCTTCCTAAAAAGATTGGTGCCTCGGTGGACTCTACGGTAAATTTTTCACACACATGCACACGATTCAACGACGTCAACACAGATCGAGACACGCTGGGATACCTGACATCGGGAGGTCCGCGGAGACAAGTACCCTAAAGGGTCCGTTCTTATGACCTCACCCAACGGAATGGAAGGAGGTGCCCTAGAAGGGTTGGGTCCCTAGTTTGGGTGCAGAGTATACAGTGGTCGTGACCCTGTGTCCAAGAAACGGTGATCGCGGTCGACCCTTCGGGTCAAATTTTTCATCGGTAGTAAATTACTTTTCTTCCAACTGGAAGTTTAAGAATTTATGCTTAAATCCCGAACGTACGTGTTGAAAATAACCCCGAAAATAATAATAACCCCGATGGGGACCCTCCCAGTAAATATAGAATTCCGAAACCACCAACCTCTGTAGACACTTTGTCTTCTCGTCAATAGGAGTTCACAATAACGTCTTAGTTCCACTACCCACCCTTTCGTGAACCGTCCACACAACAAAAATGGTTGTAGTGACCACGGTGAACGTTGACTGACCGTATCCTTGCGTCTCGGTCAACAATTTCCCGTCGTCGAGACAGAATGAAACATTTAACAACGGAAGGGTTCAGGGGAGGGAGGGATGGGGATCCCCGAAGAGTGTCGATTGACGGGGTTCGGGGTCAAATAAGGAAGGAGGAGTAGGGTGGTAGATCCCTGTTCTCACAAGTACGGACCGTAATAAATCCTCTGTACGTTAAAAGACGGAAACCGAGGTTCGTTCTGTGTAAATAAAAGTCGGAAAGTCGAATTGGGTCACAATTTTAGATCCTTTACGTCTTTAATTTTAACCGGTGAAATCCATTTAAGAGAGAGAGAGAGAGAAACCTACATACTTAATGATGAAGATGGAAGACCCATTCTTCTTGACTGATATTGTCGGTTTTAAAACAAACAAGGTTATCTTATCTAGTATGACATCTCCTTCCAATTTAATACACAAAACTTTAAGGGATTTCGACGTCAAGTTCTTTACACATTAATTCGGGGTCGTAATGGTTTCTCATCTTTTATAAAAAGAAGGTTAAAAGGATACCAAGTTTTTGATAAGTCCCAAAACTGAAACTACTGTCATCCCATCTATTGTGTAGTTTTTGAGATTCTTCGTGACAATTTAGTATTTACTTTCAGGTCCTTATAAAAATATGACGAGTCTACAAAAATAATCAAAGGAACCTGACGGCAATTGTTTAATGGTTTCTTGGAGTGCCGAACTTTTGTCGTATTTAAAGAAGAAGACGTAAAGACCTCCAGTCTCTGAGGTTTAGTTCCACAGTCGTCCTGGTACAAAACAACGCAGGCTTCCGAGATCCTTCCCTAGGAAGGACAGAGAGGGTCACGGGCACCCGAGGTCCACCAGGAACCGAACTCCGGGGTAGTGAAGTCAGAGACGCAGAAGTGTGTCGTCAAAGAAAGACAGAGTTTCTGTGTTTCCAATGGACTGAGAACTTTACTGTGGACAGAAACCTAAAGTCCCAGTAAGATTTAGGTCCTATTAGAGTAAAAATCTAGACACTAAACTAATGTAGACGTTTCTAGGATAAAGGTTTATTTCAGTAAGTGTCCATTACCTGTAATCCCGAACCTGTATTAAATTAACTGTCATTTATATATAAATTTTTAGGGTCCTTTTTATGGATTCCCTAACTATTGTCACTAAATGAGAAACTTTTTTCACTATCTTTAGTTTTCTTTCGTTGTCTTCTCTCTCCTTCTTAAAACGGGGATTTAGTGAAAGTCTAACGAGTCTAGAAACTCGGGCCATGTCTCCAATGAATAATTTAGAGGTTATTGACTTCAAATAAATTTTAACTATTTTACTTTCATAATAGTTAATACTACAGTTGACTCGAACAGTTGTGTTAATTTCGGATTTCTGTTTTACATTTTGAGGTAATTCTAAAAATTATTTTTCCTTCGACCTCCAAAATTTAAACTATAAGTAAAAATGCAGAGTGTTCGATGTGTTTTACAGTCGGGGGTTTACATCTTTTTATTTCAACATAACCGACTAAAAGCCATACTGAGGTTCCGGTAAGTAAGCGGTGTGTGTACACAAGCATACGCGGGCCAAACGAGTGAGTCACTAACAACTCGCCGACGATACACGACCGGTATGGGAGTAGTGAGCCTACGTTTTACTTGTGTTCCTCGTTACTAGGGACTTCCCTTAATGAGTAGAGTGGATTAGGAATCTTCCTTTGACTTTCCCCAGTAATAATTTTGGAGTAGAATACCCACTCCTTCGTCCACCTGCCTCCACAGAGCGAGTTCCAGTTTACGATCTCTCGCCATCTGAAAAACTCCGTTCTCGACAAACTGAAGTCTTTGTGTAGGAGAATTAGTGGTAGACAGTGAAGTAGCTTCCGGTCTGGGGTCAATATAAATAAGAAAACCGACCCGACTCCCGTACGTCCTAGACAAAGGGCAGGTTCCTTGAGTACGGGAGGACGTCACCTTTGTACCCCAAAATTGGTGCCCTGGTGGTCCCTTCAGGGGTCTGGTGTTAATTTTCCAATCAAAAACTCACACCTTAATATAACTACCTTTAAATATCCTAAAACAACTTTTTAAATAAGAAATAGTTCCGAATTTTATATACTTTCTCATTTTTAACGTTTTACCTTTTATTCTAAATTGGGATATTCGGTCTCTATTTATCGAACGTTGAAAGACCGTAACCAAGACAGGTATATTTATTCATTTATTTATTTATGAACATGCAAGTCTTGTACTAACCGTTACAATTCATGTGTATAAATAAGTCCTAGTGTACATACTAGGACTGTACATGTAACGATTGACAAGAAAATTTTTGTATGGAAAAATGACGAATTTTTTTTTTTTTAGGTTTACTACATTAGATAAACCGGTTTAGATGTAACAACCTGTAAATCCCAAACACATTACGAAACGAGAATATCGAGTTCTTTTTATAGGGTTATACATAAATAAATATACCCAAGTTATTAGACTCTTGACAGTATCAAAGTAGAGGTAAACGGATTCTTCTCTTAAACGATAAACTTGTCCATCATACAGTGGATTACACGACCCCTGTAGCTGTATGAGTAAGGACCCCAAGTAAATCGATTTAAGACCGACAGAAAGGGGGAGAACAATTTTTTAAGGTCAAGTCAAGTCAAGTCAGCGAGTCAGCACAGACTGAGAAACGCTGGGGTACTTAGCGTCATGCGGTCCGGAGGGACAGGTAGTGGTTGAGGACCTCAAGTGAGTCTGAGCACAAGTCGTTCAGTCACTACGGTAGGTCGGTAGAGTAGGAGACAGCAGGGGAAGAGGAGGACGGGGGTTAGGGAGGGTCGTAGTTTCAGAAAAGGTTACTCAGTTGAGAAACGTACTCCACCGGTTTCATGACCTCAAAGTCGAAATCGTAGTAAGGAAGGTTTCTTCAGGGTCCCAACTAGAGGAAGGCTTACCTGACCAACCTAGAGGAACGTCAGGTTCCCTGAGACTTCTCAGAAGAGGTTGTGGTGTGAAGTTTTTGTAGTTAAGGAAATTTTCACTTTTTTTAAATTAAAAAATTAACCTCAAATCAACTAAATGTCACAATAAATATAAACAAAGTCCGCGTGTCGTTCATTGGTAAATGGAAGTAACAAATAGTCCAAGAATCGACGTTTCCTTGTATCTTAACCAGTTTAGTACGACTCATTATTCTCTACACAATGTTCCTATTCGTATCATTTTTGATTTTTAAATCGGTATATGGGTCTGGAGTAATTTTGACGTCTTTACCACATCTCGAGTCTGGTGTCTTTACCTTTGTTTCTAGTATTCTTCGATTCCTTTTATAGAACCCGGGTCTTCAAATACTTGTTGGAAATACCACGAAGTCTATCAAGGAAGGAGACTAAGAAGAGAACCATGCATCACTACTACAAAGAGAGCAATATAGAAACAAATTAAGGGTTCTCTCTCTTAAAGTAACCGGTTCGATTAATAAGACTAAGAACAATGACTCCCTGTCCCAGTCGAAACACCTGTACTTGAACGTGGGTCCCCCAGGGACACGAACCAAATTACGAAACGATGAGTTTTAGTAGTTGTTAAAGTACGAACTTGAATATAAAACTCCACTCGGAGTCACCCTGTTACCTCGTGATACACACTCGTTTCCTCTATGTGTGTCATACACTACGGGGTTCTCGTGTCTTAAAGGGCCCGTGACACTCCGGACCACCAGTAGAACGACGTAGATACTGACTCGTTCTCCTCCCTCGGGGTCTACGGGGGGAGGTTCAGGTATAAAAGGAAATCTAGATCTTGAACACAATGGTTTACGTACAAGTACATGGGCTACGTGGCACTCCAGTTTGTTTGGTTTTGTAACCTTAAACCTCGTCTCTTTCAAAACAACGTCCTGGTACGTGTCTCTGTCCACCGAACATGGGGGTTTCGTAAAAATTTCCGTTTTACTTCCTCACCCACATTAACCGGAAACGTTTGAAGAACCATATCCTTAGGAAACAGGAACATCGACAGGTACATCCAGTCCAGTATTGAAGGACATTTGAGGTTCTTCTGTTTACAATAAGAGACAAGACGTTGAAAAATAGAGATATACTTACCTTTTCAGAATATGAGAATTTCCAGTCTCGGAACACTGTTCCGAAGGGACATATACGGTCCGATATCCGTTGTAAGAAATGAGTTCTTTTTCGTTATCTTACGTTTCCAATTTCATTTTCTTTGTCTGGATTGTACCTCAATCTAAACGAGAAGGGACAATGTAAACGGAGGTTGTGTCTTTCTTCAACTACACTCCTTGTGTTTACTGGTTCCTTGAATAGAATGGGAAAGAGCGAGTACAATGAAGGGACATAATCGGTTGGATACGACCGTTACTACGGTGTCTTTCTTTCCTATGTCCCTCCCTCGGAAAGAAGAATTAAAGATAGGAAAGAAGAATTAAAGATAGGTAAGAATAAGTAGTCATTCGGTTTTCATCTTTCGTAATCACCTTATATCCTATAGTTCTTCACTCTATCTTTGGCAGCTCAATTACAAAACGTCAAAAGATCCAAAACCATTCTTCCTTAGTACGTACATGTTCGATGTCTTATGTTAAAAAATTTTATTAAAACTAATAAGTCGTAGACGCAATTTACGTGAATACAAGCACAAAGTTGTCCTTAACGTGTCATATTTCTCTTTACTATTTCAAGTACAATTTAAAAATTTTAAAATAAACAAAGAAATGAAGTAGTTTCTCGTTTAATCTTTGTAGTACTATGTAACTCTCTGACACCTTCTTTCTTTTTTCGAAATACAAAACAATGGAACTTACCGGGAAAGGGGACGAGAAACTTGGTCCCTTGAGTAGAACGTCACCCCCGGGGACGTCTCCTTGGGATAACGTCCCAGAGTAGTTCAACACCCGGTTCCCAGTGTCCTATCTTTGTGTCGACGAAGACCCCAGTTGGAACCGTTAAAAAGAATCTTCCCTTCCGTTAAAAATTTACGGTATTATGAACTACAGAGAGAGCGCAGAGGAATAGGCACCCCCATGGACAACGTAACGATACAAAATTCCGTTATAGTACAAACGCCCCGTGCTACAACGGAGTCGGATATTTGGAACTCACAATAAGAAACAAAGACTCTTTGACAATTTTACCCACAAGGGAGGAAAAAATAACCGGATTTAATATTTGATATGGAAAGCGTATGATCCGAAACACAATTAATCTTACATTAACTAATAAAACTTATTCCCGTCTTCTTTTCTTTTCTTTACCGAACTTCCGTAAATTCGTAAAGTCCCTCCAGGAACCATCGAGTCTCCAATTCTTTAGGGACGGTTGCGTCTCCTCAGTGACTCGGGAGTGGGGTCTCGGACACTCGGTGCGGATGACTTCGGGTCTCGACGTTGACAACTCGGGCTCATGGATCTCGAGTACAAGGTGTTATCTTCGGTGACGTCACCTTGGACAGTTGCACTGGTCTCTCGTCGGGGACGGACGACGTGGACCTCTTTCGGGCGCACGTCGTCACTTCTGGGTCGTACCGGTATTTATTTAGTCACTAAGAATTTTTCCGTAAAGTTCACTACGAGTCGTGTTAACTAACAAGGTTGTTGTCTTAAAGGTCCATAAGAGAGACATCTTTTGACCTAGGGTTACTTCAAAGTCCTGAAGTCAGGGGAGGGGATTAAAACGGAGACAATAAATCCACACGTCTAGACACTTCCGTGAGGAGAAGGTCTTCGTCCTCCAAGGTTGAGGTCGTGAAGGACTCGTGTTTAGTGCTTCCTACGTATTTGGAGAAAGACCGACAAAGGGAGTACAACGACGAGTCTGTACAAGGGGACGGACAGTCAGTGTTGGTAGGTGTAGTCCCATGCACACAAACACGCAAGTGGGTCCGCGGGTGGAGGTGGGTGGACAGCTAACAGTGTTGGGGAGGGAGGGTGGGTCGGTCTTAAAGTTAGTACCTGAGAACATTGTCTCGTCTTTCCGGGCGTGAACGTTCACTACACCTTAAACGGAAAGGTACCGCAAGGGACCGTTATCTAGAAGTCTTTCTGAGTGGTAGGGTCCCCAATGTCTCGAGAGCTGTTGGGGAGAAGAGAGTCCCCTCTTCACGTGTGGACCTGAGTCCAAAAGAGGTGGTCCGAGGTGTCTCTCATTGAGATAGTCGTCGAGACGTTCCGGTCCCCGCTGACCCACTCGAGAGACCTTAGGGTGACAAACGAAAGGGACCAGAGTATTGAACAAGAGTCGAGAAACTTGACATAGGTTCGTGGTGAAGTACTGTAGTATTAACGAGTGGACCCTGGACCCGTCTCTAGACCAAAGACTGTCAGTTCACGTTCGTCCACCCTTTATGTATTATTATCAAGATGGTTCTGCGTGTAATGTAGTCGATACTAAGTATCTATACTGGACCAAGATGCGGTCTTAGACTATTCTGTTTGACTTATGAAGTTGACGATCTTCTACGAATTGACCTTTTTTTCCTTTTCCTAAAAACGAAAAGGAAAACTGAAATCAGAATTGATATATACATATATAAGGTTTATTAAGCAAACTGAATTTGTTAAATTTCCGGGTACTATTTGCCGGAAATAGTACAACTGGAACTTACATGAAATCCCAGTACTCGTTCGACACGGTTCATCATATACTTTAACCACTCTATTCGAAACTACATATAATCGACACGCGTAATCCGTCTACTGAGTCTGAGGAACTCGACTGTAAAAGAAATAGATACTTTATTTCTAATCACTACGGTTAGAATTTCTTAACAACCTTCCTCATTTAATTTATTTGTTTTCGGAGAACAAGTTCGGAAGATGTGTTATATCCGAGTTATGTACTACCAGTAAAAGAGGAAAGGTAGACACCCTTTATGATGCACTGTGTGTGTAACGCAAAGAGGCGCCGGTACGGACCGGGGGAGAAAGTGACCCATCGTCGGTCCGAACTAACCCTAACCGAAGAGGTCTTGGGATCCCCACACAGAACTAACTAAACTTGGTTAGCCTCGATGGAGGAGGACGGAACACTAACCAAAATCGTAGACGACCGGTTTCAGTTAGTCGTCCACAGTCAGTGGACCGGTGCCTAACCGGGTTAGTCGTCCTTCGAGTCCCTTCATAAAAAGAGGGACATCTACACTCCTCTCGACGACTTCGGAACCCACGACACCTGGACCGAACACTGGAACTCTGACTTGGTCTCTCCCTTTTCCCACCTTGTCTCTTAGAGGTTCTTTGTTCTCCCTCGGTCAGACTTGTTTCGGATGTGACCTGAAAACTCAATGTACAGGTAAGACGGGTGAAATTACGTGACTGCAAGAGAGACTCGAAGGTGTTCTCCCCTACCAGTGACCGAGAGAGGAGCCCTAAAACCAGGTCTTGTTGCGGATCCGTTCCTACGCCGACGTGGTATCTCGCGGGCAAGGTCGTAAAGGTGGCCAACTCAAAAGCCGTACTCACTTTGAATGTGCCTTCCGTTTTGAGTCGACATATGTGAACGAAGGTAAAGGGGGGACTAATACCCTTGGAGAACGTCTTACGACGTGGGGACTTTCGGGAGGCCTGGTTCCCTTGCCCGTGTCAAAGATCTCGTGTGGTAAATTGGGTCATTAGATTGTAGCTCTATTAAAGGGACTCTGCATCGGGATTTCTTCTTTTTGTCGAACACCGCGTCAGTAACGTCGTAATGAACAAATGTACAAAATTAATTTTAATCTTTTCGTAGCGTAAATTAACATTTTGGAGACTATTATCTTTTCCTATATTTCACTTTAAATAATCGTGTAAGGATAGTGTACTAGCGGAGAAGAGTGGGGGCCAGAGTGAAGAGTCTCCATCAGTGACTATGGTCACAATAAGACTTGTAAAGATAAATGTTTTTACTTATCTAACCTCTTTAAAGACATTTTCGGGATAAAACACAAAGTTTTTCTAAATTCACTTATACCTTTATTATTCCTTCAGTTACTATAACACGACACGAATCAACGAGTTAGTACAGGTTGAGTAACGTTGGGGTACCTGACATCGGGCGGTCCAAGGAGACAGGAACCCTAAGAGGTCCGTTCTTATAACCTCACCCAAAGGTACGGGTTGAGGTTACCTAGAAGGGTTGGGTCCTTAACTTGGGTCCAGACGACGTAATGTCCGCCCAAGAAATGGCAGACCCCGTGGTCCCTGAGATACTATAATTTGATGTTTATTTTTGGTTGGTTGGTTACTTAAGACTTCATTTGAATGGTAGTCGTACCCTGACCCGTTCACATAAACTATAATAGATTACCCTACGATATATTGGTATTTTTTCTGGAGGAACATGACTATAAATTTCTACGATTACGTACGATAATTCATTTTTTTCAATGTTTATCATACATATCGTAATGACGAAAGAGATAGAAAAGAAAAAAGAAAAAAAATTCGATATGGTAGTCCGTACACCTTGAGGGGACTGGTCCTTAGGTTGGGTAAAGGAGATGTCACCTTCGTACCCCAGTATGGGTGTGTGGAAGTCCTTTCAGGATGATAGAGACATATAGGTATATGATGATAACGAGTTGGAATATAAAAGGTTCGAACGGTATTAGTAAATAATCAAGGTTCTCAAGCAACCAGTCAAGAAAGTCTAAAAGACGTATCTACTAACTCTGTAGATGTCTCTTCGTGCCAGAGTACAGAAGGAAGGGTTAGACATTAAAAAAAGTAAGGAAAAGAACGGAATAACGTAATCGTTCTTGAAGGTCTTACCACAACTTTTCGTCACCACTCTTCGTCGTAGGAACGGAACATGAGTCAGAACAATCCTTTCAAAGATCAAAGAGTGGTAGCTAATACAATAATCTACATCCAAAAAACATCTGACAGATAGTTCAACTCTTTCAAGGATAGATAAGGATCAAATGATTCTCAAGAATATTACTAACCCAAGTCAAGTCAAGTCAGCGAGTCAGTATAGGTTGAAAAACGTTGGGGTACCTGACGTCGTGCGGTCCGGAGGGACAGGTAGTGGTTGAGGGTCTCAAATGAGTTTGAGTACAGGTAACTCAGTCACTACGGTAGGTCACAATACCCACAATCTAAAACAGTTTATGAAAAAGACGTAGACAACTGTATTATACACCAAAAAGGAACAACTATGTCACCCATATTACAACATGACAAATTAAAGATAAGTATTTAGTTCTATAAAAAACTTTTCAGTGTTATGAAGCTCTCGTACTTAGAACCCTAAAGACGGGATCATTATCGACGACCCTCAGTCTTCCTTGTACCCGTCTCCGGAAGACAATTACTTCACTACTAGACGCAACGATGTCGGTGACCAAGTCCGAGGGAGGTATCAGAGATGTCGTACGATTCATAGACTAGACCCATTGCTTTAGGGACATTTATTAAATTTCAAAGTAGCTCGGGTTTCTTAGACCTTCCCTACTTTACACAGTCTTAGACAACTTAGGGGTTTCATTTGTTTGTTCCTGATGGTGAATGTTCTTGACTGTCTCCTTTTTTTTTATCTATATATCCTTATAATATCTCTACTAAAGGTCACTGTGTCCTAGAATTCTTTTATCATGTCCAAAAGATAACGCCTAGGAAATTTTGGAAGTTCTTTTATGACATGGACCTCTACCACTCGTCTACCGGTGTCTCTTTCTGGGCACTCTAGTCTGTTCTTATACACCTCTACTCCTTGTGTCACCACCTTAATTTTTTGGGGTTTACCTTCGAGACTCGTTGTCTAAATTACGGTGTCTTTTAGTCTACCTAATTCTTCTACTTTAAGAGGACATGGACTTTCACTTTCAGTTCCTATACTCTTTCTACTCCTTCACTTTTACCCTCCCCTTTTTTCCCTACTTCTACTGTCAAGTCTGTTTAGAGTACATACACAGTCTTTCGTATCTCGTTTACCACTTCTTCACGATTTGTTTATCTTTTTTAAAACTCAATACCTTTCTCAACCTAGAAGTCTAGCTTTCCGAGTAGTTTTTGTTTCGCTTTTAATCTAGTTTCCCGGGTCGTAGATCCGAATCTCAACACTACGAAAGTTTAAAGTCGGTGTTTCTTTCCTGAATATTGTTGGTCTCTTTTGTTGTCGTTGTTATTGTCTAGCCCATTGAGGTTTCTTGGCTTTCAGTAGGACCGAAGTCTGTTACCTCGATACAGGGATCTTAAAACTCTCTTTTACTGACATTCCGTTTTCGTTGACAGATCTCCTTTTCCAGTTACGTAAGCTTGTCCATTCCGTTATCTTGTCTTTATGTCTCCCCTTCTCGACAAATATTAGAGAATAAGTGTGCACGTTTAAATTTTGGTGGAAATCGTTTATTTTTATAACCAGGTTTGAGGGTATTTATGTTCTTTTCTCTTTTTGCATCGTTTTGCCTCTCTTTTTACAAAGACACAGTCTGTCGTCTTTTTCAGTCATTAAAAGGAAATTTCGTTCGGTCCTTCTAGAGTCTTTGCACGAACGGATACGAAACTTTCGCTGTCGTCTACAATTGGACGACTCCCCAACGTGGGACAGGTCTTCTTAGAGTCCTTCTCGGGGTACGTGGGGAGGAGGGACGGAAGGTTTCGAGGGTCCCTTGTATCCACAACGACCCCGTCGCAGACGGGAAAGGGATCCTCCCTTCGAGTCTGGACTACTGAGTCGACTACTTTACGAATTAACCCCTCCGCGACAGAGGAACAGTCTCTCCCGTCTTCTTAGGGAAAACCGAGTGGAACGTCGGCACGTCTAATTTGGTGGACGGGTCGGACTCCTCCCTACACTACCGACTCTACCACAAAAATTACGGTAACCGAAAGGGTCCAGAGTCTGAGAAGAGACTGTTGGAGAACAGAACGAAAGAGACGTGGAATGGTCTCTCTGTAGAACGACACAAGACAGGGACCTAGGTCACACTAGCAACGTGGAGACCCCTGTCTCAAGTCTAGTCGGGTCTCTACTCTGTCGAGGGAATGAGATCACACTGAGAAAAGACGGGTCCTACAGCTAACTCCCGGGTCACGAAGGATTAGTCTGGAAAGTTCGACAGAATACACATGATGTCCCAAGGGGTTTGGGTGGTGTACAGATAACTTCTGGTGACAACCAGTGTACACTTATCAGGAACGTGACAAAGTACCTACTTAGAAAGAGAGAGACTGTAATAGGTTATCCTTCGACCGAATGACAAGTTCCAATGCACAGGACTCCCTGGTAGGGAATAAGGAGTGGACCCTTGTACCGGTTCAGACCAAGTTTAGACCTAAGATGTCCGGTCTTACTGGAACTTGTTCCGTACCTTGAAGAGACTTGGAGTCGAAGGAGCAGACATTAACAACAAATCAGAGACTCGGCCCCTGAGAAACGCTGGAACACCCGAAACCGTGCGGTCCAGGGGACAGGAAGTGATAGAGGGTCCCAAACGGGTTTGAGTATAGGTAACTCAACTACTACGGTGGGTTGATAGAGTAGTAGACAACGGGGGCAGAGGAGGACGGGAGTCGGAAAGGGTCGTAGTCTCAGAAAAGATTATTCAGCCGAGAAGTGTAGTCCACCGGTTTCGTAACCTCGAAGTCGAAATCGTAGTCGGGAAGGTTACTTGTGAGTCTTGACTAGAGGAAGTCTTACCTGACCAACCTAGAGGAACGGCAGGTTCCCTGAGAGTTCTCAGAAGAGGTCGTGGTGTGAAACTTTTCTAGTTAGGAAGCCACGAGCCAGAAGACATTATGCTTTTGTTATTATGGTTCAAGACCCCGACAACACTCTTAATTTACCCAAACTTTCATATTGTTGTGACCTCTCTAAGTTATTTACGGTGAAGAGAAAAAAAAAGGGACGGTACATGGTCCTCGAGTGAAGACCGATAAGTCTGTCCCTAGGTCTCTGTAATCGGAGATAAAAATTTGTATCTAGTTAAATTACTCTTTTACAGTATATAAACATTCCGTCTTTGTTAATGGAATCACACGAACCGTTTATAAGAAAAAGAAAAAAAGGAAACAAAAGACTCTGTAAGACAGGACCCAATTGAGTTTCACCTTTTAACGGGTCATCCATAAAAATACATTAGTTTAAGTCTCCTGTACGTTTGGAACGAGACCGGAAAATACGGTAAACTTTATATATTTTATAACACTCCAAATGGATCCGCTAACTAAGACTTTTGTAAAACGTCAATTTCTTCTATATTTTTAATCAATATAAACTATCCTGTCGTATAAGTTACCATTAACTCTTCGTCCATTATTTAAACGGACGTTACGTCCTCTGGGCTCAAACTAGGGATCCAGTCTTTCTAGGAACCTCTTCTTTTACTGTTGGATGAGGTTATAAGAACGGACCCCTCAAAGTACTTGTCTCCTCGGACCGTCCGATGTCAGGTATCAAAGCGTTTCTCAGCCTGTGTTGACTGATTGAGAGTGAGTGAGTGAGTGTTCCGTCCCTCGGTCTTTCAAAAACTTTATGTCACCCCAACCTTCACACTGGTAGATTTAATCTTTGTTCTCCCGTTTACTGCTCCCTAAAGACTGAGGGTCGAGTGTCGTCTCAGTCTTCTACTAGTTAAATTTGACCTTCCTCTTCTTGTCGAAGTCAGATCTAACGGTCACCTGTAAAGAAGTGTAAGAGGATACTCTTTTGCGAAATGTGATCCGTGACACGGGAACCTGACTTCAGAACGGTCGATGACTAGATTGAGGATACCTCTGCAAAGACCGGGAACTGATTTTCGGGTCTACCCAAAACCGTGGTTGGCCGGAGGGGAGGGGGTACCACGGCGGCTGTACGAAACTAATACCTGTGCCAAAAACAACGGACAAAGAATTTCTTCCGTCGTGTTGCGAACGTTTCCGTTTCAACGACTGTATTTTACCTCACTTAAGGACTCTTAAACTCTAATTCTCCTCGTAGCAAGTGACTCGTAAACTAGGGATTGGGTACGTTGGGTCTCTCCGCTCTCAGTCTCAGTGAGACATTTCCGCGCAGGAAATACCCCGTCTCTTTTGTCGCAACAGAGGTCCCAGTGTCCGGTCCATCTCTGGCACTCGTGCTGTCTGTCAGAAAACAACAAGACCCGTGTAAGAGGCATTTTACCATTTTGTGTGTTGTCCTCACCCACAATTTCCGGTCACGGACGCAGTCGGACAAAGAGTCTTACGACAGGACTCCCGACCGCACGGTCCTCGGCAACGGGTCCACTCGCTGAGGTAGACTCGAAGAATTACTTGGCTCTCCCCTACGTGTCGCAGGTAACCCTTCCTCCGACTCCTCGTCGTGTCAGATCTGGGCGACTTGGACGGCTGTCACCCCTTTCACGATTGACCCTAAAGGTCACGAAAGGTCGGTTCCGTCGTCCAGGGGTCACCAGTGGTAATGGTCTAGATTACTCGATTGAGTCCAGGAGGGTAGTTCTAAGCGGTATGGGTTCCCGCACCTTGCCAATAATAACGACAACTGTATATCAACTAAATGTTACGACACAATCGAAGTCCACATATCATTTCACTAAGTCGACATGTATGTATAGATAGAAAAAATTTTAAAAAAAAGGGAGTATCCAATAATTTTTTATTAACTCATATCGAGGGACACAATGCTGTATCGAGGAACAACCAATAGGTAAAACACATGTCATCACTCACATACAATTAGGGTTTGAGGATTAACTAAGGAGGGGTGATCGAAAAGGGGAACCAGTGGTGTTCGAACGAAAGAGTAAAAACATTTTTTTTTAAATAACTTTATATCAACTAAATGTTACAACACAATTAGAGACGACGTATCGTCTCACTGAGTCTATAATTTATATCAAAGGACACGATATATAATTCTCATCCTGGAACAACAGATAGGTAGAATATATATTATCAACCGTAGACGATTAGGGGTTAAGGGTTAGATAGGGAGGAGTGTGGGCGGGAGAATCGTTGGTGTTCAGTCAAGAGATACACACACTCAGCGAAAGACAAAGTATCTATTTAAGTAAGCACAGTATAAAATCTATTTTTTGGAGAACTACTTTCATTTTCTCCTCTCACTTTTTCAACCGAATTTCGAGTTATAAGTCTTTTGCTTCTAGTACCGTAGGCCAGGGTAGTGAAGTACCCTTTATCTACCCCTTTGTCACCTTTGTCACAGTCTGAAATAAAAAAACCCGAGGTTTTAGTGACGTCTACCACTAACGTCGGTACTTTAATTTTCTGCGAATGAGGAACCTTCTTTTCAATACTCGTTGGATCTATCATATAAGCTTTCGTCTCTGTAATGAAACGGTTGATTCTAGGCAGATCAGTTCCGATACCAAAAAGGTCATCAGTACATACCTACACTCTCAACCTAACACTTCTTCCGACTCGCGGCTTCTTAACTACGAAAACTTGACACCACAATCTCTTCTGAGAACTCTCAGGGAACCTGAAGTTCCTCTAGGTTGGTCAGGGAAGACTTCCTCTAGTTGGGACCCTAAAGAAACCTTCCTTACTACGATTTCGACTTCGAGGTCATGAAACCGGTGGAGTACTCTTCTCAACTGAGTAACCTTTTCTGAAACTACGACCCTCCCCTACTGGCTCCTACTCTACCGACCTACCGTAGTCTGAGCTACCTGAGCTCAGACTCACTTGAGGCCCTCAACCACTACTTGTCCCTCCGGACCTCACGACGTTAAGTACCCCAGTGTTTCTCAGCCTGTACTGACTCGGTGACTTGACTTGACTTGACTATATTCGTTATGGTATGCCAAAAGTAGAAAGACTGAATGAAAAGCATCATACTATTAGGAATTCAGGTAGGTGCACCGAGGTATACCGTAATAAAGTAAGAAAAAGTACCAACTTATTATGAGGTCGTACACACACACACACATATATATATATATATATATATATATGTGTGTATATAGTGTTGAAGAAATAGGAAAGTAGGTAGTCACCTGAAAATCCAACGAAGGGGACAGTATTCCGGTACTTTTCAAATTTCTTTCTAATCTTAAAGTGTTAGAACCTTTCATAAAGAAAGGTTCATTAAAGAACCTTTAATTAAAGGTCCTATTAAAGAACCTTTAAAACAAAAGGAAACTGAACATATTTTACCGGTCACGGAAGAGAGAAATTTGTCTATAACATACAGTTTAGTCTGAACCTCTCCATTCAGAATCCAAATAATATTGTGTCTTATGGCACTAAAATTACCTAGTCGTTGTGTAACCCTCGTACACTTGTCCTTTTTTGAAAGAAAAGACTATGTTCTCCTTATTCCTCTTTATTCTCCTTCAGTGACTTTTCTCTAAAGTTGAGATGACCAGAGTCGTCAACTTAGTCCTCACGTTACTTTCACTTCACTTCCGTGAGTCAGTACAGGCTGAGAATCGCTGGGGTACCTGACGTCGGATGGTCCGAGGGGACAGGGACCCTAAGAGGTCCGTTCTTGTGACCTTACCCAACGGTAACGGAAGAGGTTACGTACTTTCACTTTTCACTTTCACTTCCGCGAGTCAGCACAGGCTGAGAATCGCTGGGGTACCTGACGTCGGATGGTCCGAGGAGACAGGACGTTTTCAAATTTATTCCTCCTTTTACTCGGTACGTACAGACCACATATACTTGTTCGATTCCTACCGTCGATCGGTCCTCTCCCGTCGACGTCGTACTGGACCCCGCGACCCAGTGTGTCCTCTCACATACTGGTAACCGACATAGACAACTAATTTTTTGGATCACTCTTTTAAAGGTGATTCCACCCGTGTTGCGGATCTCTTTTCGACGGGAGGACTGGGTCCTCATAGATAAAATTGGAAGGACTCAGGAGTCCATTGGGGAAACTCCTACACTACTTACGATGTTAGTTAAAAATCACTCTTTTTGTTTGTTTGTTTTTTTTTGTTTTTTGTTTTTTGCGTATGTGTGTTTGTGTTTTGTACGACGGTCATTAAAGTTCCCTAAATATACACAGGAGCTCACGAAGGTTCTGAGGCACAGTACCACTGATCGTCTTGATACTATTGACACAGTAAAGGTGAAAACTTCTTTATGGAGAAACAAACCGATACGACCCAGAAGCAACGACGCACGGTCGAAAGAGACCTCCGACGTCGATCACCCCCGAGGAGAGATCGACGCCACACGTCCAAAGAGAAACGTCACCGAAGAGAACAACGCTTCGTACCCTGGACCCCACGCGCGTGAGGTCGTCGAGGTCGTGGACCCGAGCCATCGACACCGAACACCTGAGACCTCGTGGCCGAATCATCAGCACCACGTATCCGAATCAACGAGCGGTTGTACACCCTAGAAGGGTCCGGTGCCTGACTTTAGAACACGGGACGTAACCGTCCGTCTAAGAATAGGTGACTCAGTGGTCCGTTCAGGGTAATAAAGGTGAAATTTTGTATTGTTTTCCTAAGTCCCATACGGATATAGTTTTCTTACTTGACTATTTTAGACACTTTGTTAAATTCGATAAGTGAAGTCAAGTAAACGAGTCAGCATAGGTTGAGAAACGCTGGGGTGCTTGACGTCGTGCGGTCCGGAGGGACAGGTAGTGGTTGAGGGTCTCAAGTGAGTTTGAGTACAGGTAACTCGACTACTACGGTAGATTGGTAGAGTAGGAGACAGCAGGGGAAGAGGAGGACGGGGAGTCAGGGAGGGTCGTAGTCCCAGAAAAAGGTTACTCAGTTGAGAAGGGTACTCCACCGGTTTCATAACCGCAAAGTCGAAATCGTAGTCAGGAAGGTTTCTTGTGGGCCCTGAGAGAGGCAATCCTACCTAACCAACCTAGAGGAACGTCAGGTTCCCTGAGAGTTCTCAGAAGAGGTTGTGGTGTCAAGTTTTCGTAGTTAAGAAGTCACGAGTCGGAAGAAGTGACAGGTTGAGAGTGTAGGTATGTACTGGTGACCTTTTTGGCGTCGGAACTGATCTACCTGGAAACAACCGTTTCATTACAGAGACGAAAACTTATACGATAGATCCAACCAGTGCTGAAAGGAAGGTTCCTCATTCGATAATGAAATCACATATATTGTGTTTGACCTGACTTAGAAAGGACTGTAACTACCTGAACCAAAACCCTCTAATACAGATTCTTACCCTGTACACTTGATAACGACGGAACTATGTGACGCGTCCTAGATAAGACATCACTTATCCCACTTTAATTATATATTTCTATTATAGGAACTTTCATTATATTCGTGCTATTAAAATTTTTTACGTACTTACTTAAGGTCTAATCCTTTACTTAGTCCACGTTATTTAAGTTTATTTGATATCGTTCTCATTGAAAGTATTACGAAGTAACGTAAATAGTCCGTCTACAATTAGTAGTACCCGTGTAGTAATCAAAGCTGTTTTTCACTTGACGAAGCCACCTATCCAGAAAATCTAAGTGGCCCCAAACACTTGGTTAAGTTCAGACAAGTCACACAGAAATATCTTTTCCCAAGTTTAACACGAAGGACCTTCGTTAAACATAGTAATGACCTTTCTGTGTTAAGTACCGTTGGTTTGGTCTGATTAGTTATGAGACGTCGACTGTAAATAATCCTTATAGTGTCGTCTATTCCACGGAGACACACGGAACCATCGGACCGAATACAGAAACGGAGGTACGTTTATAACTCACAGGGAAAATCAAGATCTTTCACAGAGTCCGTCCATTCTTTACTAAACCAGGAAAACAATTAATTCGTCCTTTCTGACAAAGATTTCCCCCCACGTCTAAACACATTTATTTTCCCTTGCTAAACCACTACCTGAATACAAGATATATAAATTTTGGGCCTTTAAAGAATTCCCAGGTTATGTTTTACTATTGTAGGTTCTTAGCGGGGGAAATTACTTAAAACTGGGTTACTATTATATTTAATACAAATAAAACATAGTCTAAGGAGTATGAGATTTGTATAATGTTAATCTTCGTAAACTTTTTTCTGTATAAAACACACCTTAATACCAGGGAAAAAACCGTTTGTACGGGACGATTTGTCCGGTGTCTTAAGATACTTATATGTCACCGTGTTAATTAAGTGAATGTCTACAATAAGTTTGTATGTCTTTCTGTTGTTATTCCAAGTCAATACAGAGTTGCAGTCTTCACCTTACATAAAAGAATCTTTGTCCCGAACGTACCACCGAGTCTGACATTTTTTAGTCGGACATTACGTCCTCAACAAGTCAACGACTGAGTCCAGGTCGAGAAAACGGTGGGGTACCTGCCACCGGACGGTCCGAGGAGACAGGTATCCTTAAGGGTCCGTTCTTATGACCTCACCAAACGACAAAAGAGGAGGTCCCTTAGAACGACTGGACCCCTAGCTTGGGTTCAGAGGACGTAACCGTCCGTCTAAGAAATGGTGACGCGATGGACCCTTCCGGGACTTTATGTCCTCTAGACACAAGTTAGGGACCCAGTCCTTCTAGTGGACCTCTTCCCTTACAGTTGGATGAGATCATAACAACAGACCTCTTAAGGTACCTGTCTCCTTGAACCACCCGATATCAGGAAACCTGTACTGACTCGTTGATTGTGAAAGTGAAATGAATCTTTGTCTTTAACTTCGATTGTAATAAATGACACGAAGATTTGATCACGTAGACTGTCAATACCATCAAAGGGGAGATCGTCCGAAGAGGACAGACGCAAAGGGTCCAACTACAAAATTTCCTCGTCCAAGAAATACCTTGGGGGATAAGACGAAGAATAGGATGAATTCTCTGTGGATAACGAACGTTAAAACTTAAAGTTTTTAAAGTTAATAACTTATTACGAAAACTAAAGTAATTTACTCGTCACGTAAACGTTTGTGACTACGAGTCTTCACCACGTACTATTTTTAATGGAGGTTAGGTAGTGGAGGTAGCTCGAGGTAAGGTTACAGCGAAAGTTTAGAGTACCTAGAGAAACCTCTGAGATGGTCGTTCATATTTATGTGTTCAGAATAGAAGGTAGGGGACAAAACAAAAATGGTGCCACCACCACGTACTACGTAGAGTAAGAACGAAAAAAGTGAACCGTCAAATAGAACCTCTACAAAGGTACAGTGTGGATCTCTCAAAATAGTACGAAAAAAGACTGTCGATACACCATAAAGTGCCTCACCGTTTTACCTACTAGGTAATATACCGGTCAGGGGATGACTATCCACAAACCCAACGAAGGTTATAAAGCGACAGTGTTTGTTTCGACGTCACACAGGAAAGTAAAAGAGACACCTATCGAGACTGCTTAAGGGGTCATCTTACCTACCTGTTTCCTTTGACTAAATACTAAAGCTGTCTACAACTGTTTAACGAGAGGGCTTCCCGACACGTGTGAAGTGAGGTCAGTCGACGTATACTTTAACTCTGGGAACAGTCGTTTTCAAATAGTGTGGAAACTTTAGGTCACATCAAAACTAAACGAAAGGAATAATCCTCACTGCAAGCCACATAAGAGTGACGTAGTTGGTAGGAAGTACAAAAGTGACAGTACTCTTAGATAAGTGTAGGAAGTACGGAAAACGAAATTCAAAATAAGAATTATTAAAGATCCTCAAGTGTATATGATCCCTCCAACTTGGAACCGGACACTAAACCCAACATTCATTGACAATATGCAAACTACAAACTTACAAAGATGACGGAAACCAACATTTTGAACCTTCACTGACTTCGCTGACCTACTTCAGTTACGTCTTTAACCCGTGGCTCTGCCTGTCTTTTTGAGGTACAATTGGAGTTTCGAACACAATTAAGGGAATAAGGTTCGACGGAGTTTTCAGGAGAGTGTAGTCACTGAAAGTGACTTCATTTTAGCTCACGAATGTATTTTCATAACCTTCTGTTCTTTTCGCGTCAGTGAGTCAACTCAGGTTAAGAAACTTCTTCTTATGGACAAAATCACCGATGCGACGAAGGGACCACCAAGTCACCATTTCTTGGGCGGATAGTCACGTCCTCTGTACCCAAGCTAGTGACCCGACCCTTCTAGGGGACCTCCTCCCGTACCGTTGGGTGAGGCCATAAGAACGGACCTTTTAAGAAACCTCTCCTCGGACTTCCCGGTGTCAGGTGCCCCAGTGTTTCTCAACCTGTACGGTCTCGTGTGTGTGTCTCACCGATGTGGTCCTAATGAACAGGTTTCATGATACCTGAAGACCTAAGTACACAAATTCCGTCCTAACTTGTTTATGTATATAAATTTGTGCGAGACGTCCACAAACAAAGACTCATTCGGTTGGGAGGTAATATAACACCAAGTCTACACTTAAGTACCGTGTACTGACCCTGGTCTGATACAGGATCGACCTAAATTTCTTGAGAGCCAAAAAATTTCAGGACGTAATGTCCTAAGAGACCGAGGGAACGGTAAGAGGATTAGAGGGTAGATCGAAAGGGAACTTCTGCATCGACCCGACTCACACCCCGATCGACGGACTCAGAGGACTCCATCCTCTACTTTCGTTCGAGAGACTCATTAATGAAGATGTGAACACCCGCAACCAACTTCGTAGAAAACAACATCAACAAAACATAGTTTATTATCGATGACGAAACAAAACAAGAAAAAAAGGGGGAGTCGACAGGTCTAACACAAAAGGTTTCTACTGGAAGTATCGTAGTGAGAGTGTTCTACACCTCAGGTTTGGAGGAGAGGAATTTAGACCTGAGCGATCGTTGGTTGTCTTACACCGCCTTCACTGAGACATACTGACGGTTTCGATACAGTCCTCTCCGGCACGTCGAAGGAAAAGTTAGAGAACCCTGAACGGGAATCGGTACGTCAGTGGTGTATTAATTAGGTTAACACAGGCCGGCGGTACAACCCCTCCGGCGGTACAACCCCTCCGGCGGTACAACCCCTCCGGCGGTACAACCCCTCCGGCGGTACAACCCCTCCGGCGGTACAACTGTGGGTTCACCTATTCCGGATCGTCCCACGTCGGGAGGTCGGTAAGGGTCCTCCCGTGACCTTTCTCAGGTAAGAGTAGAAAGTGATTGATATTTAAACACGTAATAGGATAAGTGATCTTACGTAAACATTGGGAGTTTAGGTGTAAACATCGTGGAAACACCAGGAAGTCCCTACACTGGTCTGGAGGTCGTGTCCACGTGCAGCCGGCTTGACTAGAGTATGACCTTTATCTACAGGAAAAACACCAGGTAGATCACGACGCAAAAGTCGTGGAAACACGAATAACAACCTCTAGAACTGTAAATTTCATCGAGGGTTCGGATCGCGACTGCAGTAACAGGACACAGGATTTATGCTCTTCCGCCCTTATACGGACTACCTCTTTTATGGACAATCTGCTTGAAGGAAGTCTCGCCACCCGGTACTCAAGTCACAATTACTCTGTTGTTATACAATGTAGAGGCGTTTCCTTCTCCTGGTAAACGGTTCGACAGGCCGTCAGCGAGGTCTTTCACGATTTCATTGTACAACATCATCCATACTCCACTACCCTTTCACCGGTCTAGACACCCGAGCATCTTGTTACTGACTATTTACGTGACATCACCTGCGGCCACCACTCCGACCGTCGGTTTCCTATAAGTCCAGTGCAATGGGTCTTACCCTTCTACGAGTTAAACTGGGTCGACCACAGAATCACAAATCTCATTTTACACACACTCTCACGAGTCAGCGAGTCAGTACAGTCTGAGACGCTGGGGTACCTGACAACGGGCGGTCCAAGGAGACAGGAACCCTAAAAAGGTCCGTTCTTATGGCCTCCCCCAACGGTAAAAGAGGGGGTCCCCCAGAAGGACTGGGTCTCTACCTTGGACGCAGAGGACGTAAACATCTATCTAAAAAAAATGGTGACTCGGTGAACCCTTTCGGGGAATCTTATTTCTGTACGATTTAATAGTACTATTAATCACATTAATAAAACTTCTTTATATCTAGTTTATTTCACTGAAATCTGTCTTCGTGAATACTTCGTTCCAATGTATAACGAGTACGCTGTCTTTACAACCCTGGGTTGAGACTTATCGGGGGTCGTTGTAACGGAACCAGAGGAGAGTCAAAATATTTTGTATGTTGACACTTCTCACTGGAGCCGAGAAAGAATCACGTCGACTGGCCTCCGTCGGCGGAGATCGACTCACACTCTGGAACGGAAGTGGACTGTCGTCGTCCACGTCCCCTTAGAGGACCGGTTCGGCCCGGCCTAAGGACTGAGTCTTAGACACTCTAGATTCTTATACCGACGACTAAGTAGGCGACACGAAACCCCCTCAACCCCCACGTCGTCACCCATTTAGTCTTGTCTTAAACTACGCTCTACACTGTTGAAACCATCCATTCGAGAGAGAGAAAAGAAGATTATGGCGTGCAACCCACTTTCACTTTCAGTGAGTCAACACAGGCTGAGAGACACTGGGGTACCTGATATGTCAGACACCTTAAGAGGTCTGATCTTATGACCTCACCCATCGGAAAGGGAAGAGGTCCCCTAGAAGGGTTGGGTCCCTAGTTTGGGTCCAGAGGACGTGACGTCCGTCTAAGAAATGGTCGACTCGGTGTTCCCTTCGGACGTGCGACCCAATAAGGGTCGTTGAAATGTCTCCTCCTTTCACTCCAAACCTCTCGGGTCGGTCGAGTCCCTGAGGGTCCAGATTTCCCTGTCTTGTCACTGACTTTGGGTCGTTGTTGAATCAGGTCTGAGTACGGGAGGAAGCCCGGTGTGACAGGCGACTTTATTAATCTCAGTCGATAAATTCCACTAGTACTGGTCGGGAGAAGAAAAGAAAATACAGGTAGTCTAACACAGGACTACTATTAATTCTTGTGGCGTCTCAAACAAAGGTGTCGGGAAGTCACCTCCCAAAATCGTCTTGGAAAATAAATGTACCCCAGATGTGTCTGATTGTACCACTGACCACGTATATAATTCGTCTTTTCGGTGGACCCTTATTCCACAGGACAGTCCTCACAAGTCCAATGTTCTTGTTCTCACCGAACTCCTTTTCCAGGACTCCTTACTGGTACCACTCCTTTCTGAGTCTCTCACACTCTCGATCCTTAATAACACGTTCGACCGACAGAGGGTACGTGTACCCCCGAAGGACACAGTGAAGACACAGTTCCTTCTTCGACCGGAACGTGACCCGAGGATTCTCACTCCGACACAATGAGGTTCCCGTATACACCCCACATAGACGAGACCGTCCCTAGGACCTCGAACCGAGGGCCTACAACCTCCCCTTCAGTACCTACGCGTCAAGGTACATAACTCATCCCTGGGATCAGTCACAATAGTGACAACTACCCAGCCCGTCTTGTACTTTATTCCCCAGACCCGTATCTCCCACAAATAAGGTCCGTCTGTTTTCGTTTTCCCTCCAACCGACGTAGTACCACCTACCAATGAAAGAGATCTT
Source organism: Capra ibex (assembly GCA_006410555.1). Lineage (NCBI taxonomy): Eukaryota > Metazoa > Chordata > Mammalia > Artiodactyla > Bovidae > Capra > Capra ibex. Next base: position 4,704,088 of record SJYO01054996.1, read on the forward strand.
AACCGTCCGACCCACCCGTCTCAACCTACCCTTGGAGACGACCCTACTCCTGATCCGTTCCAACACCCGTAGAAGACAGAAGAACACAAGGACACGGGTGAACACAGGTCAAAGGCCTCTCTAGGTGAGTTGTGTACCCTTCGTGTCGCGACGACCAGGAGTCCAGTCGGAGTGGGGTGTGGAACCTGTCCTAGCGTCAGTCGTCTTTTTGCCAGGGGACTTCTGCAGACACAGGAGTACGGGTCTTGAACACTAGTACACTGGAATGTTCCGTTTCCCCTATTTCTAACGATTAGGGAAGTAGAATTTTATCCCTCTAATAGGTCTACCCGGGTTACCTTTGGGATGACGATTCAGTAAAGTCAGCACAGGCTGAGACACGCTGGGGTATCTGTCGTCGGGTGGTCCGCGGCGGCAGGGACCCCAAGAGGTCCGTTCTTATGACCTCACGCAACGGTAAAGGAAGAGGTCACGTACTTTCATTTTTCGTTTTCACTTCAGTGAGTCAGGAATCACTGGGGTACCTGACGTCGGATGGTCCGAGGAGGTAGGTACCCTAAACGGTCCGTTCTCATGATCTCACCCAACGGTAACAGAATCTGAGTAATATTTATCTTCGTCGTCCACCAGTTCAGAAGTTATGGGATACTCTCTCTGGTCTGGTCGGCGACGACCGAAACTTCCGTCTCCTTCTCCGGTGGTCCGACTCTTACACCCGTTGAAGACCTTTTACCGTTTCCGGTCTTACACGTAAAAGAGGGTCTCGGACACCTTTCTTATTTTGAGACGATTGTGGATCTGAAGTCGGGTCACTCTGGAGGTCTTGACCCTCTTTCTCATTCAGACCCAACACGCTTAGGTAGTGCAAATACTAGTTACAAAGTAACCCTTATCCTTTGACTAGGTCCAAAATTAAGGAAGTGCAATGTAAACAACTTATCTCTGAACCTGTTTGGTTCATAATTACTGAATGTATTTAGTCGTTGTAAATGCCCGTTTTTACTGTCTCGACTCTAAACCGGGTACACTGAGGTCTCACGTGTGACCGACCAAGAGGTAATCCTAAGTTCGATAAAGAAGGAGATTAAACCGTTTACAATCGCTACGGTCATACTCATCCTCGCTCTCCCAGTGAAGGCACGACCCCTGCACAGGACTGGCGGTGGTCTGGTACAGTCCTCATTGAGTTATCTTTACGTTTACAACTCCAAACGCACCCTTCCGATTTTATTATTATCTTAATTCGAGTTACAGAAGATTTTGAGGTTCCCGATGCAGACTTAAGTCAGACCGAGGAACAGGGTCCTTCGCAGTTCCGTCTCAAGTTAAATCCTTATAAGTCTTTGACGACTCGGTTGAGGGTAATTATAATTACTCGACAGTCGTGGGCCCTTAGACTGTGTAACCACCCGCCTCGCTCCACGGGCCACAGCCTCCGAGACGGGAGACAGTGACGGCCTTTACTACGGGGTTGTAATGGACGAGGTAGGTAGGTACACGAGTCGGTAGAGATTCGGAAAGGGTTCACTCGGAGGAGAGTATAGTGACAAAGTCACTTGCAGTGGACTCCCTTTCCAGCGTAGTAGAAGAAACAGTCGTAGGGGAAACGGGCTATCTTGACTCTCCCACCTTGCCATACCCGTTGTATCAGTTGGGTTTTTATAGAAATAACGACATACGGTCCGTGAGAAGATCGGAGACCTCTCCCTCGGGATTTGTTTTCTCTATCCTTACGGACGAGAGCCTCTTGACGTTGGAGTCGTTGCACTCTGTCAGTACGACCCCGAAGTGACGCACAGGGCCCCTACAAGGATGCAAGACTCGAGAGAACCGAGGACTCTGACTTCAATTTTACCCACATCTGTGCACATAGAAGAGGGACGGACGTGAACTACTCAACAGGGGGAGGCGGGACAGGAAGACCCCCCAGAGACCCCTCTACAGAATAAACATGAATTCTTGCACATGGAGACCGGGGAGGAACCACGGGTCGACGAAGGGGTCGGAGGGGAGAGACGGTAGAGGAGACGACCAGGGTACTGGGGAAGGACCCCCCCGACGGGGACTCCTCGTTTCGGGGAGAGGAGAAGACACGGGGTTCAGACTGACTAGCACTCCTCCTGGGGAGAAAGACAGAGCAGAGGTTCAGAGAGGGGCGGTCCTAAAACCGGTCTACAGATCCCCGACCTAGTTCCAGTGGACCCAACGTGTCTCAGACTCCTGAGACTACTGATTCCGAAACAAGCCCCGACTCGAACGAAGAACCGAGAGAAACCCCTTTTAAAAGAAGGTTCTCTGAGAGAACTGTTAGGGAGGAGTCTTACCCGAAGCCAGTTCGACAAGGAGGTCTAAAGTTCTGTCAGGACTGGTCCGGGACACGGTCGACGATTAAATCGAAAAGGACTGTACCACGGGGGAGAGGTATGGTCAAAAGACAAAAAATTATTTGACCCCCGAGGGAAACAAAGGTCTGACGATTTTTCTCCGGTCGACAGGACAGGTGGGAGCCGAAGTGACTAAGACTTCCTGTGATAGTAAATATTCTGTAAGTGGAGACCCTTGGTACCCGTTCAGGGACTCCGAATTTAGTGTGTCTTTTACGGGGATCTGAACGTCTGGTACCCTCTTTTGTAGGAATAAAACTTGAGAGTCTTGGCTTTCGTAAAGAGATGTCCTTCGTCTGATTAAGAGTCGGCTCGGAGTGACCGGTCCCGAGTCGTTAGGAATGACTCAAGTTTGTGCGTCACATCACCGGTTTTCAGTAAGGTCTGAATGGACTCGAAGGACTTTTGGCTACTTCGGTTGGGGTAAGGTTAAAGACTGTCGTTAACCGTTCCGAAAACCGAAAGAGTTATACTCCTAGGACGGGGAGGTTTCTGGGGAGGGGAGGTGGGGGTGGGGCGACAAAACCCGGAGTCGGTCGTCTCGGGAGGTAGAACCTGATCTTCCTACCCCTCCTCCAACCCGACCTTCCAGTCTTCACGAGTATACAATCATGTAAAACAAAGACATTTAAAGAAAAAAACTCCACTTGGTAAAAACTTCAGAAATAACTTAGACTACGTTATAATAGAGACAAAATGGAAAAAACAAAAACAAAAAGAAAACTTACACTCTGTACACCCTAGCATCGAGGGGTTCGTCCCTAGTTTGGGAGAGGGGGACGTAACCTTCCACTTCAGAATTGGTGACCTGGTCGTCCCTCCAGGGATGTGAAACGAAGAAATAAGAACTCCCACCTCGACGAGGTTTGGGGATGTCGGGGAGTAAGACGGAAGGAAGAGGGTTCGTGATCCAAAAGAGACGGAGAGGACGAGACTTTCGAACTCTTACTTCCATAGGTCCTGGTGTTTCCAGCTCGACCACAGAGGACCGACGTCCGACTGGAGAACCGGAAGGACACCAGGGACGGAACGAGTCCCACCTCCACCCCCGAAAATCTTTGTCCTTCTACAACAACCGTGTACACCCCCAGAATTTATAAAGTTAATGTGAATTTTGTCACGTAAAGCGTCGTTCTAGGTCCGAGAACCTAACAGAACTCTTCAACCTATAAAGCCATCCAACCCCCGGGTCTCCTCGGTTGTCGACCCCGAACCTCCAGTGTATCAGGTGACCCGAGTGACTTGGGGAAAGGACAGGGTGAGGACGTCCGAGAGCCCAAGAGTTCGGGGTAGAAACGACACTACCGAAATCGTTATCGAACTCAACTGAAATCTCGAAGACAAGTAAAGGAACCCCGGTGGGTGTAAAACTGGGGTCACTTTCGACTCAAGGGTCCACTTCTTCTTCTCCCTCTCCTGGATGACTCAGAACCACTTTTCTTCCTTTCCCACTTACTTCCAGTGGCTAACGGAGGGAGTAGAAGAGTACGGGCGACAACCCAGTTCAGTCCCTCGTTCTGAGGTCCACCGAGAGAACGGAGTCCTGTCTGTGCCGACGACTACCTCGACCGTCTCACTAGGAGGCCCTGGTTCACTACCGACGGGGGACTACGACACAGACAACGAACTCAGCACTCGAGTACGACCCAGAGTTTATGGTAGTCTGTTACCGTCGTAGGGGTAGTGGGGGTTTAGTCCGCGTCGAAAGCACCGGAAGAGACGAGAGAAGGTAGATTCACCCGCAAAGGGGTCCAAGACCGGGGTCCTAACTGTTACTCTTCGTTAGTGAATTCTGGAGTACTCCCAACGACGACGACGATTCAGCGAAGTCAGCACAGGCTGAGACACGCTGGGGTATCTGCCGTCGGGTGGTCCGAGGGGGTAGGGACCCTAAGAGGTCCGTTCTTGTAACCTCACCCAACGGTAAAGGAAGAGTACTCCCAACGAATGAAGATTTAGGTCTGCCTTCGTCTGTTACTGAAAACCGAGTTGACTAGAAAGAAAATAAGTCTCTCTGCACACAACATGTCATCTTTAGTTTCGAGAAGGTACCGAGACGGAGGGACCACCGAGTCACTATTTCTTACGCGGACGTCACGTCCTCCTTACCCAATCTAGGGACCCGACCCATCTAAGGGGCCTCTTCCTTTACCGTTGGATGAGGTCATAAGAACGGACCCGCTAAAGTACCTATCTCCTCGGACCACCTGGCGTCCGGTACCCTAGTGTTTTTCTCAGTCTGTTGTTCCTAAAGTCGGGAGTACTCCTAAAGAGTAAAGATCTAGGTCTACCTTCGTCTATTAAAACCGAGTTGATGACAGAGAATAAGTCTCTTTGTACAAAACATGTCATCTTTGGTTTTGTGAAGGTGCCCATCCAGTACGACTTGTCATATTTTAAGAGAGAATACTTAATTTACAAAAGTTCGTTCCTTATTAAGGATAGATATGGTACTTGAGAAGTTATACTGGAAAAATTGAACAATCAAACTTTTATTAATATATAAGTATCCTTTACCGTTTTTATCATGACTTTCCGGGGGACCTGGGAGTCGGTCAAGGGGGTTACCACTGTAGAATATTAAGTTATCGTTTTGGTCTTTTAACTGTATGCACGTTGATGTCTGAAATAAGTCTAAAGTAGTCTTAGTGTACGTGTGGAGACACACACACACAACGCCCCACAAACCCCCCCCACCAGACATGTTGAGATGGTGGACACATCTACGTATTAGCGGTGGACCAGTTCTATTTCTTGACAAGGTTGTAGGGTTTCTATACGGAAAAGTATCCGTGTGGACAAAAGGAGACGGTTGAGGTCCGTCGGTTCTCAGCCATTTATCTTAAGACAGGGTACAGGACACATGGTAGGAAATCACTACGATATTACTTCATGGTATTTGGTCCACTGATTGTTTTTGTTTTGTCAGGATCTTCGACCCCCCGGGTCCTAGTTCCGAGGCCGTCTAGGCCACAGATGACTTCTGGGAGAGGACCAAGTACCTGTCGACCGAAGAGTGACATAGGAGTGTGCCACCTCCCCACTCCCTCGGGGGACCCAGAGAAAACATTCCTGTACTTAGGAAAACTAGTCTCGAGCCAGGGGTACTGGACTAGTGACGGGTCTTCGGGGTGGAGGACTATAACGACACCTTCAACCTCAAAGTCGTACACTTAAAACCCCCTTTGGGTTCGTAAGTTGGACATCGTTATAGGAAAATCTCTACCCGAAAGACAGAAGTCACATTAACGGAACTCTAGGTAGGTTCGACACACACGTAGTCATCGAGTAAGGAAAAGAAACGACTCAAATAAGGGGACCTACTTGTACGATGGTATACAAATGAGTGAGTGGGTCACCGACTGTAGACCCAACAAAGTTAAAAACCGATAATACGTACGTCGACGATATTTGTAAATCCAGGTCCAAAGACACACTTGTACGGTTATACTGAAAAACGAAGACAAAAAGACTTCTCCTTTTATCTAAAAAAAAAAATTCCCTTTAAGGGTACTTTTCCGATTGTGGACTAAATGAAAAGTGTTAGGTCAGGAAGAAGGGAAGGAATCAATGGAGGTAAGGGAGTTTTAGGGAAATTATTCGTAAATAATATCTATTCTAAGAGACACATCCTCAGACGGTGTCTGGGGAGAAGTACTTCGAATACAAGATTTGTGTGTTTGTTTATTGACACGACCTCTTTTAATTCGACGTACGACTCCATCTCTCAACATCCTACCTCCAAGTGTTTGTCTTGAGGGTCTTTTAGGGTACATCGAGACAAAGAGTTTGATCCCACAGGCGTGAGTGTCAAGGACCTCATCCTTTACCGTTGGGTGAGGTCGTAGGAACGGACCTCTTAGGGTACCTGTCTCCTCGGACCACCCGATGTCAGGTATCCCAGTGTTTCTCAGCCTATACCGACTACACTGAATCGTACGTTCGTACGTGTGAGGAACCTCGAACTCCGTCTGACTGAAAAGAGTTTACAACGATTACTCAGTGAGGTCCTAGACCAATTTTACTTCTAACACCAAGAACCGACGCCCCACCCCGTTCGTAGACGTAAAGGATACGAGGGTTCCCCACGACTCCGACGGTCTACCTTCGGGTGTGAGTCTCACCATCCACGGTCTGATTCATATTCTGCTTCGGAGTCCCTCGCGTGTCGTGTAATTAACGAACTATATTAAAAAACCTATAATAACTTATCTATACCCTATATACACCTTAACCTATTACACAAGGGTCCTTAAAATCTATATTTATTTCTCTGACTGAAATCCGGTCGAGAAGTCCCGACAACGAGGTCCGAACGAGACACACAGGAGACGGGACAGAAACCCTCCGAACCCACCTTTTAAACTCTCCGCGACGTAGACCTGTAAATGAACACGTGAATGACCCCTTCGGGTCGGGACCGACGACCGGTACACCAAGAGTGCCAGACAGAGGTCGCGCGAACCGGGGAAGACGACTCCAAAGGCTATAAGGTCGAGACCGACCTCGAGACAAACGGACACCCTCGTCGAACGGAAACCTCGAACCCTGGGTAAATATAGACACCCCGTTTAAATGTAAAAACTCCTGGGGTCACCTGAAATTTCTCTCTGAACTGAAGATTTCAGAAAGAGGAATCATCCCTTAGAACCCTAGGGAACCGTTCCAAATTTTTTTAAATTTTTTTCAGTGACGGAGAAACACTGGGACACCTAACATCGGAAGGTCCGAAGAGACAGGTATCTTAAGAGGTCTGTTCTTATGAGTTCACCCAACGGGAGAAGAAGAGGTCCCCTAGAAGGGTTTGAGCCTAGCTTGGACACAGAGACCGTAACGTCCGTCTAAGAAATGGTAGACTCGGTGGAAATTAGACTCCTGGTCAGAGACGGACTCAAACAATACCCGAGTCATAATTAAGTAGGTGTAGGGAGTAGGAGAGAAGGTGGAGAAAGGAACCCTAAAGTGAACCCACTGCGGGTGCACGAACCCTCCCGGTACGTGTAAAGTACCAGAGACACCCTCTCTGCTCTCGGGTCCACCTACTCCTCCCGACCCCGCACACGTCCTAAAGAATAAAGAGACTTCACTGGGTCTCATGAGATGTTACTCTTTTCGAACCAAGAGTTAGTAGGTCGAAGAAGAAACAATAACTATACACCAGGTCTTGGTGGGGCACGGAAGGTCTTTTCTTTTCATGACCTTTACTCTAACCATTTAAGTTCCGGTGGAAACGTCGTCTTCTTGGGACCGTCCCAGGTCCGACGGGTCTCGTTACTAGGTCTTTATCTGCACCAGACGGAACATCCAACACCCAAGGTAGGTGACAGGTAGACCCTCTACAAAGCAAAACAAAATCAAAAATAAATAAATAAACAGACGTGGTCCAGAATCAATATCGTGCACCCTAGAAACTAGAAATCAACACCATGTACTTGAGAATTGACACTTTATACCCCAGATAATTATCAAGGGACTCGTACCTAGTTTGGACCCGGGGACGCGACTATCACGTCTCAGAATCGGTGACCCGACGGTCCTTTTAGAGGGTCGACAACTAGGCGTCACGACCTAGTTGTGAGGATCGAGGGTCGAAGGGAGGAGGTTCGTGTCCGGAGACGTCAGAGTCACCTACACTCCCTACCCGGTAAGACGTTCACCTACAAATCCAGGGTCTGTCCTACGGGTCCTTCTAGACTCAAGTGAAGGAAGAACCCGCAGGACGGGAATGTCCATCGTCTTCGTTGTGGTAACTCTATCCTGACTACCCTACGTCTTTCTTTCCAGTTTAGGGTCAACGTCCGGACCGGGTATCTTAGAAGGGACGTCTTAGGAGTGGGAAGTACTGGGAAGTGGATATAGAGGCGTAGGTTTCGACTTTTATTTGGAAACGACATGATTCGGCTATTTCAAGTCACAACGAGGAATATATCAGACTGAAGGGAAGCTGGAGTCTCTTTCCGGGAGTCAAACGAGTCTGAGTACAGGTAACTCTACCACTACGGTAGGTTAGAGTAGGAGACAGCGAGGGAAGAGAAAAACGGAAACCTGGACTCCCCCTCTGGGACGGGGACCCGAAGGTAGGAACACTTGAACTACCGGGTAGTGACACTGTGTCGAGGGCCACACGTCGTTCCTGTTACGACTGGCCCCAGAAACTACACTAAAGTCTGAGTAGAAGGAAGTAGACGGAGGGACAAGAAATGAAGTCTTTTGATATTAACGACCGACTTATATTTTCGTTGGGTGTGAACCACATCTTTTACATCCGGTATGTATCTTATGAACAGTAGAAAGTCAACGATTTAGTACAGGGTGAGAAACACCAGGGTACCTTACGTCGTGCCGTCCGAAGGAACAGGAAGTGGTAGAGGACCTCAAGTGAGTTTGAGTACAGGTACCTCAGCCACTACGATGGGTCGGTAGAGCAGGAGGCAGCGGGGGAAGAGGAGGATGGGGTTAGGGAGGGTCGTAGTCCCAGAAAAGGTTACTCAACTGAGAAACACAGTACACCGGTTTCATGTGTCTTAGTATTTCTACTTTTTTTTTTAGGGGGTAATGAACGAATAAGTCTCTATTTGTGACCGTTGTCAACCAACATATAAAAGTCAGTAACATATACATATACGACCCAATATATGTGTACATAGATATATAATAGAAGCATATAACACTCGTAAAAGAGTACAGTAACTTTTTGTACTTTCCTGCCAAAATGGTCCACTCATTGTGAGTAAATTACCGAGATAAGAATAATTAAATTCAGAGGAAGAAGATATTGCCCCAAAGATCCAACAAATGTTAGACGATTTTCGTTTGACACAACGGTAGAACCACATTTTTAGAAATAAGGTTGGAGACGACGTTAGGGTCCTACGTCGATTCCGCGGAATTTCGATCAAGAGGACTCACCTTAATGACCCACCGTCTTAGGCTGTCAAGATTATAAAAAGTTTAGATACCGATTTGATGGAAGACCATTCTACTAGACTCAATGAGAGAACCCGTTCTCCTCTCAATCGAACCGAGAGAAACCTTGACTGTCATAAAAATGAACTGAAGGAGGAACAGTAGAATAACTCCCCGACATTATCCTCAGCTCTAGAGTAAGACTTGGTGACCAAGAATTGAACCCCATCCCACCACCCATATGCACGTAAATTCTGGGACCTCCTTACCTACCTCGGAGTGGGAGGGTAGTGGGAGGGGAGGGGGTGTCACATGTTAAGTCACAAATCTTACCTAAGTATCCGTACCCAACACCCACCCTTGTCTCTCTGACTACTGTGACCAGCCCCTACTACCTCGACCCTCACTCACTCCCGCAGTCCCCCCGCCCCTCCCCCGTGCGTCTCAGGTGTGTCGGACCCCTGGCGGACCTGGTCCCCTGGCCACTCACTGTCAATGAGAGGTCCTAAACCCCGAAATTTTCAATGAGAATAAACAATTGGGACTCGGGTTTGGGAGTGACGGAGGGACCAAGACAGAGATCTTACTAAAAGAGAGAGAGAAAGGTAGAAAGTTACAAATAAGTCGTAGGCACTCGGTCCGACACGTAATTCACTACACTTGTGTTGATACTTGTGTGGGTAACCGAGGAGGGAGGGCTCCTTCTCTTCTATTTGTTGTTTGATTAATTTTTGCTTGATTTTGTAACCGAGGACTATTTTCACACTACTCCTTTCTTTATCGTGCGACGCCCCCTCTTGTGACTCTCTCCATAATCGAGAGATGATACGAGTCAGCACAGACTGAGAAATATCTGGGTACCTGACATCGGACGGTTCGAGGAGAGAGGTACCCTAAAGGGTCCGTTCTTTCGACCTCTTATCACTTCTGGGGACAGTCCCCTATAAGGACTGACTTCCTAGTTCGGACCCAGAGGACATAACGTCCGTCTAAGAAACGGTAGACTCGGTGGTCCCTTCGAGAGATAACGACACAGTGTTTGATGGGTGTTGAAGTGTCGGACTTTGTTGTTCGCGGACAATAGAGTCTAGGACACCTAAGCCTTGCGTCCTTGTCGAATCGCCTCACCAGAACCGAGTCCCCGACAGTACCTCGAAATCAGCTCGGGACCCGACACTGGAGTAGAATGCCAAGTCGATCCCGACTTCCTGGACCACGGTCCGACAGAGGACGGCAACGACAGTTCAGAGTCTAGACCTACTCGACAACCCGACTCCCGGTCTACAACCGACTTCCAGTGAGGGTTTGGGTGTCAACCAGTCGAAACTAGAAGAGGGGTCCCGTCGAGTATCGTCTTGTCGACAGAAGGAGGTCTCGTTTACCAGGTTCTCTTTCTCCCACTCTCCCACACGTAGGTTCTACCTTCTGTTAGAAAAGTGTTAGATTGGACTGTTCACTCCGTAGTAACGAAGATGACATAAGACAGTACTCTTCCCTCAGAGAATAAGGTTTAAAACCCCCTCCTCTTAATTTGAGGTGCTCAACTTTCCTCCTTATCGTGTCTTAAACACCTGTATATATATATATAAAATTGATGGTATTCCTCCCTACTACCCACAACGGTAATATAACAACGACAACAAGTTAACGATTTAGTACAGACCGAAACGTGTGCTCCGAAGGGACAGAGAGTGACAGAGGACCTCAAACAAGTTTAAGTACAGGTAACTCAGCCACTACGATAAATTGGTAGAGTAGGAGACGGTTGGGGAAGAAAAAAACGGAAGTTAGAAAGGGTCGTAGTCCCTGAAAAGTTTACTCAGTCAAGAAACGTAGTCCACCGGTTTCATAACCTCAAAGTCGAAGTCGTAGTCAGGAAGGTTACTTACAAGTCCCAACTAAAGGAAATCCTACCTGACCAACCTAGAGAGACGTCAGGGTCCCTGAGAGTTCTCGGAAGAAGTCACACACGGATACATATACGAACTCACGAGTGAGTCACCACAGCCTGAGAAACATTTGGGATACCTGACATCGGACGGTCTGAAGAGACAAGGTACCCTAAAGGGTCCGTTCTTGTGACCTCTCCCAACGGTAAAGGAGGAGGTCCCCGAGATGGACTGGGTCCCTAACTTGGGTGTAGAGAACGTGACTGTCCACCTAAGAAATGGTGACTCGGTAGACCCTTCGAGTAATGAAATATATCCTACTAGCGTATCTAAAATTTCCTATATAAAATTTATAATAACTCAACATAACGTTACTTACATATCACCAGGTTTAAGAATCGATTTTTAGAATTTCGTCTACACAAAGACTAAAGTCCTAAAAACTCGAAAATTGTTTCATCGTGTGACATACACAGTATGCAATATATTTTGGGGGACCACTTCAGACGCCGACGTCGGATGTTAATTCACGTAATTATAAAGATGTCACTTTGGAGACTTATAAGTATGGTACGTCCTATTTATATCGGGTTAAGTCCGATATGAGACTTATCGGAGTACAGTCAATTCCAGTCTAAACACCTGTTTATTTAAATTCGGTTTATATCTTTTCTGGAAGACAAAAAGTCTCGAAAAAACTTAAATGTCAACACCCATCCCTCGAGACCTGGGTATTATTCAGAAGTTCTTATATAAGTAGATTTTATTTCTCGGTAATGAATCAGGAGTTTGATAAAGAAGGGACTTATGGTACTTTTTAATCATTTTACTAAAAAGTTTTAAGATTTTCGGGAGTCCTCTAACATAGGGTAACACCTTCCCCAGACAGTAAATGTTCTAACCCTGAAAGGTCACATCCTTACCTCTCACTCTGACGTCGGTGCGACAGTGCCAGAAACATGACGTCGGACTCCAAGGACCGGACTCAAGACCTACAATACCCTGGGTAAGTTTACAAAACTTGGGACTCATGTCTTCTTAAGGAAGACTCACCCTCAACCTATGGAATGTTGAACAACAAGTCAACGGTTCAACACAGGTAGATAAACACTGGGTTCTGGACTTCGGTCCGAGGAGACAGGAGGTGACAGAGGACCTCAAACGAGTTTAAGTACGGGTAACTCAGTCACTACGTCAGATTGGTAGAATAGGAGAAGGTGCAGGAAGAGGAAAACGGAAGTTAGAAAGGGTCGTAGTCCCAGAAAGAGTTACTCAGTCAAGAAGTGTAGTCCACCAGTTTCAACACCTCGAAGTCGAATGTTGACCTAAAACCGTTTACGTGAAAAGTACAGAAGGGACATTTAGGTAACGGTTGTAACGTCTACACATCGTTCCGTCCGACGAACGATCAAAGAAAGAGGGGTCGGACGAAACACTACTTCCGCAGGAACGTCGTCTCTTGAGGTGGACGTTCAAGGGAGTGCACCCGAGGAAATGTAGAGTTGTGGTTCGTCACTCACAAAAAGGGTCTGACAGACGAGGGTCGATGGGACAAAGTCGTCCTTGTGGCTCGTCGGTAATTTTACTGTTTTATAGTCCGTTGTCTACGGTTCCGGGAGTCCTGACTACCTCTACTTGCGTCGAGAGGTGGTGCGGGAAACGACGCTCCGGAGCCTTGAGGTCGACAGTCCTTTCCTTCTCGGACGAAGGGCTCAGGGGTCCTGGACTTGACGGAGCAGTTAGCGAGACCGGTGATCTCATTCCTACTCGATCAAATCACGATCCAGGAACCTCCGTCACCCGTGAAGATGTGACCTTTGGGGACTACGATCCTCTATTCCGGTCGGATTAGTCAGTCCCCCACTCTGTGGTGTCCCTCCTCTCGACTGCCCGGGGTCGGTTCCGGTAGCCTGTGGTTCACCGGGTCTCGACTGTTGTCTGTGAACTCGTTCGTCTCGACTGTCTGAGCCCTCCTCGTTATGTACTGTCCGAGAATTTAGTGGTTCAAAGTCCCACCAAACGATGCATTACTACCGATTGACTATTTCGAGTACATTGACCATTCAGGACTTAAGAGGTTCTAATATTTTTTATTTTGGTTAGTCTAGGAGTAGTCTGGGGTTTCATTGAACGAAAGAGTAATAATTTTTTATATACGAAAACCTTCTATCGTCGATTACATCTTAAGATAAGTAATCTCTCCTTAATAGAAACATGTCCATGTGTACGATTCAGTGAAATCAACACAGGTTGAGAAATGTTGTGATACCTGATATCGGACGGTCCACGGAGACAGGTACCCTAAGAGGTCCGTTCTTATGACCTCACCCAACGGTAAAGGAAGAGGTCCCCTAGAAGGGTTGAGTCCCTGACTTGAACGCACAGAATACAGAGGACTTAACCGTCCACCTAAGAAATGGTGATCACGGTGACGTTTACCACTGACGACGGTACTTTAATTTTCTTCGAACGAGGAACCTTCTTTTCAATACTGGTTGGATCTGTCGTATAATTTTTCGTCTCTGTAATGAAACGGCTTTTTGTAGGCAGATCAGTTTCGATACCAAAAAGGTCATCAGTACATACATACACTCTCAACCTGATATTTCTTTCGACTTACGACTTCTTAACTACGAAAACTTGACACCACAACCTCTTCTGAGAACTCTCAGGGAACCTGACGTTCCTCTAGGTCGGTCAATCAGGATTTCCTTTAGTCAGGACTTATAAGTAACATTCCTGACTACAACTTCGACTCTGGGGTTATCAACCCGGTGGACTACGCTTCTCGACTGAGTAAACTTTTCTGGGACTACGACCCTTTCTAACTTCCACCCTCCTCTTCCCCTACTGTCTCCTACTCTACAAACCTACCGTAGTGACTGAGTTACCTGTACTCAAACTCGTTCGACGTCCTCAACCACTACCTGTCCCTCCGGACCGCACGACGTCAGGTACGCCAGAGTTTCTCAGTCTGCACTGACTCACTGACTTGAATTGACTCGTGGTGTACCCTTCGGGTTCACTTTCACTTTCAGTGAGACAGCGAGAAAAATTGGGGTACCTAATATGTATGTCAGGTACCTCAAGAGGTCCGGTCTTATGACCTCACCCATTAGAGAGGGAAGCGGTCCCTAGAAGGGTTGGGTCCCTAGTTTGGGTGTAGAGGGTATAACGTCCACCTAAGAAATAGTCGACTCGGTGTTACCTTCGGGTTCTTATGACCTTACCCATCGGACAGGGAAGAGGTCACCTAGAAAGACTGGGTCCTTAGCTTGGTCCCAGGGGACGGAACGTCCGTCTAAGAAATGGTTGACTCGATAGTCCCTTCGGGACCCTTCGGGTTCCTTTAGAAAATAAAGAGAAGGAAAGGAAAGAAAGGAGAGGAAAGAAGAAAGGAGGAAGGGGGAGAAGGAAATGTGACAGTCTCGTATTAACAGTCGGTTTCCGTTTAGGGGGTTTAATTCAAATAACTGAGTCGGTACAAAAGAAAGGGATTTTTTATTTTATCATTTTCTTTTTACAAAAATCCTTGGATCCTTCAGAAGGACCAAGAGGCATATTGAGAGGGTCCTACTGTAGGATGAAATGATTACAGTGGAGACCCTAAGTCTAAGTAGTTTGTCCCCTGAGGACGTAACGTCCGCCTAAGAAATGGTCGATTGACTTGATAGTCCCTTCGGGGAGTCTAAGTCGTCTACGCTGTTGACTACTTGTAAATTTTGGAGTGGCCATAAGTAAAACGTCTAACCCCAACTAGATACTAAGGAAATGTCTTAAACTCGGAACTGTATAAATAGGGTTTCTCTCGAATTTAGTCCACGAAGTAGTAGACTCAAGAGTCCCTCCGCGTATCGGTTGTCTGTGGGGAGTCTAAATACCAAAAGACCGTAGACCACGCTGACCGTCCGTCTTAAAGATTTAATTGTGGGTTCTACACGAGGCCGTTTTCTCGGACCTAAACGAAAGAAAGGAGAAAAACAAAGAAATCTTTGTTCTTGTTCCGACCCTACGGTCAAACCCCAGGCACAGTGTCTTAGTCGATGTACCGAGTGTCAAACAAGGATTATGCCAATAAAAATCAAAAAGCCAGTGGTCGTCTCTCTTCTTTATATTTACATGAGACCCCAGAAACATACAAGACAGTTTAATTTGACACTTGGAAGACCATTTCCTTGTCCAATTATAAAGACTCTTTTTATACCTTTACTTTCGTTGCGTGACCTCAAAAGTGTCATCCTAATCTGTGACTTCATTTATGATACCTGTAAGAAATTTTAAGATTTTTAAGACAAAATAGATCTTTGACTCGAAATTCCCCAAATTTGGTCTCACGTGTCTCTGTGTTACTTTTCCTTTTTCATATTAGAGACCAAGGAACGCCATTCGAAATCTTGAGTCCCGAGTACAGAGGACGTTCTGTCTTTTATTCTTTTCTGTAAAACCGGACTTTACGAACGACCCCTTCTCTCTCTCCTTTGAGCACAAATGACTTACAATGGTGGACCGTCCTATTCAAAGACCCAACGTCTATAAAAAGTAGTCTTACAGTCCTCGATTTACTACAACTGGTGACCCAGGTTTCTCCTATAATACGTAAAATTTTACTCCCGTATCAACTTTACGGTCGTCACAGTCAAAATTACGGACCTAGAGTTACCCTTTCTCTTCACAGTCCAGCATAAATTTTCGCTCTCCGTTGAGTGGTCGTAGTCCTCCTCATCACAAACTAATTTTGTCACTCTACGTTAGTCTTCTAGGTTTATCACTCATCAACCCTCCGAGGGTTCCTCGTGTTTAATTTTAAAGACCAGGTAGTGAGACCAGTCTTACCGGAAGTAGGTTTTCAGCTGTTTGTCGTTTACGACCTCTCTTACAAGTCTTCTCCCTGGGCAGGATGTGACAACCACCCTTACATGTTACCACGTCGGTGGTACCTCTTGTCAGACCTGTAAAGAATGTTTTGATTTTTATCTGAATGGTGTACAAGGCCGTAAGGGTGAAAGGGTGAGGACCCGTATATGGACCTCTTTGAGATTAAACTTTTCTACGAACGGAGTGGTACGAGTTATCGGTTCTGTACCTCCATTGGACTTACAGGTGACTGTCTCATGACGAGTCAGTATTTTTTTTTCTCTTTCCTTCTTTCGGTGACCGTGTAAACGTCGTTGTACCGACCTGGATCTCTGACAGTATGGTTCTCTTCGGTCGGTCTCCTTCTGTTTATAGTATACTATAGTGAATACGCTACCCCCGAAGGGTCCACCGCGGTCACCATTTCTTGGGTGGACGACTACGTCCTCTGCATTCTCTACCCCCAAACTAGAGACCCAACCCTTCTAGGGGACCTCCCGTACCGTTGGATGAGGTCATAAGAACGGATCTCTTAGGGTACCTGTCTCCTCGGACCACCCATTACCAGGTATTCAAACCTTTCTCAGTTTATGGTACACTATAGTGGATATAATATACACCTTGGATCTTTGTTTGGTTTGGTTTACTTGTACATATGTTTTGTACTTTATTAAGTGTCTGAATTTTTTGTTTAATAACAATGGTTTCTCCTTTACACCTCCCCTCACCATTCAACTCTAATCGTCTATGTGTAATGATATGTATTTTATCTACCGGTTGTTCAAGGACGACATATCGTGTCTCTTGATACGAGTTGTAAAAGGTTATTACATATTCCCTTTTCTTAGACTTTTTCTCATATGTATTGACTTGTAAAACGACATATGCACTTTGATTGTATTATGACATTTAGTTGATATGAAGTTAATTTTTTTTACAGGTCTTTTATAAAAAGACAATAAATACTTTTATAGACAGAAACCTTAAACAAGACAAAAATGGAGGTGTCGGACCGGACCTTCCCGCCTGTCCAGTGTGACGTTTTGTGAAGGAAAGGTTTTGTAAGAATCACTTCTCAACATTTCCAGTCCCGTCTCGGGTCTTCGACTCACCCCGTTCCTCTTCCTTAACCCTAAGGGTCTAAAACCCACTCGACTTCTCTCCAGTGGTACTAGACTCACCCGTCTTCTTAGTCCGAGTCCCTCCACTACAGTGGAACAGGTTACAGTAGTCAGTGACACTGCGGGAGAGAAGAGTCGTTTCGAGGCAAAGAAGAACAGCGGGACATCGAAGACGGCCGTTACCCCCGACGGACGAGAGGACGGACATTCTACGAGAGGATCGAGAAAAAAGGTTGTCCACTCTGTAAAGAGACACCCCTGTCTCCATTACTTTTGAAGGACGTAAAACGACAATACGGAGAATTGGGAAAATATTATGGTCCGAAAAACGATAAAGACAAAAATCAGTTTTGTGAACCGGGGTTCACAATGTCCTGAGACAAACAGGGTCTCCCTCAAGTCCCTAACTACTGTATTCATCTCAGACCAAGAAGGTGGGTCAGATTAAAAATCACGGAAAAAAAAAAAAAATTTGAGCCCAAGGAATAACTAAATATAAGTACAAAAGAAGGGAAAGGAAGTCTGGACGAAGAAAACATCAAAGTAAAAATCTTATGTCTCAGTTACAGTAGTTTACATGTAACAGTTATATGTAAAGTCAAGTCAGCGAGTCAGCACAGGCTGAGAAACGCTGGGGTACTTAGCGTCGTGTAGTCCGGAGGAACAAACAGTGGTTGAGGGACTCAAGTGAGTCTGAGTACAGGTAGCTCAGCCACTACGGTAGGTCGGTAGAGCAGGAGCCAGCAGGGGAAGAGGAGGACGGAGGTTAGGGAGGGTCGTAGTCTCAGAAAAGGTTACTCAGTCGAGAAGCGTACTCCACCGGTTTCATGACCTCAAAGTCGAAGTCGTAGTCAGGAAGGTTACTTGTGGGTCCTGACTAGAGGAAATCCTACCTGACCAACCTACATAATAACAAACGTTGTCGTTGGGGAGGTGAGTTTCAAATGAAGAAACCAACTTATAAACTCGAGAACTTTGTTTCAACGTACTTTTTATTGTATGACACACGTTTTCTCCGAGTAGACATAACTGTAAATACGGAGAGTTTCAAAGTTTCGTTTTATTCACGTGTCAATTCTTTTACTATCGAGGCGTAGTCCCCCTTCACGAATGCCGTCCACTTCACCCGTCTTGTGACCCCTCCCACGGGGGAGGGGAGACCATACTCTACAAGGTATACCTTGCGAGTGTGAGTTATTCTGGCATAAATTACTTGTACATGATGTACGGGTCCGGGTCACGTTCCGAAAAAGGACACGGAAAGAGTGCTCTCAAGTACCGTTTGTGCTCGATACACATAGAGCTGAAGGATCTACCTCCGCCCGGTCGGTTTCCATGTACAACCGCATGACACCTTCCCGAGACCCAAGGTCCTGTGCCTCCGGACAACACTGAACCCTAAGGTACTCGGTGGAATTACGAGTACGTACGTCGGACTAGCAGGATAGGTCCTCGTCCTAAGGTCCGTGGAGAAGAATCTGAGCAAACGAGAACAGTCTCGGGACCACCATTTCGATGAGAGTCAAGTCACTTTGGTGTCCTACCCGGACCTCCCGGTCGACTTCGAGTACTTGGTCCTGAAAGGAAAAAAGAAATTCATAAAAATTTTAAGTTTATCCGTTATACACATTTTGAGTCTTCCATATTTTCCCCACTCGAAGGGGCCACCGAGTCGTCACCTTCTTAGGTGGACATTACGTCCTCTACGTCCAAACTAGGGACCTAGTCGTTCTAGGGGACCTCTTCCTTCACCGTTGGGGTGAGGTCCCAAGAACGGACCTCTTAGGGTACCTGTCTCCTCGGACCGCCCGATGTCAGGTGCCCCAACGTGTCTCAGTCTGTGTTGACTCGCTGAGTTGTCGTTGAAGGGGACCGGGGTAAGTTGGAGTAGGAGCCAAGTACTAGGGTGACCGTTAGTGACAGAGGACAAGGAACGTAGTGAAGGATCTCCACCAAGTTCGTATTTGTTTACGTAGGGTTCATACCTATAGGAGTGGGGAAAAACACATGGATGTTGGGGTGTACGACAGGCCTCAAAAGATGAGACTATGAATTCCGACGGAGAATCTCGAGTAAAGTGTAGTCACGGGTCGTTAGTCGAAGAGAGAAGAAATTTTCCGACGTATCTAAGATAAAAATACACGGACGAGAATAAATCTATAACAAAGAAGTTCCTCTAACTAAATAAAAAAGGTCAAAAAGAAAGAAAAAATATTACTCCTGGCAAAAATTTCAGAAGTGACTTAAACAATGTTATATCGGAGACAAAATACAAAACCAAAGAACCGGGACTACGTATACCTAAGGATCGAGGGAGAGGTTGATCTGTAACTTGAACGCAGGAGGACGTGACCTTTCACTTCAGAATTGGAGACCCGACGGTCCCTTTAGGGAGGTAAAAAATTATTTTTATTACGATGTTACTTACACGGACCTGTGTATAACAAAGTTGTGTACCCTCACACAAGATATTTAAAGACATTCACTTTAACGGTTTCTTACATTCCAAAAATTTACAACTGTTAGCAATATTCTGAAGAGACCACCGAGTCTACCATTTCTTAGACGGACGTTACACCCTCTAGGTCCAAGTCAGGGACCCAACCCTTCTAGGGGACCTCTTCCTTTACCGTTGGGTGGGGTTGTAAGAACGAAACTTTTAGGATACCTGTCTCCTCCGACATTCCGAAGTCGGGTATCCCAACGTTTCTCAGTCTGTACTGACTCACTGATTGTGATTGATTAGTAAAGTTCAACGAAGCGTATCACCAGTTGTCAAATCAGGAGGTTACCATAAACTTAATTCGAGGTTTCACGAGTGTAAGATCAAGTTTATACACCAACACCCGATCTTCCTTGTATATAACCAGGGTCATCATACTTGGACCCGTTGAGTGAAGGGGAGGTACTTTTGGTGACAAAAGTCTCGGTATTTTTCCACTATGGTCGGTGGTTTCGTCGTAGTGTCGACATACTTCTGAATCCTTCACAAGTCGTAGGACGGAACAGTCGAGGTCTTACAAACCGGGAACAAAGTCAAGTCAACGAGTCAGAACAGGTTGAGAAACACTGGGGTACCTGACGGAGTGCGGTCCGGAGGGACAGGTAGTGGTTGAGGACGTCGAATGAGTTTGAGTGCAGGTAGCTCAGCCACTACGATAGGTTGATAGAGTAGGAGACAACAGGGGAAGAGGAGACGAAAGTTAGAAAGGGTCGTAGTCCCAGAAAAGTTTACTCAGTCAAGAAGTGTAGTCCACCGGGTTGATAACCTCAAAGTCGAAGTCGTAGTCAGGAAGGTTACTTATAAGTCCTGACTAAAGGAAATCCTATCTGACTAACCTAGAGGAACGTCAGGTTCCCTGAGAGTTCTCAGAAGAGGTTATGGTGTGAAGTTTTTGTAGTTAACAAACCACGAGTCGAAAGAAATACCAGGTTAAGTGTGTAGGTATGTGCTGACGACCTTTCTGGAACAGGTGACAACTTCGAAATACCCACGTGGACTTCCTCCGGACGTATCCAAGAGAGGAGAAAAGGTACGACCCGAGGCGAGACGCCCGAATCCTAAGGATCTCGCAGGAGTCTTCGTCTCCTCCCCCTGTCCGGGTACCGAGGTATAAGCCTTCCTGAACGTCTGGAACAACCGACCGGAAATAGAGGTAGTCGTCACGTCCGACCTTACACCGGTTCCTACGTGTCTCGCCTGTCCGTACACCAGGACTTTGGGACTGGACGTCGTTGAGGAGGGTCGAACCCAAGGTCTTGAGGACCCAACCGGTTTTTCAAACAAACCCTACAAAACATTGTAGAACACCTTTTTGGGTTTACTTTAAAAACCGGTTGGGTTACCTAAACCCCAAACACACTCCTAAAGAAATTAGACACAGTGACGAACGACTCGGGAGAGTAGTAGGAACTTACCTGGAGATCAAACTATCACTCGCTCTCCTGTGGTCTCGGTCGAAAGATTCTCGATAGATACAATCAAAATTAAATAACCTATATTTTCTCTTAAAAATCTATACACGTTGGTAGTGTCTACGAAAACCTTTCAAGGATTCTAGTTGGTAACCTTTAAAACAAATTCTTTAGTTGTTCGAACATTTAGGTGATATGTAGTTATTTTTCCTTTAATTGTTCCTTACGGTTCGGAAATCTTGAGTTAGGAGTCTGGGTAAGAATAAGTTTTCAGTTCAGACGTAATCCACGTAAGACCCAATTTACTTTCAAACGAGAGTGATCCATCCATAAAAGTCAAAGGTTTCTTATGTGTCGGTGGAGTCCTTTGTCTGTGTAGACGTCGAAACGCTTTCTTATTATCGTAGGGAAGTCAGAGGCACAGGGGGTCTTCCTACGGTCTACGTTCCCTCAAAGGAGAGGAACCGACCTGAACGTTCATTTCGTTTCTTAAGGACCTCGGACTCAGTAGGCGGAACTGTCGGGTCGGTCCTGGAGGACCACTACTCCTTCTCTCCTCTCCGGGACTCCGAGACACCGAGGCCCGTCCCGGGGGTCACCCCAGGCGGAAGAGTCTGGGGCCGTACGACGAAAAGTGTCCCGTCGGCAGTAAAAGTTTCACTCCGAGTTCCGGTGTCGTCGGGGTGGTGGTGGAGATTAGTCCTTGTGTCTTGGACTGCCGGCGACTACTGGGTCCTCTCATCCACTCGTAGAAAAGAGAGGAAGGGGAACGAAGCGGGTGTCGAACTTGACACACCACCAGAACGGGAACTGTGGAGGCGTCTTGGGTCCGGCTACGGCTCCGAGGCCCTCTGGGTCGAAGGGTTCTCCTCACTTCTTTCAGACTTCCGTTTGTCAGGGACAACTGTTTTTCCCGGGGAAAGGTCCCGTTTTGAGACAGTAAAGCTCCTTTTTCGTTTACTATGAGGAACACCGGTCGTCCGTTGTCGACCCGGTCAAACAAACTCTCGTTTGTACATTAAATCCTCCACTTTTGGACACAAGGGTTTCCTCATAAGTGAAACAGTTCCCTCAGATGTATCTTAACCTATCAGAAAAGGAAAAACTAATTACATATCCATTAAACCGGGAGGAGCACCGAGTCACCATTTCTTAGACGGGCGTCACTTCCTCTTTACCCAAACTAGGGACCCAACCCTTCTAGGGGACCTCCTCTTTTACCATTGGGTGAGGCCATAAGAACGGATCTCTTAAGGTACCTGTCTCCTCGGACGGCCCGATCTCAGGAACCCCAGAGTTTCTCAGCCTGTACTGACTCGCTGAAGTTGTTATTGTTGTTATATCCATTAAATGTTACAACACAAACGAAGTCCACATGTTGTTTCGATAAGGTAATAATATATAAATGCATATAAGATTTTTTCAAAAAAAAAAGGGTAATATCAAGTAATGTTCTATAACTGATATCAAAGGTCACATCTCAAAAACTCATAAACCAAGTTCAAATAATTACGGAACTTACCGGTCTTTTCGGAAGTCACAGTTTCGGAGACAGGCGCCTCCAGTTGACCTCCCTTTCCTTTCCTGGGGCCTGACCGGTATGGTCCAGAAGGTAGACTCCACTGGAACGCTGGGGCTCTCGGAATCCTGTGCTCGCACCCGAAGAAACAGTGCCTTCAAACCTTCACCAATCGAGAAGTGACGTCTGGAAGAGTCTGGAGACGTATGCTACCAACCGAAACACTCACTAGACTTCTCCTATCCCAAAGTCAGGGGCACTAGTATCAACTGACAGATTAGGATACCTAAAAAGAGAGAAGAAGGGATGGGTCAGGACTCCTGCCCTCTTCCTCCCTGACAGAGTGCAGAGTCGGCGAGAGGTGTTCATGTCGGTCTCAAGGTACGCCCTGTACAAGAGGACGTTTCGTATGAACAAATAAAAATCCGTCTAATAACTTCACCACTGACTGAGAGTACACCCCGAAGGAACCGACAGGTCCCCGATTCGGAGGCACGAAGGGTCTGTCCCTCGGGCGTAAACTTGGACCCGTCCCTTGATCTCGGACGTGCGGCGTTGATTTTTCCAGGACACACGACTCTGGTTCCGGACCACGTCCGTTTCATTAATTATTTAATTTTTCTTTTGGAGAGAACAGACAAGTTCCGAAGGTTTCTGAGACGGATACCCGGACCACCAGGGTCGTACCCCCTACGAACGAGAAACCACGACAAAGAGGACCCCCAGGACGAGAGGACTCCTCGATCGGTCCTGAACCCCCCTGTCCGGGGACGGGTCCCCTGTCAAGTGACGTCGTAATAGGTGGGAATGTCGGGAGACGACTCCTTCTTTGATGGATTGAAAAGAGTTTCGGTTTACGACACAACCGGACCTAAGACGGTTTGTTTGTCACCGTCGGAAAACCAAAACGATATTTTTATTTGTCTCAACGTATGCACCAAGACCACACTTCCCGACCGTAAACAAAGTCCTCTTGAAAGTCGGTCAGTAGTTCATCGTCCACAGAACTCGACTAGTCAAATCCTCTTCGTCCCGAAACGACAAGAAGGGACATCTGTAGACGGGGGAATGGACACCAGGACTCAGGGGGCCCAGGATTGCGAGAGGACTCGAAAAGAGTGGTCTCTGACGACTCACTTTGCCCTCTAAGTTACCGGTGGACACGACACATACAAAGATTTTGTTGGTAGGTCCAATCCTAACAACTTGTATTTTATACGAAGTCTTTCCGCCATGTTACGAGAAAGGAAACCGTCAGAGACCTTTCGGTAAAAGACCTCCACTAAAAACTACTCATAGTGAGGTTTTACTTACTTTTGTGTGAAGTGGTTCATTGACGGAGAGCTCAGTCTTAGGTGAGCGTAAACGTCAGAATTACCTAAGAGTCTTTGTTTGTACTTCGGTTTACGATCTTTTGTAACAAAATTACCCCAAAAACACAAAACAAAAAACTCGAGAAGCCTTTGTGTTACAAATGACCGTCTTAAGAATTAAGGAAGAAAGAAGGTAGTTATAAGTCTCACTCCTATACACAGACATATATAGACACACACAATTAATGTCTTTTCGTGTTTCTCATCGTAAATTCCTCTATACAGAATTCCCAAATGTAAATTAATAACCTGAACTGAATTTATATTCAAGGAAACGACTTTTGAACCCGTTAATATGTGATACGTAAGAAATAAGATATAACGTTAACTTTCTCTTTAGAGAGAACTATTTTCCAAACAGATTGTCATACTGTCAGTCACATTACAACCTATGTGTCATGGGGTGAACGACTATGACCCCCATGGATCGCGACGACCGTTTCTACTACTGTCCTGTCACCCCACCAACCCCCACCTCCAGGCCGGGGAGACCAATGTCGAGAAACGGCGGAGAATCCGGGGGGAGACACTTCACCAGCACATGGACCGTGACAGAAATCGATCCCTTCGATCCTGTCACATGTCCGGTGACTCTCATAAGTTGTCCATAACCGGAAGCCGAGGGTTTAATTTACCTCGTTTACTTACGTTTCACTCTTTATTACCTTTTAAGATTCATCGGGGTTTGTATTTATACGTTACTGTTGAATGCTCACAAGTAACTACATTTTGTAAGGACGTCCAGTGATAATTCATTCACAAACCCCTTAGCAACTTCATAACTTATATTATGTCATAACATAATATCATTCCGTCCTAGTTATTGGGGCCTATATATCTACTGTGGTGGGATTACCGTCTTTCACTTTTCCTTAATTCGTCGGAGAACTACTTCCACTTTCTCCCCTCATTTTTTCGACCGAATCTTGAGTTGTAGTGTCTTTCCTTCTAGTACCGTAGGCCAGGGTAGTGAAGTACCTTTTAGTCAAGTCAAATCATCGAATCAGTGTAGACTGAGACGCTGGGGTACCTGACAACGTGCGGTCGGGAGGGATAGGTAGTGGTTGAGGATGTCGAACAAGTTTGAGTACAGGTAGTTCAGCCACTACAGTAGGTTGGTAGAGTAGGAGACAGCAGGGGAAGAGGAGGTGGAAGTTAGAAAGGGTCGTAGTCCCAGAAAAGTTTACTCAGTCAAGAAGTGTAGTCTACCGGTTTGCTAGCCTCAAAGTCGAAGTCGTAGTCAGGAAGGTTACTTATTAGTTCTGACTGAAGAAAATCCTAACTGACCAACCTTGAGGAACGTCAAGTTCCCTGAGAGTTCTCGGAAGAGGTTATTGAGTTAAGTTTTCGTAGTTAAGAAGTCACGAGTCAAGAGAAATATCAGGTGGAGAATGTTCGTATGGACTGATGAACTTTTTGGTATCGAAACTGATCTGTCTTGAAACAACCGTTTCATTACAGAGACGAAAAATTATACGACAGATCCAACCAGTATTAAAAGGAAGGTTCCTCGTCTGCAGAAAATTAAAGTACCTACGTCAGTGGTAGACGTCACTAAAACCTCGGAGGGTTTTATTTCAGAGAGTGACAAAGGTAACGAAGGGGTAAATAAACGGTACTTCACTACCCTGGTCTACGGTACTAGAATCAAAAGACTTACGACTCGAGATTCGGTCGGAGAAATCAGAAGAGAAAGTGAAAGTAATCCTCTGGGATCAAGATGAAGTGAAAGACGGTCTTCCTACCTCAGTAGACACATAGCTCCAATAACTATAAAGTACCTTTTATCTACCCCCTTTTTATTTTTGTCACTGTCTGAAATAAAAGAACCCCAGGTTTTAGAGACACCTGTAACTGACGTCTGTAACTGACTTTAATTTTCTGCGAACGAGGAACCTTCTTTTCGATACTGTTTGGATCTGTCGTATAATTTTTCGTCTCTATAGTGAAACGGTTGTTTCCAGGTATCTCAATTTCGATACCAGAGAGGTCAACAATACATTCCTACACTCTTAACCTGATGTTTCTTCCAACTCACGACTTCTTAACTATGAAAGTTTGACACTACGACCTCTTCTCAGAACTCTCAGGGAACCTGTCGTTCCTTTAGTTTGGTCAGTTAAGATTTCCTTTAGTTGGGAATTATAAGTAACCTTCCTGACTACGACTCTGAGGTTACGAAACCGGTGAAATACACTTCTCGGTTGAGTAACCTTTTCTCGGACTAAGACCCTTTCTAACTTCTGTCCTCGTCTTCCCCTGTTGTCTTCAACTCTACCAACCTACCGTAGTGGTTAAGTTACCTGTACTCAAACTCGTTTGAGACCCTCTACCACTTCCCGTCCCTTCGACCGTAGGATGTCAGGTACCCCGACGTTTCTTTAACCTGTGTTGACTTACTGACTTGTTGTTACTGTTTCTGTTCTAGTAAAATTTAAAATATATCAACAAGGTCAATAAAAATTCCTGATTCGACCGTAAAACAATTTTGGGACTACATAGAAGTATTAGTGTTATCTATCTTTAGTACCTAGGATTAACTGCACCAACTTTATCTCTACAGAAGCGTCTGTGCGTTCTTTTCATGTCCATTGGGAAGGGATGTTCCGACACTTAACGTACATGTAGATGGAAATGATTCATTAATCGTTGGACAACACATTTGGTATATTTTGGGTTAAGAGTCAAGAAATGTAGTCTTTTTATTCTACCGACGGGAACCTACATTCTACCGACGGGAGTCTATATTCTACCAACAGAGTTGTCAGATAAGAGACGAAAGGGTGAGTGTAGGTTTCCCTCTCCTTCTCGGACGGGAGGTCACGTACACGTGTACACACGCACGTGTGTGTGTGTGTGTGTGTGAGTGGGTGAGTGGGTCGT
Organism: Capra ibex; assembly: GCA_006410555.1. NCBI lineage: Eukaryota > Metazoa > Chordata > Mammalia > Artiodactyla > Bovidae > Capra > Capra ibex. The sequence goes on from SJYO01054996.1 coordinate 4,730,932, forward strand.
CTTCGGACTCGAGACGTGACTACTTCAGGGTCTGGACACGACGGATCTTGTGACGGTCTGGACGTCCTTTGTGGGGTCTCAATAATGAATACACTTCTCGTTCTCGAAGTCTCTACCAACGTTGTCGATGACTTACTAAGGTACAAATAACGAGGTCAATTAAGAGTACTGTCGGGACTATGAGGAAATAGGAATAAAATGTCGACACCTTTGACTCCAAGTCTCTACGGTTAATTGAAAGACTTTTAGGGGTATCATTCACTTCCTCGGTCCTTGAGTCAGTCAGACCGAGGTCTAACGAGATACAGTGAGCGACACCCTGTGTTCGTCGCGAATCGTAGTAGACTCGTGTCACCGGTACTCCTTACCGACCGTCTAGAGGTTCTTGTCCCGTCTGGGTCCGACGTGAGGCTTAGGTAGTCCCTCAAACACCCTCCGGTGAGAAGGGTTCTCGATGAAAAGGGGTTACTGACCCAAGTCGTCGGTCTACGAAAGTGGGTACTGGGAGAGGTGTTACAGTCTTACTTTGTCGGGAGGAGAACGAGAGATGAGTCGGTTTCGAGAACATTTATAAGAACAAACGTACCAATACACTTAGATAAAGAAAGAATGTAAAGAAACACTGTCACTACACATGTACGTACGAGTCAGCAAAGTCGACACAGGTTAAGAAACGCTGGGACGCCTGACATCGAACGAAGACAGATACCCTAAGAGGTCCGTTTTTATGACCTCACCCAACGGTAAAGGAAGAAGTCCCCTAGAAGGGTTGGGTCCCTAGCTAGGGCGTAGCTAGAATACAGAGGGCGTAACCGTCCACCAAGAAACGGGGATCGTAGTAGACCCTTCGGGTACTGTTACTACTAAAGTCGAGATTCCGGAGTGACCCAAACAGCACTAACATAGAACTCAAAGATGTTCAAAGTACAAGTACCACTATTTTGGACGGTAACAGAACAATAGAGGTAGACGTATCGACCCTGACGTTGGGTGGGTGTCCGGGGAGGGTCCTAAAGACCACCCACTCAGTGTATAAGAGAAACACTCAGACGAGACCCGCCGAGACGACGAGGAACTAGAGTAGTAGAGTAGCGACCGGTAGGAAGAGGGGCCGTTCATTTCAACGCCGGTCTCTACCGAAGGGACACTTCGATTACTTTGTCAAAACAAACGTGTCTCTGAAAAACTTCTATGACCTCTACAGGATCGAAACATAAATGTACCAGTATACATAAACTTTTAGACGATTTGATTCTACGAAACTCTTGTCAATCAATTCTAACGACAGACAGAGATGAAGTCGAAGGGGACACAGAGATTGCAGTCCCCTACGACCTCAGACACCCATGGAATCTCTAGGAGATTTGTCTTCCACTCAACCCCTATGTCAATTAAACATAAATCACCTTATATATATATCAAACACTGTTCGAATGATTACAGTTAAGTTTTTTATAAATAGTATTAAATTATCTAATCTATACGACTTTATGAGGTTTTATAAAGACTGTCGAGTATAATTTACAAAATATCTTGATAGGGGTTTAAACTATTGTGAAGACTTTTAAATATACTGTAATAGTTAATTCTAAACTCTTCGACTTTGAAAAGATTTGACAACTATATATAAAAAATTTTGACTAAAACACGCTGTTCCAAGGTTCTCTTTCATTGAGTAAAAGAAAAGAAAGACATCTTTTACGATAATTTTCCAACAATTGTCTAACTTTTTTGTTACTCTTAAGAAACTCTGGGAAACGTCGGCGGTCCGAGGAGTCAGGTACTTTAAGTGGTCCGTTCTTATGACCTCCCCCATCGGTAGAGGAAGAGGTCCCCTAGAAAGATTGTGTCCTTAGGTCGGACCCAGAGGACGTAATGTCCGTTTAAGAAATGGTAGACGCAGTAGTCCCTTCGGTTAATATTTCAACAACTGTCTAACTTTTCCGTTCTTCTCACATGTTGACTTTTTTTTTTTTTTTTGGGAACTCTTTTCTTTTAGTAATGTCTTTGTGTAGTCCGTCAATTATTTTATAACAATGAGACCTAAAACACTAAAACGACCAATAAATAAATGACGTTGAAGAGTAAAGTAAGTTTTATCCGTAAGTGAAAACATAAGATGGAATGACATTAAGACATAAGCAAACTGACATATTAGTAGTCGGGGGTACAATCCCCTTCGTGTGACTGACTTCGGGGGTCGGGACCGGTCCGTGGTGTCATTGGTAAACGTACTCAACAAAATGCTGTCCTCCAGGACCATTCCTTGTGCCTCGATTATTCGGTGGTGGTTGACCTTTTTAGGTCGTTTCCAGTTTTTCTCCGTGTACAGACTGGTGGAGGGTCTTAGGAACAGAGACCGTAGGTAGAACCGACTTGTTCCGTACGTGGTGGTCCTTCCTGAGACTCAGTCTTACTAACCGGTTTCTGTTGGGCCTTTGATTACGGTAGCGGTTTTTTGGGCTCTGACACTCGGTGTACCGTCTCGTCAAGAGGACCCAAGAGAGTGGGATGACGAGAGGTGGACCCATGGGAAAGGGTTATTTTAGAGAACGAAACAATCGTGCACACAGAGGAACCCGTTAAGTAAAGACTCACAATCCGTTCTCAGGTCAAAGTCCGGGACCTTCCACAGGCAGGGGGAAGGAGCGTTGTGAGTGTGTCGCAGAGGAGAGGAGAGCTGTCACCGACCACTGGTCCAGGTTCTCCTTCCACTCCAGAGAAAGGACTAGTATAAAGTGGGTCAAGGAGTCTAGGAACGTTTCAGGGAGGGTCTTCTTCAGGAAGATACTAGACGAACGTCAGGACACAGGACAAAAGTCCCAACCCGACCTCTTCTTTCTAGAACGACGGAAGGAGAGACCAAGTGTGAAGGTAGAGGTCCCCGAGTTCGTGTCAGAGTGGACAGAGAGTGTGTTCGGTCCCTAAGTACGGTACCTCGAGTCCCCAAGGGACCGAGTGTTCGGACCACCATGGACTGAGTCGACTGGTGCGTCTGGGTAGGTCAAAACTACGTAGGGGGTAACGGCCCCAGGTCGGGGCCACCTAGGTCCCGTTAAGCTTCGCCCCTACCTCAACCACTAATCCTTTCTTAATAAATCAATCTCTATATTTCTCTCTAATCCTTTCTTATTACATCACTCTTTTATCTCCTCTTTTCTCCGACTATAAGGAACCAAATGTGCCTTTCGATTATTTCAGAGTTCCGTTCTCTGAACGTGACAGATGCATCCAGTGTCCGTGGACGAACTTATCGCCTCCCACGGGGCGGAACCCAAGGGAGAGTGCACCCAGAATCTCCGGGCCCGTTTATTCATCTGTACTTCTCGGAGACACAAGGTTCCCTAGTCGGACTTTTCCTCTCCCTCCCTCTCCCTCTTTCTCTCTCTCTCTCAGTTGTGCCCCCTCCGGTTCGAACACGTTTTTAGGGGTATTGAAATAAAAGTTTTCCACGAATATATGGGATTCAAAATGTATTACCTTCTACGTCTCAGTACGTCCCCGTCGTCAGGACTGGGAATAGCTATGGTCCGAAAGAAAGACGTATAGAAAGACATGTGTTTTCCAGAGTCCACTAAATGTAATAGAAGACCGGTTCTCCGGACAATTGTGCAATACCGAGAGAAGGAATTACTTACAATTAGAGTAAAAGGGGCTTCACAAAAAGAAATTAGACATAGTGGAAGTTTGGTGATTTATTTCAATGTAGGGACTTCTTGTTTCTACGTCACCCAATATTGTTTCTTCCATGAATTGAGTTTCTAGATTACAACGATTATGGTCCCGATGATGGACAAAACAGATGTATGGTTGATATAGTTGTTTATTTTCTATACTTTTGAACCGTCGTTCATAACCGAGTTGTTACTTTGGGAATTAGTCAGGTTAAGATGACTAAACCTGAGGAGCCTTCGGGGATGTAAGGATCCTACAAAATTCGAAGGACACGGAGAACACCAGCCCTCCGACGTTTGTTAGTGTACACATCGACATTCTCAGGTCGACCTGTTTGGACAGTCCGTCCGATCTTTCGGTAGTCTCCCTAAAGACCTAACTTCGTGAGAATAATACGGGTCCTCTAAATAATAGATTTTCGAGACTTGATTGAAAAAGGTCTTTTTCCACCACCCCCTATCGGGGGACAATTACAGTCTCCTCAACCACTTTCCGTATTATATCATTCCGTCTGTCTAAAACCAAAACCCCCATCTACGAGTTCTTTTAGGTCCCCCTGGGGACTCCGGACTAGGGCGGAAACGCAAAACAGTCCGGGGGAAGGAGTACTGGAAACGGTACCCGCCCTAAGGGGTACGACCGAGGGCCGTGGGGTAGTAAAGTCAGGTAGACAATAGATGACGAGAGACGTCGGTCTAAATAGAACGATTTTGTGATGACAAGTATGTAATCTGGACCGGGGTCTCAGAGGTGACCAAGGTGTTAGGAATCGAACCATAAGGTCCAGTAAAACAGCCAAGAGAAGGATGAAAACTGAGTCTTAGAGTCAAGGAAATTGACTGAGGAGACGAACGTCGTAAATAGATCGGTTTATCAGAATTAGTTGACCGGGGTACTTTTCTAAGAAAGGATTCAGAAGTGAGTGTCGATTAGAGGACGAACCAGGGAAGAGGTCTCTAGGTACACACGAAGGACGTCTTACCGCACCTTATCTTACAGGTGAGGGAAGAGAACCTTTAAATTCTAGAAATTAATACGAAGGGACTACCGAGTCGTCTATTCCTTAGACGGACGTTTCGTCCTCCGTGTCCTCTACACCCAAGTTAGGGAGTCACCCCTTCTAGGGAACCTCCTCCTTTACCGTTGGATAAGGTCATAACAACGAATTTTTTAAGGTACCTGTCTCCTCAGACCACCCAATGTCAGGTACCCCAGTGTGTTAGTCTGTACTGACTCGTGTAATAGGAGTCCTTATTAATCTACTATCAAAAAAAAAAAATCGAAGTACTGCCAACACCGGAATTTACAACACAGATTTATTTAGAACATCAGAAATTCTTTTAGGCAAAACATACATTTCTCCTTTCTAAAAAGTAACTAGATGTTCCTATAGGTGTAAACAAACTCTAATAATTCACTCTCCCAAATGACTAGACCGAAGAGTTTGTAAGTAACGTTTGTAAATCGTAAATAAAGGTAAGGAGGTTTTTACGTAGACACATAGAAGTGTAACAAGGATAACTTCGTTCGTTTACATGTGATTAGACGACTTTTTAGAACCTTCTGTTCTATTTTTAAAGCTCTGAGAACCCCACGTATAACACGAAGATAAATGTGCATACGACTTAATCTATCGAGACGGTTCGTACGAAAGTCGATTATTTACAGTAACGGTTAATTGATATATGACCCATCTTTACTGGATGTAAGATCGTCAGTAGGGTAACAATGTCGGAGTTCTTGGAGTCGGTGCGTAGCAGTACCGACTACCTGAAAGAGAGACCTCCTTGACTCGTTATCTCGAAAATGAGTAACCTCCTTTACTTGTCCAATCACATATGTAGTGTTATGACACTTAAGTCTTGGGGTACACACTTCGGTCTATAAGATTACTAGGGAGTCCTTTCCGGATCCACTAGTGTCTGTGTCGGACCGGACCCTGAATTGACTCAACTCTTTCTTTCTCTTACGACGACTACCACTTTTATGTCCTTCATCTTCTTTTCTTTTACTTCCGCAGTTCTTTCTGTCTCGTAATCTTTATGCCTTACCCCCGAAGGGACCACCAAGTGACCGTTTTTTGGACAGTTACGTCCTTTTTACCTAAACTAGGGACTAGGCTCTTCTAGGGAGCACGGAGTCTCGACACGTCGGGTACGTGGTGTTGATGACTCGGACACGAGACCTCGGACCCTCGGCACTGCTGACTTCGGGTTCGTGGATCTCAGACACGAAGCTTTGTTCTCTTCGGCGACGTTACTCTTCCGACACATTGTGTCGACCTCTTTTCGGGCTCGTCGTTACTTCTAGGTCGTGCCGTTTTTTTTATTAATTAATTACTTTCTTTCTGACTTAATTATTCTAGAACTGGAGTTAAACGAATAACGAGATCCGACAGAAATCAACGTTGGATTTGACTGTTTTTATGTTGAGTCTAACGGAGTTCGTTTCGTTCTGTTTTGAGGGTGGGGGCTAATTCACAGAGTAATACACTCTCAGGTCCCTATGGTGTAAAGTCTGTGTCGACCGTGTGATGCCCTGTGTCAGAGGTAGGGACAGAAAACTGGGACGAGTAGAACCGTCACTAAAATAAGAGGTCGTCTTGTGCCACCGTTCCTTCTGGTGACCGTCGACGACCGAGTGTCCCAGAGTATTTCTATTCGAAATTCGAACTCTTAGAACGTCCTTGTCTCAGTTGTGGTGGAGATGACCCACGTGTACAGTCTAAAGTACGTCCTAAGACCAACTAAGACACGAGGTCCTACACGGGGGACCTATCTCCGTATATTAGTTATCCCTAACCGGTCCGGTCCAGTGTACTATTAGGAATTTCAGTCCTTTCCCACTCTAAGGTTTACTGTGATTTTGGTTCATGTCATAACAAAGACTAAAACAGAAAAATTTTTTATAAAACCTTAAAACCGACGTTCCGTACACCTAAGAATCACGAGGTTGGTCCCTACCTTGGGTCTAAGGGGACGTAACCTTTCCACCTAAGAATTGGTGACCTGACAGTCCCTTCAGGGTAGGTTTCGGTTCATCTTACCTTCTCTATCAAAAAGTATTTTTCTTCACTAAACACCTCTGTCGGACGTACGAGATGAGAAGACCATATTTAATATACACCCGTCAAAGATACCTTGACCTCGACTGGTAACCTTATTGGACGTTAAGGAATTCACGCCAGTCCTCTACCCACTATATAAAGAAGTTACCGGGATCGTTCTCTTTGTATGAAAATTCCTTAATAGGTTCCTGGATAGAATAGAGAATGTAAAAATAGTTTTTCATTTTTAATCTACAACCACGACGACTGATACTGGAATTTTATTTCAAACGAGTTACTTTATCCTAATTTAAACCCTAAATTTTACAATTGTTTCACTTTTGACGATTCACGCGGATTAAACAATCGACTTTTTCATAATAATACTTCCACAATTGTTTTCTTATCTTTAGTAATTGACTAACGTATGTAAGTGTGACGAACAGGTTATAGACTAAACAATGGAAGACCCAGGGCCCCTAGTCTCTGTGAGACCCGGGTCGTATTCCTCCGTGGATGAGAGTTCAAGTTCGTTCGCGTCTAGATGTAGAGTCTCACTCATAGAGAAATTTAAAAAGGTTGAACCAGCGGAGAGCGGGAGAGAGAATTTCTCTTTGACTGAGGCCCCGGTTGAGACGTGAACGTGAGGGCTCTCACCGACGGGGGAATTTACAACACGGGACTCGTGGACACACTGAAACGGGATCCGACCGGGCCCCGTCCCGTCCCTGTGTCGTATCACTACTGTCCTTACGTCACATAGGGAGTCCGTTTCAGCGACAAAGGCAACCGAACGAGTTCCGAGAACATACCGGGTCTTTCCTTTAGTTTAGGTTTATAAGTACTTAAGGTTCCACCACGTAAAGTCAGGTTTTCAGTAACGGTTCGGATCTCACTCCAGGTTATTATTTTATTCGACATCGTCTTCGACTCAGATTTACTACTTGTCCATTCGCATCTTCGTTCTTCTGTGTGACCTTTTCGTCCTCGGTTGCGTTTAGCCTTGTGTTCGAGAACACCCGGACCCCCAGCTCTCCTAGAAGTGTTAGAGCGTAAAGAAGACAATACACTATAAAGTAGTACTCTTATCTTGGATTAACGAAAACCAGTGTCGGAATAACTTTGTGTTAAGTGTTTCGTATACTAAGTAGGTAAATTTCACATGTTGAGCCACCACAAACCATATCAGTGTCTCAACACGTTGGTAGTGTTTTTAAAATCTCGTAAAGGTAGTGGGGTTTCTCTTTGGAGTACGAGAAATGGGTAGTGAAGGTTAAGAGAAGGAGTGAGGGTCACGATCCGTTGGTGATCGCATTACGATTTCGAAGTTATGAAACCGGTAGTCTACGTTTCTCGACTGAGTAACCTCTTCTGGGACTACGACCCTTTCTGACTTCCGTCCTCCTCTTCCCCTGCTGTCTCCTACTCTACCAACCTGCCGTAGTAGCTGAGTTACCTGTACTTAAACTCGTTTGAGATCCTCTCTCACTTCCTCTCTCCTCGGACCGTACGACGTCAGATGTCTCAGTGTTTCTCAACCTGTCCTGAATCGCTGGCTTTTTACTGTTGTTTCACACTGAATAAAAATTTACAAACGCTATGCTAGAAGACTCAACAAAAGCTATAAAGTGTTGACATTCGGTACGAGGTTTCCTGTGCACAATTTCTCCTTATCTGTGACAACGAAAGTCCACCTAGGACACATACCTTCTTGGAACGTAAAACGACCCGTGGAACGACCGTACCCGCGTGTCTCCTTCTACCCTCAGTCTTAAGCTGACATCCTCCCTTCACTCAGGACCTCATTACCCCCTTTGTAAAAGTCTGACCCTCCTCCACGTTGTGATCCCCATACCAACTCCTTCAGTCTACCCTTGTCTGTTTTTCTGTTGTCCTGACTCGTCTGCAAGAGTCATCACACCTAACCGGTATCCAATCGGTATCCATAAAAGTTTCGCCCCTGCTGGTGAACAGTTGAGTTTCGACCGAGACACTGACACCGCGTCTGGGAGGGGCGAAACCGGGGAAGGGTGGGTACAGTCAGAAGAGATTGACGGTAGCATACACGGGGGACTACGTACCACCTTCGACACACGTATACAGACATGTGCACACGTCTACGTACACAGTCACTCCTTCTACGACTCCGAGGAAAATCTCTCCTACACTACTATCATTCCTGTCACACATGTCTTCGTCCTTGGACTCGCGACGCCACTGACACTCTTCGATTCACCGGAATTTTAAGTGGTTTAGAACCGTCGTGACACGACCTCAACTTCTTAAGTTGGTTACCAACACAATGGGTTGGTGTCGAGCACACGGGCGACACGTCTTTCGGTTTTAAACTGTCGTCTCCAAACGTCGTTTCATTCGCAACTAAACGTCATGTGGTTTGTAGATAAAGACGAAACAACTGTACGGTTTCGGAAACTGACACACCTAGTGTTATTTGACACCTTTTAAGACTTTCTCTACTCTTATGGTCTGGTAGACTGCACGGAGAACTCTTTGGATATACGTCCAGTCCTTCGTTGTCAATCTTGACCTGTACCTTGATGTCTGACCAAGGTTTATCCTTTTCGCCATGCAGTTCCGACATATAACAGTGGGACGAATAAATTGAAGATACGTCTCATGTAGTACTCTTTGCGACCCGACCTTCTTCGTGTTCGACCTTCGTTCTAACGGCCCTCTTTATAGTTATTGGAGTCTATACGTCTACTGTGGTGGGAATACCGTCTTTCACTTCTCCTTGAGTTTTCGGAGAAGTACTTTCACTTTCTCCTCTCGTTTTTTCAACCGAATCTCGAGTTGTAAGTCTTTTGTTTCTAGTACTGTAGACCAGGGTAGTGAAGTACCCTTTATCTACCCCTTTATCACAGTCTGAAATAAAAAAACCCGAGGTCTTAGTGACGTCTACCACTAATGTAGGTACTTTAATTTTCTACGAATGAGAAACCTTCTTTTCAATACTGGTTGGATCTATCGTACAAGTTTTCGTCTCTGTAATGAAACGGTTGTTTCCAGGTAGATAGGTTCCGCGATACCAAAAAGGTCATCAGTACATACCTATACTCTCAACCTGACACTTCTTCCGACTCGTGGTTTCTTAACTACGAAAACTTGACACCACAACCTCTTCTGAGAACTCTCAGGGAACCTGACGTTCCTCTAGGTTGGTCAGGTAAGATTTCCTCTAGTCAGGACCCACAAGAAACCTTCCTTACTACGATTTCGACTTTGAGGTTATGAAACCGGTGGACTACGCTTCTCAACTGAGTATACTTTTCTGGGACTACGACTCTCCCTAACCCCCGTCCTCCTCTTCCCCTGTTGTCTCCTACCCTACCGACCTACCGTAGTGTCTGAGCTACCTGTACTCAAACCCACTTGAGGCCCTCAACCACTACCTGTCCCTCCGGACCGCACGACGTCAAGTACCCCAGCGTCTCAGCCTGTGCTGACCCTCTGACTTTACGTAACTTGACTTTGTTCCTCTTGCCCGTCGAGAACGAGGTTTCTGGGCTTGAGGGTCTACTGAAAGTTCGTCCTCAAAAACCTCTACCCCAATCCCTTGTCGACACACTTTGTCTACAAATTTTTCGAGTTCCCGAAAGAAGACTAGCCAACTACCACTCCATTGTCCTACTACGGCCCCCGGTCGCACTCCTTAAGGCGGGTACCGTTTCCAGTACTCCTTCCTCCGAACCGTATACGTTTCCGCACTAGTTCGGAGTCCTTTGGGGACAAGGGCTCGTAGATTGGGGTTTCGGTCTCAGACAAAATACGAGAGTGGATGTGGAGACTGAAATGCCCCCCGAGAGGGGGTATTGACAAAGAGAACCTCTTCCTCATTTGCGCGTCGAGGTTCCGTTATTTTTAAGGACCCACACTGTTCTCACAAAGTCGAATGCCTGAGGAGACTTCCAATAGATCGGGCGGACATATCCAAACAGGCCGGTCTCCACTAACAAATGTCGGAGGTTTAGACTCTCCGTGCTCTACAAAATCTGAATAATTTCCGCTTAAGAAAACCCCTCAATCTTTAATAATCATATCACACAACCAATCCTTAATATAACCACTTCCCAAGAAGTAAACAACACAGTTATTAACGACGATTAAGGGACGAGACCCACCCTGTTCCTACAGAGTCCAGTTTGGAGAGACGACTGTCTGATCGAACACACTGTCCTAATAGGTATGAGGACGGTGTACTAACAAATGATGGAGAATTGGTATTTGTCGTGTCTCTCAAAACCTCATAAAACTCTCAGAATTAATCGTATCCCGAAAAAGAAGAACAACTCAGTTACTAACGGCGGTCCGGAGGTATAGGAATCCGTGGACCCTTATATAATTAGTTACATAAACCTTATATCGTTTCCTTTATATCATCAAAAACTACAATCGTTATGATCTGAAAAACTCAATTACCTAAAAGAGAAAACATTATCTAGTGACATGAAACAATATTTAGTGACACAGGAACGATACATTTTTACATTGAAATAGTATAGAATTCTGATTTATCTAGAATTCCCCTCGTAACCACTTTCCTAAAAGTAAACAACCCGACTACAAACGACGATTTAGAGGTACAAGGGATGGGAATATTACTTATATTGATTGTATATCCTCTTTATTCATAATTGGAAATTCGTATATCCTCTTTATTCATAATTGGAAATTCTGATTAGTACAATTGGAACCCAATTTATTTAAGGAAAGAACTAACATTGAGTGATGTGGGAGTGGGATATCCTTACATTGAAATAAACCTCCCACCACGGACCAAATTCTTTTTTGTGGGAACCTTTTTTATTCAAAAAACCAATAGTCTTTCTTTCCTAGTATTTTACAGTCGTCCAGAGTGAGTACCGGTCTTCTACTACATTATAGGGATTCTGGAAAAAAAAATATATGTAAATACACTTCGTGGAATAAAACTATTTCCAGTCCTGACGACTGGGGGTGTACTGAGACATAAGTAGGGATACACATTGTTTTCCATATATTCGTTTGGGTTTTTATTTCTTTAGCCTAGTCAAAGGCCTTTCTGACTAAGGGGGTACAGCGAAGAAAGAACGAGGGCAAAAAGACCGACTTAAGGGTAGACCTCGTACCTACGATAAGGTGCATTAGGTTCAATAAGTCGGAGAAAAAGAGGTGATTAGAAGGATGATGTGATAGGTAAAGATTAGAGAGATATAGACACTAATTTATACATAAAAAGGTTTCTGCGGCTGAGGCAGGGGGGTGGAAGCTTAGTGGGACCTAGGTGGCCCCGACCTGGGGCCGTCCTACTACAATGTCCTTAGAGTCAAAAGACCAAGGTTGGTCCGACTCTAGATTCATGAACACCAGTCGTACCTCAGTGGTACGAGGTGAATCCACCCCTAACCCCGCCCCGGCCCCCCGTCACAGAGTCAAAGACGTTTTGTTGGGTTTCTATGCACAATCTAACAATACATGTAGGGATCCTAAGGATTCTCAGATAACAGGAGTAGTGACTGATTAACTTGAACCCCCTTCCGGGTCCTCTGTTCGGTACGAAAGATGTTTGTTCTTTACCCCCTCTCCTGAAAACATGGGTCCTCCCGGGATGTCCCAGGACGAACCCAACTTACGGGAGAAAAGAAACTATAAGGAGTTAGAACTCCCCTTGTCCTTGACCTGTCCTTTTCCTTATTGCAAAATCTGTCTTGCCAAGGAGTATTTGAGTTGCTCCCACGAGTCAAAATCTCCCTGAGCCAAAGTTAATCTACAAGTGTTCGATACTGGAGAACCTACTGTCGACCCCACCCGTAGAAGTACTTACGTAGTGAAGGGAAGGGAAAGTTCTACAACAAAGGTTTCCTTGAGAAGGGACCTGACTTTACCGACTAGACCTTACTTAATTCTGAAGACACTGAACACTTTACACTACCAAATGGGGCTCGGAACGAGGTCGGAGGTCTCTCTGACTATTACTTGACACACGGAGTCGAACTTGTGTAGTTGCCGTCTGTGTGCGGTCAAATCACCACTTTTTAGTAAGGACCAAGAACAGAATGGACTGCAGAGTCGCTATCTGGGGTCCTATAGTAAGATTCCACCCTTTAGAGGAGACCTTCCTTAACGGGAGCAACGTTCAAGAGTCGTCTCATCCATCGTCTTAAATCTTCTGTTTAAACCTAAAATCTGAGAACTGACACTCAAGAGAGTCGAGACAAAGAATCTATATTGATTCGGGTCTTACAGACTTCTCTTTACAAACCCTCCCCCCTTTATCAAACCTCCCCTAACGTAAGGTTGTCCACTTTTACTCCGTGTTTTAAGGTTCGCGTAGCCCCAACCACAACGAGGATTTTAACAGAGAGTCGTTTCGTTTACTACAGTAAAAATCTGTTTTCCTGTATTCACACAGGTGTGGAGATATGAATTATAGTGTTTGGTCCTTTCGCTTCTTACAGTTTCTACAGAGCTGTACACTGAAGTATCACGTCGAAACGAATTTCTCTAAAACTCTCTCTTTGAACCAGAATTAGTGTCTAATATTAAAAAAGAAAAAAATTGTTCGTCGAATTAAATTTTTTTTAGATAAAATAAATAAATAAAAAACCGATTCGATTCGACCCAGAAGGAACGAAACGTTCTCGAAAGAGATCGACGCCGTTCATCCTCGATGACAAACAACACCACGGACCCGCAAAACACCACCACCGAGGAGAACAACACCTCGCGTACGAGTCATCAACACCGTGCACCCACATCAACGAGACGACGTACTCTTTAGAAGGGCCCGGTCCCTAGCTTAGACGAAGGGGGTGTAACCGTTGACCTAAGAATGGGTGACACAGTCGTTCCTTCAGAATCAAATTAGAAACGTGCTTCAAGAAAATCTTACATTGTTTACGACTTTCTACTTAATATCATAAATATCATACCACGGACCGTGTCTTTATTACCACGAGTTCTCTATTAATCACTTCCTCATTTCCTTCTCTCCTGACTACATTGGTTTTTAGTTTTAATCTAAGTAAAGAGTGTCTTCTGGAAAGTTAATTCACTGAAACCAATACTAAAGAAACCAAGAAGTACCTCTAAAGACAGATAAATATCACAAAAGGGGAGTAAATCTTCCAACCCAAGAAAGACGTCGGGTCGGACTACCAGAACTAAATTTATTACGGTAACCTGTACTCAAACTCGTTGAGACCCTCCATCACTTCCTGTCCCTTCCGACCGTACGACGTCAAGTACCCCAACGTTTCTCGACCTGTACTGATTGACTTGTTGTCGTTTTTTATTGTTCGTAAAAGCTCCTTCGGTCAACTGTCGTGTGTTATAAACATGCATACGTTACTCTAGAGTTATAATTATTTTGGTATACCTATTTACGGCGTGTTTGTGTAGATTAAATAAGACATGAACCGTCACCTAGTGTACGATTCTACGACAGAATGTCAAGGTACGGGACCCAGACACCTGTGAAATCATGTTAAGAGTACTTCGATAGAACCCTTATAATATTAAACATACGTCTCTGATTACAGTTGTGTAAACGTAATTTCAGAGGTTCACAAGGTGATTTAGTAAAGGAAGAGAAAGTCCGTATAAAAAGAGTAGACCTAAACTACATCTAAACGAGAGTGTGTTCATAGACTCCTTACTCAGACCTGTAGTGACTTGTCCCGACGACCTTCCCTCCACTCCCCTCCCTCAGATCGCCGACTGGTAATTCAACACCACACCCGCAAACCAACTCTTTTTGGTCGACCTTCTCGTTACCAAGATACAGACTAAGTGTCTGTACCCGTCACTGGGGTGTTAGACCGGTTCCTCCTCAGTGTACGAAAATCGCTGAAGAACAAATGTGAGTCTCAAATTGAAACTTAACTTTAGTTAAGAAACGGTTTTAGGACTAAATTAATTTGTACAGATTAAGATTAAAATCTTGACTCGAACCTGGAAATAAGATCAAGGACCAGGTTCACCTCGAGTTCCCCTTTCTTACCAAAGAAGTTCTAGGAAAGACAGAATATTTTAAGTTCACGTTGGTCCGCCTCTCATTGCCTCGTCGAGTTGATCCAATCACAGCCTTTTGGGAGACTTGACACTTTAGCCCGAGTATGTTGTTCCACTCGAGTACGGACCCGTTTTCTCCTCTCTCTTCCGTTTTGTAATTTTTAGATTTTGTAATCTTTGGTCTGAAATCAACTTCAAAAGTAATAAATCATCCTTTTAGTCCAAGACCTTTTGGATAGACCCGAAGAAGTGTATCTAATATTACATCAAACCTGAGAGTATTATAATGTGTAGTAAACGTAGATAACTTAAAAAGAAAAGAAAGAAGGAAAATTTTCGTAAAATTTTAACTCCATATCAATTAGATGCAACACAATCAAAGTCAACATTCGTTTCACTAAGTCGATATATGTACACGTATATATACAATTACATATATGTATGTATATATAGGAAAAGTCTGAGTGAAGACAATATCCAATAATATTGTCTTCTATTATATGAATTATATATTCTATTACTCAAATCAAGGGACAGGATAACAAATGGATAAAATATATATCACCACACATATACAATTAGGGTTTAAGGATTCAATAGGGAGGGGAATAAGGGGGAAACCATTAGTACAAACAAAAGATACAGACTTAGATAGAGACAAAACATGTGTTCAAGTAAACATAGTAAAGAAAAAATTTCTAAAGAGTATATTCACTATAGTATACAAACAGAGAAGTTGGACGACTTAAATTGTGCCACTGACTGTTTCACATCTCCTTATTTTCCTGAGGGTTCGGTCAACAAAGTAAATAAGTCAGTTTGTTGTAAATGACCAGTGGAAGAAAGGTTCGTCCCATGACTCGGGACAGATCCGGTAGACTTCCGAAAGTCTGGGTCGTAGGGTTACGGTGGCAGTGTTCGTGGTAGGAGTGGTAGTGTAGTGGAAATCGTCGTCGTAGTGGTCGTAGAAGTAAAGTAATTGTGGTGGTGGTAGGGTTCGGTTGTGGCGGGGCGACGATAGGGGAAGCCCGTGGTAGTGGTCGTGATAAGAGAAGACCTCGAGATCCGAAGTAAGTCTGTGATTGTGAAATAAAAGTGGGGTTGAGGTATTCCGTCTATTGTATCTGGGGTGAAACTACCTCTACCTCTAACTCTTGTGACCGTAATGAGCGCGCTCAGGGCACGATTACTTCCCTCACGCACGCACGATTCAGCGAAGTCCGCACAGACTGAGAAACACTGCGGTACCTGACAGGGTGGTCCAAGGAGACAGATACCCTAGGAGGTCCCTTCTCGTGACGTCTCCCAACAGAGCATGAGGAGGTCCCCTAGAAGGACTGGATCCCTAGCTTGGGTGCAGAGAATACAGAGGACGTAACCGTCCACCCAGAAAATAGTGATCGCGGTGGACCTTCTTGGTATAGTCAAGAGATGGAGGGCGTATGAGTCAAACGACCCCCTACGTTGTCCTTCGTGGGATGTTATTGTGACTCCTGTTTTGGAATCACTGCTAAGGGACACAAATATAGTCACGAATGTATAGGCCTTCGTAGAAATATAAACAATTCAATAAATTCGAATACCGTTTCCACATAATAGTACCACACCACCGAGTCACCATTTCTTAGGCGGACGGTTAAGTCCTCTACGGTCTCTACGCCCTAACTAGGGACCCAGACCTTCTAGGGACCTCCTCCTTTACCGTTGTGTGAGGTCATAAGAACGGACCTCTTAGGGTACCTGTCTCTTCGGACCGCCCGATGTCAGGTACCTCAGTGTTTCTCAGTCTGTGTTGACTTGTGTGTGTATGTTGTGTGTGTGTATGTGTACTAGTGTCCGTCTAAATTTTGTACAAAATGACCTATAGAGTCAGGGTTTCAGTTACACGTTATTTAATTCGTAGACTATTGTGTAAAGGTTTTAGTTAATTCACACTACATCTAAAAAAAGGTCCCGGAAACCAGTTAAGACCTGGTAGAAGGAGGACCTGTGCCCGTACGCTTTTCGATTTGACACTTCACAGACATAAGTTTATGGGTTTCCTATTATGATCCTGTAAACGACTTAACCTTTCAAAAAAAAGAAAAAATAATTTTTTTAAAAAAAATCGACAAATAAAATATGATCTCATATCAACTAAGTGTTACAATACAATCAACGTCCACATGTCTTTTCACTAAGGTAACACACATCTGTACTTAGATAAGACCTTTGCCGTGAAAAACTTTTGTTTCCAAATATGGACTCACCCGAAGGGACCACCGAGTCACGATTTCTTAGGTTCACGTTACGTCGTCGACGTCCTCTGGACCCAAACTAGTGACCCAGCCTTTCTAGGAGACCTCTTCCTTTACCGTTGGGTGAGTCATGAGAACGGACCTCTTAGGGTTCCCTGTCTCCTCGGACCGCCCAATGTCCGGTATCCTAGTGTTTCTCAGTCTGTACTGACTTCACTGTATCGTACGTGTATGGACCCACAGGGTCTATTGACTAAGTTAATGACTAACCGATGAAGGACGTACAGTCCACGACCCGACCATACCTATGTTCTACTTACTCTGTGTCCAGGTCGGACACTGATGAAGGGGAGACCACTCTCTCGGTCTAGGGGTCCCTTTCACAAGTTGGGTTCTTGTCGACACGCGGGTCTGGAGGTAACCGTGTCTCCTCTTCGCAGTCGCACCTCGGGTCTTCGTAAAAGTCCGACTCCCCGAGGACACGACTCGAGACTTCGTATTTAACGTCGACTAGTCTACTTTTCCTCGTGATCCCTTTTTCAGTCCGGCTCACTTGTCGTGTGTCGTTGAAGCACCCCCGACTTTCAGGTCCTAGTTCCACGACCGACTGAGTCAAAGACCTCTTTAGAGGAAGGACCGAACATCTCCCGGTGGAAGAGGTCCACACGAGTATTGTGGGAGGTCTTGACGCTCCTTATTCGTGGACAACGAATTCCGGGGACACACGTCATGAGACAATGCCGTCGGACTCTGTTCGAGGGACGTTGGGATGGGAGAGATCCAGTCCTCTCGCATAAGTGAAGAAACTTAAGTGACGACACTAAAAGGTCGTGCTCACACCCATTGAGTGTCGAGTTTGCATCGTGTAGGGTGTACCGGTCGAACTAGCCGGAAGTGAGGAGTGCGAAGTTTGGACAAGGACAAGATAAAAGGAGGGAAGACTCATTTTCAGTGAGGGTAAGGAAATGAAACGACTGACGGAAAGTCGATGAGGCCGAAAGAAATCCAAGGACTTTACAGGGGTGGGGTCCCGGAAACGGTTACGACGAAGGAGATTAACCCTGTCCGACCAGCGGTGTGAGATAAACGACAGAGGTCGAGTACGAGTCTCTCCGTTAGGACCTATGGTGTAGTCAGACAGAATATGTTGATGTAAGAAACGGTAGTGTCTTGAGTGACGTCAAATTTTAACGAATAAATAAACACCTAAATTTATTAATTATTATAGACGGAGTAGAGAGGTGGTCTACCATAGGAGGTCCTCCCGTACTTGGTAGATAAAGTAGGGAGTGACATCGACCATGAGTCATCCGGGAAGGACTCTATCACCGAGAGATCGAACCGACTTACAACCTTAGTCGACCTTTAAAAAATTTTAAGACTACGGACACACAAAGGGGATCTTAAAAACTAAGTTGACCTGTGAAGAAAAAAAAGAGAACCATTTCGAGGATTCCTCCAAGATTACAAGTTGTTTCAAGTGTTAACGATTTTTGAGTATAAAAACCTGGATGTTGACCTATATACCTTAGCAGAAACACCCATCTTCGAACTCCTAAAAGTGAATCTATTGATGGGCCCTTTAACAGTACGTCCGAGTTCAAACTCCGGGTACCCACGACCCTCAGTGTAGTCTCACCAACACCTTCTCTGGAGTCACCCGTCACCCACCTCCTCCATCACCTCTACGGTCGACCTCCAGGGTCCCCACCATCCCCGAGGACGTGAAACCGACTTTGAATGGTAGTGACCTCCGACAATTTTTTAAGTCCACAGTCCGAAGTGGGAGTGTGGGTGAGGTCATGTCAGAATAAATTAGCTAGAATCTAGAAACCACCCCGAGACCACAGACTTAATAAATTTTTGAGAGGAACACTAAGACTTCGTCGGTTCCGAATCCTGTACCCATCCTCTTTGGGTCGTCTTTTCCGGACTCGACCACCCTACCTTCCTTCCTCGACTCGAGACCCACCTCGACCACCGATTTTGCTCCGTACTATTGGGTCCCAAACCTCTGGCACCGACTTGGTAGTCCAAGATCCAGCCCTCTTACACAAGTGAAGAAACTTTATATGAGAAACTTAAATAACGTTTTGTTGAATGGCGTCAGAGACACCGAATTTCTTTGTCCGTATATAAGAGAGTGTCAGACCACGGACCTTTGAAGTGTGGTTCCACGACCGTCCTGACCGAAGAAGACCTCCGACTCCTTCTTAGGTGAAATGTGAAAAGGGGGTCGAAGACCGCCGTCGGTGGGCAGGGACCGATCATCTGGGTGAGAAACCGAGAGGCAGAGGCAGAGGTGTAGGGGAGAGGGACCTCGAGGGGGAGACAGAGACGTAGAAGTCAGAGACGAGGAAAGAGAGTATTCCCGTTGTCAGCATCCCAAATCAAGAACAAGTCAGCGGTCCAGCAAAGGTTGAGAAGCACTCGGGTGCCTGACGTCGTGCGGTCCGGAGGGAGAGAGAGTGGTAAAGGACCTCAAACGGGTTCAAGTACAGACAACGTAGTGACTGCAGTAGGTTAGTAGGAGACAGTGGGAATCTTGGGTGGAATTTAGGTTAAACCCGAGTAAGACTTCAGGAAGCGTCCACCGCGTCACCATTTTTTAGACGGACAGTTACGTCCTCCGTGCCCTCTGGACCCAAGTTAGGGATCCAACCCTTCTAGGGGACCTCATCCTTTACCGTTGTGTGAGATCCTAAGAACGGACCTTTTAAGTCTCCTTAGACAGTCCGATCTCAAGTACCCCAACGTGTCTCAGCCTGTACTCGTCCGCGTGTGCGTGTGTGAACTTCAGGAAAGGAGATGTTTCCGGGATAAAGGTTGATCCCAGTGTAGGTGTCCATGACCCTCAATCCTGAACCCTACCTAAAACCCCTGTGTCAAGTTAGATAAACTTTCCCACGTTTGGAGAGTCAAAGGAGGTCTGACACACCGACTGACTCCTCCTTCGGGGGTCTCTCTCGTCGAGTGAGTCTCAACGGACCTTGCCCTAGTCCTGAAAGGTAAGAACGAAGACTTTGGTTCAGGTACTTCTATGCCGGGTTCCACGGGCTCCACTCACAATTACCACCACCCCTCACCGTTCTGAGAGTCTAGACTTTAGTTGTCGACACTTTAAAATGTATGTATGTGTGAGACAATTAATTCCAAGAGATCCACCCACTGATCCACCCACCAACCCTGGAACGGTCAAGGGGGTGTTCGGTAAGACGCTCCTCCAGGAGACCTCTCCAATGAGAATCCGTCTAGAACATAAATTCGGAATAATAACAATAGTAATAAAACCAATCAATAAAAATATGTGTTTCACAAATAAGTATACCCACCGAAACCTGTCGATACTTTTAGACGAGTAAAGGTTCAAAAGTTCCCTTGAATTTTATGAACCGTCTGTCTTCCCCTGAAATAGAAAGGACGACACGTCTCACCTCCGTTTCGAACTCCCTAAAAAATACCGTCCCACACCGACCGTAAAAACAAATGTCATTTAACTTCTTCCTTAAGAGACCGTTTCGATAAGATTTACACTTGTAGAAGTGCATCGGTCAGTGGGGTACCAGGAGGAGAAGACGAAACACTAATCTCTTCTCCGACATTACCCAGGCACTTGATAAGAGAGTTGGTCTTGACGACTCTGTGACAAATAGTGTCATTTATCGAACTTAACGTCCAAACTTACGTTTTTCTCGAAGGGGACACCGAGTCGACCGTTTCTTCGGTGGACGTTACGTCCTCTGGACCCAAACTAGGGACCTAACCCTTCTGGTGGACCTCTTCCCTTTCCGATGGGTGAGGTCATAAGACCGGACCTCTTAAAGTACCTGACATATTAGGTACCCTAACGTTTCTCAACCTGTGTTACCTCACTGAAAGCGAATGTAAAACTTACGTTTTTTCCCGTTGTAGGGGGAAGAGGTGGGTCATATATCAAAATCGATTCGTAGTTTGAGACTTTGTACACAAAGGGACTAAAACAAGTCACCCGACTTTTGACAGGCAAATCTATTTCGTTTACAAAATGTGAACAAAGATGCCTCCGAAGTTCGTCGTTTGACACCCGTCTTGACGGACCCCCTAGGTAAGTGACGGGACTCTTTAGTGTGTAAGGTCTTTTTATGCGGGTGTTGCTGGACGCGTAGAATTTTACACGATCTTTTTCGAATTTTTTTTTTTTTCCCAAATTTTGTGTTCCTCTATACTTTTTTAAAAGGAAAGAATAGGTTTGTGGGTAACTTTCAATAAAAGGGGAATGGATTCTCTGTCACACTTAGATTTCATACGAATTTTCATTCAAAAAGAATAAAACTTTTTATTAGGTACAACTAACACCTTGTGTGGCCGTCTAATCTTTTTGTATCTTTCTCCTTTCGTTTTAGTACTCCTTAGAGCGAAGGACCATTGAAATGCACAAAGGGACCCGGGAAGACCCGTTTTACTCGACGAGGTTTTTAGGAAGTTCCCATCCAAATAGTCAGTGCCGTCCTGAGGTGACCCGAGAATAGTAGAGGAGAGTCTGGTCGAAAAAAAGGAAAGACAAGTGACGACTAGAAGGTCTGGTTGTGTGAGGATCTTGGTAAAGGACACTTAAGGGTGACCTGGTCTAAAAAAAAAAAAGAAAGGGAACAACCTCTAAGAATGGAATTCAACGTTTGAATTAAAACTAAAGGTTTAGATTTACCGTAGTTTAATTAAAATGACACCTCCAGTGACTTATCTCCCTCTTGCCCTCTCTACCAACCCTTCTACATCCGTCTTGTTTATCGAAATCAAGAGTCAAACGTCGGAGACCCGTAACTCTCACTAAAGAAACTCTTAAATACGGGATTGAACCCGTTACTTAGTCGGTGTAACTTGAGAAACCCCGGTATTCCCCGGTAAATGTGGTACGGAAGACGTCCTACATAAGTATGGGAACTTCCTGGAGTCTTTACAGGTCTCCGACGTCCTGTATTTGTTCTTTAATTTGGAGTGGTCGGAGCAAGTCGAGGACCCAAGGACTCGGGGAGGATGCGAGGGAGGTATTGCTTTAATCAAATTAGTATAGACCCTACCTCCACTTTAGTTTAAACAAGAAATCAAGACGACGAACCCATCTCTGAAAGAGTTCCCCTGACCTTTCTTCATAACACAGGAGACCCTTAACTTCCCTTACAAATAGTCGTTTAACATAAAAGATTCTAGTAGTCAATCGACTCTTCCTTTAACACATCGTCAGATTTTCCTCTCCTATTAATAAGGTTCCTCACGACGAAAACGTACCGTGTAATTTTTCATGGAAGGCATTATACTTTGGGTCTCCACCCCACAAGGTCTTGACTCACACTCCCGAGTCCCGGAGTGAGGACACGAGTTGGTGGGAGCCAGTGGTCCGACCTCAGGTCACACACGGGTCCCAGTGTGACGATAGGAATGACGGCGTGCCTGGCGTCCTTTTGTGGACGAAGGAGAACCAAGACAGGGTGGAGGTCAGTGTCATTTTACGTGTGTTGTATCCATAAACATCGTGACTTAGTAAAGAGACATGTGGACTTTGATTATGTTGCTAACATTTAGTTGATTCACACACGTGTAAGTCAGTGAGTCGGTGCGGGCGGAGAAACTCTGAAGTACCCGATATCGGGCGGTCCGAGGAGACAGGTACCCTAAGAGGTCCGTTCTTATGACCTCACGCAACGGTAAAGGAAGAGGTCCCGTTAGAAGAGTCGGTCCCTAGTTTAGTCACAGAGAATACAGAGGACGTGACGTCCATCTAAGAAATGACTATTCGGTTCACCTCATTATGAGGTTGTAAAAAAATTTTTTTTCGTCTTAAGTGGTAAATTTGGTGAAATTTGAAATACTAAGTAATCGGAACTCATGTAAGTACTATAACACGTTGGTAGGAGAGATAGAGTAAGGTCTTTCAAAAGTAGGGAGGTTTGTCACGGGAATTGTAAAGGTCCGGCACTCTTTGCGATGACGCGAAAGACAGAGATGTCTAGACGAAGTGGACAGATAAGGTATATCCACCTTAGCATATCCTCCACCGAAAGCGGAGACCGAAAAAAGTGAGCCGAATGACAAAAATTCAAGTGGGGACAATGTCTTCTATAGTAAGGAACAGTACTGGCTTGTTCTAGGGTGACGAATCCATCTGGTGTAAAACAAATGGGACCAACTGAGGAAACTTCTCGGATCTTCTAAAAGGGACCTCGAGGAATACCTAAGGAGGAGGTAGAGTTCCTGGCCCGGACCCACGGTACGATCGAAGTTGCTGTTCCTGTCTGTCCCGATACCTTAAGGCCCGGGTCGAGTGGAAGGCAGACCCCTTTACGGGGTGGGGACCGAGAATCTTCGGATGTCCCTCGTCCCACTTATTTTCCCCTTGAGACGACCGTTCTTACCCGTACCCCTCAACTAAACCCGTCCGTTAGGTTTCACGGACGACGTCGGGGACGGAGGACTCAAATACTGTATAAAGGGACTGAAGACTGTATACACGTCGTACAAATCATTTCGAACACCGAATTTTGACCGTAAACTATTTGCAAGGTCATACTATCTATAGCAAATGGTTTGTCGGATACGCCGGTCTACCTTAAATATTTTCCGTCAGAAAATTTTTGTACAAAAATTCCTACGTGATCCCTTAGACTCCCCCTTCCTCTACACGCTCCCCTAAAGAATTCACTCTCGACGACGTAAAACATAGAAAGTGGAAGTAGGGTGGACGGGAAGGACAGGGAATTCACCCCCGCGTCAAGTGCGGATCACTCCCTCACGGGTACTCTGGTAGACTACCAGACGCCACCAAGAGACGTCAGCCCTCTTGGTCTACGAACCCGAAACCCCGGACCGTTTCCGGTCCCTCGGGAGCCGGTAGTAGTCATTCCTCCGGTCCGACCTTGACTGGTCGTGTTTGAAAAGGACTACTGGATCGTACCCGGTGGGTCTTCTCCCTGACCACACTCAGCACGACCAGAACAGGTTCTCCAGTGGGTCTCCCCGGGACCGTCGTTTCTCTTACGGAGTAGGGACCTCGACTTCCACCTTACTTGTGTCTCCCAACAGGTGTGGTCTACGTGGATGGACCCCGTTGTGACCAGATCGGCACCTCCCCTCCTCAGGTCCCTCCCAGTGCACCCACAGCTACCTGGTCGTCTCCGTCTCGGTTGAGGGGTAACGCTTAGGTCCCCCTTCTCGAAGAGTCCTCCTCAAAATCCCCACGTATCCACCCCCTCCCTCCCCGGACATACGACTCGGCCCACCAGTCGAGACCGCCAGTAGGACTCTCACCGGTACGGCCCCGGACTAGCCACAGTAGAGCTACCAAAGATCACGTCGATCAGAAGTCAAGGTCCCGACCGAACAAAGGTAAAGGAAGTTCGGTCAAGAGTCTTAATACCGTAGAATACAGTACCGTAGGACAGGGTAGTGAAGTACCCTTTGTCTACCCCTTTATCACCTTTGTCACAGCCTGAAATAAAACCCCCCGAGGTTTTAGTGACGTCTACCATTGACGTCGGTACTTTGATTTTCTGCGAATGAGGAACCTTCCTTTCAATACTGGTTGGATCTGTCGTATAACTTTTCGTCTCTGTAATGAAACGGTTGATTCCAGGCAGATCAGTTCCGATACCAAAAAGGACACCAGTACATACCTACACTCTCAACCTGACACTTCTTCCGACTCGCGGCTTCTTAACTACGAGAACTTGATACCACAACCTCTTCTGAGAACTCTCAGGGAACCTGACGTTCCTCTAGGTTGGTCAGGTAAGACTTCCTCTAGTCAGGACCCTAAAGAAACCTTCCTTACTACGATTTCGACTTCGAGGTCATGAAACCGGTGGAGTACACTTCTCAGCTGAGTAACCTTTTCTGAGACTACGACCCTCCCTAACCCCCGTCCTCCTCTTCCCNCTACCGTAGTGACTGAGCTACCTGCACTCAGACTCACTTGAGGCCCTCAACCACTACCTGTCCCTCCGGACCGCACGACGCTAAGTACCCCAGCGTTTCTCAGCCTGTGCTGACTCGCTGACTTGACTTGACTACAGCATCGATGCCAGACTAGTAGTACATCAATTAAACCAGGCATACCACCCCCAAAGTCATAGACGTTTTGTCGACTTTCTTTTATTGAGTCTTATAATAGACGTCTGGAACTCCTCTTTGATTTTTAGAAACTGACAAATTGCCGATTTGATAATAATAAAATAGAACAAACTGGTAAACAAAGATATAAAAAGATACAAAGACTAATTTAGAGAAGAAACCGATTTCCAGAAGATGTCTGTTGTCTGTCTGCCTCCTATACCACCCCCCACCCCCACCCCCAGAGAGGACCGAGACGAAACAATGGACTCATGAACCGTGTTTCAATATTCTTCCTCCCATTAGTGACCGACCCCGCACCATCCGTTCACTCGGTCGTTGGGTGGAACAGAACCTTAAATTCGGACTTTATAACGATCCCACACACACACACCTCCCACATATACACACATTTACAGGAGACTCATACCCCATGGAATTACCAAATAAATCAATTACATCATCCCTCTTGACAAGAGTCTCCGTGTCATCAGAATTTAGTTCTAGAATAAAGGGACAGGTCCTTATCTTGGATTGACGGTCGGGTGGTCTCCGACCTCCGATCTTCGTTTCAAAGGACTAATATTGGGAGGAGATCTTGATTCTTACAAAGTTCCTCCGTTTTTGACGTTTTCTCTGTGTTTCAAATAACAATCTCCATGTCGTGGTATGTACCCGCTCGTGGGTCTCTTTGTCAAACAAATAAAGTCTCCGTTCCGTCTCTATGTGTCCTCTCCTCACACCCGTAGGATCCATTCCTGGCATCATTTCTCCACTGAATGTAGTGAAAAATCTCGTACCAGGAAGGCCCAGAAACAAATGTGTACTGGTTAATCGAACAAAGAAAAAGGTGTGGACTGGTCAGAATCCGGGGAGGAGTTCTACGTACACGTTCAAAAAAGATTCTGCCTAGGGTGGTATCTCCGGATACCCTCGAACAGGTCTGAGTAATGTCCGACCCCGCTGGAGGGGAAAGGTAGGGGGTTTTCGGAAGGACGGACACACGTCTGTCCTTTGAGAAGGAACTGGAGTCCTTACCCACGAAATAGAGAAATCTTCTCGAGTCGAAAACGGTGATCGAAACAGGAACCTGACAGACCCACTCTTGTTTCGAACTTAAAATTAAGTGAATTGTTCGTGGTCCACAGGTCGGGTCCCTGGAAAGATAGAGGATGGAGTCTTACTATTGGGGGTTTCAACAGACACGGGATTAGGGACTTGACAATTGTCCATGTAATGTACCGTTTCCACTTGTCTCCGACGTCCACCCTGATTCCAACGATTTGTCGACGGGAATATTATCCCTCTAAAAGGACTTAATAGAATTACCCGAGGTTACATTTGTGTCCCGAAGGGACCACCGAATCTCCAATTTCACAGACGGACCTTACACCCTCTGGACCCAAGCTAAGGACCCAGCCCTTCTAGGGGACCTCTTCCTTTACCGTTGGGTGAGGTCATGAGAACGGACCTCTTAGGGTACCTCCCTCCTTGGACCATCCGATGTCAGGTCCCCCAGTGTTTCTCATCCTGTGCCGACTCACTGAAGTCAAAGTGAAAGTGAAAGTTACATTTGTGTTCCAAGAAATTTTCACCCTCCTCAGCCTCTTCTATACTGGAACCTTCGTCCACTCTCACTACCAGGTACTCCTGAGTCGGGTAACGACCGACTGAGACTTCTACTTCCTCGGTACCCGGCTTCTCATGTCCCCGAGGGATCTTCGACTTTTTCCGTCCCCTTACCTATTATCACAGAGGGTCTCGGAGATCTCTCCTCGAGTCGAGACGCCTGTGGAAGTAAACTCGGTTTTCTCTGGGGGTTCTCCTGAGGATTGGACGTATCGATATTCTATTATTTGTGTAAGCACAACAGAATTCGGTGGTGTAACCACCGTTAAACAACGTTGTCGGTGTCTTTTACGTGTTTCAGTTCAACCTTACTCTGACTTTGGACGTAAAGTTCAAGTCTTTGTAGTCACGAACTAAACAACTTCGACTTTTCAAACTCAGATGAGGTGCGTAAAGTCTTTTAGGATGTGTAGGTCTTCGACCTTCCTGGACCCTACCTCCCTGACTACGAGATCTCACTCTCGGTGTCTCTTTCCCGGTTATGGGACTCGGGTGGACTCTGACAGACGAGACGGACTCCGGTGCGGTCCAGGGTAGAGGTACCTGAGGTGGGAGGTTCTTCTGGTCCTTGTCCACTACAGAATTGGTACAGGGGTTGTGAAGTAGACACAAGAAAGATGAGTAACGGTTGAAGTGTGGGGCTCAGGTTTTCCGTCCCCTCCGAGACGGGTTTGTGGGGGAGGTCACCGGAACGAAAGACCACACGACTAGTGTCTGACATAAAGTATGTGTGAGTAATGAACAGTGGGAGGGGAACGAGATCTTTACTACGCGGTCGGTCGTAGGAGAATAATCTGATCAGTCTAAAACAACAACAACAACAATAAATCAGTAATTCAACACAGACTGAGAAACGTTGGAGCACCCGATATCGGGTGGTCCGATGGGACGGGTACCCTAAGAGGTCCGTTCTTATGGCCTCACCCAAGGGTAACGGAGGAGGTCTCCTAGAAGGACTGGGTCCCTAGTTTGGGCGTTGAGGACGAACCGTCTAGAAATGGTACCTCATTTCAATCCTTAGACTCTGGGTATAGTTAGTAAACGTATTCACCGATAAAGTGGCGGAACTTGTAAAGATTCTATAGTGCGACGTTCTCACATTTAATACAAAAAGTCCGCAATTCTTTTCGAAGCACCACGTCTCCACCAAAGGATTAAAGTAAGGGGTGACGGGTGTCAACGGTACTTACCTCTCTTCTTTAAGTCGTGGTCAATGTACCCTAAAGGAGTTCGACCACAACGTTTGGAAATTTACGAATAAAGAAGGATTCAGACTGTCCGAAAACGAACCTCCGACTGTAAACATGTTATACCTAGTGTGTAGTCTTTATTGGATTATCTCGATGGTATACTAGGTCGTTAGGGTGAGGACCCGTGTATATACCTGCTTAGATATTAAGTTTTGCTCCGTACGTGGAGGTACAAGTATCGTCGTGACAAGTGTTAGCTGTTCTGTCCCTTGGTTGGACACAGGTCGTTGTCTGCCGCCCTATTTCTTCTACACCATGTTTGCCTATTACTTTATGATGAGTCGGTACTTTTCTTACTCATCACACTAAACGTCACTGGACCTGTGTTGATCTCTGGTAGTGTGCCTCGCTTCAGTCTCTCTGTGGTTGTGGCATACTGTAGTGAATGGACACCTTAGATTTTGCACTGTGTTTCCTCGGACAGATCTTGTGGCTCTCTACGTGTCTGTGTCTCCCGTCTGAACGCCGACGGGTCCCCGTCCCTCAACCCTCTGCCTACCTCACCCCTCAGCCCCAGTCGTCCACATTCGCCAACGTACGTCCTCTCTCTTGGTCGGTTCAGGATACCCATCGTGACTCTTGATGTAAGTCATAGGACACTACTTGGTATCACCTTTTCTCGTGTTTTGTCTTACACAGATAGATAGATAGATATATATTTGACTTACATATTTTTTCTTACATAGATATACATTTGACTTAGTTAAACGACGTGTGGACTTTATTTGTGTAATATTTAGTTGATATAAAGTTGTTTTTTAATTTTTCTTGCTTTCTTTTCTAGATAATTATTAAGGTCAAAACTTTGGAAGTTACGAATAGGGAGCATCGATTTCGAAAAAAGTTGTAGATTGCACGAACTAGAAGGAAAAATTAAGTTACTACCCAAGATTTGTTCGAATCAGTCGAAACTTCGAAACTCACCTCGAACAGGATACCTACAACCCGGTAAAAGACTGGGACTCGAAATAATTATTCCTACCACTCTATGGAAAGACGATTTCCAAAACGGGCACCGTCTACCCCCTCACGAAATAGTCGGAAAGGAGGGACAACGGACCCTTACCTATCGTAAATCAGTCATTTGTCGTCGAAGAGAGGACTGGAAGGTAAGTAGTAAGGACTGGGGTCCTGGACCCACCTCCTCCCTCGCAGTCACAACGGAGACTCAGAGTTTTGACAGGTCTACCCTGAAGAGTCTTCAGTACTCTCCACCTCTCTTTACGCTTATTTAACACGTTACTCTACATCTAAAGGGGGGAATTGTGTTTGACATCAGTACTTTATACTGAGAGGAGGTCCGACATGGGCTGACTACTTCGGAGGGAAGACCTAGGACCATTCACCATGGGTGAGGGATCTGGGTGGTTCGAAGTCTGTCTGGTCCATCGCGAGGACGGGAGTCCAGTCCACTTACCAGGACAACAACACCGACTGATCCCCGAAGAGAAAAGAAAAGTAATCTTTTCTGGGACTACGACCCATTCTAACTCCCGTCCTCCTCTTCCCCTACTGTCTCCTGTTCTACCAACCTACCGTAGTGGCTGAGTTACCTGTGCTCAAACTCGTGTGAGACCCTCTACCACTACCTGTCCCTCCGGACCGGACGACGTCAGACACCCCAGAGTTTCTGAACCTGTGTTGACTCGCTGACTTGTTGATTTTGTATCACCTTTCTCTCTTCCTTTGGCCCCAGTAAACCCGTCCTCTACCACCCTGGAACTGACTCCTACTCCTACCTCCTCCCCGGTCTGTGTCTTCTCAGCCACTACAACATTTACAACCCGGTCATCCTAAACGACTTCCCAACCTACCCTCGTCTCTCTGTCTCTGTTCCTCCACCTTCCTCCTCCTCCTCCCTCCTCCCCTCCCCCTCTCCTCCTCCTCCTTCTCCTCCTTCTCCTCCCTCTCCTCCCTCTCCTCCTCGTAAGCCGGACCTCCGAACACGATGGAACTACAGGCGAAGGACTCGACCTGTCTGACGGGTGTCCCTCACCGGTAGTGAGTAGTTTCACCCGTGTCTCTGGTGGACTACGGAAAGGTGGCGGATGGAAAGAGGTGGTGGAGTGGGAGATGAGACGGCGGGTTTACTAGAAAGAAATTTTTGAGGGGCGGGGGTATGTAGAGTGGGAGAGGAGGGGAGAGGAGTACAGGCATTTAGATAAGAGATACAAAGAAGGAACACCGGGTCATTTATTTAAGAAGTCCCGGCAAAAAGATCTAAGGTATATATATACACAATCTTATGTCATACATAGAAAGAGAAAGACTGAGTGAAGTGAGACATATTATCCAAGATCCAAGTAGGAGGTGTAATCCTGACTGAGTTTACGTGAGGAAAAATACCGACTCACTATACGGTGACACGTATACGTGGTGTTGAAGAAATAGGTAGGTAGACACCTACCTGTAGATCCAACAAAGGTGCAAGATCGATAACATTTATCACGACGTCACTTGTTACCCTATGTACACAGAGAAAGTTAAAACTAAAGGAGTCACATATACGGATCACTACCCTGACGACCCAGTATGCCACCAAAATAAGGATCAAAAATTTCCTTAGAGGTATGGTAGAAGGTATCACCGACATAGTTAAATGTAAGGGTGGTTGTCACGTTCTCGCAAGGGAAAAGAGGTGTGGGAGAGGTCGTAAATAACAAACATTTGAAAAACTACTACCGGTAAGACTGACCACACTCCACGATAAAACATCATCAAAACTAAACGTAAAGAGATTATTACTCGTTACAACTCGTAGAAAAGTACACAATCAATCGGTAGACATACAGAAGAAACCTCTTTACAGACAAATCCAGAAAAAGGGTGAAAAACTAACCCAACAAACAAAAAGACCATAACTCGACATACTCGATGAAAATATAAAACCTTTAATTAGGAAACAGTCAACAAAGTAGACCATAATAAAAGAGGGTAAGACTCCCAACAGAAAAGTGGAACGAATATCAAAGGAAACAACACGTCTTCGAAAATTCAAATTAGTCCAGGGTGAACGAAATTTTTGAACAAAGTATAATAGTATCTCGACTAATTGTTACAACACTATCAAAGTCCACCAGTTACCCGAAGGGACCACGGAGTCTACCATTCCTTAGACGGACGTTACGTCTTCTGGACCCAAGCTAGGGACCCATCCTTCTATGGGACCTCTTTCTTTACCTTTGGGTGAGGTGACAAGAACGACCCTCTTAGGGTACCGGTCTCCTCGGACCGTCCGAGGTACCCCAGAGTTTCTTAGTCTGTGCTGACTGGCTGATTGTGAAAGTGAAATACCCACCAGTTGGTATTCACGACCTCTCCCACACCTCCCTTCCCTTGGGAGGATGTCACTGCCACCCCTACATTCAACCACGTCGGCGATGCCTCTTGTCGTGTCTCCAAGGAATTTTTCGATTTCGATCTCGACGGTATGCTATGACGTTAAGGTGGGGACTCGTCTATGGGTCTCTTTTAGTACCAGACTCTCCTATGTATGTAGGGCCACAAGTGACGTCGTTAGTTTAATAGAAAGACTTTGTACTTAGACTAACACAATGTGGAGGGTGTGTGGGAGATACGGAGGTCCATCGGATACCTTGTTTTAAGTTCGGGTCCGGGGAGAACCGGTAGGTCAGTGGGGAGGGGCGGACAGACCAGTAAGGAGACTCGGGGTCGTCACGATTCTTTAGCGGCATCATTGGTAAATGTATTATGCGTGTTGTCACTACCGAGTACGAAGGACTTACAAGGACCGATGAGTCGAGACGCGATTCACGAAAGTTTCGTAATTGAGTTCATTACAAGTGTAGGTAAGAGATGTCACTAGTCACAGTACTACGAACGAAAAGCCCCCTCCTGTGACTCTGTCTCTTTAACTCAGTGAAAGAGTCGCAGAGTGTCAGACGTTCTCTGCTGTCTTAACCTCGAGCCCAAGTAGACCACTTCAGACCTGAGACTAGGGAGTTAGTGATGTGGGCACCGAGACTCGGGTCGGTGTGGTCGTGGTGGTCTGTGACCAATCTTTTCGTCTAAGGACCCGAGGTAGGGTCGAAGGACTTAGTCTCTGAGACCCCACCTCGAGTCTCTGGACTCCAAAAAGTCCCGGAGGTCCTCTGCCGTTCACTCTGGGCAGAGGTGAGACTAGATCTGGTGACAAGATGGTTTTGGGCCGTGACAAACACGGACAGCTCGGGACCTGACAACGCACACGTTTCAGTTTCTGGAAGGAAGTTCTGAGTAGGGGGCGGGACCCTTCAGAAGAGGCTCGGGGACTGGGGACTCCCACAGGGGAAAGACACGGTCGTCTCCTGTGAGAGTATCGGAGTGTCGTAGTGTCGACCGTATCTCCGGTACTCCGTGTGTGTGACACAGGACCCACGACGGAACGTTCAGACACGAGGGGTAATGTGACTTGGAAAGACCTACCGTGCCCAATAAACGTAAAAAGTAAGAACTGACATGTGGTGACTATGTGTAAAACCTTGTTAATTACAGTTGATACTTATAATTAATAGATAACTATGTTACTACGCTCCATTATTTGTTGGTCTTTTGGAGTCACCGTTGTTGGTTGAAATTAAAAACGGGTTCAGATGCCCGAGTCTACCATTTCAAAGACGGGCGTTTTGCCCTCTGGGTCCAAGCCACAGACCAAACCCTTCTAGGGGACCTTCCTTTACCGTTGGGTGAGGTCATGAGAACGGACCTTTTGAGGTACCTGTCTCCTTGGACCATCCGATGTCAGGTCCCCCCACGGTTCTCAGCCTGTACTGACTCACTGAAGTGAAAGTGAGAGTATCCACTTAACCCGAAGGGAATATCGAGTCAAGCATTTAGTAGACGGACGTTACGTCCTCTGGACCCAAGCTAGGGACCCAGCCCTTCTAGGTGACCTCTTCCCTTACGGATGGGTAAGGTCATGAAAACGGACCTGTTAGGGTACCAGTCTCCTCAGACCACCCGTTGTCAGATACCCCAACTTTCTCAGTCTGTGTCGAATCGTTGATTTGGTGGTGTCCACTAACCCCCTGAGTCTCGAGGCGACTCGATTCGATTCGAGTCACCAACATGACTTGAGACGACCCCGGAGACGTCCGTGGGGACCCTGCTAGCCGAAACGACGTACTCCAGTGAGTGTAGGGAGGTCGTCTGTTTGAACCCGAACAATCGTAGAGCGGTACCATCCCGACTTTTTCCCTCTCTTCTTCACTCTCCCTTAGGGTGTCCGAGGACACTTGCCACAATCGAGACTGTGTGAACCGACTCGTTTCGAACAGTGGTCCGGTCGGGTCCAAGTTCTCGTCCCCTTGTCTGTGACACAGAACTACCGTGTCGGATGATTTGGTGTAACGTTTCCTGCAGCTAAGTCCGTGATACCCACGTTATTCGACTGGTGCCAAACACTATGTCCCAGACCCAAGTTTTATCTATCCGAACCCAAACAGAAACTTACCTACCTATGTAAAAGAGTTACCCGGTACCTCTCTTAATAATTCCCAAACCGTCTACGAATTCTTTCAAGTATAAGGTAATTTAACTTTTAGAAACGAAGGGTTCTACAAAATAGTTAGAGAGAATGAGCTCGTTACAAACCATTTTATCTTAAGGTCCTTTGTTGTTACTTTGCCAATCTTTTCAGTAAACCTCAAACCACATAACCTTGGAGGCGATAAATGTTTACAGTTTTGTTAAAGTCTTGACCGAACAGAACCGTGACCTCGAACCCCTTACCGTAACTCGCATAGACTCTCTCCTCCGGTCACTGACTTCTCCCAGCACAAGATTTGAGGAGAACGACCGGGATCTGAAGCCTGAACGGGGTCTTTGAATTAGTGGGGCAGGAGGTGATCTTCCGGTGGTACTGGAAGGGAGTGTACTTCAGACTCGAAGGATTGTTGTCTAAACAGGCTCAAACAAAGAACGAGACTCTCGTTACTCAGTCCGAAGACTTACTTGTTTGTTTAATACTTGTTGTTTGTCGGAGGAGGAGGGGTTGTCTTTGTTTGTTCATTTTATCGGAGAATGGGACCTTCCTCCGTTTTGTTTTGGAGAAATATTAAGACCCAACTCTTCTTGGTAAGAATCGTGTACTTGTTCCGATTTTACTAACTACGTTCTGACCCATTTTGAATTTTTGGTTTCACTTAGCTTTATTTTGGTATTATAGGGGTTTGAAGACTTACCATTTTCTACAGTTTTAAAATAGTCTAGGTAATTTTGACCTCTTTTATAAAATTAGTAAAGACTGTCTGTTCAGTTATTCTTTTTATTAGGTTTCTTTTTAACCACTATAGACTTTTCTCCCTTAAGTGTTTTCTTCTTTAGAAATATCTTTGATGTGAATACTTTTTTACAAGTTACAATGACTACTCATTTACCTTGTAATAAAAAATTTTCCTCCGAAAAATGAAAAGTGAATATAACCTCTCTCTTTAACTAATCCTAGAGAGTCCCTGTACCCCAAGACTACATTTCTGTCTTTTTAATAAACAACAACAAGTCCACAAATTCGGTACAGACTGAGAAACACTGGGGTACCTGACGTCGTGCGGTCCGAAGGGACAGGAAGTGACAGAGGACCTCAAACGAGTTTGAGTATAAGTAACTCAACCACCACGGCAGGTTGGTAGAGTAGGAGACAGTAGGGGAAGAGGAGGACAAGAGTTAGAAAGGGTCGTAGTCTCAGAAAAGGTTACTCAGTCGAGAAGTGTAGTTCACCGGTATCATAACCTCGAAGTCGAAGTCGTAGTCAGGAAGGTTACTTATAAGTCCCAACTAAAGGAAACCCTAAGTGACCAAGCTAGAGGAACGACAGGTTCCCTAAGAGTTCTCAGAAGAGACCGTGATATCAAGCTTTCGTTTCTTACTTAAGACATTGAACGTTTCACAAACAAAAATGGTGGAAATAATTTAAAGATAAAGACCAGAAAACCTACTAAACTAAGACGTAGTGAACGGTACTTCCCCAATCAACTATTACTTACTGTAGAGGTAACACTACAGAACACTTTTGTCCTAAGGATTTCCCTCAAACAACCTAAGACCCATGGGCTCAGAATTTCTAGAAGGTATTGACTACCTCACACACAGTACGAACCACCGTGACAACAAATCAGCGATTTAGCACAGACTGAGAAACTCTGGGGTACCGGATATCGGGTGGTTCGAGGAGACAGGTACCTTAAAAGGTCCGTTCTTATAACCTCACCCAACGGTAAAGGAGGAGGTCCCCTTAGAAGGACTGGCTCCCTAACTTGGGTGCAGAGAATACGGAGGAAGTGACCGTCCGTCCAAGGGATGGTGACTCGACGGTCCCTTCTGGACAGTACGGACCATTCACAGAAATTGTCTCCGATTGTACTTTACTGTTTTCCAAGACAACTACGACACGACTCTTGGAGTGACACCACTGCCACGGTAGTGATCCGAAGTGGTACAGGTCGTCGGTTCTTCTGACAAGTGGACGGGTGGAGAAGTGTCTCGGTGCTCTCGGGAGCAGGGTGCACAGTTTCCCTAATAGAGTGACGACTCGGCAGAGGAAAAGAGGGTTAAAGACGACTAAAAGACAAAGGGTAACAAGAATAAGATATCGCTAACACGATTTTTATATCGTGAAAAATTTTTCGGAGGAATATCGATGATCCCTTATTAAGAATCGGGACCGAGATTGCGTTATCGAGTGAACTTCGTCTTTATCTAGCGGCCCGTCCGAGGGAGGTCAGACGAGAGGTCTTGGTGACCGACGGACGAACTGAACAAAAGTGGTTTCATGGCAGAGGAAAAGTGAATCACTAGAGACAAGTACTCAGACACAATGGACGGTGTCAGTTGCGGACGAGGACCTAACACGACTACCTTCCGAAACAAGTTAGACAAGGTAGGGAAATCCTTCTGCCCTCAGAAAAAGAACACGCCAGGGTTGACTTTTACCTGGGCAGTAGGTCCACCTGGTACCTCGTAGGGTACACTATGGTCGTCTACGACGGACCTCGACACGAACCCTGGTCAATCCACGGTTCGTCCCGTGACCATATACCTTCCCCGGGTCATCCACGACCGACTTACTTGTCAAGTACAAGTTCGTGAAGTACGAGTCCACATCCGACGGATAAAAGAATGGAGTTCTAGACAGAAGTTACGTTGTTTAATTCTTGTGGAATTTTGTTATAAGTCACTTCTAAATTACTTGGAGACTACACAAGTTCTGTGACAAGGCACCACTCTCAGGGAGGGACAAGAGTTCAGAGAGGTAGGTGGTTTGACTTGATAGTTGGAAGGTTCCCACAACTCTTCTAATCTCCCACACAGGTAACACCACGGACCGAGGATGACACCCGCCAGATTTATGGCCAGTGGAATAGAGAGACTTAACCTACTTGAGAAACCAAAAGTCCGGTGTATCCAGAGGACAGGGACCCGTGAACTTGTCCCCCGTAAAAATATAGAGGCAACTGATTTTCACCGCTTTAGCCACTTGGCCGGAGTATACATGGTGGATACTTCTCTATAAACTATTTAGGACGCTCTTGGCCATGTACAAACACTTTGACCAATCACTTTAAATATGGGTCACACCTTACTTTTATGTCCTAGATCCGAGTCTTTAAAGACTCTTAAAGTGTTACCGGGGGTCCCTCGGAGGGTGGGTCGTACCGGGAGGGATACCCAGGTGTTAGGATGAAACAAACCCCGAGAATCAGGGGTACATCTGTCAGGAAAAAAGACTCCCCCAGGACGTTCCTCTGAGAGGTAAAGACCCCGTGTCTATCCCGGAAACATTGACTTCGAGGTCCCTTCTGACTTCGTCTGTAACTTTCAGGTCTATAAAAGTTTCTACTTCGAAGTCCGTACCTGTCGGAACACATAGTTTTTCCCCCTTCTTACTTTCCGTAGAAGCTAAGGGGTAGACTGGGTGAAACGTTGGTCTAGAACGGGAGACAACCATACCTATTTAACCGAATAATAAAAGAAATTCCTGGGTCCCCACATTTCCGTTTTATCGTTAAGACTAACCCCATCTTCCTCAACCCCCTCTTAAGTCTATGTCCTTCTTCTCGAGAAGCTCTATTTAAAATATAACGAGTGGCAAAAAGAAGAGACCGGGAGACGGTCAGTGGGAAACAAATAATTTTCGTCCGAGACGTCTGTAAACGCGTTACCACCGTTCTACATCTTTCCGAAGAGACTCGGACTCTTGTCTCTGTCCTAAATATCGTCCCGACCTTTAACGCCGCATGTTTGGTCGCGTCATTTAATGTCGGTCCCGACAATTATCCTTCCAAGACCGGCGGGTCCTAGTGGAACCTCTGATTACCTGCGACCTACGGTTTGGGTTCTCGACCTCCGTGGCAACCTTGTCGCCGACGAGTCAGTTCACAGTTGTCTCTGGGTCCCACCGATCGTAAGACTGACACCTCTGTGTAAGTTTTTGAGATGGACCGAAAACGAAGCTCGACTAGTCGACCCAGAGAAGACGTCCCCTACTGAGAACCTTAGTAGTGACTTTAACGAAGAATATTCGTGTTCGAAAGACGTAACCAACGATAGCGAAAAAACAGACTCTCTCTTGTCAATACTGGACTCCAATGTGACCCATGCGAAACATAACTATGGTCCTTTTACTTGGACACAGACGCCTTTGTCCATGACGAAGGCTTGTCACTGACACAGGTCTCGAAGCAAAGTACAAACTTTTCGTCCTCTCGAAACCTTTTGTGTCTCCCCGTGTCTTTAGGTACAGAATCTTTGTGTGTACAACCCCGTATCTAACTTGAGATGTTGGTGTATTGGACTTTGACATGTTTATCATTCGGAGACACACACACACACACACACACACACACACATATGTCGAAAGCTTTATAATCTACCTGAAACCCTAGACAGGTAGTTACAAACACTAAACCACAAAAGACGAATATGTAACCGAACGATAGACGTGTGTGTGTGTATATCTGTGTGTATGTGCAACTGAATGATATATACATATATATCCCCGAAGGGACCACCGAGTCTCCAATTTCGCAGACGGACGTTACGCCCTNGACGTGTGTGTGTGTATATCTGTGTGTATGTGCAACTGAATGATATATACATATATATCCCCGAAGGGACCACCGAGTCTCCAATTTCGCAGACGGACGTTACACCCTCTGGACTCAAGCTAGGGACCCAACCCTTCTAGGGGACCTCTTCCTTTACCGTTGGGTGAGAGGTCATAAGAACGGACCTCTTAGGACACCTGTCTCCTCGGAACACCCGATGTCAGGTGCCCCAGCGTTTCTCAGCCTGTGCTGACTCGCTGAAGTGAAAGTGAAAGTGTATATACATATATTTTGTACGTACTAACAGTCGTCGTATTCTTTTTGAGAGTTTATTTACGATTTAGACAAGAAACTACGTATTAGAGTCCGACGACAACGGTCCACTCCTCGCGGACCACTTCTGTCCTGACGTCGTTGGTGGATTAGACCTTTAAGAGAAGGGTCAATTTGTTTGTTTTCGTGTTTCTGTGTTTGTGCACTCACCAGGTAGTCTAATGAAGACGGGGTTGAGAGATTGTGCCCTAAGACCTTCCCCTCCGTCTCGTCTCTGTCGACCAGAAGGAGACTCGCGAGTGCCCTGTCCTCACTTGGAGGCCACACACTCAGACATGTCGTCGGAAGTCCCCGAGTTCTTGGGTTTCGAGATCTTTCCGGACACCACTTCTGGACCTCCGACAAGAATTTGACACTTGTTGTTCGTGGACTTTCTCTCTCTCTCTCTCCGTTGTTCTCGTCTTTCCTTTCTCCGACGCTAAACATAATGTAAGACACACGTTCCCATGTGTCTTCCTGCCGTACTAAATTTCCACCTCGAACCTTCTCTTAGACGAACTGTTCTCGACCCGTCCCCCTAAAGGAATCAATTCTTAGACAGTAAACAAAACCGGTAATAGGATCAATCTACTCTACAAATTACATTTAGGAAGAACGGCACAATTAGGAAGGACGTTAGAACCGTTGCGAAACACACTTCCCCTGAGGAAGTCCCTTGTAATTAATTATTATTATAGATAGAGTATTATTATAAATAGAAAATGACTCGTGAAACCTTTACGGAGACTCGATTCGTGTGTCGCAGTCCTACTTAAGGGTTACGTTGGGACTCTGGTCCGTTGTAATAGAGGTCAAATCGACTCTTTTATCTTCAAACCTCTTTAGTCTCTTAATCTAACGTTCCCACCCCTCATTGTCTCGACCCTAAACTTGGGTCCAGAACTCTATTTCCAATGAGTTACCTGTACTCAAATTCGTTTGAGACCCTCTATCGCTTCCTATCCCTTCGGACCTTCGTGTACCCCAGCGTCTCAGTCTGGACTGAAGCGCCGACTTGTTGAACCCTATTCCTCCCAGGATTGATCCACCGGGAGTCACTGTTCATCCCAGATCTAAGTTCAGGGGTCTCTCTCGTCTCGTCCCGTCTTACAGGACGCTTCCACTTTGGATGTACTCAGAAAGGGACCAACCCGAAATATGCACAACGAGATTCCTACCGGAGAGTAAATAAAAAGTATTGTCACCCACCCGTACGAAAATCTTAACTCACCGAAGGCTTGGGTAATTCGTCACTTCAATTGTGACTACTAGGTCGGGTAAACAATATTCCTGGATAACAAGACACTACTACACAAGAAGTGTTTTATTGAAGTGTAGTTTGCGTTACGGACTGAAAATTTTCAACAACGTTCACTAGATTGAGTGTCGACTGAATGTTTCGAGAAAATTAAGGTGTTTTACTTTTAAACCCACACAATTCAGGAGTGCTTTCTGGAACCAGAGTCGACCACTCTAGTAACGACTGGTAGAAAACTTCAGATCAACTGAGCACGGCAGACGGAAACGAAAGTGAGTCTTGAGTACCGAAATATACTCATACACAAGTTGACGAGTCAGCACAGACTGAGAAAAACTGGGTACCTGACATCGGACGGCCCGAGGAGACAGGCACCCTAAAAGGGTCGTCCTTATGACCTCACCCAACGGGACGGGAGGAGGTCCCCTAGAAGGGATGGATCCGTGACTAGGGAGTAGAGGACGTGACTGTCCATCTAAGAAATGGTTGACTTGGTGATCCCTTTGGGGAGTACGGAATATAAGGGGAGATTTCACAGGAACCTAGTGGTTGCTAAATTAATATACAATTTGGACCCTATTCAAAAAAGAACATTCACTAACAAAAGTTTACAGAGACAAAAGATTGGGTAAAAGTTGTTTGAGTATACCTAAACCAGTGGAGTTTCTAGACACGTTTAAACATCCGAAGTCCTTTCTATTCATTCTTTTATGAGTACTTTGAACCAGGAAGAGGGTGCGTGTCGGACGAACCACAAGGGTCTCGAGCCCCATGGATCGGGGTATCGTCTTCTCCGAAGTGACGAAACGTTGGTCGCAGACGGACCTACAAAAGGGATGTGTAGAGTCCAGATCGAGTCTCCGACGACCTTTCAGACGTCGAACGACTCGACTCGCTACTTAGATCGTCCGTCCAGACTTAATACTTCCCGTTTCTATTCTCGTCCCACTAACAGTTGTACCGGTTTGGTTTCCTAAACTTTCTACTCCTTCTGTTTACCCGTGTACACATCTTTACCCCCTTATAGTCCGGTCTGTGTCGGAACTATCTGAGTACTAGAGGAATCTCTCTTAAATAGATCTTTTGAACGAGGACCGAGGTCATATTAAAACCCAATACAATGATGGTTTTAGACGTGTGGTTTTGTGTTTTGACACTTCCTATTTCAGAAGTACAAACCTATCGTGAGCCCAAAAGGATCGAGAGAGTCTTCGTACTGACGAAAACTCGAAGAATTTTTTTTATGGTCCTAAGGAAAAATTCCTACCCCTTTGACTCTACCCTCCCCAACTCACTCTTCGGGTCTCAGTAAACAAATCAATCAGTCCCACGTCGACCCCGATCTTGTCAGACTACTAACAAAAGTGACGGACTCCTTCGACCCGTAGGTCCCCCAGACGGAGGTGTGGGGCATGGTGGGGGTGGGGCTGAACGTACTCTTAATGTTCTGTCGTAAAAATACCCTTTAGCGGTGGCGAGAAAAACACTCTTTTGGTGAAAACTTCCCGAAGTACTTTCCTTTTGAATCGTCCCCGTTAACATAAGGGAAGTTACCGGGGTCTGTAGACGTCCCGACCGCCCACACCCTGGGGCCAGCCGCTCTTCCCCCGTTCCAGACACTCGTCGAGAGCCGGGGTCCTTCCAAAACGTCCACCGGACTCGCGTTAAATCCCTGAAGGGTCCACCGAGTCAGGTGGCCGGTTTGTCCTTTACGTCCAAGTTGGGGACCCAGTCCTTCTAGGGAACCTCTTCATTTACCGTCAGGCGAGGTCATAAGAACGGACCTTTTTAGGGTTCTTGGTTCCTCCGACCGCCGGACGTCAGGTACCCCAACGTTTCTCACCGTGTGCTCACTCGAGTGTGTGTGAGGCTCGTGTTGAACGGCAGAGCCGTTAAGACGCAAAAAGGGTCAAGTCGTAAGACAATAAGAGATAGAAGCCCGACTTCAAGGGGAACCCAACACTTTCCTCCAGTCGTTTCTACGAGACTCGCACCCAAAGGGTGGGCGAGAGTGCATTGGAACGTACGACAATAGACCGTCTGTATGGTGAGGGTTCCTAAAGATCCCCAGGAAAACAAAGTCAAAAACAAAACACTTTCGAGGGAAGAGTCAGAGGTCATCCAGAGGAGAACAGAGGGAGGTCGGGACGAGAAAGCGATCGTCGACTTGGTACACAATTAAAGGGAGGGAAAGCGGTAGGAAGGGACAAGTAAGACCCAAACATTGTATCGTTGACTTTGTGTCAAGTCGACAGTATCACGGGCACCATTGTAAAATTGTAGAGGTCTTCCCATAAACACTTTTCGTTCCCGCCTAGATTCAAAGGACTCCGGACGTCAAATATGTTAAAGTCCCGGAGAGAAATTCTTTTTTGTATCGGCACCAACCTGAAGCCGTCTTCAGAGTTTTCGTGTCTAAGAGTCCTCGTGTCACCCTAAACGTAGAGGCGAAGGACCCGGAACCTTCCCCCGACACGACTCCTTGGGATTCGAACTCTGAAGTGTCACTCAGGTCCGGACTCCTTATGTTCGAAGGGAGGTGGGTGGGCGACGTGGGAACCCCAGAGGGCGGGGTCAGAGGTGCTGGTAAAGACTACTTGGTGAGGTCTTTTGTAGACACGTTTGGGTCTCGTCTACTCCCATAGTTAACAGTGGTTAAAGGTCCTAAGAAAAAAAAAAAAAAAAAATACCTCTAAATCATCAAAAATTTGAAAGATAAATAAAAACTGAGACGTCCCAGAGGCAACGACGGACGCGAAAAGGGATCAAAGCTACTCGTCCCCACCGTACACCCGAAGAGTAACACCATGGAAGAGAACGACGTCTCGAGCCCGAGACCCCACGTGTCCGAAGCCATCAACCCCGTGTGTCCGAACCAACGAGGTGCTGTTCACCCTAGAATCAAGGACATGGTCCTTAACTTGGGGACAGAGGGGGTAACCGTCCGTCTAGGAAATGGTGACTCCGTCGTCCCTTCGGAGAGGTCATAAAAATTCCCCACATACTCTGTCGACAGTGAGACGAGGGGGGTCGTCGGGTGCGGAGATTCCTACTCACTCGTGTTTGCCCTCCGACAAGACCTGCCGCACAGAAGGACACTAGTCCCGTCAGTGTGTCGGGGTCGAGACGAGCGGAGACACCCCCGGCTCCGTCTCACTCCTCGAGTTTGCCAAGGACCCCTACTTGTTGTCACTTCTCCAGTCCCACGGCCCGTTCCCTCGAGAGTCAGGTGCCTGGTACGTCCGGAATACTTGAGGGACGGGTCGGTACCCCCGGACCTCGTCTGGACGGGGAATCCCCTCCGGGAGCAACCACCTTTCCCGGTAGGAGGGTTAAGTGACCCACCTGGTGGGACCCTCCGAGACTGGAACCGTCTCGACGTCACAGGTAACTGGTGTGGGGGGTCTCCCGTCGTTCAGGATTTCGGGGTCCGTCAGTACCCTACAAAAAGTGAGACAAAGAAATAGAAAACCTCTTTCGTTACCGTGGGGTGAGGTGATGAGAACGGACCTCTTAGGGTGCCTGCCTCCTTGGACCATCCGATGTCAGGTGCCCCAGCGTCTCAGCCTGTGTTGACTCGCTGAGGCGAAAGAAAGAAGGTGAAGGAATAGAAATTGGTGGAAAAATGACCCGACACCTTTCTAGTTTATTATTACTAACAATACTCCACAGGACGAAGTTTAAGTATCTAACTTCAGGATTGGGGGTTCTGGAGTCTTACATTGACCTAAATCTCTGCCCTCCAGAAATTTCTTCATTAATTCCAATTTACTCCAGTACACCCTCTCGGGATTGGGTCCCAGTTGATGTTTAACCGTGAACGGTTGTCGTAAACGGTTGCTGACTCGTTGTGGCGGTGGTTCCCATAAACGGTAGACGGAGACGCCTCTGACTCGGGACGTGACGGCGTCGACAACTGGAAGTTGTGGGGGCCTCCCTCAAGTCCCACCTCTGACTCCGTGAGACACGAGGTCCCTTTGACCACCTTGTCCAGAAATCTATAA
The DNA here is from genome assembly GCA_006410555.1 of Capra ibex. Lineage (NCBI taxonomy): Eukaryota > Metazoa > Chordata > Mammalia > Artiodactyla > Bovidae > Capra > Capra ibex. The sequence goes on from SJYO01054996.1 coordinate 4,774,481, forward strand.
TTTATAAAAAGTCCTTGACTCAAGTACTAGGGGTAGAAACGTAGAGGAGGATAGATTTTTTCGTGATTTGGGGAAGCACTACTGTAGTCGAGGAGGACTGATCGTCTTTCGGAAAACATTTTATTCCCGAATTAACGTAGTTTGAGGGGGAAGTGGTTTTAGAATGTATAACTGGAAGGGCGTGACGGAGAAACCTCGTCCGAGAGGCTCGATAGACTCCCCGACAGAGGGTCCGACGTCAGGAGCAAAACGGGGTTTACTTTGTTGAACGTTGAGAGTGTAACACGTAGAAAATCGTCTGCAGACACACTGACCACAGGAACATTCTTCTCTAGTCCTGCGTCTGTGTGTTTCTTCGTCCTGTAGGCTCCTGTGTCGTTCTTCTGTCGGCAGGTGGTCGCTTTCTGTCCCCGGAGTCTTCCTTGGTCGGGACGTCTGGGGAAATAGAACCTGACGTCCGGAGGTCTTGACGTTCTCTGTGTTGAGACGACAGAGTCGACGATGGCGTCCCGTAAAACAAAAGACGCACGAGTCAGAGTAGAGCAAGCTCATCGGGACCGTTTGAGTGTAGCACTACCTAAGACGATTGAACAGGGGGTGGGGACTGTTGAATTCGTGGTGGGTCGACATGGTCGTAGAGTCTCCCCTGAGCGGTGGGCGGAGGGGGTTGTCGGCAGGGGTGACATCAAGGACAAGACCCCTCTCCCCTCCCCCTCAAACAGGGGAAGGCTACGGACCTCCACAGAAATCTTGAGTGAACAAAAGAACTATATGGTCTCTCCTTCATTTAAGACGATTACTCTAAAAGGGGTCTCTTAAGACTAGACAATGATAATTACACCAATAGTCGCAATAATAGATAGTTCCGTTATCGACCGTTCACATCTCGTGTAATCCCAAAGACGTCTCAAACGGGTTCATAATGGACGGGGTCATGTCCCGTCCATACTGTTCGTTGTAAACCGGGTGGAGAGACTCAGGTTCCAGTGTCCCGACGGGCCGCCAATTACAAGTCCCTCTACCCGTCCCCAGAGGACTGAACCAGGAGACGAGAGGGACGGGGGTGTGTGGATGGTTACCGAGGAAAACGAAGGACCTGTCCCGTTCACCTGTGTCGAATTGGTCCCAGGTCGGTACCCCGTCGTCTCTGGGACCACACCGGTTTTGACGTCCAACGACAAAAAAAAGGCCCAACGAGAGATACCCCTTTCCTTTCCCCTCCCCGAGTCCCTTCCCGTCTCCCCCTTCCATTCTAGACCAGAGTAGAGGTCGAGTCAGGGTACCCGGTGTAAACTTGGGATTCCCTACTACGACTTCCGTTACGAGGGATCCCCGGACTCGATAACCCCGTCTCATCACGAAACCCCCCCGGGGGTCCTGAGGGAGGATGAGAAACTTCATGGCACTACGGGTAGTCTCACTTAAGAACCCGCCGGAACCAAGGGACCCCACCCCACGACCGACCCCACCCACAATACGTCATAGAGTCTCCGTGTCCCAGACGTCTCCTGGGGACCCTACCGCTCGTCGTAGTCTCGCGTCTCTCTGGGAACCCCCGAGGGTCTTCACCCCTTCCCCTTCAAACCTCCTCCCTGACCCTGGACCCCGAGAGTCCCCTTCGGTCTCCGGAGACACTCGTAGCGAAACGACAGTCAGACCAACTTAAAACGGCAGGCCGCCCACTCCGGGACCTCACGTCCACTACAACAGTTGACCTACCGACGTCGTCCGTTCACTCTGTTAGTCTTCTCCCCGTGAGAACGAGGATAATTCGTTCTCGTAGACTTTCAGTGTTTGTTTGTTTGACGAAAGAGTCCCGACAGGACCCTTTCCCCCACTCGGGAGTCGTCCTTCCTCTCTACACTGGTCCGTGGAGGACTCACTCAGGGACGGGGTACGCCCCGGGTGGGAGGTCCGGCGCCTCCCTTTTTCTTTTAGAGGGTCCTACCAGACTGGAACAACACTCACCTCCTAGGAGACACAGGGTCGAGGATACCCTAAGGCCGTAGGGACCACTGGGAAAGATATCAAATGCGAGCCGAAACAATGACCGGTAGTGTACCTATTTGTCCTAGACCTCCGCTCCCAGAGGTTCCTTTGTTTACCCCAAGGAGGGAGACGCCCAGCGAGCGTACACATTGATCGCGGAAACCAGGGACCACCCATCGAGGAGGAATAAGCTCAGGTTGAAATACAGGACCGAGAATTAGAAGAAGTGGGGAGCTGTCCGGACAAGAGCCAGTGGACTTCCGGCCGTGACGTCCAGTCGACATGGACCTCAATTGACTCTGGGTCTGGACCAGTCTATACCCTTATTACGCCACCCAGACCCTCGGGCCTCCGCGTCACTCGGTACGTAGGGCGGTGTGGCTACGCCAGGATTCCCACCGACCAAAACACTTTATAGGGTCTCCAGCAAGACATTTACAAACATTTTACTCGACCGAAGGAAGAAAGGAAGAAGGGTGAAGGAGGAAGGAGGGCGAAGGAGGAAGAACGGAGGATCCAGGGTGGAGGTTGCGAAAGGAGGGACTAGGTGGGGGCGTGGACGTACGTGGGAGTGTGGACGTGTGTGTAGGTTGTGGAGGTGTGAGGAGGTGTGTACATGTGTGTGCACGTGTGGGGGTGTGGACGTGTGTGTGGACTGTGGATGTACGAGGGGGTGTCTACATGTGTGTCCACGTGTGGAGTGTCGACGTGCGTGTGGGAGTGTGGACATCCGGACAAGTAGTGACCCGGACCCCGAGGGCGCCCCCTTCTGTTTCTCCTAAGGACCGGGAGTGGTAGGACACCCCGTGTCCCCCGGAGGGGTCCTGGAGGGACCCGACACACCACTGACCTATGACAAAGTCGAGTCGAGGTGGTGGGGTCCTGGTGTCAAAATTTGTGTACTAGATGGACAAAAGTGAAACTCCAACTACGACGTGAAACCTCATAAAGCGGGTTCTTAGGTCGTCGACCGGTAACGACCCCGAAGTGAGTTTGTCACTGGAGACACTTACCCGTCCGATGGTGCCCGTCCCGACGGTGGAGGGGGCGGTACGGGTCCTTGACGGGACAGAGGGACCCTTGGGGGACCCCCCGTTCCGGGGGTCTCGTTCCCACCGGGGTGACTCAGGTCGTCGGGACACACAGTGAGTGTGCGTATGTGAGTGTGGGGCTCGTTGTCGCCCTGGGGACGTTGACTCGACACCGTCGATTACTCCGTGAAATATTCGGTGTCCTAACTAACCTTTCGACTAAACGGGTACCTTCTCTCTATATTGCTTTATTAATCCAGACTGTTTTTACGGGTACTCGTCCTCTCTTACACTGTCCGGACTGTCGAACTTAGTCACCGAATTTTTACGTCTTCGACCCTAAACCCTTGACGTCCGGAGAGGGACCGGACCGAGACGACCGAGACTCTTGTCCCTTGTCTTGGAATCCTTGTCCTGTGCATAATGCTCTACACTTTACGAAGATTCTACACTCGGACTCTTGGTCAGCTCCCTAGACCCAGTAGAGACGACGTCCTCTGGTCCCTACCTGACTGATGAACGGACGTTGAGCAGGACCCGACCCCGTGTCCGGGACGAACCCCTCCCCAGATCGTACGTCTGGGGTTTCGTCGACCCCTGTCACACTAGGTCCCACACCTCCGTTGGACTTCCCCCCTCAGGTAGTCTGGGATCCGCACCGTGGTTTCTCCCCCAAGACCCATTCAATCTCGGACCAATCCTCTACTGTCTTTTCCTGTCCTTGGTCCTTCTCGCCCCGTCCATTCTTACCGTCACAGTTGTCCCCCGATTCTGTTTCACCGGGTCCCTCAGTCGACACTTGTCTCAGTCGACTTTTTCTTCCGCGTTACACTCTCGACACTCGATTCAAAAGAAACCCGGTTTGACTCCTGACATCGGGCCCTCTATCGTAGAGTCAATCAGAACTCTTTGAAGAGACTTCGTCATCCCCCTTTCCAGTCATATCTGTACTAAAATCACTTCCCCCTTATGTGCGTTAGTTCGTGGATAAAAACGTCTTCAGTGTTCCTCGTCTACAGTGGTACCTTCTGAAATCACGAACAGATGTATGTTCCTTTACGTTCTTAACCCGAGTATTTTAGAAGAGGACCTCTATGGCTAGACTTCTGGACAAGACAGAGTAAGGGCCAGAGATGGGACTTAAGGACAGTCACGCACAACTTCCAGTCGTCAGGATTATCGAACACTTAATTAGGAGCATCTCCGTCTACCGTTCACGGTCAAACATCGACCGTGTTCCCCCGTGAACACCCTTGGAAGAGGACGACTCACGACTGACAACGGACCTCGGCCGCTTGACTAGTCTTTAGTGACCCAACGTCGAAATTACCCCAACGTTTAGTTTAGAACGTCTCTTTTGGTCGTTCTCTCAACTCTTGTCTATAATCACAGTCTCGTCGACATCTCTACCCTCCACTCACCACACACCTTACCTTCAGTTTCACATATCTCGACCATTTTAAGTTTGGGTCTAGGTGCAAGACTCGGCAAAATAGTACTTACCTCACCAAGTCAGAGGATCTCCCTCCACTCGGACACCCCTCGGGTCGTGACAGGAGGGCGAACTACCTACGAACCTACCTAATAGTCTCTTCTCACCCTCGAACCCCCTAACCGATCCTGAGGGTACCCACCGTGTAGTGTCGGAGACGTTCACGGTACTCGCAGAGGGGACCCGAACACGTGTCTCGACTCGCACCCACTTCTCGGTAGACTGCTGACCGGGTCTCGGACGAACCAAGTCTTCGTAGGGACGAGCCAGACGGAAACTCACCAGAGTGTCGGGGATCTTGTTCGTGGACCCTATTTTTAGGGTGGTTCCTACGTCGGAGGATCAGTGTCTAGGGGAGTCTGTAGAAGTGGACCGGTGACATACAGAGTCAAACGGACAATGTCTCAACCGGATACTAAGACCGAAGTAATTAACACTGAGGAAAGTGAAAGTTTTGTTGGAGTCAAATATACTACTTAATACACCGGTAAGGTGACGTCTGGAGGTGCAACGGTTTGGTTTGCCAGTAAAAATCGGAAGCGAAATGGACTGGAGAGTTTTCTTGCACGGGGTCAAGTAGTGGAGGAGGGGGAGCTTTACGAAAGGAGGGAACCGAGACGCGTGACATGGAGATATGGACGAAGAAATATCGTGTTCCACACCAACGGTATCACTGCTCTACGACTTTGATCCGCTCTTAAAATCTGTGCGACACCGATTCTATGTGAAGACCATGAAAATTAACTAGGAACAGTCCTAATAACCAATCTTCGTTTACTTTACTCGAGACCTAGCAAATTTGCTTTTCTTACTAAGAATCTTCCAATCTCTTTGATTACCTTGGTTAGCCTCAGATGTCCGGGTCCGAGTCCTTTCTTCCTTCTTTGGTTTGGGGTGATGTACGAAGTCTTCCCTTAACTTTCCTTCAGCCCCTCTATCGCTTATGCTTTCCCTCATCCTCCTCTTATCCATACCGTTTTGTCCTGGTTTCCTACCCACATAAAAATTCTTACCCATCCCGTACGTGTGTAAATAACTGTCTTTTTATACGTACTTTCACTTCCCAAGAAACCTAGTGTTACCTTAATTTGATCTTTCATTATTGTTTCGAAGACCCCTTTTAGAGTTTATAAAAGGTTAATTTGGTCTTCGTACTTTCGTTGGTACTCAGTTTTTCCTTCAGTGTTCCCTACAATCTTTTACAAAACTTGAATTACCCCTACTTTTGTCGTGTAGTACAAAACACCCTACGTCGATTCCGGCACGAATCCCCCGCACTTATTGTGGTTCACGAATATAATCTGTTCTTCTTTCTAGAGTTTGATTAGTAGATAAAAAGGTGAATTTCTTTACATTCTTTAATCTTTTTTTTTTCACTTAATTAGGGTTTCGTTCGTTTTCCTTTCGTGATCATTTCTATTCTCGTCCTGACTATTTCAACTTTTAGCTGTTTGATCTCTTTCTAGGTACTTTGGTCGAATACCAAGAAGTGGTTTCTGTCCCAATTCCTTCTCACGCAAACACACAGACACACCTCGACTCCCACCCCCTTCCCTGGACACTGATTGACTACTTCTTTATAGACTGAGTGATAAAAAGGAATATTTTATCATCCACGTCACCAGACGACTCTTCACTCCTAGACCTTGACCACCTCTCCACTGCAAAACCACATAAAAGACCTCTTTACCCTTGATATTAACACGATAAAGGATAACGACGAGATTGTTTAATATCATTTTAATTAAAAAAATACCAGGCTCTCTACACTTCAGGTTTACCCGGGATGACCCGATTTTAGTTCGACAGTCGTCCCGACACAAAGAAGACCTCCGAGATCCCTTATTAAAAAAGATCTGAAAAGGTCTTGTACCTTCACTGGGTGTATTGGACCCAGTCACGGGGTAAGAGGTCAAAGTTTTGGTCGTCATAGTCGAAGATTAGAGAGAGACATAGACTGAACAGAAGTGGTGGTAAAAAGGTCGAGACTGAGACTGTGAGGACAGAAGGAAAATAATTATATTCCTGGGGACGTTTATGCAACCGAGTGTCCTAACCACGATAACAGGTCAACAAGTCAGTACAGACTGAGAAACGTTGGGGTACCTGAAGTCGTGTAGTCCGAAAGGACAGGAAGTGGTAGAAGACCTCAAATGAGTTTAAGTACGGGTAATCCAACCACTACGGTAGGTTGGTAGAGTTGGAGACAGTGGGGGAGAAGGAGGACGGGAGTTAGAAAGGGGCGTAGTCCCAGAAAAGGTTACTCAGTCGAGAAACGTAGTCCACCGGTTTCATAACTTCGAAGTCGGAGTCGTAGTCAGAACGTTACTTCTAAGACCCGACTAAAGGAACTTCCGAGTGTCTTATTATGTCCTATTAGAGGGAGTAGAGATCCGCGAATTAGAGTAGTGTAGACCTTTCAAATAAAACGGTAGGTTCCATCGTATAATGTCCAAACCCCTTAATTCTGTCCCTGTAGAGACACCCATAGTAAGACGGGTGTGTCAGTTGTTAGTTCTTGTTCATTTTCTTAACCTTTCTTGTGAGTTCAGGTACGTCCGATCTCTGTCACTTGACCAACACAGGACTTAGACGTCAAATCCTGTAAATCCTTGACTCTCTTTTCTCGATTCAACAGTGTCGATCCTGTCTCACTCCGTAAACGACCCTCATATTTCTTCCTGACCCTACATCTGTGGTCCTCAAAATTATTTTACCACGGAAACTCTAGGTTCGATGCATCCCTCCCTCCCTCTTACGGGTGTCTTTCTCTCCTTTATTTACATCGGTTACCCCTATTTTGCGTATTAGGTCTCGAAATCTATACTTTCAAGTCAAGTCAAATCAGCGAGTCAACACAGACTGAGACGCTGGTGTACTTGGAGTCGTACGGTCCGGAGGGACAGGTAGTGGTTGAGGGCCTCATGGGTTTGGGTACAGGTACCTCAGTCACTACGGTAGGTTGGTAGAGTAGGAGACAGCAGGGGAAGAGGAGGGCGGGAGTTAGAAAGGGTCGTAGTCCCAGAAAAGTATACTCAGTCGAGAAGCGTGGTCCCTCGGTTTCATAACCTCAAAGTTGAAGCTGTAGTCAGGAAGTTTTCTTATGGGTCCTGACTAGAGGAAATCCTACCTGACCAACCTAGAGGAACGTCAGGTTCCCTGAGAGTTCTCAGAAGAGGTTGTGGTGTCAAGTTTTCGTAGTTAAGAAACCGTGAGTCGAAAGAAATGTCAGGTTGAGAGTGTAGGTATGTGTTGGTGACCTTTTTGGTATCGACATGAGACAGGATCGACACTGTTGAATCAAGAATCTATACTTTCCACCATACTATTTACCTATTATTATTTTTCTCTGTCAGAATTGTATCTCCTAGAGGAGGTGACAGTAACATTATTTCTAGTTAAGTAGTCCGAGTTGTCATCTTAAAAAACGATAGTATAGAAAAGGAATTTCCTTACGTAAATTAGATGAAAACTATGACCAGTTTCCAGAATCTTATTCATTCCTCAGACGAAAGAAAACGTCATTAAATAATATCAGGTGGGAATGTGGACAGTCTCTATTAGAACAGGGAGGTTGTAGAATTGTCTATGACAAGTGGTTTCTGGGTTACCCCGGTAAAACTAAATACAAGGCACTCACTATGAACTTAGATTTTTCCTCTGTCCGAATAATTATGTCATGTCTTATTAAAAAAAAGGGTTGGTCTTTCCTCTTGAACCACTAAGAATCAGAACTCCCTTCCCAATACACACATTCCTTACAACCTCACCACAACCCCCTTCAGCGATACTTACAACCTATTACCAAGAGATGTTAAACAAATTCTTTGTCCCTTAAACTCCCAGACAAAAAGGGAAAGAAAAGGAAAATCTGTCTCGTCTAACCGTAGACTCAAACCTACGACCCTTGCGGTGGATGGACAATCACGTGAACCCGTAGAAACGGACGTAAAGGATATCGCACCCTTTTCGTCTTCATATGGAAAATCGGAATACCCCTGAGTTCAATTATAAACACTTATTGAATTTTGTTATAGACCGTGAACAATTTATTTTAAATTTTACATAGATTCTTGCTCCAAGTGACTCTTCTGGAACATTTACGTAGTCTCTTTTGGGGTGACCAAGTCTCAGCTCTCGCTGAATGCACGAAAAACTGAGTTGGACCTACTCATAAGTAGGTACCCAGAAGTAAAGTCAGTTTACAACGACTGTTAAAAGAAATGGTGCAGTCCCTATCACAAAGGGGAAGTAAACGAAACTTAACGTCTTTCAACCGTAAAGTTTGTTAGACACGACAACTAGTGGAAGATGAACCGACTTTTTCCTCGGAGCGGTTGGGGTTCCGTTTGTCTGTCGATTAATCCCTTGGATTCGGAAAAATACACGGCGTCAGATATATAATGAGCAGTTCAGTTCTACTCCCTACGCCGTCCCCCCAGACTCGTCTCAATTTCTAATTGCACTACGTCACTCTTGTACCACCGGGGTTGTGCGTGAGAGGGTGATGATAGTAAGGTCGACTCTCTACCGTCGGCGACGCGACTTGCAGGTACTAACAGATCGCTGATAACGTAACACGGCTTCCCACTGACTCTGACCACTAGTCTTTAAAAAGACCCCTGTTCATGAAGAAGTCAGGGTCGAGAGTTTTGTATCGGAACCGGACACCAATTACACTGTCGAAGGACCCTGGTAGTCCCGTCGTCGTCCCACTGGGGTTCGTAGAAGTTTTTAGGGTCTCGACTCTCCAAAAAGAAGGGATAATAAAAATGTAATGAACTCATTCGATGAGTTAAAGAGACTTAGAGATAAGGGTGGTTGGGTTTAGTGTGGGTGGACTTTCCCAATAAAACGATGAAACCACTTCCTTATGTAGAAGTGGCTCGTGTCGCGGACCACACGTCACTCGTTGGTCCTCTACAAGTCAGAGAAAGAAGGGGGTAAAGGTGAAGGTGGGGAACCAACGAACGGAAACTTCGTCCTTCTGGATGGGTTAAGAGACTTCGGAAGTCCTCGAGAACGTAATCTCACTGTTCCGTCTTAGCATAGAAAAAATCTTCCAGTAATTGAGATTCTACATTCAGGGACCACCGCTCTCTCGTGGGGAGAACGGAAAGAACAGGTCCTTCGACGCACATTCTCCGGTCCTCTCGATCTCTCCTCCTCCTTATGGGCCCTGGTAGTTTCCCCGTCTCCGGTGCCCCTAGGTCCGTGGTAGTGACAGACCGCGATACTGTTTATTCCAGTTCTGTCCGGTCCGTGGAAACACATTAAGGGTCGTGCAAACATTTAAAGGTCCTTCACGTTCAGTGACCCGAGGGACAGGCCGGTTTCCAGGACCTCCTGACAGGTAGAGGAGACCCTTCTTCAGGGACCTCCGCAGTCACTTACACGTCTCCAGGGTCGTGACCTACTGTCGACGAGCACAGGAAGGAGGGGTCCTGAGACGGAGGGCAGGGAGGAATTATGGGACGAGAGGACAAGTAATGCCCTGTAGTCTCGGGTCGTGACCCGAGGAGGTCTCCCGTCAAACGTGTATAAGTTTTCCTCCCTTCCTTTCTTCAATAGACGATGCAAATCTCTCTAGTGCCACCGTCCGTACCGCAAGACCCTCGACTGTAGTAGACGAGTACCGTCTCAGAGTGGGGTCGTCACGGGGCAAATCAACGTTCTTGACTTCGCTCCCCGACCCCCTCCTAGGTAAAGTCATTGAGCACTCTTCGAGGATTCCGGCAGGCAGAGAGGTCGAGGTAGCAGACTCTTGAGGTCAGGGTGACTGCTCTGGGTCGACGGACGACTGTCGAGGTACTCCCCCAGTGCACATGGAGACTTCGACTTAACCGGTTTTTGTAGACGGGTGAAACTTGAGGGGGGGCGGGGGGGGGAGGGGGGGCGGGGGGGGTTGAACGAAGAGTGTGTCCAGAGGTAACGAGTTCGGTGTATATTCCGAATAGGTCAGGACGGAAGTGGGGAAGTCTTCTGTACGACTCGAGACTTTGGGCGAAGGGGTAGAGACCTGAAGGGAAATCGGGTGAGAGTGGTGGCGTGGGGGTAGTAAGGGGGTCCTAGTGGGTCGCTGGTAGATTTACCTTCGGAGACGAGGGAAGGTCGGGTAGGCATTAGTCACCTGGTAGAAACCTTTCTCTTGTCTCGGGTAGTCATAGGATAGTTCGGGAGGTCATACAGGAGAGTGGGGTCCACTGTAAGATTCGGGGACAGGGACCTTTCGATATCATCGGGGGTTCAAAGTACGGGGGAGAAAGGGTAAAGGGAAACGATGAACCCGAAGACAGTCAAGGAGTATATGTACTTCGACGAGGGACGGAACTTAGACACGTCAGTGAAAGGAGAGGCGGATCTTTTGAGAGAAGGACTCTATACAGTCACCGACTGTGGAACACCAAGTCAGGAGTCGAATGTACAGTGAGGACGTCCCCCGGTGAAACTGATGGTCCAGTTTTGGTCGGCGAGTAAGGAAGAATTATGGTGGAACAAGTCAGTCAGTCGAGTTAGCGAGTCAGTACAGATTGAGAAACGTTGGAGTACCTGACGTCGTTTGGTCCGAAGGGACAGGTAGTGGTTGAGGGGCGTCGAATGAGTTTGAGTACAGGTAACTCGGTCACTACGGTAGGTTGGTAGAGTAGGAGACAACAGGGGAAGAGGAGGACGGAAGTTAGAAAGGGTCGCAGTGCCAGAAAGGGTCACTCAGTCAAGAAGTGTAGTCCACTGGTTTCACAACTTCAAAGTCGAAGTCATAGACAGGAAGGTTACTTATAAGTCCTGACCAAAGGAAATCCTACCTGAACAACCTAGAGAAACGTCAGGTTCTTTAGTTCTCAGAAGAGGTTATGGCGTCAAGTCTTTGTAGTTAAGAAACCACGAGTCGAAAGAAATATCAGGTCAAGAGTGTTGGTATGTACTGGTGACCTTTTTGGTATCGGAACTGATCTGCCTGGGAACAGCCGTTTCATTGCAGACGAAAAATCATACGAAAGGTCCAACAGTATCCAAAGGAGGGTCCCTCGTTCGCAGAAAATCAAAGTGCCGACGTGAGTGGTCGTCGAGAGGTTATCAGGAATGGGGACAGGCGGTAAAAGGACAACAACTAAGCAGGCAAAGACATAGAGTGGAGTAGGGGGAAATCTCGTAGTCGAGGCCCACTCGTGTAGAGGTCGAGTGACCAATTAGAGGACGTCAGTCTCCTCACGAACCGGGTATCGAAAACAACACCGACAAATCAACGATCCAGTGAGAAACGGTGGGGTACCTGACATCGGACGGTCCGAGGAGACAGGTATCCTAAGAGGTCCGTTCTTATGACCCCACCCAACGGTAAAAGAGGAGGCCCCCTAGAAGGACCGGGTATCGACCGGGAGTCATTTATGACCAGTACATGTACTTATTAATCTCTCTTGTCAGAAATGAGTGGGAATTGGTACAAAAACCGATTAAACCCTTTGGTCGTCCCCGAATCAAGACAGACCTAGAACCTCCCACCAAAAGAGTCGGAGCGTACTACCGGTAAACCCCGACTTATTCAGAATAGAATCCCCGGCAAAACACGTGCCATCCTCCGAATGGTCGTGGGGACTGACATGGGCGATCCTCGGTCATGGTCTCAGGAAGCGGTGAGGGTCCGACACCGTTGGGTCTTACAGAGGTCTGTAACGGTCTATAGGGGACCCCTCGTTTCAGGGGGACGGGCGGGTGGGTGGGATACTCCTGGTAGGGGTAACCTCCCGGTAGACGTCGGGTGTCCTTATTACTGTGGGTAGAGTCTCATCTGAGAAGTCTCCTACTGTGGGTCGTCCCGTGGGTAAACGTTTCAACCTCATAGTCCTACCCATCTCACGTCCCCACCCGTCCAGAGTGGAACTAGGGTCGAGGTAGTTCGTGGTCGACCCACTTGACCGAATCGAAAAGGAATAAACTCTTACCCCGTACACGGGTGTCACACCCATCGTCTTAGCAGTACCCAAACTGGTCTCTGCTCACCTACGTCTGAGCCCCACCCCGTACTACCATGGTACCCCGACCTACTGTCGTCCCTAGAGGCTCGACTACGGTAAAACAGTAGGAGGAGACCGGTCCCACAGAGGCCCCAACGTGTGTGTGTACCGCCCCACCTCTGGCCTCTGAACCGTCAGGAGGTGCCCCCGGGTGTCCGTGTAGGTCGATTGTGTGACCGAGTTTAGGGACAAGAAACTAAGTGAGCACACACCCTAGAGTGTTTCCGGTTGACACGAGGGTCGTCGACGTCGACCAGCCCCGGAACCCCTCCGACACCCTTCCCAGTGCCCATGGTGAATGTCACCGTCCTTCTCGTAGGGTCGCGGACAGAGAGAGGGGGGTCTCGAGTCGGCCATGGGCCCGTCCCTCCACGTAAAAGGACGGTTCCACGTCTCCAGTCACCCCCCTTCCTCTTCCTTTTCGTTCTACATTCTTTCTCGTAGGTCAATGTGGCTGTCGGGGGACACTCGGGGGTTTAGGAATGTCGTCGTTGTCAAGAACCCCTTTGCGGACGGGACTACGTCGTGTCGATATTCGTGCCCTCAGAACCCTCTGAAAGTTCGCCCTCTTTCTCTCCTGGAACAAGGCTGAAGAGGTCCGACCTTTTTATATTTTCCGTACCGGTGGACTAACTAACCCACGTAGGATACTCTCTGCCCGTAGTAATAAAAATTAATTACAATTTAATACCGTTTACATAGACAGATTTCGTACACACGGCACCCCGTCCACTACCTCGTCCACCTCTCGCCGACCTTACCCCTGGTAGGACCCGTCTACAGGGGGTCGTCCCGGTCGAGACGGCCCGTTCAGAGGAGCTACTCTCACTTCCAGATCCCCCACTCAGTCCCCAAGAGAAGCTAGACTCCATGATCATCCAAATCCCAGTGTCCTTATCATCGTCCCGAGACACTCTCGACGGTCCTGTCGAGTGTCCGAGACTAAATACATTGGAGCCACACAGGAACGGACCGAAGGAGCCGAAGACTAGTCTTCGTGGAACAGGAACCCCCTCCTGACACCAGGTACCACTCTGGGGGGAAGGGTCGGAAGGTCGGAGCGTTGGGGTCCTCTGTCATTAGTGACGAGGTCCGTAGGTATGTAGTTGGGACCCTTTGTCTGAGACGACTCCAACTCCCGAAAAAAAAAAAGGAACTGGTAATTTTATTAACTTCATATCGATTACATGTCACAACGCGATCGAAGACCATGTGTCGTTTCACTAAGTCGATGTATAGATAAGAAAAAGTCTAAGAAAAGTAATATCCAATAATGCTCTGTAACTATGTCAAGGAACACGATATGTCATCCGGGAACACCAAATAGACAAAATAGATATCACTTTTACACTTTCACAATCAACGAGTCAACACAGCCTGAGAAACTCTGGGGTACCTGACTTCGGACGGTCCGAGGAGACAGGTAGTCCTAAGAGGTCCGTTCTTTTGATGAGACTTATCGATAAAGGAAGAGGTCCCCTAACAGGGATAGGTCCCTAACTTGGACCCAGAGGACGTAACGTCCGTCTAAGAAATGACAGATTCGGTGGTCACTTCGTCACACACATGTAATTGGGGTATACGGAGGGGCGTTAGGGTATTGGGAGACCATTGGTGTGTAAAGAGAAGATACAGACACTCAGATAAACAAAACATTTATTAAAGAAAGATATTAAAAAATCCAAGGTATATATTCACTATAGTACACTATAAACAGGAAGAGACAGACTGAATGACATGAATCACACTATTAGAGATCCAATAGTACCAATTGGTACAACGACGTGTACCGTGATACAGAAAGAAAAAATACTGATTATAAGGTGGTATATAAAATATATATTTGTGGGGATTGTCTTCGTCTTCTATAATTCTTTTCCACCGTTCTTATGTGCCTTCTTGATGTCCTTTTTTCTAGAATTACTGGGTTTATTGCTGTTACTAGCGAGTGGCTCTTGGTCTGTCGGACCTTACGTTTCAGTTCACCTGGAATCCTTCGTAGAGATACTTGTTTCGATCACCTCCACTACTTTAAGGTCAACTCGATAAAGTTTAGGATTTTCTACTACGACACTTTCACGACGTGAGTTATACGGTCGTTTAAACCTTTTGTCGTCACCGATGTCCTGACCTTTTCCAGTCAAAAGTAAGATTAGGGTTTCTTTCCGTTACGGTTTCTTACAAGTTTGATGACGTGTTAACGTGAGTAGAGTGTACGATCGTTTCATTACGAGTTTTAAGAGGTTCGCTCCGAAGTTGTCATGCACTTGACTCTTGAAGGTCCACAAGTTCGACCTAAATCTTTTCCGTCTCCTTGGTCTCTAGGTTAACGGTTGTAGGCGACCTAGTAACTTTTTCGTTCTCTCAAGGTCTTTTTGTAGATGAAGACGAAATAACTGACACGCTTTCGGAAACTGACACACCTAGTGTTGTTTGACCTTTTAAGAGTTTCTTTACCCTTGTGGTCTGGTGGTATGGACGGAGGACTCTTTAGACGTACGTCTAGTGCTTCGTTGCACTAACGCCCCCTCTCAAAGGGTCTCCCGACCTACTCAACTGTCGTGAGAGACGAGTGACTCCGACGTCAGCCCCGTCTTTCTCGTCTCCTAGAGGGGACTGAAACACCACGTGTATCTCCAAACGTCCCGGACGATAATAACATGAGGCTTCACGAGTCGTTAGGACCAATTTTTTTTTTTTTCTACGACTAAGTACAGATTGCCAGTAAAACTACTAAAACTACCCTAAATGATCATCCGTTGGATCTTCAGTCACGACACGAACGCCCCCCATCCGAGCATTACTTACACCTAATCTGTCGGATCACCCATCCATAGGGTGTGGTCCAGTACCGGGACGGTACAACTACACGAAGAGAAGGTACAGATGTGTGACCCATCCTTTTAGGGGTTCAGTTTACTTTTACATATAAATAAATAAAAATAAATAAACCGACGTGGTCACAATCGACGTCACGCACCCGAGAAACCCGACGTGGTACACCCCAGATCAAGGAACCGACTCCTATCTTGGGTCCGGGACATGTTTCCTCCACACCTCTTAATCGGTGACCTGGTGGTTCCTTCAGGGAGGGGGGGTTTAATTTAAACTTAACAAATACGTTGACTTTTCCTTTTTTTTTTGATTAAATTTTAAAATGTTTCCTATAATATAATCCTAAAATGTCTCTTTGTCTTAGTTATCAACCTACACACCTCCACACACATATATTTCTCTCTTTCTCTCTCTCTCCAAAAATTAGATAAAATTCCTTAACCGAATACACGAATACCCGATCAAATTTCCCTTTTGTCACGTCAACTTCAGACTTCCGGTAGACCTCCGTCTTAAGGAAGGAGAAGTCGACTGGAGTCAGAAGAGAGATTCCTAAAGTCGACTAACCTACTCCGAGTGGGTGTAATACCCCCCAGTAGACGAAACAGGTTTCAAGTAACTAAATTTACAATTATTGTAGATTTTTTTTTTTTTTTTCGGAAACGTCGTTGTAAATCTGAACACAAACTAGTTTGTGACCCAAGGCACCGTGTCTCTTCAACTATACATTTTAACCGATACGATCTATTATTTCCAAAGTGAAAAGTCGTTTTTCTTTGTAAAACACGACAAAAGTAGAATTTTTTACAGAAAGGAACAAACTTAATCAAACTTCTGTTCAGTCTATCCAGAACGAAAGTATACTTTTGACCGAGAACATAAAACGTGTATACGGACTTCGAAATAATAATTTTCTGTACTGACCCTACTTTTCTAATGTTAAGACATGTTTTATGTCTTTTGTTAAAAAATTAATAGTATACGGAAATATTTTTCTTAAAGTTTTTGACGAAACGAATTCCTCTTACGATAGTAATATGGTCCTTTCTATCGTTGGTGACATTAATTCTCACCTTTATAAAGATGTCCCAGTTGTAACTGAAGAAACAGATGTATACTTAAAAGTTTTTAGAGTAAAAACCAGAGAATCGTAAATATCTATTAATTAAGATTAGTTTTTATTTAAACTCGAAAATGTTGACTTGTCCTGTTTCTCAAAACTACCAAACTTACGACTCTATGTTCCCTCTCAGTAAGTGAGACAACGACAAGTCAGCACAGACTGAGAAACACTGGGGTCCCTGACGTCGGTCCGAAGAGCCAGGAAGTGGTAGAGGGCCTCGAACGAGTTTGAGTACAGGCAACTCAACCGCTACGGTAGGTTGGTAGAACAGGAGACAGCAGGGGAAGAGGAGGACGGAAGTTAGAAAGGGTCGTAGTCCCAGAAAAGGTCACTCAGTGGAGAAGCGTAGTCCACCGGTTTCAGAACCTCGAAGTTGAAGTCGTAGTCAGGAAGATTACTTATAAGTCCTGACTACAATTCTAACTGACCAAACTGGAGAAACGTCGGGTTCCCCGAGAGTTCTCAGAAGAGGTTGAGGTGGTGCCGAGATCAGAAAACGCGTAAGTAGTAAGTTGATAAATAACTTCTGTCCCATAAGACCCGTGTCATGATTCACGACCCGTTGTTGCACTTACTCGCTTTCGGTGATGGAAGAACCGGAATATGAGATTATACCCCTATTTTCATACATTTTTATCGACAAGATACACACTATTCTTTGTACCTCGACTACGGAATCCCAGTGTAACCTTTCCGTAGATTCTTATCTATCTAAATTGACTCGTGAATGATACACTTCACCAAATGTATACTAGAGTAAAGGAGGAGGACTACCATCTGGACGGTATATCCATGATTATAGTAGGAGGAGGAGGAGAATGTCCGGTCTGGTGACGCCGTGTCTCGCAACCTTAGAACGGGTTCTAGACTGTTGGGCATTAACGTCCTCGGAGGGGGAGGTTCTAAGACTAGACGACCTCCTTCTTTCTTTCACTGTCCTGAGGCACACTACATGGGTCGCGACGTACCCTAGTTCTTATCTCCTTCCCGTCCCACTTCCACCGCCCTTCCCGAGTTCTTCTACACCCGCACCAGTGCGCCTGATCTACCGCGCCTAACCGACTCCCCGCCCTCCTCCTCCTCAGATACCGCTGCACCCAAACACTTACGCCACGAGAATGGGCCAGGCCAACGACGTGTCCGTGTCGTCCGGGCCCTCCAGTCTACGCTTTCGAGAGTTCACATTCGACATTTTATCTGACGTACGTCCACTACCTTTGTGGGTCTTACCGAAATGAAAACTCTAGCGGCGTACGAACTTTCAGAGACCCTTTATGAATACGAGACTGGGAGACGTCGACGCGAGTTCGACCCCGGTGTCCCGACGCGACCGAGGAGGAGGAGACGATCTGGAGCCGACCCTCTCTTCCCCACCCCCCTGGACACTTAAGGGGAGTCTGAAGTGCGTCTGTCTCTCGGGCGGTGGTGATCTCTACCCGACACTTTTGGTCGTACGTCCTCCCTCTCGTCCCGCCCCAGACAGTACCAGGGACCCCATGACTCGTCGCCCGTCCCCCGGTGTCCCGTCTCCTCCTCCACGTCCCCTTTCACTGGCTAGGGGCGTCAAAGTGAGTGGTCCTCGGTTCGGCGTCCGGTTCTCGAACAAGTCTACCTGTGACTCTTCCAGTCCTTAAACGGACTAAGTGGTCGGTTGTGATTGAAAGACGGTCAAGAGGACAAGGTGGAACTAATCGAAAGGATCATTGTTGCACGGGATCTCACGAATCGTCAATAGTTCAGACTCCCTTTCTTGTAAAGGAACAAGACCCATTCTCCATAAGGGTTGGAGTAGTGAATTACTTGTTTCTCCCCATCAGTAGTTGGATAGTTGTCCCCGGAAGTCTCGTCCTCGGTCGTCGTTCCGTTACGTTAATACGTTACTTAACACTTACGTATGTTAAGTTCTTCTGAATTTTCCGAAGAGGCGACACAAAAGATTTCAAACATTGATGAGTTTTCTAGTGTGACCAGAAAAGTTAGTGTCACCGGATTTCCCAACAATACCCTACTAAACCCAAGGGAAGAGGGTTTATAATTTCGAAATTGGGGGTCAAAGACACTTTCACTAGAATAAAACTTACTAGTTCGATTCTACTTCAGAAACTCCTCCCCCGGAAATTAAGTTATACTGACCACAGAAATACGTCCCGAAGGGTCCACCAAGTCACCATTTCTTAGGTGGACGGTCACGTCCTCTACGTACTCTACATCCAAGTTAGGGACTCAGTCCTTCTAGGGTGCCTCCTCCTCTACCGTTGGGTGACGTCATAAGAACAAACCCTATTAGGTTACCTGTCTCCTCCGACCACCCAATGTCATGTAGCCCCAGTGTTTCCCTACCCCTACTGACTCGTGCGAACGTAGTATAGGAATATTTCTGTGTCTCTGTTCGTTCTCCCCTCTGTCACCCCCCACCTCCCACCCCCTGTCTCTCCAGGTAAATATTTGGTTTCTCTCTACGGGAGTGTCTGGCAAGGGAGGACGGGGAATCTTCTTTAGTTGACACGCCTGTGGAACTAAAGTCACGAAGGACGGAGACCTTGATACTTAGGATTTGGGACCAAATTGGATGGGTCACGCCCCGAGTGACAATACCGTCGGGACTGTTTGATTGTGTATCCAATAGGATTCTAAACTTAAGGATCTTGGGTAGTAAGGGTATGGACTCGACGTCTCGATATTACGAACGTCCTGACCCTGCTAGTCAATATACTTTCCCTTTCTCTCGGATACCTGGTTGGTCTCAAATGTCAGTGTCCGTTTTCTTACACGGACACGACTCGTTTCGACTCCCCCCGCCACCACCCTCTACGTCCGTGTCACCGAAAAACCAGTGTGGGAGACCACTGACCGGTCCGAACGAAGGGTCTCGAACCACAGGGTCCTATTTAGGAGGTGTCCCTAGGAAGATTGTCGTCAAAGGATGAGACTGTCTCGTAGTCTTAGTGACCACAACAATCAACGAGCCAGCACAGGATGAGAAACGCTGGGGTACCTGACATCGGGTGGTCCGAGGAGACAGGTACCCTAAGACCTCTTAGGACCTCTCTGATAACCTCACCTAACGGTAAAGGAGGAAGTCCCCTAGTAGGTGCGGGTCCCTCTAGCTAGGACTCAGAGGACGTAACGTCTGTCTAAGAAATGACAGACTCTTAGTGACCTCTAGAACAGTTTTCCGTCAGGGGTTTCGGGCCGTCTGGGTGTGACAGTCTGGGGTCTCCACCCCGACCTCTCCCCGTTTATATCAGTGGTTCCTCCACCACTACCACACGTGTCGTTCCTCGTCACAAGATGTCACTTGTTCCGAATTGGAGTGAAGACAGTCTCTTTAACGCTGAGTTTTCATCACTCGAGACTCTTCTCAGCGGTAGACGACGTCCGATAAAAACCTTGAGATACTGAGAGGCAATTAAACAAATTAGTAATTACACCGTAAACTATTTTGACCGTACCAAGGAAAAGAGAGACTAATACTTTGTGACGATAAGGGGTGCGTCGGGAAGTAAGAAACGACTCGGTTAATTGTATTAAATAAGTTACACCTAGATCTACCGTAACCTTACGTAGTGTAACCATGTGTACGACACAAAATTTTATTTTAAACGAAGTCGAAGGTCATTACTCTTCGTCGTGACACTATGGACTTCTGATCAGTAAATTGGTCTTCGCCACAAGAGTGTAGTATACGACCAAAGGAGTGAAAGATTTATCGTCGGCACCATTGTCTCGACACGACAAGAGCTGTCCTACTTCGACTTCAATATTTCGTCATGGAGGTTTGACTACATGGACACCTTTGTTCACCTCTCTTAAACAACTTTCCAAACCGGTACAAAACCTACTTTTATTTCTTTTATAACCCAGTTCTACTGTTTCTGGTTCTATCCTTTAATACGTAAAGGTTCATTCCACTTCGTACTAGGGGTTCTTCCTCTGTCCTTTTCCTTCAGTTTTTAGGTCCAAACGTAAGGTCAAGATCTCCTTCACGTTCAATTAGAATAGTGTAAAATGGTAAATATTGTTAGTCTTCTCCCTCCCAATTTCCTTCCTTACAAACACGGTAACACAGCCGAGTTCCGAGAGTCTCATCAGCCGTGACTTAAAGTCAAAGTAAATATTAATTTTTGTTTATTCGGCGGGAATGTTCCCATCATGAATTAAACCCTTCAATGACTCTCACTAGGAAGTAATTTTAGTATATGACACACATAACGGTTAGAAGGTCTTTACACGACTGTTAACGAGTGTGGGTCTGGAAGCAATGAATCGACGCCAGACACGTGTTGGTCGGGACTGCAGTGGACCCGCGTCCTTCTCCACGTCTTCGGGACCAGGAGGGACGTCTGCGCGACCTGGTCCTAAGTGTACGTCGTTCGAAAGGTCCGTCTAAGGTACGTGTGCTCTCGGCTCTTCGGGACGGGACCCGATGGCCCACCACTCCCTAATTCCTCATAAACCAACCGAGTATCTTTGAATCTTCATGAGGACTTTTATTTTATTTTATATACATGCATATATATACTACCTTGTGTTATATCATATCATATTGTATTGTATCGTGTTGTATCGCATGTATAAGATGGTTAAAGATCAAACTAGTCCGGAAGCAGAACCTATTTCGTTTACCTATCGGGAGTCTTTTACCGTCGTTTTAAAAATCTAGAGAGACTTACGGTGCACATTTGTCTGTAGACCTTTCGTCCTGACTTCGCCTCTCTGTTGCAAATGTCGTTTCGATCCACTGTCCCACAAGGTCACTAGAGGGTATGACTACCCCTGCGTGATGGTTGTCGATGTTCATAATAGTCACAGATACTCTCACCTCGTCTCGCTTCCTCGTCCCACAGATTACCTGGAATCGTTTCCTCTTGGATGACTTATCGGTCACTACGAGAGACCTTTCGTACCGTCCCGCCCAACTCAACTCGTCTAATTTGATCTTAGAAAAGGGAGGGGTCACCGGGGCACCATTTATTAGGTGGACGTCACGTCCTCTGTGTCCTCTACATCCAAGTTAGAGACCCAGTCCTTCTAGGGGACCTCCTCCTTTCACCGTTGGGAGGTGTCATAAGAACGGACCTCTGAGGTACCTGTCTCCTCGGACCACCCGATGTCGGGTACCCCACCGTTTCTCAGTCTATCCTAACTCGCTGATTCGTGTGTGGGGGACGACATTGTCACCTATTTACGGACTCGGGAACTCCCCCCAGACTACGCTGCTAGTCGGATCAAAGACACTCACGACCTTTACGTCGTCGGAAAGTCATATCCCTGGGGCGACTCCTCTCTGACTGACGTCAGTTTCGACTCGTTCTATTTCTGTGTCCCTACCTCCCCGTTCTAGTAATCCCATTTTTATCCTCTCCCCCTGTTTTCGCCTGTTTAGAGTATTTCGTGAGAGAGATGTGTGTGTGTGTGTGTGTGTGTGTGATATACTATTTTTAGGAATTTTAAGTTCTATCGGTTTTAAACGTATTTCAACTCCTCATCGTTTCGTATTCCAGTTTAAGGTATGTTTTAATGACATTCTTTTTCTTAACCTCTTCGTCTTATTGTAGGAACATATACTTTTTTTTTACGAGTTGTATTTGTCCAACTTTAACATTGTGTGGAAAAGATTTACTTGAGTCTCTATAATTCTTTTACTGAGTTCTATATTCACTCTTTTTGAGTCTTTCTTCTACACACTTCAGTGAGGTCAACACAGGTTGAGACGTTGGGGTACCCGACATGGGGTGGTCCGAAGAGACAGGTACCCTAAGAGGTCCGTTCCTATGATCACACCCAACGGTACGGGAGGAGGTCCCCTAGAAGGACTGGGTCCCTAGTTTGGGTGCAGAGGACGTAACCGTCCGACCAAGAAATCGTGCTCACGGTAGACCTTTCGGGGTCTTACTCCACTGTATGGAATTTTTTTATATATTTATTCTTCCTTTTAGTAAAATAAAACTTCCGCTTTGACCTTTCTTTAGTTTTCGTTTATTTATGTTGGTCGTCACGGAAGTCTCTTTACCCTTTACCTTTTATGAAAATTAGTGTTACTTCACTTCTCCCTCTATCTTTTTATAACCTCTCTTTCACCGGTTATGACTTCCGTCCTTTTCTCCTAGATTTGATCTCCAGATGTCTCTTCTACCGGTCGTGAATTATTATCATAGTTGTTAAGGTGAAGTTCTTTCTAAAGAACTTTAATTTTTTTTATACATGAACCTCGTTACACAATCTTTTTGAGGGACACCCGACTCTGATAGTTATGTACTGTTAGTTGTGGTTCTGGACAATGCTTTACTAACCTAAAATTTCTTTCCTTCCTTCTTTGAGAGGTCCATTTCCTTCGTTTCCCTCTTCAAGTATGTCTCCCTTTCTTTAAGGTACTAATAATCTTAAAAGATGAATTAACACAACGTGAGTTTCTTTTCCCTCACTGCATAAATTATATGAGTTCCTTTCGTTTATCCGACAGTTCATATTTCCAGTCTCCACTCAGAATACTTTTTCCTACTACCGAGAGTACTCCGGAAAGATTTTTCCGGTGATTCCTTACTGAAAGTTTCCTGGTCTCAGCAACAGTATTCTGATCACCACTCGTACCAAATAGAGGCACGAAGACCCTGATTCCAACTCACTTCCAATTTTCCCTCTCCTATGCCCGAAGGGACACCGAGTCACCCATTTCTTAGGCGGACGTTACGTTCTCTGGGTCCTCTACTTGGAGGTCCTTCTAGGGAACCTCTTCCTTTACCGTTGGGTGACGTCATAAGAACGGACCCTTTAGGGTACCTGTCTCCTCGGACGACCCGATCCCAAGTGTCCCACCGTTCTCAGTCTGTACTGAATCGCTGGTTTGGTGGTATCACACGTCCAGACACACCAGACTATTGACTCTGGGTCGTGGTGGGACTTTCACCACCCTCCACCCCTCCATATAAAACAACAAAGTGGAAATAACGACCACCACGAGCACCATCTCAAGACTCTTCACACATATTCCTATCTCGGACCCCCATTAATACCCTATAAGATACTAGGGGACACGAAAACTCTGACACCTAAGAATTACAATTTTAAAAAGAAATAAATAAAAGGAAGACCGACGTGACCCAAGAGAAACGAGACGGACCGAAAGAGATCAACACCACGCACCCGAAGCGTAACGCCGCCGAGGAGCGACGCCTCGCTCCGAGATCCACGAGCTCGAGTCACGAACACCATACTCGAGTCACGAACGCCATGTACCCGCATCGACGAGGAGTCATACACCCTAGAAGGACCTAGGTCATAGTTTGGGTGCAGAGCACGTTACCGTCCACACAAGAATGGAGGACTCCGTGATCCGTTCAGGGCTCTGATACCTAAGAACTATATCCTTTGTCCCATATTCCCACATTATATTTTCTCTAATTCAATTTGGGAAGTCAGGACTAAAACTTAAATTTTATAATCATACCGTTGAAGAGACCACCAGGTCCCCAATCCCGAGGTACGGCAGAGACGTCCCCTGTATCCAAGCTAAGGACCAACCCCTTAATTCTAAGACGTAAGGTATCCTACACCGGTTTTTTATTTATTTTTAACTACGTTTTTTTTAAGTACTATTTGTCGTTATTTTATTTTATAACCATACCTGAGATCTCCGTACCCACACGTACACGTACCCGCGTGTGTGTGTGTGTGTGTGTGTGTGTGTGTGTGTGTGTGTGTCTGACTCTTTGATATCCGGATTTGCGGACTTAATGAGAAGTCTATGTAACATTCGTTCTCTTTCTAGCCGTCCCTTTCGACAATCACCTTTCTGAATGGTTCGAAATTTTTTTATCCATCCCGATTTTGACATCACCTTTTCGACCGAATTTTGAGTTGTAAGTTTTTTGTTTGTAGGTCAGGGTAGTAAAGTACCTCTGATATACCCTTTTGTTACCTTTGTCACCTTTTGAAATAAAAGAACCTGAGGTTTTAGCGACACCTACCACTGACGTCGGTACTTTAATTTTCTATGAGGAACCTTCTTTTCGATACTGTTTGGATCTGTCGTATAATTTTTCATCTCGGTAGTGAAACGGATGTTTCCAGGTATATCAGTTTCGATACCAAAAAGGTCATCAATACATACTTACACTCTCGACCTGTTATTTTTTCCGACTCGGTCTTTTCCGGTTTCTTGACTGCGGAAACTTGACACCACGACCTCTTTTGAGAACCCTCAGGGAACCTGACATTCCTATAGTTTGGTCAGGTAGGATTTCGTTTAGTCAGGACTTATAAATGATCTTCCTGACTACGACTTCGACTTCGAGGTTATGAAACCGGTGGACTACACTTCTTGACTGAGTGACCTTTTCTAGGACTACGACCCTTTCTAACTCCTGTCCTCCTCTTCCCCCGTTGTCTCCTACTCTACCAACCTTCCGTAGTACCTGGTTACCTGTACTCAAACTCGTTTGAGACCCTCTACCACTTCCTGTCCCTCCGGACCACGTGACGTTAGGTACCCCAGCGTTTCTTAACCTGTGTTGACTCTCCGACTTGTTGTCGTTTTGACATCACTCACTTGGTATGTGTGGACCTACCATTTTAATATTTCTTTACGTCTCTTTTCACAAATACTGGCTTCGGTCCCATCGGTAGAAAAACCGTCCTCGTGACAGTCCTTCGTTGTAAATCTTGACCTGTACCTTGTTGTCTGACCAAGGTTTATCCTTTTCCTCATACAGTTCCGACATATAACAGTGGGACGAATAAATTGTATATACGTCTCATGTAGTACTCTTAGCGACCCGATCTCCTTCGTGTTCGACCTTAGTTCTAACGACCCTCTTTATAGTTATTGCAGTCTATACGTCTACTGTGGTGGGAATACCGTCTTTCACTTTTCCTTGATTTTTCGGAGAACTACTTTCACTTTCTCCTCTCATTTTTTCAACCGAATTTCGAGTTGTAAGTCTTTTGATTCTAGTACCGTAGACCAGGGTAGTGAAGTACCGTCTATCTACCCCTTTGTCACCTTTGGCAACGACTGAAATAAAAAGACCCGAGGTTTTAGTGACATCTACCACTGACGTCGGTACTTTAATTTTCTGTGAATGTGGAACCTTCTTTTCAATACTGGTTGGATCTATCGCATAATTTTTCGTCTCTGTAATGAAACGGTTGTTTCCAGGTAGATCAGTTCCGATACCAAAAAGGTCACCAGGACATACCTACACTCTTAACCTGTCACTTCTTTCGACTCACGGTTTCTTAACGACGAAAACTTGACACCACAACCTCTTCTGAGAACTCTCAGGGAACCTGACGTTCCTCTAGGTTGGTCAGGTAATACTTCCTCTAGTCAGGACCCACAAGTAACCTTCCTGACTACGATTTCGACTTTGAGGTTGTGAAACTGGTGGACTACGCTTCTCGACTGAGTAACCTTTTCTCGGACTACGACCCTCCCTAACACCCGTCCTCCTCTTGCCCTGTTGTCTCCTACCCTACCGACTTACCGTAGTGGCTAAGTTACCTGTACCCAAACCCACCTGAGGCCCTCAACCACTACCTGTCCCTCCGGACCTCACGACACCAGGTACCCCAGAGTCTCTCAACCTGTGCTGACTCGCTGACTTCACTTGACTTGACCCTGTACCCTCCTACGACACACTAGGTCCCCTCTGAACTCACCCTCTACGTCACCGATGTTTCAAGGGACATAACTGGACGGTCACTAACGTTCATAGTAGTATTTTATTAAGTGACGTAGTGTGTACCCAAAACACCCTCAAGGACGCAGGACCCAAAATAAGATGTCACCTTCCATTTTTCCACTCACGCTTCTTACTTTCGAGGGACTTGCCAATTAGGATAATTATGAGTACGTACCCACTTCACCACTTATTGGGTGGACGGTTACAAGTCAGGGACCCCAGTCCTTCTAGGGACCCCTTCCTTTACCGTTGGGCGAGGCAATAAGAACAGATCCTTTAGGGTACCTGTCTCCCCGGACCGCCCGATGGCAGGTGCCCCAACGTTTCTCTGTGCTGACTCGCTGACTTGTGTTCACACTTCATGACCGGTTTTCGAGGACTCCCAAAACCACGCTACAATGCCTTTTTAGGTTTACTTGAAAACCCGGGCATATAGTTCCGTCCCGGTGTCGTACCCTGTTTGTCAAGACCGTTCTGTTCGAGACTGTGGAATAGAGGTAAGACGTTCTCAGAAACGAGAAACCCACTGGAACCCGGAGAACTTTGTCGTCAAGATAGCGTTCACTTCACGCAGGTCGGTGTGATTACGTATTAAATGACCTTGGGTCTCTCCGAGGCCACTCTTTTACTTACACGTCCAAGAGATATTTGACGTTTGCGAACAAGAGTAATGACGGGATTCTACGTCTTGTCGCAAGGCGTGTCGTGAATACAAAGACCGTTAAACGAGACCGACCATGGCAGGAGAGGGGGTCGGGAGAGTGTTTATAGACTATATACCCTGTACATATAATGGTGAGAGTCTTTTCCGGTCGACCTGTCTGCAAATTAGTACTCCGAGAGACGGAAGTAAATTCGAAATTCCCTCACCTTCAAGTACTTTTGATTGTAAAGGACCGGACGACGGTGAGGATAGGTATTGGTTTATAAATAGTTGAAAGGAGAACCGGGGTCCGGGACTAGTTCACAAGAACTTAGGTAGTCACCACCCTTTTATTAGAAAGGAACCAGAGTTTCTCGGATATAAAATCGTTCTCGTCTTTCTGTTGGGTAAGTTATGTATTTCATAATCTTATAAACTTCTACCATTCCTGATAAACAACGACAAGTCGACGATTCAGTACAGACTGAGAAACGCTGAGGTACTTGACGTCGTACCACCCGGGGCGACAGAAAGTGATAGGGGATCTCAAACACGTTTAAGTACAAGTGACTCAGCCACTACGATAGATTGGTAGAGTAGGAGACAGTGGGGGAGAAGAGGACAGAAGTTAGAAAATGTTGTAGTCCCAGAAAGGGTTACTCAGTCGAGAAACACAGTCCACCGGTTTCATAACCTCAAACGTCTTCTCTCCTATTCATCCAATCTCGATTTACTTCACTTCAGTGAGTCAGTACAGGCTGAGAAACGTTGGGGTACCTGATGGTCCGAGGAGACGGGTACCCTAAGAAGTCCGTCCTCATGACCTCACCCAACGGTAAAGGAAGAGGTCCCCTAGAAGGATTGGGTCCCTAGTTTGGACCCAGAGGACGTAACGTCCGGCTATGAAATGGTAGACTCGGTGGTTTTCCTAATCCTTTCGTCCACTCCCCCCCCGCCGATGTCAAAACAAGACCCACCCGTCCAACCGGACTAACTCGTCACTGTAAACTCTTCTCTGTACTTCTTCCACTCCCGGACTCGGTACACCTATAGAACCCCCTCCACGTAAGGTCCGTCTCTTTTGTTGGTCGCGTTTTCAGGACACCGGTCGTGGACGGACCGAACAGGTTCTCTGTCGTCCCTCCGGTCACACCTACCTCACTTCGCTCACACGCCCTCGTCTTCCTCTTCCCCGGTCCCTCTTCCCTCAGTCCCACCGTTCCCGAACTCCCCCACGACTTTTCTGAATTCCCGAACCGAAAAGAGATTCCTTCTACCCCTCAGTACGTCCCAATACTCGTCTAAATCCAAAACTTTCCCAGACAGACCTACGACACTACTCTCATAAGATCCCCCGGTTCCTTCTTCGTCCCCGTGTCCAACACCCGTTCTCTGCTTCTACTCACCTAACCCTACCCGCAGTGACTCTACCCCCGTCCCAACAGTTCGTGGTTTGTCTTCATTTCCGTAGAATTCCGGTCACCCTCGTCCCTAGGTCTTTCCCCACTCGTTTTAATCCCAGATGTGTGTGTGTGTGTGTGTGTGTGTGTGTGTGTGTGTAAAAACTTACTTCGAGATCCTTTCGTCTCCAACTAAAATAGAATGAGATCTTGTGTGTCGTCTCGTACATCATGCACGAGTTCTTTACAATCACCTTGGTACCCATATCGTTTACTTTTAGAACGGGTCAAAAGTTTCGTTGTTCTCGTTCATTTCCGTAGACCACTGGGACCCAGAACGGAGGGACCGCTCCGACACCAGAAAAGAGGGTACCCGACACCAGAAGAACCGGGTAGTGAGTCTTCGTCGTCAGTACAAAAGGGGAGGCCAAGACTGCACGTATCCTCTAAACGGAGAGTTAGCCCGTAAAGACCCACACTGACCGAGGAACTCAGTAGGGGAGTTTCGTTGTCTTCGAGGAAAAGAAACCCGTCGAAACGGAAAGGTAAGTCGTCGAGGGAAGAAAGAACGAAAGACCTAAAGGGAAAACATTTGTCTTCCTACCTCGACCACCAGAAACCTTCGGAAAACGAACCAATCAAACGACTAAGACTTGGAGTGTACGTGTGTACACATGTATGGGTACTATTTAAGGACACGATAGGACGTGGAGATTAACAATGTTCGGGGTCGTTCTACCAATCGATTAATCTCTTCTAGAATTAATATCGACGTCTGTCATACTGACATGACATTAGGGAGGGGTCGGCATTTGGGAAGGTTACCATTTCCGATTATAATCACCTAAATGAACCCAAAAATGTAGTTCGAGTACTATTTAGGACGACAACAAAAAGTCAGCGATTGAACACAGACTGAGAAACATTGGGGTGCCTGACATCGTGGGGCCCGACGAAACCGGAGGTGACAGAGGACCTCAAACGAGTTTAAGTATATGTGACTCAACCATTACGATAGATTGGTATAGGAGACAACGGCGGAAGAGGACGACAGAAGTTAGAAAGTGTTGTAGTCCCAGAAAAGGTTACTCAATCGAGAAGAGTAGTCCGTCGGTTTCATAACCTCGAAGTCGAAATCGTAGTCGGGAAGGTTACTGATAAATCCTGACTAAAGGAAATCCTAACTGACGACACTAGAGGAATGTCGGGTTCGTTGAGAGTTCTCAGAAGAGGTTGTGGCGTCGAGTTTTCGTAGTTAAGAAACTACGAGTCGGAAGAAATACCGGGTTGAGAGTGTAGTTGTGTACTGATGACCTTTTTGGTATCGAAACTGATATACCTGGAAACAGCCGTTTCATTACAGAGACGAAAAATTATACGACAGGACTCGGTTATAGATTTACCCGGTGGGACTCTGAAGACACTTTGTGAAATGTAAACGGATAGAAAGCAACGTGTAAAAAGCTGTACGAGCAATTCAGAATCTTCTTATGTAGTAGAAGAAAAACTCTTCGTGTAATGTCAAACCACGAAAACGAAGTGAAAAAATGAAAGTATCGGACGGTTAAATCAGTACATTTCAAAATTTTTAATATGTAAATGAGTTCAAACCTATTTCTACTTAATACTACAGATATGAGTACGGAGTTTAATCCCCCACCGTTTTTAAAGAGTTTCAACAGTCCTAATCCCAAAAAATTTACTTCTATAACAGAAACCTTTGATTCAAATGACTGAAAATTTCTTCCATACTCTAAAAATACTATATTTGAAAGTTTCTGCTCTTTCCACAGCACGCTTCTCCTACAGAGGGAAAGTTGGGTCGTAGAAAAATGGTCTAAAGACATGATAAAGGTCTCTGTCTAATTTATATATTTCCGTTCACACATTCCACTGACTGTGAGACACCGCCCAGACAGGCTCCGCCCTCGTCGTCACAAAGGTCCATGAAACAACAATAACACCAACAAATCAGAGATTCAGCACAGGCTGAGAAGGCACTGGGGCACCTGCCACCGGGCGGTCCAAGGAGACAGGTACCTTAAAAAGTCCGTTCTTATGACCTCGTCCCACGGTAAAGGAGGAGGTCCCCTAGAAGGGTAAAGTCCCTAGCTCGGGCGCAGAGGGCGTAGCCGTCCGTCTGAGAAATGGTGACTCGGTGGACCCTTCGGGACGACCCATGAATAAACTACAGTTTACTTCCGTATTTAATATTAAGTATTCTATTTCTCTTCTTTTGGGTTCTACTGTGCACCAGTCGACATACTCGTCGTAGTACTTCCATGTAACTATAAATAAAATAAGTCTATAAAAAATTTTACAAACAGAATTACTAGTAAATATTTTGTCGTGTTGTGAAACCTACTTTTGTAATCATGGCGTCTATAGAAAAGGAGGGGTTTACTAAACCCTTTTTATTATATATACGGTTATCCTTTTTATATATACATACAATATATATGTATATAATACATACATACGTATAATATCTGTATATATACACATATACTCTCACAATCAGAGAGTAAGACTTGGGTCCCTAACTTGGACCCAAAAGACGTAACGTCCGTCTAAGAAATGGCAGACTCGGTGGTCCCTTCGGGGTATATATATAACTAAATATATATATATATATNCGTCTAAGAAATGGCAGACTCGGTGGTCCTTTCGGGGTATATATATAACTAAATATATATATATATATATATATATATATATATATACTTACTGACTTAGTGAAACGACATATGGACTTTGATTAGGTTATAACATTCAGTTGTTACGAAGTTATTTTTTCATAGGTTTATTGATTTATTCTTATTTTTGTTCATATTAAATGACTCACGAATTATCAATAACGGTGAGATAGACATAACGACATAAACTCGGGTGTCGATTGGAAGACTCCGGTTGACACATATTAATTGGGATAAAAGATCTACCCCTGACTGGAGTCAGTCTCTATCTGGGACTAGTGTTCAAAGAGTCGACTCTTAGTCCACTAGTCGGACCCTCGAAACCCGAGGAAGAGGTGGTACGGTACGACGGATCCTTCACCATCTTTAAGAGAAGACTACCTCGTATAGGTTCCAAAACCTCAAGTATGAAGTGTTCCGATGAAAGAAAATTTCGTTCTTGTGAGTAAATCAAAGTCTGGATACCGACTCCTTCCTTCTCATCTCCGTTAAACGTTTCACTCTCCAGTCCCACGAAAGTAACACTTTATAATGAAGGTAGTGAGGATTCAAGAAGTGAAAGAGAAGAGTGAATAAAGGTATAATCGTACACGGTTTTAGACAGAACCCAACAAACCTTTCATTTTGACTTAAGAATTGAGAGGTTACTCGTATAAGCAACTGGATCTCCTCCCACGAGTAACATTCTTACTTTACCTCCATCTTCTCTTGAAGTTCCACTACCTCAAGATCTTACCGGTCCTCTCAGACAGGGAGAGTAAACCGTCACCGACGTCTGTGCTACCCACTCGTAGGGAAGTATGGAATCCTACGAAGGAGACACGTTCCTGTGAGAGGGCGTACTTGCTAAGTCACTAGGTTCAGTCTTTTAACTGCAACCATGTAAATGTGGCAGTGTGAGAGGTCTAGGGCTGATTACCGGGGTTGTTCCAGAGAGTACCCAGTCTTTGGTTAGGTCCCAGTGTGTGACGTAACCTAGCAACACGGAGAAGTAAAAGAGGCAAGGTCAGGTAGAAAAGGACTAGAACCGTAAGAATTTCAGGTCGAAGAATAAACATAACGACGACGAAGACGATTCAGCGAAGTCAGTACAGACTGAGACACGTTGGGGTGTCTGTCGTCGGGTGGTCCGAGGGGGTAGGGACCCTAAGAGGTCCGTTCCTGTGACCTCACCCAACGGTAAAGGAAGAGGTTACGCACTTTCACTTTTCACTTTCACTTCCGCGAGTCAGCACAGGCTGGGAATCACTGGGGTACCTGACGTCGGGTGGTCCGAGGAGGTAGGTACCCTGAGAGGTCCGTTCTCATGACCTCACCCCACGGTAGCGGAAGAGGAGAATAAACATGTTAAGAGAGTTGAATACAAACGAAATACAATGGAGCACTAAACTAAGTCCTCTACGCAAAACCCGTCTTTAGAGTGTCTTCACTACGACACAGGAAGAGTCACGGACGTTAGTCCTCCGTGTACAACCGTCAAACATGGTAATGACCCCTACAATTGTAAGGAATGACGACTAATTTGACTACAGACAGTCCAAAGAGACGACTTATCAATTATTTAACAACAACAGTACAGGTCGAGAAAAAACTGGGTTACCTGATATCGGACGGTGCAAGGAGACAGGTACCTTAAAGGGTCCGTTCTTGTGACCTCACCCAGTGACAAAGGACGAGGGCCCTTAGAAGGACTGGGTCCCTAGCTTGGTCGTAGAGGACGTAACCGTCCGACTAAGAAGTGACGACTCGGTGACCCCTTCGGGGATCAATTATTTATACATACTACTTGTACAACTAATTATTCATCGGTTATTTATAAGACACCTTCTATAAAACTCTGATACATTTATAGAATAAGGAGTAGTCTAACATAAAGAGGTCTAAATCGTAGACAACTGCGAAAAACGAACTTAGTTAATAATGATAGAGCCAATGATCGCCAAAAGATTAAGATAATAAAGAAAACCTAAATAATCAACCGTAAGATGACATTCTCTCTCGAAGAGAAAGAGAAAATGATTACTTCACTAATTAGTGATTTATTACATTATCTAAAGAGAAAATGAGTTTCTCAGACTTAAATAATGAAAAGAAAAGAAAAAAAATTGAAAACGAGTGTAACAGGGGGTAAACCGGCTACCTATAGGGGAGTTTCGTCGAAAAAAAAAAAAGGACTGTACTAGGGTAGTGAGGAATTCGTGAAGGTACAAAAAACCGTGCTATTCTATAAAGTCTGAATTTAAAGGGGACGGTACCAGGACCTTACTTGTGAAAAGTTGACAGAAAGTCAATTAATGACCCACCCGACACGAATCAGCGAGTCAACACAGGTCGAGAAACACTTGGGCACCTGACATCACGCGGTCCGAAGGGACAGGGAGCGATAGAGGACCTCAAACGAGTTTAGTAGCTCAGTTACTACGGTAGGTTGGTAGAGTAGGAGACAACGGGGAAAGAGGAGGACGGGGGTTAGACAGACAATAGTTAATGTGTAAGATCAAATAAAAAACAAATTATAAAAGAACCTTATAGAAAGCAAAAATTGTAAAATGAAAGTCAGAAAGCCATCGGTATATGAAATCACACAGAGAAGGGACCACCGAGTCACCATTTCTTAGCGGACGATTACGTCCTCGACATCCAAGCTAGGGACCCGACCCTTCTAGGGACCCAACCCTCCTTCCTTAACCGTTGGAAGAGACCATAAGAACGGACACTTTAGGGTACATATCTCCTCGGACCACCCGATGTCAGGTACCCAAGTGTTTTCTCAGTCTGCACTGAAACGCTGATTTGTTGTTGAATCTTTTTCTCCATCGACCGAATTTTCTTATACTAGATTTTTATATTAAAAGAAATTTAGACTACATAGATTGGGAGAAGAGTCTAAAATCCTTGACTATTTTAACCTAAATAAGATTGTAGAAGTAAACATGAATAAAAACAAGTCTATAAAGACAAAAGGGGAAGGAAAGAACGAAACTTAAAAGTGACTTATCAAAAAGAATAAAGTAGAGACGGGGAAACCATCAAACAAGTAAATGTGAAATAAAGAGAAGATAAACACAAATGAAATCTTTAATTAAAATCACACTTATAGATGATAAAGTTTAGAACTAGTGACATTCCCGCAACACATACGTACGTACGATTCGACGAAGTCAGTACAGGTTGAGACACGCCAGGATATCTGACGTCGGACGGTCCGAGGAGACGGGTACCCTAAGAGGTTCGGTCTTATGACCTCACCCAACGACACGGGAGGAGATCCCCTAGAAGGACTGGGTCCCTAATTTAACGGTAGACAATACACATGGACGTAACCGTCCACTCAAGAAATAGTGATCACGATGGACCCTTCGGGAATTTCCGAAATCTTGTCAAGTTGAGGTCAATAAGGGGAGTGTTTGTTTTTTGATACGCAAACTCAAGATAGAGACTTTTTAAATGAGAAAATAGGTAGTCAAAACAAATCTAAGTAGGTGTATAAAACGGTCATTGAAGCGAATATTTAAAAAAGTAAAGTGTGGTAGTCATACGTTAATGGAAGAGAGGCCAACCTCATGTAAACACTAAAAAAGGGGATCATTTCAAAACAACTATCTTTTGAAAGGGTCAAAAAGTAATGGACTTTCGCTGGAAATCACAGGAGGGAGAACTTTCGACAGAAAAAGAAAAGTGTCCTACATTGTAAAATAAACGACAATGAAAAGAGTCAAATAACTCCTATAGTAAGAGGACGGAAGATCGATAAATAACAATAATAAAGATAACCCTTTAGTTACCAGTGGGGTTAAACAGTAAGAAAACTTCCGTGGACCGAAAATAAAGAAACAGAAACCACTTGACTTTTCATGTGACACTAAACAATTTACACCTAAAGAATACGTAGGACCAAACCTTGAGTGAGTCAATAATAGAAAAGTTTATACCATTTGGAGAGAAGAAAAAAGAAACGTCTTGACCCTAATGGACGTACAAATTATAAAAGTGATGTAGAAGAAACAAAGAATTGAAGAGAAAGGGTAAAGAATCACAACGTTGAGACCTCTAAAGAAGGTCAGATAGAAAATCGAGTGATTAAGAGAGAAGTCGACGTGGATTGACTTCAAAGGTAAACTTAAATAACAGTAAAATAAATGTGTTCAAATTGAAACGAAAGTTGTCTGACCAAGGTTTATCCTTTTCCTCATGTAGTTCCGACATATAACAGTGGGACGAATAAATTGGAGATACGTCTCATGTAGTACTCTTTACGACCTGACCTCCTTTGTGTTCGACCTTAGTTCTAACGGCCCTCTTTATAGTTATTGGAGTCCATACGTCTACTGTGGTGGGAATACCGTCTTTCACTTCTCCTCGATTTTTCGGAGAACTACTTTCACTTTCTCCTCTCACTTTTTCAACCGCATTTCGAGTGGTAAGTCTTTTGCTTCTAGTGCTGTAGGCCAGGGTAGTGAAGTACCCTTTATCTACCCCTTTGTCACCTTTGTCACAGTCTGAAATAAAAAGACCCGAGGTTTTAGTGACGTCAACCACTGACGTCGGTACTTTAATTTTCTGTGAATGAGAAACCTTCTTTTCAATACTGGTTGGATCTATCGTATAACTTTTCGTCTCTGTAATGAAACGGCTGATTCCAGGTAGATCAGTTCCGACACCAAAAAGGTCACCAGTACATACCTACACTCTCAACCTGACACTTCTTCCGACTCGCGACTTCTTGACTACGAAAACTTGTCACCACAACCTCTTTTGAGAACTCTCAGGGAACCTGACGTNTTTTCGTCTCTGTAATGAAACGGCTGATTCCAGGTAGATCAGTTCCGACACCAAAAAGGTCACCAGTACATACCTACACTCTCAACCTGACACTTCTTCCGACTCGCGACTTCTTGACTACGAAAACTTGTCACCACAACCTCTTTTGAGAACTCTCAGGGAATCTGACGTTCCTCTAGGTTGGTCAGGTCAGACTTCCTCTAGTCGGGACCCTAAAGAAACCTTCCTTACTACGATTTCGACTTTGAGGTCATGAAACCGGTGGACTACACTTCTCAACTGAGTAACCTTTTCTGAGACTACGACCCTCCCTAACCCCCGTCCTCCTCTTCCCCTGCTGTCTCCTACTCTACCGACCTACCATAGTGACCGAGCTACTTGCACTTAGACTCACTGGAGACCCTCAACCACTACCTGTCCCTCCCGACCTCACGACGCTAAGTACCCCAGTGTTTCTCAACCTGTACTGACTCGTTTACTTTACTTGACTTGACTTGAAACGAAAGATTTAGAGGAACAAGTATAAAATCGGAGAACATGGATTAAGTATGGAAATTAAAAGAAAGTAAAGGAATTTAAATAATTTGATAACTAGATAAACGTAAAGATATGGATATCAAATTAATTTGAGACGTTTCAGTACCATCCTTTTGAAGAACAATACGTGTTCTAAATCTTCTGATCTCTTTTCATGGTACTCCTCATAGTCGAAAAACGGACTTCTTTTCTTTTTACAATACGAGTAAAGGATCAGTATATTCGCATTCAGTTTAAACACTTAAATAAGTAGAGAAAAGGTAAGTGTAAGTATTTGATGACTAAAATAGGTGATACAGTCTACTAAGTCACCGACTTCAGAAACGTTCAGACTGAGTCGACCAACTCTTAAGACGGAAGAGACCCAGTACAACGAAACAAAGGAAAACACAAAACACTATAAACTTTCACTCGAGGAAGGAACTTTGAAATAAAAATCCTCAGGGAACTCTGGACCGTCTACCACTTACTTGACCTTGTCTGAACGTGTACGAAGACATCTACGACTTCTCCCCATGGTTGAAATTCAGTGAAATTAGAATGAAGAGTCGAATTCTCAAAAGTCTGGTAGGTCCACCACGTTACATCTGACTAGACGGTCAAAGGAAGACATTACCTGCATGTAGTGTGTTTTGAGGTTCTAAAAGGGGACGAGGAGAAAAAGGTCCTCCATCGTCGGTACCAAAAAACACGGGTTTGATATGACAAAATGTATAGAACAGAGTACCTTAGAAGTGGTTATTAAGATGTTTTATCCAGGATAGTATATGATACTGGAACAAGTGCTAGATGATTGTGGTAATAACGATAATAAAATAACTATTCCTTTGACTCCGAGTTTCCTCCTGTTCATTTAACGAATGCCGATCCGTAAATTTGGTCCGCATTTTGGGACCGTTAGATTGAGGTTCTCTCCCGGACGTAAGAATTAAATATACACCAAGGATAAACCAGTCGGAAGGTGGAGGGCTTCGGAGGTGAGGAAGGACGGGTAGGAGACAAAGGGTTCGCTCGAAGGGTGGATGGGAGGATTTAGAGACCAAAGGAGTCACTCGGTAAATAGTTCGCGGAAAAACCACTTTCGGTCAAGACGAGTGGGAACTAACATCTTGATCCTTCCCCGTACCACCAGAAGGAAAGGACTGGTAAGAAAAAATAATAATAAAGAAAGAAATAAAAACCGAAACGACCCACAAACGACGACGTGTCCGTAAAGAGATCAACGTCGTCCAGCCCCAATGGGAGATCAGTACCATGTGTCCGGAGAGTAACGGCACCAAAGAGAACGACACCTCGTGTCCGGGATCCCGTACGTCCAAAGTCATCGACACCGAGGGTCCAAGACTTCGCGTCCGAGTCATCTGCACCGTGTGTCCGAACCAACGATACACCCCAGAGAGACCTAGTCCCTAGTTTGGGTACAGAGGACGTACCCGTCCGCCTAAGAATGGGTGATCTGGTGGCCGCTTCGGGAGAGGACTGGTAAGAACAGGTGTGTGAGAATGTAATGAGTTGTCGAGGATGAGGTCAGGCGTGTCTGAGCCAAGAGAATGGAGAAGGGTGAGGAACCACATTGGAGATTTTGGAGTCACACGGGGAATAAGACGAGTTTATTAACTTGTAGGCAAAATGTCACGTACGCACGAGTGAACGAGTCAACACAGGTTGGGAAACGTTGGGATACCTGACATCCCAGAAGACATCCCAGACGGTCCGAGGAGACAGGTACCTTAAAAGGGCCGTTCTTATGACCTCACCCAACGGGAAAGGAGGAGGTCCCCTAGAAGGGTTGGGTCCCTAGTTTGGACATGGAGAATACGGAGGACGTAACCGTCCGTCTAAGGAATGGTGATCGTGGTACGTCGTAGAGATGTGTCAACTTTAAGGATAATGATTTGACCCACGTAAAAGTAAAAATGTCACGAAGGTATAGAGTCGGGAGAAGAAGTAGAAGGAGAAAGAAAATTAAGAAGAGAAGGAAGAGGATAGAGAAGGAGAGGAGAAAGAGGAGGAGGAGGAGGAGGAAGAAGGAGGAGAAGGTACGGAGACTCCTGGAACAAAAGTTATAAGTGTTATAGTTTAATTTTGAGAAACAGGACTTAAATTAAGATAGTTTAAGATCTGGAGGTAAAAAGACATAGAGACAAAGTCCTGTTCGAGGTCGACATGGCAGACAACCGGTTAGGTACTTATACGAATATCTGAAACAAAGGAAGAATACTAGTCTAACACACTAACTCGATTAAGTGGTCGGAGGTAATATCCCCTTTAGTCCACCATTTGAGGGTGGATATCGAATTCTCTGAGAGACTATTCTCCTCTCAGGAACCGTTTGGAGAATCTTGAGTCAATGTCCCTGTCGAAGGACTGATTAGTCAGGTGATCTTTTGGGGTGACTGGTAAGAAATCTAAAACGTAAAAGACGGTGCTGTATATGAGGTACTCGAAGGTAGAAGTGGTTGGAACAACAACTGTGAGTGTGTAGTAAAGAGAGTCCTATATGTTATGTGTTCCTTATTTATTGTCCTGTCTTGTTCTTTCTCACTCCTTTGAGTTGTGATTCTCACTCTCCATTTCTCGTTTCGTCTTACCGTTTCTTTGTTCTATGATTAGGGTTGTTAGTCAATCGTCACCGATTCCTAAAGTAGACGTGACAAGAGGATTTGTCTCTGTCTAATTTTTCGTTCCTGGATAAACATATTTTTATAATTTATCGGGACCTTATTTAACCTTTATACTACGTCAATCGAGTCCAAACGTCTACATTGAGTTGCATCCATAGCTTTCAACGAAAGCGTTCTTCGTTTACAGTGGATGGACCCCATTTGGTTTCTCTTGTACCACTTTAAAAAGAAGAACCGGAAAGGGATACAATCGACTTTAGAAGTCCGTTATTCTCCAGAACGAGATAGAACTCGGGTTATTAGTCTTTAAACGAACTTCACTCGATCTCATCAGAAGTCTTTCGGACCTTAGTTTATTGTTCACCATATCAGGACAAATCATCCTTACTAGTAAATACAATAAAAATGTAACTCTCGTATTATAAAGATAATTTTCTACACCAGACAAATCCTTGTA
Source organism: Capra ibex (assembly GCA_006410555.1). Classification (NCBI taxonomy): domain Eukaryota; kingdom Metazoa; phylum Chordata; class Mammalia; order Artiodactyla; family Bovidae; genus Capra; species Capra ibex. The sequence continues at coordinate 4,813,785 of SJYO01054996.1, forward strand.
ATATTTTATTTATCTCTTCTCTTGTTCTTGATAATTTTTAACCCTTTGTTAGATGGTTGTATTTTATGTCTTTCTTATTTTCCTAAAGACTCGGATGAAACTTGTTTGAAACAA